>CM026215.1:5303035-5903035 GCA_014839995.1 Xenentodon cancila | reverse complement strand
TTTTCTCTGAGTGTTGAGCATTTTTATTTTTCTTTGTCCAGGATTGCTGCCTAATCACTTCTGAGTGATGACCATGAGGTACACTTTTTATGTTTCCCTGAAATTTGCACTTAGTTATTTCTAATTGTGTTGTTATATCAGATTTTAAGATGGTCAGGAAGATGTTAAATACAACTCTTGGTCTTTTTGCCATCTTTCTTTGGAGAAGCATCATTAGCCTTTGCTCTTTGCTATTTCACTGCGCTTCTCTTTTGTAAATGTATTCCATTATCCAATTAAAAGATTACAGTTTATTTATTCTTTTCCACCTGGTTTGTTAATTTAACTGCTGTCTAAGTCGGGGGGGGGGGGGGTCTTAACTTGCTCCTTCAGCACACCAGTTATGCTTCAAATACTTTAACGGTTTGACATATCATGAGCAGTATATTGGCACAACAAAGCATTTTCTAATTATGTTATATCCAAAGTGTGGCGACACTTTCAAAGTCATCTGAGAGGATCCACGCAAGTCAAACAAATGCAACTAAGTCCTCAGCATCCAAAGTTCCACTAAACAGATCATAATGGGATTAATTCCGTGTTTTGGACATTTACTTTCCATGAATAATGTGGTTATATTCTGGTATTACAACAAAACTTAGCTTCTACTTGATGGAAAAGAGTCTAAACTTCTATTAGAGACCAAACGACATGAACTGAAGCAGTTTTGAGTGAGAACGCAAATATGTTTGCAGCAAAACAGCATTAGTGTTGGCATTTAAAATCAAAACACATTACTCTTTTAAGCCTCTGATGAGATTCAAAAAGGTTTTCACCTTAGGTTAATGTGCAGATGGGGACCTTACAGACAAAATTAGGCTATTTTAGGTTTGTATGTGTACAAAAAGTCTGTAAAAGGGAGTGTTTGTACACAAATCTCTGTCCAGTCGCTGCCATCACGTTAGTCTGGAGAAGTCTGGAAATATCTGCACAAGTCGAAAGCCGATGTCACACAAACTGCTGGCAAAAGATGGGAATGGAGGAGCGATGAAAGCCTGTAATTCCAATGAACTGGATAAGCTTTGTTGCATTAATGATAAAATAAGCAGGAGTCAGAAGCAGAGCCCATGAACTCGCCTCTTTATGTCTACTGACAGCAGTTTGAGTGACATCAGTGGTTGACTTGTACAGACTCACAAGACATCTGTGACTGGACTAAGACGCTTGTACAAACTGGCCTTTTTTATGAACCTTTTAATCTTACGCCAACTGGATCAGACTAGTGAACGTTTGAGCAACTTTTTCAAAAAAAATCCTCCAAAAATTCTTGCTTCACTTAAAACATATACTTTTTGTTAATCTTCTCCTTCAGTGACTGTTTGCTGAGTCTGTTGTTTTTTCAAGCGTAAGGCATGAGTCCACCAAACGGACCATAATTCACTTCCTTCCTCTCATGACTTTCAGACTAAACCTGCCCTCCAACTCTTGTATTTCCTATTTTCTTAGTCCAACATAAACTTTAATGGAAGGAAAACGCACTTATATCTGCGTTAATGCTCATGTTCATAAATTTAAGGAACGCGAGCTCAGTCCTCTATCCAAACCTATAGACTACTGTCCAGACTTTTCCAGTCTAATATTAGAAACAGAGACTGGCCAAAGTAGTACAGTGGTGTAGTTGTGTGAAGGTATTAATCATAAAAGGACAGTCTAATAATCTCTTAGCTACAAACCTACACTGCAGCTGTGTTTTCTGGGAAGGAGCTCATACATTTTTTTTTTTTTTTTTTAAAGAACCAGCATAAGAGTTAAAGCAATGTAATACTTGCTGGTCGGAGAAAGAAAAAGAAGAAAAAAAAGGAGGGGTGGGGGGTAAAGGAGATGAGACAAAAAAAAAACAAGATTCTTGTGTCTGTGAAGAAATCCAGAGAGGTCCGTTTGGACTGAGAGTTAAGAGGCTCTTGCTAAGCCACTGACATATTTTTTTTCATTCACTTTCTTTTTATTGTTGTCCCAGCAGGACAGAAGGAGGACGATCTCTGAAGCCAAATCCAGTTCTTCCTCTTTCAAGCAACTGTTTGTCATCTTACTGACAGGAGCCTGCCACACAATGTGCCAAACCCATAACAGCACTAAAGCTAATCCAATAGTGCATTTAATTCCTATTTTCACTTGGTGCAGATGCACGGGAACGTCACATTGCAGAGATGAGCAGAAAATGTTGTGCTAATCCTGCTGCTCTGTGCAGTTTAGCGTACGCTCGAGAGCTGATGTCGCTTCACCCCTGCTGTCTACCCTTCATCTTCTCCAAGCTGAAATTGGATTCACTCTTAAGGAAAGCCGATTCTTTCGACTCTGCAGGAGGTTGCGAAGCCATCGCCCATTCAAAGTGCAGTGGTTTATGAGAGGGGAGGTTTTTATCAGGAGACAGCATCTGGCAACGGGAAAAGTGTGCGTTATGGTGGAACGGGGGTGGACTCGAGGTGTGTGTTGAGGCGGAGAAGTACTTGTCAGCTTCATCACCCCATTTTCCTCCTGAATCATAAATCTTTGTGACGTTCAGCATACAAATAATTGCAGATACATCATGCTACACTTCAGGTGACAGAAACTATCCCTTTGGTTTAGAGTCAGGCTCCATTTAAATGTATCTAAGTTTTGACATATATCAAAATTTGCAAGGAGGGATGACATTTAACTGTGCTGAATGTAAATCACCTTTAACTTGATTTGTTATAGATGTATATGGTAAACCGAGTATCCTGGCAGACCTGAAAATCACGGCTCCTCCAATGCTGGGGTTGTGGGAGATTATTTCCTTCACTGAGGTTGGAAGCTGGTTTCTCGTTATGCAAGGTTACACTTTGTACTATCCACATATCCCAAGTTACTCCTCTTATTTAATGAGGTGGAGGAGGACAGTTTTCACAGAGGTGCTTCTGTAGCTTTGTCAAATATATTTTCACTCTCAGCTTAAAGAGGAAGGTCAGACAGAAGAATGTGTCATTATCATTAGTGTAGACTTTACAACGGGTCACGAATAAAGGCTGATCCATGCAATCCAATGCTCCTTCTGAAATTGAGCAAAATTGTTCTTATGATATAGACTCACTTCATGGAGGGAACCTATATTCTGTGAAGATGAGGAGTGAAAATAGCAGGGCTCAGTAAGGAATAGTGAAAAGAAATGAAATGATCAGTGGGAGTTTTGATATGTAGTCCACGTCCCCTGAATCAGATCTTGACAGACATAAAAACAAATCTAAAAAAGTGTTTTCTCATTTCACTCAGTTTTTCTCAGGTTTGATTGCTTAATAACACAGAAAAAAGCAGTTTTTCCTGATGAGCATGCAACTATGAGAAGATGCATGCTCATCTAGTCAGTTATTTTTTTTTATGCATCCTGTTCATTTGTAGTATTTTAAACATTTGGGACAAAAGCACACGTGTCAAGTTACGCAATGCAAATCAAGACCTTTTTTTTTTTTTTACACGACAAAGCTTGTTCTTGGAAAGGAATTACTATTTCTAGAGATAAAACTAAGATTTGTGTTTAAACAAAAAGTTGTTCTTAATTAACCTGTTGCTGATGTGATCAAACGGTCGATGAACACATCCACATTAAGAAAAGATCATTCAAACCATTTGTAAACAAACAAAACATGATACAATATATATTGTATGTGGCAACACACTAGAAGGAAAGGAAAACGCTAATTTTTTAAGTCTTTCAAAGACATTTCCACCAAAACAAAACACATTTTAGAAATCTGACAAATCTGATCTAAAACATATTCAAGCAAACCAACCAGCTGCTACTTGTGATGAACACTGGCCTGTTGGTGGGTCCATATATATATATATATATATATATATATATATATATATATATATATATATATATATATATATCCTGTTGTAATCTGATAAAAAAAGGGAAATAATCTCAGTACAATAAATATGGGATAGAATGGATTTCCAGTGTTCAGGTTGTCACAACATAAATCCAAAGAGACGTATGTTTTAAAAGTGCATCATTTTGTCCGAGGGAACTATTAAAAAAAAAAAGTATGCTGTTTACCATCTGTCAATTTACAATTCTTCTGTAGTCACACATACTTTACCCATAATTTGATACCAGTATTATTCAAATATGCCTTGTGGTTGCTTAAATACACTGAATTAAAATGAGCTATCTTATTTTCAAGCTGGAATCTCAAAAAATAGCGTTGTTGAAAATGTTTGCTTGCAATCAGATCGGCAGTCGATGACACAACAGTGAATGTGCCAGCTGTAGAGGCTGCTAGATTTTTCTCCTGATGTGACCTCGCACCCACACCACCTATTTTCACATTCCACACGTCTTTTTTTTTTCCCCTAATCATGTCGATTTGTATGTAGCAGCCTTTCAGCATTTCTGTTGTTGCAAGTAACCCAGTGAAAAACTGAGAAACACAAATAATGCCAAAATTTCACACAGCAAGTACAGCCACTTATAAACACAGACAACATCTAAGATCTTCAGCAATTAATAGAAATAAGACTCTTGAAAAATTTTTCAATTTGAGAAGAAACACTTAATACACATTGATTGATGCAAGCATGCATTTCCAAAACCCCGTCAAAGTGAAAGGAGTGGCTACATTAAGTGCTTTATTTAGTCACTTTTAGCCAGACTTTACTGTGCACAACCCTCACAGACTCACCCTCGAGAGGCTGACATTAATTCAGCACAACCCTCTCTAGGCTTCATCAATGTTAATCAGAGCTAAACATAACACTACACTCCCTTCAACTGCTTTGAAAAAGGCTTAAAGGCATGCATATACATGGATGGCTACAGGATGTTTGTTTGTATAAATGTGTGTGCAGTGGAGGGGCTTTAATGGTGAAGTCAGTGCTTGAAGCGGTGCCTGGGAGCATTATATGCAGTTATAAACTTTACAGCAAGTTATAAAGCACTGTTAACAGGCCACTAGAGCTGGACTAGTATCTACTGGACAATAACACTGGTTTTCAGGATAAAGGTAATCACATTGTGCTCAGTGAAGCTAGCCATGGCTGCCTGAACCAGACTGAAGCCACTAAAGGTTGCCGAGGCGTGTGGACCGCAGGCTCTGTATCTAAACTCATCATTCTTCCAGGCTGATGCTTCTTCTTGATGTTCCTCTTGTGTGTTATTGCCATCCAAAACAGTTTCACTTCAGACGGCTTTACTGTCCCAAGAAGGTTGAGTGTTGAAAATCTCTCAGATCAGGGGTGTCTCTATCTTCTGGAGGATTCATCTTCTAAGAAAGCAATTCATCTCAAAAACAAGCCAAGACAGCTTAACCTTTACTTTCAATATTTGTACCTGTCTTCCACCTTTTGAATACATTTAGCACCATAGACTGTGTAAACAGAACTGGACAGCCCCTTCTGTGATGTCACCCACAAAATTCTGGAGAATTGTTTTGGAGTCTGTTTTCTTGGGGGAGGGTGACTGATTGGCCTTTGTTTAAAATTGTCAGTGAGATGGAGAATGACATGCAGTAAAGGGTCAAAGGACAGGAGTCAAACCTGGACCAGCTGCGACAAGGACAAACAGCCCCCGTATGTGAGGCGCCTCCTCATTGCACTTACGTTCATGCAAGTACCAGGGCTTCTTATTGTACTGAAACATATAAGCTGCTCCTTACTGGGAGGACACGTTGGATTACAGTGCCATGACTTAATGTGCTTTCAATTGTGTGAAAATGCTCAACAACAGGTTTTAAAACTGACTTGAATTTAATAATATTCAAAGGGAAATTATGCTGTTGCAGTATAAAATACTGAAAAAGAATCAATATGGTAAGTAAAGCCAAAGTAAAATGTGTAATATAAGAAGTCCATCCGAGAGGAAGGGAGGAGTAAAATCTCCAGAGATCGCGTGAGTGATGAGTGCATTGCACTGTTGTGTTTGCTGCCTAGCAACAATTGAGCTGATGATGTCACAGGTGATGCAGGTGAGTTCCTTTGGAAGAGCACATGAACAAATGCTCTCAGCTAATGATTCAGTGTCTGTGGCACCTAACATCACATTTACAGTACTATGTCCAGTACACATCTGGTGCTAACAAGCACTGCAATCGTTTGTTTTTTCACTTTTACTGCTCTATCTGCAGTCCGCTTCTATGGTCTGCAAGCAGATAAAGAGGCAATGCACAACTCAATATGTTCCTCCAGCCAGGATTGAGTGAAATACAAAATACTACATTCCTGATATTCCTGTTGTGTCACTGTCATTTCCCTTATCAGTAAGCAAACATTACCAATGATGACAGGGAAATAAAGATGGTTTACACTTCTTCCTAATTGGTCCTGCCCTAAAACTACTCTACTACTCTACTCTTTAACTCCTTTTGATTTGGTGTCTTATTGCACATTTCTTGGGGTTTAGAAAGCTCAATCACCTGCTCCTACATGTAAACATCTCTTAGTAAACAAAGAAATTGTTAAAAGGTGGCAAAAAATATAAGAAGAAAAAAAATGACTGGAACAGTATTGAATCTAAACCGGTGTAGATGAATGTTTGAAAAAAAAAAAACAGCAAAGATTTAACATTTACACTTCAGGAAAAAAAGAAAGGGAAAAAAAAGTAATTTCTGCACACGTCTTCTGATAAAATTCATGCTCACCTGCAACACCAGGCTTTGGTCAAAGTTGTAAGCACTGGGCCGACCTTCCAGGGTGGAGAAAGCCACATTTCCTCCAGTGAGTGGAGAGATATCACTGAACTCGTCTGTACATAAGGCCGTCCTTTCATCATCCCCTGGGCGGATGTAACCTTTAGCATCCTTCCCATAGGTCTTACTACAAGAAGCGCTGTAATATTGGTAAGGCAACCAAGGCCCACCCACTTTTGTCCTCTTGTAAATGGCAAAGCTCTCCGGCCGACTGGTGTAGAACTTCAGTCGTACATAGGTTATCTCGAAGGCTTTTCCTGTGGAAGACAGATACGATTATCCTTGACGGGAATCATTAAAACAATTTGTATTCAAACTAGATGTATATCTGTTGTGTGGTCAGATTAGGTCTGTTACATAAGAGATTGTGGGTGAAAGTTTAATCCCCAGGAGAAAAGAAAACACACTTGACAAAACTGCATTAGAAGAATGGTTGATGGTTAACGGTTAATTTCCTGTGCCTGTATGCAGGATAAATTAGCATCATATCTCCAGGAGTCGAGGAATAAAAACGATTATTGAGTCACTACTCAGGTAATCACTGGCCCCAAACATGAAGCCAGGTCAAAAGGAAAGATACAAAACGTCTTATTTGTCATAGTAATGCAGAACAGAACAAACAAATGGGTACAAAATCAGAGAAAAAATCCTGACTGTATTGTGGAATCGGTGCTTGGAGTATAGTCTGATGCAGCATTTGAGTTGGGAAAGGATAGCAGCCAGCTTTATCAAAACATGAGGGACTGATTAAACAAAACATGACAAACGTCAGGGGCTATACCATAGAATTAAACACAAAGACTCCCACAGAGGTTCAACCTAAAACAAGGCTTCTGAGAGTTTGATGTTAGGACCACTTAGAAAAACTGCAACCTGCACAAGCTCCATCACCAGCAGTCTCCCTGGGCATGCAGGTGTGTGAGTCCCCACCTCGCTTACCTGTTTAAAGATGTACAACTTTTACCACAAGATTCGTAAAGCTTAGGTTTGAACTGTACCTTCGCATGTCCCCTGAGGTTCAGGAAAATAGATGTTCCTCCCTCTTAAAAGAAAAAAGTTCTTTAACCAGAGTTTTCTTCATGCTGCGGTTGTTACTACCACATCTATTAGCTGTCCCCTGAAATAGGCTTAACTTACACCTCTTGAAAATGTGACACTACACGATTCCTACAACACATATCGGTAAGTTGAGCCAAAACAGCCTCTGTGAAACCAGAAGTTTTCAACAACTCATGTTACAAACTACACAGACAGCGGTAATAAAGACCTTTGCTAGATCCGTTTGGGACATCACAAACAAAGCACGACATGGTTGAGATGTTTTGCTGTAACTGGTAATTGGTAAGTAAACTTGTCCCTACAACTGAAACAATCTGGTACTACCAACTCTGTGCTCAGCCACTCAGGCATAAGTTGTACTAAACCGGATCATGCTGAGGGACCCGATGCTCCAAAGAGATGTGATTGGTCAGGAGATTGCTTATGTATGGTTTTACAATATTTGAAAAAAAGAAAAAAAATCAAACTTTTTACTTTTTCTTTCAACAATCCTTAGTTTTTGCAGAAAGAACAAAATTTAGAACCTTGAAATTGTGGTTTTAAACCCTTTGAATGGAAATTTTCAGTGGTTCTGCACTGACAATGGACAAAAATGTATTTTAGATGTCTCTGACACCATCAATAAAATGAAAGACATTTAATTTTGTTTATCAAATTCATGATTTGGGATTTTAATATTAAAAATTCTGGTCATTAAAGTCCCACCATGTACCATTTGTTGTGATATGCTTCTGGAGGCATTATAAGAATTCATATAACATATTACTAGTTAAGAATAATTCTTAATTCATCTTAAAGCACTGTACATTCCCTTTCTAATCTGCCCACTATGTTGCATTGCCATGCAGAAAGGACACACATAGTCTTGATTCTAGGCCAGCAGATCCTTACTCTTTTTTTTTTTTAATTTTTTATTTTTTTTACATGTTTAATTGGTTGAAATGTGCAGTTTGTGCCACTAGAGGTCTCTAGCGGCACAAACAGAATGAAAAAAAAATAACTGAAGCAAACTCACTACGCTGATAGCTGCCTTAATTGAGATTTTGTATAGTTGCAACTGTAACAGGAAATAGCAGCAAAGTCTCTGTTCTGGCAGGTGATCTAATCTGTCATTTTCTCTCTCCACATCATATTTAACCTGCTTCTCACCACATTATGGTTGGAATAGGCTTCCTTGAATCTGATGAGGCAGGCAAAGAACACAAATGATTGATAATCCAATGAGTTTCATTTTTGTTCAGAGAAGAGATTTAAAGTGGCACCATCAAACTTTTTTTTAAAATACTTTCAGTCCCCCAGTAGGTGTGGAAGTTTAGTCCTTTTATGACACAGTTCAAGCTCTACTCTTGTATTTGCTCATTTTCTCTTACTCAATCACTCTGTCCTTGTTCCAGTGTGCCATACTTCTGTAAAGTGATATGCAGTTGTTACAAAAAGGTGACCACAAAAATACAAAGGTACTTTCTGTGGCTTTGCTGATAACAGGGACGAAAGACCGTGAGAGCTAGGCAACATTTCCTAACAGTAATCCCATGCATCTTCAAATGAAACTGAAAGTGATATTTTAAAGGGTGGGAGCTGAGCTCTGCTCTGGAACCCATGTGGAACCTGTATCTAAGGTAAGAGCATCTCAGCGCCGCATCGAGCTGGCTGCAGCGCAAAAACGCACACGCTGTCCTGAGCCCTGACCCAAACGTATAAAATGTCCAACCTGTATGCAGCGCTCTGTGATGCCACCTTGACACTCCCAATTGTAGATATCCTGACAGAGGGAAAGTCCGTTTTGGCAAAATCCTTATTTTCCAAACTATCCATTACCGATTTAAAGACATATTGTAAAAAATCTCTAGCATCTGGGGCTGAACAAGTGTCTTAAAAATGTATGAGATTTTTTCTTTTTTCACAGTAAAATATATTTTTTAACAGATCATCTAACCTAGAAAGTCCAAACCTCCATAGTTTTGTGCACCTGAAAGACTGTTTTCCTTAAGCCTGGTTTACACTTGTGCATAGCAGCTACCATAGACTGTAAAAAACAACAGACGAAGCATAAGGTCAAGTTACACATTAGTTTCTGAAGAGCGGATTTGAAGCCTAAATTTCTTTGCACTCAGTGAAGCCATGTTACTCGGAAACAATCACCTTGAATGTCAATCAAAGTTAGCTTTGGCTACCAGCCCATTCAGGAAAACTCTTGCCAAAATATCTCCAGAGATGCTGGCTGAGGCTTCCAGGGGAATATACCGTTTCACACGTTTTTAGCAGTGAGATCAAAAATTACCGTTGCTTTTAGCAACACAAACGGCTGATTCCAGTGCTGAGCGCCGCACCATGATGATTACGGATGTGGAAGTGGCTGGCCACTTTTCTGCTCCACATCAATACATCTGGAACCAGAGCTTTTTTTGATTACACCAGATATTAATCTCTGCAATGTGAAATACAAGTTAATATCTAATAACCATTTAATGGGAAGCTTTGTGGTCGCTTAGCAACTGGCTCTTGACGTAGACGCAATTTGCACCAAAGCTCACTTCTCTTTTGTGCTGCAGCCAACCCCCACAGCAAGCACAGCTCACTTTGCATCCAATCTGAAAGTAATGCCTTCAGAGAAAACACACCCTAGATCCCCAATCCTGCACCTCTGTGCCATTAAACGTAAATAACTGAAGGGTGCAATCGTACATACATTTCATGTTCCATTAGTGGGCAGCGCTGAATGCCGTTAAGGATCGCAATTTATCCACTAGCAACACAATGCATGAGCTAAAACGCTGAGATGTTTATATTAGTATAGTCTCTAAGAACATAGATAACACAGGCAGGACATAAAAGAGCTTTTCATTGATTGTATTCCTCCTAGAAAAACAACAATTTTTTGAACTTGTGAAATGTATGGGAGTGCATGGTCTCAGAATCTGGTGGATGATATCCCTAGATTTCCATTTGAGTTGGTGTTATAGGAGTAATTGATCCAACTAAATTGTGCTGCAATTTCTGTTGCATCGTACCTGAAGAAATGCAATGTAGTTTTCGAAGATGTATAATAAGTGAGAGGATGAATCTACCAGGTAAAGCTGAATATTGTACTTAGATCTAATAGGTTCGTTTTCTTGACATTATCTTCTGCAGGGACAACGATATTAAAGAGGTAATAGCCAAGCTGTTGTCGTTGTCGTTGTGCAAGGTGACAACTCAGGCCGAAGAATTCTTATTTTAGATGATAAGATAAGAAAAAAACAAAAGAAGATGTATAAGGTGTTGTTGTGCTGTATTTCTATTGAAAATAAATGTGGTGTATCCAAGTCTTAAGAACTCTATTGCTCGATTCGGTTCTATTCAGAAGCTTTTATTGTCCCGGTGCGGTGAAACTCGTTATGTCAGCTCAACAAGAAAAACACACAAGAGAAAAAAGAAATATGAAATAAAACAAGATATATATAAGCTATGAAAAATCATGTAATGAAAACTTTGTACACCACACACAAATCAAGATAAATAGAATAAATAGGTAATATAAACAAATATACATGAAATGGGAGGGGGGGGGCGCACTATATAGTAGCATTAAAAAGTCTGAGGGCAGCAGCGGTAGCACTCCTTCTTACAGTGAGGGTGCAGTAGTCTACCACTGAAGGACCTTCTCAGTTCCCTCACGGTCTGGTGCAGTGGGTGGGAGCAACTGTGCATGATGGATGTCAGCTTGGTTGACATCATCTACTCCCCCACCTCCTCTACTGAGTTCAGCGGGCAGCCCAGGACAGCACCGGCCCTCCTAACCAGGCCCTCCAACCTCCTAACTCAATGTGGGAGACTTTATTTCAGGATTCAAGTAATTATGCCATAAGACTGGGATTGCCTTGATTGGTTTGATTCTACCTTCGACTAAAGGGATTGTATGCATTCATGAGATCAGGATGTCACTGGTCCAGCCAATGGGAAACTATGATATAGATTTTCTAGAGTGAAGATATAAATGGGCATTGCATGTATTTTGAAAGTGAAAGCGACAGTGCACAAAGGAAGGATTCAGCCAAGGAGTGTAGAGTGTGATGTCTCTGTTTGTTGTATCCTGATTTTCCTCTGACAAGAAAACATATATTTCTTTTCACTTCAGAACGGCTACGATTCATATAGTTTTGCTACTCAGCAAAGGTTTGAATTCATTACCATCTAGTAATAAATAAAAATGTGTTTTAACTATGAAATATTCCTTTAAATGGTGCCATTTCACATTGTTTCCTCACAGTAGACAGTTCAAAAAACAATCTGGAAGTCATTTAACTTCCTAAGATCTGTCGTACACATGTGGACATCACTTGTTTTATTATCTATGTCATAATATTCAGTTTCTTAACGGAGGACCGAAGCGACAGGAAAAAACATGCACCAGGTCTTAGGAGGATAAAGGAGACTTGCAGAAGGATTTTACTGAACACGAACGCACACTAAAAAAGCCAACATGTTGTCCAACTTGACAGGGGTCCAAATGGGAAGACACAAACTCAGGCCACACTGAGATTCAACGGCTTCTTTAATAATTTCATTTCCATCTTTAGAATCTAAGCCTGCGTCGCTCGGCACATTCATAGAGGAATGTGATGCACTGATACAGCCATGATAGCATCTGTTGCTTCACTCTGCCAAGACAGAGCCAGGCATCTTTTAATGGTATCTTCCTTCTAGGAGTCCTAAGATCATTTAACTTTCATTTATTCCCTGCATGAGGTGAGCTCAGCCCTGCTGAGGCGACAAACATAAAAGATTCAGATGGAACATGAGCTGGATTTCCTCTGTGATGAAATGCAGACTAATTGCAAAGGATATTTGTAGGTTTCTATGGTTAATGTTTAATGACTCATGAATCGTGCTCATGGACCACAATTTTTAATGTTTTCATTAGTTGATGCATGCACATTAGTGGGCATTCATTAGTATATAGGGGATTGAAGTTATTGGAAGTTCAAAAGAAACAGACAACATTTAGGAAACAAAAAAAAAAGGGGGTTGTAAGATGCAGTCATAGCCTGACCTGTTCTGAGTCACCATGTTAACTGCTCTTGTCGGCCCCGACTGAGACTAAACACAAGTACTGTACATTATTTACCGTCTACTCAGCGAGCTGAGAGTTTCGTGACAAGAGAGACAAAACACAACAGATGGGCAGATTTATCTTAAAATCGTGCAATACTTTGACATCTTTAAATGTATTCTTATTCACTTAGAGAGGAGAATGCTGAAAATGGGAGCCAATAATCTGGCTTTCAAAGCATTGTGCCAACTGTGGCAGACTTTTATCTCCATTTTACATCAGAGGCAGGATGTTGCTTTTCTTTGACGGCACTGAATGAGAACCAGCTGCAGACATCAATGTGTGCTGATAGAATTTGTGTATGTGTGTCTCTTTCGCACCAAGTCTTTGTGGGAAAAGCCTGACCCCAATTTCTTACCAATAAACCAGCATTTTGTGTTTTTTTTCTTCCCCTTCCCCCGCTCTTCTTCCTCATTATGTTTTGTTTACTCCACATGAAGCAGCTCAACTCGAGCGTTTCCCTCTCCTCTTCTACAGAACCACACTGACCTGGCTGCAGTGTGTGTCCCTGCATCCTGCTGCTGTGTTTATCATCCCAGCATTTGCCTATATTCCCTTCAGAGAGAGCTTGTTTTGTTTGGACAGGCGAGAGAAAACAGTCATGATGACGGCACCCCCCACCAGCAGCCCAGATGGGCCACGGGGCTTTCATATGCACTGAAGAAATGTCACACATACAAATTTTGGGGTTATTCAATGACATGACATTATGTTTTATGAAAATGCAGTCATCATCCATTTAGGGATAGAGGATTAAGACGGAAACACGAAAGGCACTGGGTACAGCAAAACACATGCTCAGTAGGAGCAAAGGTCAATTTAGTCTGGGGGAGACAGACATGTTGATGTTGGGATTTTCTGAAGAATAACAAACCCTCCAGACAAGGCAGAGCTCAGCTTTGTAGCAGCAGATATGTAAGCTCTTTCCAGGAAAAGAACTAGCCGGAGAATACAAACAACAAAGCCTCCGACATCTTTGAGCCATTGGAAATCAATATACTCCTTTTGATGGAACCACTTCCTGCTTTAAAACCATGTGATGTAAGCGTTTGTCTATGGTAAGAGATGTGACATTTTCAACTCCTGTCAAAATTTTGTTCAAGCGTCTTGATCCTTTGAAGAAGTTTTTTTTTTTTTTTTTTGACTGTGATCACTCCCTCTCCCTCTGAGGAGGAGGAGAGTTTTACACAGAATCAGGCTTTCCTGACACACAGATGCTGTTTATACACCGAGGACATAATTACAGGGATTCCAAAGCGTTATTCAATATTGATCAGTACTTCCAAAACAGCAGGGGGACAAATTGATCATATAGCACACCTACTGAGAGCTGTCACTCCACAGAACTGTACGACATTGTGAACTTGATTGCTCAAGTTTTATATTCACAAATGCCTATGTCTGATGGTGGATTTCCCCCAAACTAGACGGCAGACCTGAACCTGACTTGAGAGACTGAGGAAGTCACAGAGGAAACGTCTGCTTCAAGTGGATCTACAATGTGGATAAGGTGGATCTACAGTACAAGCTATTAAATCATAGCGGTACTTTGTATTAGTCACACAAATAATTAATACTGTGTAAAAAGTTTCATGTTGTCCTTCATGTGAAGTTTTATTAGTCTTAGACCAACTACAAGCACTTAAGAGAGGAGCACCAGCTTCATACAGTTCACGAGAATAGCCAGCAATAGTACCACTTTACTTCTGTGAGCAGCAGCCCATCAAAGGGTTTTTATATTTATAAGATTATATTTATCTCACTTTAAGATGAAAATATCTTTAAAAATGATTTGGCAACACTTTGGGAATAAGCTTGTTTGTTAGTTTCACACTTTGATAAAAGTGTAAATACGACTGTTCGTTGTGCTTCCAACAACCCCACAAATGCCTGCTAGTTTAGCTTAGCATAGTCACTGGAAGAAGATATATGGGGGAGTGGTGGCCTAGTGTTTACAGTGTTGGGCTTGGGCGTGGAGGACCCAGGTTCAAGGGCTGCCCACAATGGTAAATCACTGGGGGCCCCTGAGCAAGGCCCTTAACTCCCTTAGCTCCCCGGGGCGCTGCCCTGCTAGCAGCCCCACTGCTCACTAGTGAAACTAGTTGATGGGTTAAAAGCAGAGACTAATTTCGGTGTGCATCGTACATACAGCGTGTGCACGATGTCCACACTGACAAGAAAAAGGAAAATAAAAAAAAAAATAAAAAATATATACCTGAAAACCGCCGTGCCGCTGCTGGATATCACTGCACTCGGTGGTGGTGCTTCTCCAAAATAGACTACCTAACATGTATCCATTCATACGATGGCTGCATGTTAATTTATAGATATTTGTAAATGTACAAGTCTAAAATCCACTTCCAGCAATGATGCTAAGCTAGTGTAGTTATCATACTGGGTTTTTAGATGCACAGAGAAGAGAGTGGTATTTACCCTCGTTTCAAACTCTGGGGTTGACACTAAATAAGCATATTCAAGCTGGGATTAAAGGGACAGCTCTAGGTTGGTTTAAATCAGATCGATCTGATAGATTCCAGTTTGTTCATGTCTCATGAGGTTTCTTCAGTACAGACAAGGATCTGCTATGGTGTCCCGCAGGGTTCAGTGCTAGGGCCAATCTTCTTCATTTTATATATGCAGCCCTTGGGAAGTATTATCCAGGACCACGGCATTAATTTTCATTGCTCTGCTGATGATACGCAACTGTATTTGTCTATGAAGGCAGATGAAACAGAACCGTGAACGGGTTGCTGCTGCTTCATGTTGCAATAAACCTTCTGACAAAATTGCAAGTGGACTTCTAAGATTACATGGTGAGTATTCCCCCTTCCTTTCAGTTTTCTTGTGTAGTTATCGATCTACGGATTTTAATGTTTTAAACTTAACTCTGCTTTTATGTCTCAAACTAAGATTACGTAAGAAAAATACGTTTTACTAATTATCCTATTATCCAATTATTGTTGGTGCTTTATTTATTTATTTTTTTAATTTCTGAGTGGTTCAGAAGGAATAGCAGTCTGGAATATCAGTCCTTAAGTTGAAGTGTCTCTGGGCAATGGCTATTAAAATGCTATTTTATTTTTCTGAATGTTCATTATGATATAAAATACTGTCTATTACAATGAGCTTTTCTTTTCTTCTCTCTTTTTGCCCCTTTATTGATGTAAACAAGATTGAAAGAAAACATTTTAATAAATGTCAGTTGTTTGGCAACAAATATTTTTAAACCAACTTTTGATATCATTAACTCTACAGTTGGTTAATTTTAACACCCCCCCCCTCCTATTTTTATTTGTATTTTTTTTGTGGGTAGACAACCACGTCTTACCTGCCTTTTCTCCTTTCTTTTTTGTTTTTTTTGTTTTTGTTTTTTTTTCTGGGTAGAAGACCACAACCTATTGGCATGGTCAAACCCATGACCCAACCCTGTGTAAAAACCACCCATGACTAAGTCGATCCATATTTGACTCAGCACTGAATCAGGAAAATAATCCAAATCTGTTTATTTTTAACTCAGCAAGATGGGCACAAGGACAGAATGTCTTGGTTTTTTTTTTTTTGTTTTTTTACGGTAATGACTAAAATCTTAATACTTCAGCAGTGAAAAGTATAAATCTGTGTAGTGGTTTGGTCATGGTTTTAGGTTTCTATCTGGTGTTTCCTGTTTTATTTTTCATTTGTATCTGCTCCCATGCACCTGTGTTCGTTCTGAAACCAGACTTTGTTTGGTTTCCGTCCTGTGTTCCTCCACACCTGTGTTCAATCAAATGATTGTCATTGTACTGCCTCCTGTTGACCTTTTAGTTGTCAGGTCATCTTTGAACTTTCCGTCCATCCTCTGTTATTCCTGATGTCTCTAGTTTACATTTTTTTCCCTCATGTTTTCCAGGTTTACTTCCATTCCGTGTTTTAGGCTCCAATCCTGACAGTGAGGTCTGGTTCTCATTTAGCCTCAAAGCTAAAACTACTTTGATCCTGAGGCTTATTGTGAAAGAAAAACAAAACAAAAAGAAGAACTTTTTCTGTGCGTCACAGCATTTGTTGGGGTTTTGAATTCACTTCCAACTGAAAAGTGCAGACACAACAAAACCCCTTCATTTTAAAGGTTGATTTTTTTTTTTTTTTTTTTTTTTTTTTTTCAGTACCCCACTTAGATTTGTCCAGATCACAACGAAATATCTACCCTACCCACATTTACGCCACCTGCCCACCCCAACCTCCCAGTTTCATATCAAGCTGTGTTTGCTGGATATTATAAGTGGATAGCGCAAACTTTTAAAGCTGATTTAAAAAGAGTCAAGTAGTTAAGTCCACATCCCAAACTGGCTGCTTCGACCACAGCTGTTAAAACATGTGGGAAATGTTGTACTGTATCTGTGTGGCAGACCAAAGCGTGTTACTCGCATTTTGTTAAGACTCAACTTATTTTGTTAAAATTTTTTTTTTTAAAGTCATAATGTCTTCTTAAGGTAATTTGAGAACAGAAACACAGGGAAGATAGTTGTGTGTGTGTGAGTGTTGTTTTTCTTTTAATGGAAAACCTGTCAGTGGTTAAGAGATGGTCAACTTTGGTTTCATAGTGACACAGAATACATTCAATTTTATCTTTATTGAAGGTAAATTATTCTACATTACTACGTGCCATACTTTGATAATACTAGTTGTCCTTAATGTAATTTAGGGCTGTTTTCACAGTTGTTTTACTGGAGTCTGACGCCAGGTTAGTGCTCACAACCATTGTTGGTGTTGCGGGTTAATCTGACTTGTTTTATTATTTTTATTTTTTTATTTTTTTATGTAACCTGACTGTGGAGGAGATGCTGCTATGAGCTTCTATTGATTCCTCAACCAGGACACGGCCAAGGTGGAGCTATGTTTTTCAGTACTATTTGTCTGTGAATTTGTTTGCTTGCTTGGCTGTCTGGTGGAGAGATTAGGTAAATACCGCCAAGACAAATCTCATGACATGTGGTGAAGACACTGAAGTCACCCAAAGGACTAAACATTTAAATAAACTTTCTTATTTGAACTTTTTACTTTGAAGTTATCAAATAAGTATTGATCTTACGGATGTCACTTTGTAGTTTTGGTTCATATTAAGTATCAAGGAAATGAAGGAAGTGCAGATTAAAGAGAGTAATGATTTTGTTTTCTTTTAAAGTTCCTGTGTCCATATGTGAATACGTAGAATGCATTTAATATGATATTTTATTAAATACATATTAATATGCTTAATATGCATTTAATATGCTACAAAATTTTTATGGGGGTGGGGGGTGGTTGGAGTGGTAATTGTTGTCTCATTCTTGTTTCAGCCATTTTGCACGAAAGGTAAAACATTTCAAAATGTTCAAAAAGTAAATAAATTGAGCCCATAATATTATTTAAAAAATGTTCCCCTCAGAAATTATTTAAAGTTTTATTACATCTCATTGAACTGAATATCACCTTTAAGCACATGGGGGCAGTGTTTTAGCCCCTGGCTCATACATGTATAATAATCACACCTCTAGTGGAACAGACGGTATTACAAGATATGTAAGACCATCCTCGTTGTTTTGCACAGTATTGTCAGTGGGTCTTTTGTCATCACAGCAGATCTATATGCCTCCATGTGGTCAAAGGTGGAATTGTAACATAGAGTGCCTTTTATTAAGTAAAGAAGTTATTGACTGAGAATATCTATCTTAAAGAATAATAATAATAATTTTAAAAAAAACGTACCCCCCCCCCCCTTCTCCTGTCACCCCCCTTTTTTGTTTTCTGGGCTGTTAAATATGTTTCTTGTTTAAACTAATGTAGCCCAGACAAGTTGTTACCTAAACACAGTAATTATATAACAACATAGAAAACAGATGTTCTCTCCAACAAGACTAAAATTAACCCAGAATCTATAAGAAATATTTTTTTTCAACTGTGGTGAGAACTTTCCTCAAAGGGTTAGGAAATCTAACACAGTTTTAAGTGGTACTGGACTTAGTTGACCAAGTCTGTGGTTGTGGAAGGTTAATAACATCCACGTCCCTTAAAAGTATTCCTTCTGACTTCCAAAATCAATTTATGGAAATGCCTGGCTGCCTTTACCTTGTCACACTCCTCTTACTATGACCACATTTCTGTCCGACTCAGGGTGAAATTTAACAATTTAACGTGGTGCACAAGAGTTATGTCAAACCAGTAACGATTTGCTGCAAAAGTGTTGGGAACATGTTCTATTAGTTGTGCAACAGGAGTTGATTCGTAAACATTGTGGCCCAAATCCAAATTAAGTCTTTTATAATACTCTGCTGCTTCATGTTGTGTTCTGCTCCAAATCATATAAAAAACAATATAAACATCATACTTTTAACAGCACATTGTTGACTTTTACAAATAAGGGGGGACAACTCTGGGTTGTCATTCAGTTTCTGTCTATTACCCATGTAAAAAAAACAAACACTTTACAATTAAGAGTCCAGACTGAATAATGCAAATCATTTGTACTTCAAAGCATATGTTTTAAATTTACATCCCCTTTCCCTCATGGAACTACATGACAGGAGACATTGCATCAGGATACTTTCTGCAAAGAAGAGGCAAAATAGAAGTTTATGACATGGTATACTTGGCTTGTATGAGAAAAATTAACATGTTTTGCTTTGAGATTCCATCTGCAGACTCCAGATTTTCTTCCCAGAACACAACAATTGCAATGGACTTAAAAAGCGCTGAAGTACCTTTGCTCAAATCGGGCACTCCACTAAACTTTACTGACCAGAGCTGAGCTCTGAGCTCTGAGCTCTGACATTCTTGAATTAGTTACACAGAAACACTTTTGCCTGAGGAGGGTCTCACCTAAGAATTCGGGGGGTCAAATTGAAAGCAGATTGTGTTGCTGCTCTTACCAAGGTGAAGGGTGAGGTTGACAGAACTGGGGTACTGGATGCCATAGTACATGGACTGACTCTGCCACCACGTGGGCTCCTCGTTCCTGTTGAAGTCTGTGAGGAGGCTGGGACTGTGGCTCAGGTCTGAATTCAAGGCGTCACAGTGGTGGCATGAGCGTGTTGAGCCGGTCTGCATGCAGTAGTCCTCAGGTGGGGAACCACACACATTTGATGCCACCACAGTTCGATTGAAGGCAATATTCTCAAACTTGGGCATGCAGCGATTAGGATATCCCTCCTCATTGTAGCAGGAGTCCATTGCGGCCCACGCAGGAAGGTGGAAGTGCAGATTGTGAAAGAGTACAAGGGCCACTGCAAAGTTCACAGTAGAGGATGTATCCATCTTTATAATAACATTTACTCTTCACACTCAAACTTTTGCCTTCATTCAATGTAGCTTGAAGATGCAAACTCATAAAGACCCAAACTTAATATGAAAAAGATAAAATCCAGCAGCAGAAAATAAGTCCAGTCCAAGAGCTTCTTTGTCTGCTCTCTCTGCTCTGCTCTGCCTCTGCCGGGTCTCCAACATATGTTCCCCCTCTGTGGAGTGGAATGAAGTTTATGCAGGAACTCCTCACTTCAGGGGTGGGGGCTGGAGGTTCTAAAGACCCTTTAAACTTCTCCATCTGCTGGTCAACATAAACACTACACCACCATTGGCTACAACTGTTGAGCGGACAAAGTTTTATAAAAAGATTTAATCTGCACAGAAAGCACATTGTGTCACATATCATTTCAAATATTACAAAAGGTTAGGTCATTATACCTGTGAACTTTGAGATAGTGTGTTACAAAGCGCCTGTATTTACCACTTGCAGGATCACAAAATCTCAGGCATTAAAAATACACTGGGTATTTGGCCCCACAACAGGATATACTGGTAAATACTTAATGAAATGACTCAGAGTGGAAGGGTAGGCATGCTTAAACTGTCTGGAATATTTCATCAGACATGGATTATCTCCATAAAGTAGTGTTACTTAGGAGAGTTCTGTGACTTGAATGTGCAATTTATTTATGAAAATAGAGATGTGAAAGTGCGTCATTGCCTTTCAGTGACTTCTACTCAAGACATTGCCGTCACTAATGCGAGAAGTACTTTGCATATTCCTTGAAATCAAACTAACTGGGGTTTCTTCTTTACTTATTCATCAGTTTGTAACATTTTAAAGGAATTATAGTTTTGAGAAACTATGAGACAGTAACCAATATTCAAAGAAAAGACCTGAAGAACTTGTATCAGAGGGACAAACGTGGTCAAACTCTGTTTAGATAGAGGTGAATGCAATGTTGTATTTGTATTTGTTGTATTTGTTGCCGAGCAGCAATCGAGCTAATAGCATTAAACGTAAGGTCAGCAGGTGAACTTCCTCCGTGCACAATTTAATATCCAAGAAAATCCACATTTTCACACATATTCCGACTTATTACAGTTAAGAGAATTAATCATAAGAGCAAATATCAGGGTTCTAGGACTAAAATCACTAATACCACTTTTAAAAGTGGCTACGATGATTAATGTGAATACAAACCGGACACAATGAGAAGTCCCAGGTAATAGACAGCTTTTAGACAACTTCAGAGAAAGATCAAGAGGTTTTTGAAGTTGGAGTTAAGATTCAAAGAGATCCGAAAGAGAACGAGTCTGGATTGACATTTTCTGCCTTTGCATTTTCAAACTGCAGTGAATGAAGGGGACAAATTAGCACAAGAGACTTGAACATGAGACACTTGATCTTAATGTGAGCAGCAAAAGAGAGCCAGCAGAGTGAAATTGAAAATGTGGATATGCAAGATCCCCAGAGAAGAGTAATGCAGTGGCAGGGACCACAGCAGTGGGAGTTCAGCAGCATGCTCCAATCTGAAAGTGCAGAGCTGAACCTGAGAAGTGTGCTGAGGACCAGCGTGCGATTTGTACCTGATGATGTGTTCTGGTTTCAAAGCACAAGCCTCTATAAATATCTTAATGCAGCTAAGGCAGCTTAAGGTTGGATGATCTGCACCAAGCTCTTTTGGACTTTTGGATGTTCAGACAAGAGCAGGACATGGGGATAGTCAAGTGTTGCATTAAAGTGCATTAGTGTTGGCTTATGGAACATTTAATGGGAGAATTAACCATCTCACCGGGTTGTTTTTAGTCCCCAGAAACTTACTTTGGTGACCTTGACAATGGAAATGATATTGTTGTTCTTGACACCAACATAATCTGCCTCCAGCAAACCACTGACAACACCTCGAACTTTGGTAAAGAAGTGGGTCTGAAGTTTAAAATTAAAAACACCAGCAGCACGCTGCTGGGCAAGTTTTACACTCAAAGCCCATACCATCAGGATGAGATACTTAACCTCACAGTAGATAACAAACACCTGGAGCAAGTAAACCCCCTCAAGTATTTTGGATCAATTATTTCCAGTTATGGCTCCACTGAAAAAGAAAACATGGTGAGAATCAGCCAGGCATCGGCAGCGTTCATCTCTCTAAACAATATCTGGAAAACACCAAAGCGCCAGACAGGAACCTCTAACAGGGATGACCCCCTCCTCAGCCCCTCCCACCAGCGTGTCTCCATTACTGCAGCGCCGCACAAAGCCTTTGACTGACCAAAATAACACAGTTGAACACACAATGGTGGTAATGCACATTTTTTGCTGTTCACAAACGGCCAGCAACATAATATAGACAATATAGAAAAGTGAAGAGAAAATAAAACAAATAAAACAAATAAACAAGGGATTGGGTTTTTGTTTGCTTTTTTACCATACAATGCAGTGGTAGCGATTGAGATTAAAAGAACCCCACCCCCCGGACTTCTACATTGGCGTAATAAGCCAACAAGGCCTGAATAGACTCGTCGGTCCATCTATCTTTTTTTACTGTGATCTCCAACTTCATCAAATGTACTCACAGCAAAATGTTTCTGGTCTAACGGGTTCAAACGAGTTGTGTTCGTGGTTAATGTTCACGTGAGATGGCTGAACGTAAATCCCAATTAGCAGAGGCGCCCCTCCAGGTAGTTTCTGTAGGCCAGCTACAATATTTGGAGCATCTCTCCTGAGTGTCTATCCCACGTCATCTTCTCAACTGGACTCCTGCTCATGGGCATTGCAGTATTGGCTGTCTAGATTTGATTCACATTTCATAGAGACTTCAAACATTTGTTTGGTGAGAGTCATGATATTTCCACAATCGATTGTAATACAAATGAAGGCAACTCCTGTCCACTATCACAAGTACTGAGCGGGCCGACCCTCCTTCTGGATATGACCCTGCCGCCGCCAGTCAAGATGGACAATGATTAGATTGTGATATATAGTTGTTTTTGTTATTTAGTCATTTATGCAGACAGAACCAACAACAATATCAAATTGAGATGACCAAGTTTAACAAATGACACGTGCAAAAAGTGATTTGGGAGAGATTTAACCAAATAATGTTTAATGCTGGGTTGCCTAATCCTCTTTCTGTCAGTGATCATTATAGTGTTTAAAAGAATTCAGAGCACCACAAGCAAAGAAGCGATGCATAAACTCAAAAATCAAGCATGTTTTTCCAAGCTAAAAGCTGTACTTCAAATCCACAACCCAAATAACACTGATAACAACAGATGAGTCTGAGAACAGAAGGAAAATGGGATGTACCAGCCCAGGACACGCTTGACCCTATGCTCATTTCTCAGTTTCTGCATTCTTGACCGTCTATCTTCACTCTCCATCACCTCCCAGCTGAGATTGAGGCAGGAGAGGAAGGCAGAGACATGCGGATAGAGAAATCCAATAAACACATATTTAATTAAATAAAAATGTGTCTTTGAGGTAGTAATTTAAAACATTAGATATGTGGGGCACAGCTATATCAACTATTCTCTGTTTTGTTAACTTTAATTTGTGAAGGTTTATGGATGAGCACCAACGGTGTTTGGCATGAGTCTAACTATTGACTTCTACTCTCAATATTAATCTTTAATCCAATTTACAACGTGGAATAATGTACTGCACATCTTAATACATCTGGAAAACTGAAAAGACACACCTCAGCATCCGCACTTGTCGCTCCTCAGGTAAGCCTCTGTATCGTGGCTCCTCTCTCCTCCAGATGCATTTTAAGATGTGATACGTCCCTCACAGTGTTTAGTTGAGGTCAGGTTCCAGGTCACAGGCTAGAATATGGAGAGGGGACAGGAGGTACAGCAGATTAGAGAAATGAGAAGAGCCTTTGGTGTCCTGTCAGTAAAAGTCTTTTTCATTTAGGAACTTTCCTAACTGACTGAAATGACCCTCAAGTAAGTAAGGAGCAGCCATGACAAGAGCTGGTCAACTTCTTTAAATGCAAACGAGAGAAGCTTCAATGCTTCTGTCCTTATCTGTTTCAGCAAAGGCAGTGACTTTTAAAAAAAGGATGAGAGATAATGACATCCAATTCATTCCAGCAGCAGCTTTCAAAGCAATTCTCATTATTTTCATATATACATTCTGATTGGGTATTGCTGATAAATATGACTAGACTGAAATGTGTAGCTTTTTCTTCCTTTTTTGTTTTATCAATGTTAATTACAACTTTTACCAAGTTACCAAGATTTATTCATCGTGCATGACAAAATGCGGGTGGAGGGCCGGTTAATCCAAAACACACCCTCATTTACCTCAATTACCACAAGCTGGTTACTTCAGCTTAATGAAACTAACTATGTTATCTTACTTCAATTTTGATCAAATCTGTCCATCCGTCCTCGTTTCAAACGCCGTTTCAGTTGCGACATCAAATCAGCCCTTTGACTTGTGAGTGCGTTAGGCTCCTCGCTCCACCTGTCAAGACAGACCAAGCCGATCCCTCAACGATCCATGACCGTGGCCCTCAGAAGTTAGGAAGTCGGCCCGAACCAACTGAAGCTGGTAGCTGTCTGTTTACAGGATGAACCCACGGTCCACATTTGGACAAACCCGATCTAACCGTTTCATAGCTGGTCCTGGCACACTGCTATGGAAAAAAACCTGCCCAGGGGGGGCAGCCGCCAGCAGGGAAAAGTCCCACAAGAGGATCCTCCAGCACCCAGCAACCGCCTCTGGCCTGCCAGAACAGCCTAGTAACAACCTCATAATGGTTTTCCAGATTCAAGCTCTCAACATCCTCAGACTTTACGGAAGTGGAGATCTATTATAATAACCAATCTTTACGACATTACGATAGCATTGCACATCTATTCACCTAATATATTTGGAGGCAGTGTTTAAAATGAATCTTCTAATTAATTTAAAATCATTAACCTACAACAAAATTATGCTCCCAGTAAAAAACTGAAAAATCAAACTGATAGTCTATTAGTGCAATTAACAGCATAGCAAACCACATTATCCTTAAAATAATAATTATTTTATTCTAATAGGATTTAACGTCTATGTAAGTTCTATGTAAATGAAATGATTACAGGTAGTTTCCTACAGATAGCCGACAGGTAGATGTCAGGATGACATGTGAAACCGTAGAGCGCAATCCAGCTGTCACTCAAAAACAGCCTCTAGCCATGCATACATTTGCAGTTTTATATTCTTTCAGTCAATTATGTACAAAACAATGAGTCCCTGCATGCTTGTCATAGATGTGACATTTAACTATAAAGACCAAAACTGTGTTTTCTAACAGGCTGTGTGTTTATTTTTGCTCTGGTCAGACATTCGAACATGTGTGTTGATAGAAATTGGCTCATTTTTAGAGCCAAGTGGTCATTTAAGAAACTGCACTTCGGGGTGGACTCATTTTTCAATACCGGCAGTTACCTCTTGGTTATTTCCCTTAAAGTATTTTTGAATTGAAATGGATTGAGCAAGTGTCAGAGCAAGTGTTGTCTTCAGTTTGCTTGTATTTTCTTAAGTTGCGGTATGCGAGCCACGATAGACAGCAG
The DNA here is from genome assembly GCA_014839995.1 of Xenentodon cancila. Classification (NCBI taxonomy): domain Eukaryota; kingdom Metazoa; phylum Chordata; class Actinopteri; order Beloniformes; family Belonidae; genus Xenentodon; species Xenentodon cancila. The sequence continues at coordinate 5,877,373 of CM026215.1, read as the reverse complement.
AGAGACACAGGCAGTGTGCACCGATTCATTTGGATGCTGTACATATATGATACCAGCGGGATTACAGAAAAGTCTTTCTCATATCTGCCTGTGATTGCTTTGATTTATTGGGGCTCTGTCAGCACTCAGGCAGAGACACTGTAAAAAGGACCGCATCAATTTGCAGTGAAATCCTCTGCTGGATTTGGACGATAGCAGGCCTGGCATCAAATCTGTTTGGATGTATGTGGATCAGCCATCATGATGAAGAACCTAACGCCTGTGCAAACAGACTATTATTCATGAAGCAGATTCATTATTACACCACCTGCATGTGATGTTCAGCATGTGAAACACAACCTCATGTTTGAATATCGTGCAACTAGGGAATTGCATGCACCAAACTAGAGAGGGAGGGGGTGCCAAAATGCATTATTTTTTACATTAGTAAAGCTGCAGATGAGTCTACCCCTGCAAGTGTTTTGAAATAGGATGACAATTCAAAGTGTTCTGCAGAGAATGGTGTTTTTTTAATTTATCTAACACTCATGGTTTGCTAAAAAATTACAAAAGGAAAATCCAGACAACTGAAGAAGTCTTATTACTGGCTCCGAAACTGTGGGCAATATTTGAGCTGGCTGAATAAACCCAGTGTGTGGCCTGCTGGAACTTGGGGGACAGTCTGCCAAACACTCAAGTCTACACTATTGCAGGGATCACCCGCTGTTTTGTAACCATACAGACAAGTCATCCTCATGTTTTCCTGTGATACAAAGAAAGAAGATAAACCGCATGCTCAAAGAATGAAACTCAGCTTGTCAAAAATCACTCTGCTGACTTCATTCAAAATGGCTATGTTTGAAAGTCACACGTCAAATACAAGCAGCAGGACACGTAAAGTGCTGACATCTACAGAGCATACAAATAATTTACTTTTTTCTGAACCCGTATGACAGTGCTACACCAAGGGGTTTTGTGGTTTTCCACATGAAAACATGCTGTTGTCACCTGCTTTCAGTGGTTCCTGACATCACAATGTCATCCTAATACATCTCACTTTAGGCTATTTAGGAAAACAGTTATCATTTTCAGCCGTCTGGCTGTTTTGGATGAGTTCCGGCTTCAGTGCGATTGGTGTTTACCAGAGCATAGCCAGCTCCCTTTGAATCTGGGCCGAGCTGGTAATCAGACAAAGTGTCAAAATATGGAGGTCCCATTTTTGTCAAAATTAAGAGCGCACATGTACAGAGGTTTCATTTCAAATGGAGCCTGTTTTAAATGAGACTGTCAGTCTGTTCTCTCAACTACAGACTCCGTCTCATCCGGTTTTCCTCTGTTCCATGTGTTACTTCAAACTCCCCTTTGCTCTCCCACAGTCTCTTCTCCTTATCCTCTGCATCTTCCCCTTCATTCCCCCCTCCCCTCCTCTCAATGCCACTGATCCTTTCGCCCCCACGTGCTACTCTCCACTTTAATGTTCCAGGTTGGTGCAACTGGCTGTCATGATGTGAGGCTTGTTGCACAGACGCGCGCAAATACGGCCCCCGTTTTATGATGACACAGTGTTGTAGCGATGAGCTATGCTTTCAAATAGCGATTTGATGTCACAGCTGTCAGCGCTTCACTCAGCGATGCAGGCGCCGGCTGCCATATCCCTACAGGGAACGGGGTATCTGACAAACTAATGAGCGCTGCACAACAGCCACGTCGTCACAAAAATTCCCCTGGAATTGTACACCTTCATGAAAATTCTTTCTAGCCTGACATAACTGCTCCACATTTAAGTCCGACAGCTCTGTTTGTACAGTAACACGTTGTTGTTGTTACACATAAAGCTGAAATGATCAATTGCATGCATCAACTTATAGGTGTGGATGGTTGGCTTTTTGCAGTAAATATGGATTTACTATACATTCTGTGAGCATTTCAGCCACTAATTCATATAAATTCATTTGATCTTTTGTGGCAAAATGCTATGTTAATTTTGGTCATGGCTTTCCATGTAATTGGAATAATCACGTCTTAACACGACGTGACTTTATTGTCATAAAAGAGAAAACTGTGAGCTGATGGTATGATCGGTGGTGGGGGGGGTTTCGAGGGTTTGAGCTGTCAGCGAGTTTCTTCTATGCACATGCTCTCTACATCTACTCTGGATCTCTGGAGATAAATCAGTCACCAGAGCAGAGTCATGCTCTAGCAAAGTCCAGGGTAGAGTAACACATGAAAAAGAATACAGTCATGTGCACAAGTTAGTGGCCTCATTTTGATCCAGAGTATTTTGTCTGTAAAAATAGTCACAATAGTGGGAAGAAGTCATTTCCTTTATGACTTTATCAGTCTCTCACATGGTTGAGGACGAAACGGGCCCATTCTTCATGATGGTATTGCTTCTCTTTATTGGTGTTTTTTGGACATTTACTGATGTGCAGGTTTCCTAAAGTTCCAAAACAACATTTTGTTTGGGATGAGGTCTGGACTTTGAGTAAGACGAAACCTTGATTCTTTAATGTTCAGTCATTTTGTGTCATAGTCCTGGACCTTTGAACCTGCGGTTATTAGATTTGTTCTGTGTTCTCCTGTTTTTATGTTTTGGTGTAGTTTTTATTTGTCCATTTTTTGGTGTTGGATTGCAGTTTTGTATGTTGATTTCCTGTTTTACATTGAAAGTGCTTTTCACGTTTGCGTGGCTGTCTGACGGTCTGCTCGTCTATGTATTGCTTAGCACCACTCTTTTTAATAGCTTGTTATCATTTGTGTTGCACACAACACAAATGACAACGTTTCTTCAGAATCTAATAAGTTATGTTAAAAGTTTAACCACAAAGAAACATTGTATATCGGTTAGTACCGTATATCTCTATCAGGCTGACTGGTATAAGGTAAATAAATGGTGCTGATCTTAGTACAGTGCAATACTCTGCTGGAAAAACTCCAGAAACTTCCATTTACATGAGTTTTATTTTAGAACTTTAGCACTCGCCTACTTAAAAAAATATTGCTGACCAGTCTCACCCTCAACAAGGCAACACCTTTTCTCTACTGAAGCTACCTCCTCAAGTGGGTCAGCAGATTCCCTCAAACATTTTATTAGGAAGTCGTCAAAAAACACAATCAATCCCTTAATACCTGGCATTAAAAATGGTTTTTGTCTTTAACAATTTTCTTATAATTCAGATTTTTTTGTATCTCTTTTATATTGGGTCATTTTATTTATGTTTTATTTCATTTGTATCAAACTTTTTCTTTTCATTATTTCGATTATGGGGCTGTTGCAGAGTTTACAGACATGTATCAAATGGTCATGAGGGATGAATGCCAGCCCTGTTTGATCCAGTTTAAATGGACCAGAGTTGGTTTGTTTAGGACGTTTGGTTCATTTGTGGAAGTGTGAATGCACAATCGAACTCTGACGTGGGTCAAAGAGACATACTCAACCAAATGCAGAAAGTGGACCACAACACAGGGGATTGCGGGTAAATAAAACCTAAACAAATGAATGTGTAGCACAACAGCTGGAAGAAATGTTTTGCAGTCAGATTTGCAGTGAGAACAAAGTAAAAGTATGGTCAGAAAAAAGTATGTCACAACAGCTTATAAGCACTCACAAGTCTGATGTCTGGTGTGCTCGGTTGGTTAACAAGCTCTCTAAGGTCCATGGGGGCCTTATGGAATCTGTAGGAATTAACCCCAGTCCGCAGAAACAGGGCCGGCACTCCGCCCACACGGATCACGCATGTAGGGCATCAAGTGCCCAAGGGGGCACCAAAAAATCAGGCTCATAAAAAAAATTGTCAAGCAAAAGATGAACTACTCTCCAGTCTACCCATGGTGTCCCCCTCCCCCATATCCCAGTGGTCTGTTCAATTATGCCTCAATTTCAAATTTCAAATGTACATAATATTTATATTATGTCCCCTTAATCCTGTTCTGTAAAGCTAAAATAGAGTTTGGAATTTTGTCTTGCACCAATGATTTACACATAGACTATATACATTTACAAATAATATGCATTTTTTGTTGTACTATGGATTAAAACTATTTTAATATAAAATCCCTAAGTAGATTTCTTGTATTCCTGAATTAAAGCAGGCTCAGTGCTGAGAAGCATGCAAGCTGGAGCTGAAAGCCAGGAAGAAGATTCACATGAGCAACCCCCAACCAGCAGGATCGTAGACTCAACAGCACCTGACCAACAACCATCAACTTGCAGTTCAGGTACAGATACAAGTCAGCACACAATCACCCTTCTGAAGGCAGTGAGTCCTGTCACTGAGAGACCATCAGCAAGTGACACAAGAGAGATATGTGGAGATGGTATTTATTCAATATTTATTTTAATGTTTGAAGACTTTGTTAATGCAAAATTAGTTTTAGTGTTATCATAATTTCACTTCCCCCTCTTACAGCTCTCTAATATGTTCATATTGGGGTATTTGCAACTCTAATTTTAAAACATTAATATTGGGAAGTTATTTTGGAAATAAAGAGAAGCACACTGGCAAATACTAAATAAAAAGCTTTTTTGAGAAGCACAAGGAGAACCTGCAAATAATTAGGTGCTTGGTCATAATGTTATGGCAGACTGGTGTTGTTTTCCTCATGATTTTTGGAACTTTGTTGAAGTGGATTCTTAGAGATATAGAACATTTCTTTATTGGTAAATATTTTAATATTCCTGAACATTTGCAGACGTCTTGGCCATCTTTAAATATCAGCACACAAATGCACAGATTTAAATCCTAAAAGTTGAGAACAGATGTTCTGTTTAGCTGTGACAGATCCAAGGAACATTGTTTATGTATGTTCATTTCGGTGATCATTAATAGTTTCCAGCTCTGGAGGCAAAAATGTCGTCTCTGAAAAGGCCAGATCTTTAGAAAAAATGCAGCATTAAAGGATGAGTACTAATGGGTGCTATGATATTAAGCTGGGGTGGTAGTATGTCAGTCAGCCAGGCTGAAAATAACCTTAATTATCTCTTGCTTTACTGGTACTATGTATTTTTCTGCTGTTGGATTATTTGTCATTCTTACTCTGGAGGTGCTTGTTTTACTGTATTTCATAAGCGCTCTAAACCAGTTATCTTCATTGTTTTTTACTTGACATCCAGACTTGCGAGAGGAAGAAACCAGGAGAGCTAATATTACCACAAAACACAAAAAGCCAAACATGCAGATCACATTTTATACGCAACATTTCATATGCTGGTATTTTAGTATGCCTAAACAAGCAAAAACAAAAGGGAAAAGGATAAATAAGCTGACCTCAATACTTAGATGAGCAAGCAAAAATACATTTCCCTGACTCTTCTTCCTGACTTGGATGGTGCAGTTTGCTTTGCTTCAATGTATTCATATATTTTATGATTATAATTTTTCATTGAGTTTAAATATTTTCTAATCACCACCAACTGTTGTTCATAACTGGCCATCCGCCTCTCAAAAAAGCAAGATTCCCATTATGGTACTCCCATAAACGCCAGCAAAAATAATAACTTTGAAGTTTGAGTAGGTCCTTTAACATTGGTGGCTCTAAGGTTGGGGCCACTGGCCCAGTGAACCTGGCTGAAGTCTGAAAGGCCACCTGAAATATCCAAATCCGTTCAGTCGTCCTCCCAGTCATCAGCAGTCAGATTGTAGGTGGCAGCAATTCCACGTTCGAACAGGTAGCAGCACAAATGAGCCACGTAGAAATGTACACAATCAATAAAGCTCACAGAGGCAGAGGAAGGTTTTAAAAGACACTGCTGTTAAAGGAGGACCTGAGACAAGCCTCCAGCTGAGAAACGTTACAGCCGACAGCCGATTAATGGTAGTCAAGGTTTTGTGAAGAATTGCTGGGAAATCACAAATCCCCATGTAGGTTGCCACTGATGCGCGCAAGAACATTTACACACTGCTGCCACTCAGATTTTATCTATCAAACACTTAATTAAGATGTAATTATGAAAGAAGAAGACATTAAGAGTTCCAGAAGCTAGCTGTTATTTACATGACGGTGAAAAATTTGGCCTCGTGATGGCTGCTTGCTTGGAAATATCCGAGAACCACCACTGACCTGGGACAACTTTTAGTGTTTGGCTTAAAAGTAATATGTTTTAATATGTTTGACTTTCTTGTGGCTGCCACAAATTAGAGGGCCACATAACCATCACTGCTTATACCTGCGGTCAATTTAAAATCACAAATTTTACTATGCAGCTACCTTCTGACAGTGGGATGAAACTGGAATACCCGGAGGGAGTGCACACGGGTCACCAATTTCAAATCGGGACCCCGCTTGCTGCCCGGTGATCACGCTATTCCCCACGCTACACTATGCTACCATGATCTACCGAACGTTGTAAATGTCTTGTCTGTAGGAGGTAATGTCTCTAAATCTAATTGCTTGGGATATTGTTTATTCCCAACACAGTTTACTAGTGAATTCCCGTGATGATGCTGGGAGGAAAAGTTTAATATAGAAAATGTTCTCCAAAATTATTAGAGGTTCATGAGGTTTGCATGCATGGTTACGTTACACATGCATTTGGGATGCCACTCAGGGACAAATGGTCTTTTTCATGATTTAAGCGACGCAGAGGTGGGCAGAGGCCAGTAACAAACCAAGGATTGCTTATTGTGCCTGAGCTGTTTAGGTGCTGTCAGAGACAGAGAATTTCATGTTTTCTTTCTGCTCTTGAATCCTTCAGAGGTGACTTCTGCTACTCTGACATCAAAAACATGCATTTTTAAAATGGACAGCAAAGGAAGACCACATTTTCTTATCTCTCAGTTCACCCGTCTTCGTGAATCCAACAGCTTTTCATTCATAACATCCCCAGTTTTAGTAATTAATTCACTGTTGATTAAAAAGGGCTTTAGAGAGAAGGAAGAGAGCCAGCAATTACCCAGCATATTAATCCTCTTCAATGGCTTCATTAGAATGCTTCACGCACCTTGGCTTCAAGTTTGACTTTTAAATTTAACTCTGAATTTTTTTCCACTGCAGTTTCCACTTTAAATTTGCTCCTCCCATAATTGGACATAGCTGCTTTGTGTTTGAGTTGGTTCGTAAGTGGAATCAATGTTCTGCTCTCCCATTTATGTGGCTGAATGAAAGGCCCTACAGATTTGGAAACAATAAAAGGAAACTGACATTTTAAATAGACATTTCTAATCATAAATACTACTGCACTGCTTTCCTGCCAAAGTAGTCTGAAACACAGGGAATAAAAGGGGAAAAGTTAAGCAGTTTATTTGCTGTTGATGTTAGTTTACCTGGAATAAGTTGTGTTTAATATGCTTTTTCTCTCTTTTAATATGTATAAACATCCTTTGTTTGAGAGCATACATTTGATATTAAAATTCTGACAAAACATTACTCTGTCCCATCATCTGGCGGTGGCTATGTTTGAAAATGTGTTGAATTTACAGGATAATGTGACATCACCAACCCAGATCAGGGCTGATTTATTCAGCTTAACCATGTTTATCTCCACCCAAAGTCAAATCATGCTGCATTCATGTACCAAGACTGGTTTTTCTTTTGTGGACCAGTTTGTTTTTTCTTCCAAAGATTTTTCAAGAAGAATGTTTAAACTGGTTTATCTCAAATTGGCAATTTTTTTTCATACCTATGTAATTGAATGTTTAAAAAAAATCTAAACTAGATAAGAGGTTTTAATTGGGTATATTACTTTAATCCTCACAGCTGTACCGTGCTCAAATCAACTTAAATTAAAAGTGTGACCAAAACCTATCCAACCCGGATGAACCAAAGACTAAGATTAAGCTGATTCTCTGTATCCTGGTTTTTATACACTCCTGATTCAAGGCAGGTAAAAGTTATTTAGATTTGTCACAGAGACTTGGAATTACATGACTGACTGGAGGTTTTCAAAGAGATATGATTTATTATGCCCAAATATTTAAATGGAGTAATGGTTGGACTGTGGAAGATGAATTATGTTTTTTGTTTTTTTTTTATTTCTTTTAAATTCTAACTCAGTACCTTTTTGTTACACAGTGGTGATCTTTACAGCTTTTATAAAGTCTGTGAAATTTTATCTTTTACATAACAGGAGGATTTTTTTTGTAGCATGTAGCAGCCAGTCACTGTGCTGTTCGCCTGTGGCTGGCTGCATTCTCATCTTTTTACTTTTTACTTGGTGCTGGAATTGTGTTTTCTATAATGGCATTTTGACATAAATATGAACATTTATAAGAGGCACTAAGTTAGACCTGTTAGGGGATAAAAAGGACAACAAAAAAAAAATCTCACACAATAAATAGAGTATTGTTCCTTGTGATGCAGTTATGCAAAAGTGGGAGCCCCATTACTAATGGGGTCTACCCACCCCTAAAAGTGGTAAATGTATACGTCTGTAGTCCCTCTGAGCTCCTGTTACAGCTTTATATAGCTATAAAATACAGCAAAAATAGTAAATTAACTGAGATACAAGTGACTATCTCTCACTTGTTGCCTCAAAGTTTGAGCGGTTAACACCTCTACTTGAGCAATCATCAACACTTCATTGTAAAGAAAGGAACTGCTTTGTTATTTTATAGACCTAAACAAAGGAGAATATCACTGAAAATACTGGAACCACAGCATTTATAAAGGTAATAAGAATATTGGAACTTTCCTCCAGGGGGAACATCCAATTTGCTGGCTGAATCCACTGCAGATCATCAAATGACTGCTACAGGTTGGCGCCAAAAGAAAAATATATAATGACCTCCATTACAAAAATGTCCAACTTTACGGCAGAAGTAAGCAAACTAAAAGCCTGGTACAAGTAATATTTTTGGTCTGCATAGCCAAATTTACATCCATGACAAGTGTATTTTGAGTCATGATTTAGAATAATATTAAACTACAAATGGGGGTTTGGTTTTATGAGTGACAGCTGCATTGACGTTTATTTACTTAGTTACAGGTGGCTTGGTTGGAGCAGGTGGCTTGGTTGGAGCAGCCGGCGGCAGCCATCCTCGCCCCAACCAACAACTGCTTGACCACGCTAGTGGAGAGCACCTGTAACAAGGATGGATGGACAGATTAGATCAGAACAAATGTAAGGTAACTCTAAGTTAGAATAGCCAGCTTGTAGTGACCGAGGAACACTGGCTGTTTTCCAACCAGATGCCACATGTGTTCATATATTCGTTTTTTTGGGATAATCAGTGCAGGATGGAGTTAACTCCTGCCAATATGGCATCAGAACAGGCCTCAAAACCTGCGGGTTATTGGACAAAGGGTTTGTTAGTTTTAATGTAGTCTATGCTTTCTAGTTCGATGCTGTACGGTTGATCAATATCATCTAAGGTTCAAGAATCTTGAATTTTACCTTGTGATTCATTCAGTTGTAACTCGAGATGACTACAAACTGAAACATGGTGGTCATTTTCAGTTTCTGTAAAGGTAACTTAACTGTAACATGACTGCAGCCTTTAATAGCCCAGACACATCTCTTCTTTGGCCTTTTCCTTCCTATCTCACCTTTTCTCACGATGCTCCTAACATACATCATCAGACATGAGCTGGCTTGCACACATGTTCATACAAATGCACAAGGTACATAGACCCACCTTAAGGCGAACAGTTTCTGCTAATGGAGTAGGTGATATATACATTTGGTTCTCCGTTCATTTAACAGTCAGTGAACGGAGGAAAGGAGCAGGTTTGGAGGATGTGAAAATACTGAAAGGCAAGAGGAATTTAAAAAAAAAGAAACACAAGAGGACAGGAAATATAGATGGAGGAGAAAAGGTGGAGCGAGTGTGACAAATTGGTGCAAATAAGAACATTAATCCTGTATCGGGCTATCAGTGAAGAAGGAGAATGCGTATGTGTAAACAAGGCCATGCAGCTGCCCTGAATAATGTGACATTCTATATTCTATATGCAGGGCGCAGGGTTTTTTTGTTTTTATTTGTAAAGTTAACTTTCTTATCTATCTTAAACTTTTTGTGTTCTTATGATACAAAAGCTATGTAAAAAACAAACAAACAAAAAACCCCACACAAAATAGAGTTTCAATCTTAATGGCTGACCAGAAACTGAGACTAAGCTCTGGACCTGAACAGCAAAAAAGTCCAGTTTAAACGTTTAAAATATGGTGGAGCATGAATTGAAATTGTAAAATGACTTATATGTCTCATTTACGTCTGAATAGTGCATCTACATCATCATTTCACAGTAAAGACCAAACCACCCTCAGTGAAAGACATCATTTTTGTTTTCAGATTTTGTGTGATTCTGTCCTACAGACTCTAGTAAATCGACCATCCTAATTCTAAGGTTAAACATACTATCACACAATAATTCTGATCCTTATCATTTTGTTTTAAATAATTAAAAATAAGTCACTTAAGTACTTAAAAAAGTCCACTTTCAATTAAATGGCACCATGTGACATTACGAAAAAAAAAGAACTAAACTAAGAGAGAAAAACTAAGTGCACCCTTTCTGCTTCCATAGACTTTAAGAGGATGAGTTACAGCCAGGTGCTACTGATCAACCTTATTAAATCATCATCAGCAAGTGACCACTTCTATAAAAGATGAGGTTTTGGCCGTTTGCAGTTCCAGAGTATTGTGAAATGGCCAGGAATCATCTAAGACAAGCAATTGTTACCACCCCCCCAAAAAAAACCTGGGAAGGGTTATGAGGGTAATTCCAAACCATTTTACATCCATTCCTGTGCAGTGGGGATCATTATTCACAAGTAGAAAACATTCAAGACAGTTGGCAATCCTCCCAGGAATGGGCATCTTAGCAAGTTCACCGCAAGTTGAGACTCTGCAATATTCATAGAATTCCCCAAAAACCCCCAAGAGCTGCGTGTAAGACCTTACTGGCCTCACTGAGCATATTCATGAAAAAAGTCGATGATCGAGCACTTAGAAGTAGACTAATAAGGTTAAGGTTAGTTTGATAAGCTACCAGGGGAAAACAGCTTTATTTTAAAAGGCATATGACAGCATGGACTGGTCTGCAACTAAAACACACACACACACACACACACACACACACACACACACACACACACACACACACACACACACTAGAAGACATTTTATACAAAATCCTTTGGAAAGACGGTTCAAAGGTGGACATGTTTTGCCAAAAGGCACAGCAGCATCTTAATGCAAATAAATCAGCATACTTTGATACTGAAATTGTTAAGCACGGCGGTGAAGGGGTGATGATTAGGGCTTGTTTTGCAACCACAGCACTAATAGCCACCTTGCATTCTACAGAGGAGTGCATGAACTAAACCTTTTACCAAATTATGAAATTACCAAAACTTCAGAATTAATCAAAGTCCAGCCCTTAGGTTGACTAAAACACTGTGGTAGAAGCTCACAAAAAGGTGTGCATGAGTAAATGTCTACAAATCTCAACAGACCAAAGCAGGAAAGGGCCAAAATTCCTCTAAATTCTTTAGATTGTTTTTGCTTACACACATACACTTAGACATTATTTTTATATATATATATATATATATATATATATATATATATATATATATATATATATATATATATATATATATATATATATATATATATATAAATAAAAAAATACATTTACAAAAGATGTGATATGATTTATGTACAATAATCCTCCTCCGAGAGAAATAAATGTGACTATGTGCCCCGGATGCATGTGGTGAGTGGTCTGTTCACATTCCTGCAAATTGTATTATCCTTTTCCCTGACAGCTGACTCCTATTGTCTGTTTTTAACTTATATTTATGTCTTTTATTATTAATTTATGCAAAAGAAAAACAATACATTGTGATAATACAGTTGTTGAGGGCAAGAGTCATGGCATAAAAAATATGCATCACTCTGAATGCGTCCTCAGCTGTTTTTTGATAATTTGCAAGAATATTTGTTTCAGCATGTTCACAAGTCTTCCTTTAATAGAGATCTTTATCATAAAGAGGCTTATGAATAAGCATAGCTTAACAATGAATTAATAAAAGCAAGCTTTCATCTGGCACTCTGTGACAGAACATCATTTATGATGAACTCTGAAAGCTGTGAAAAAGCACAGCTGTTTAGCAGGATGAAAATAAACTGATCAAGAGAAACTCCATTAGCAATCAGTGTTGAAAGAGAATCAATCAAACTTTATTTGTATAGTAGTTTTCATACAACTTGTGCCACACAAAGTGATTTGCATGTTTCAAACAAAAGCAATGGTAATACTTAAAAAAAAAGCTTTTACATTTATTTAACTTATAATGTAACTGAGCTTTAATTTAAAAGCTACATAAGTCTGCATTTATTACAACTATGATTAAATGTCTCTGTTTCAGCTTGAGAGAACATTGATGTATATTAATACATTCTAATATACAATTTTTTTGTCAGTAAAATACAATTAAAGCAGGTTTGTAACAGTGCCAGAGGCGCAAACGGGGCTGTAATGCACGTCCAGATGGACGGAGTGGTCGACTGTTGTCTGAAATCCACCAGAACTAAAACAGATCATTCCTTCACATCAATTCTGTTACATTTTTACAAAGCCCATCTTTGTGCTATGCTTGCTATGAAACCCGTAATAGAATTTTTCCACGCACGGTCAGTTTTCATATAACTGTTTAGCCTATTAAAAAAAAAAAGCTAAATTTTTGCTTCAAAAATGGCAAATTGGAGACTGGTTTAAAAACCAAATTTAATATGAGCTAATATTTTACCTTTTTTTTTTTTTTTTTTTACCTAATGAGCTAATTTTTTCTATAAAATTTCTATAAAAAGTGCCAGTTTCAATATCTGATATGTTGTTCATGTTCCATTGGGAATAAAATATGGTTTTATGTGGTTTGCAAATCACTGTTATTGTTTACATTTTACACAGCGTGCCAACCTTTTTGGATTTTAGGTTTTAATATAATTAATATAAAAATAAAATTATAATTAATATACCATGCAAGTGTCACCTCTTTTTGGTGCAGAGTATTTATATCGAAGATGCCCAGAAACAATAAAATGATCAGTAAAGGCCACACCGTAATCAGCACAGACAGGTGACAGCCAGGTGTTTAAAATGAGCAGTAAATGAAATCCCCATGTCCTGGCCAGAGGATCAGGCCAGTGGTCTAGAGATGTAGCTTTGGGAGGTCGCAGTTTGCAAACAGATGGGCAAAGTCTAGTTTTACTCATTCAGATTGCACTCTGGGAATAAAAACCAAAGGAGTCAATGAACAAAGCCATTCATATTTTATAAATAGTTTTTTTTTAATTTTTGCTATAAATTGTAGAAACAGACTGCCATGACTGGCAGTGGGTTGGCCTGGAGGGGTCAGAGGGCAAAGCCTTGCAGTCTGTGATAATCATGCATTGGCTAAAAGATCACAGCTTTGCAGTACCCCAGGGCTTCACCGCTGGGTCCCGGCTCCTCCGGTCGGGAACAAGGCTCCAGACAGGCTGTACTTTTGGACTGACTAACTTTATTCAGACCTCCACCGACTCCCAGCTGTGACAAAAGCCACAGATTGCCAGCCTGTGTCATTGTTGCCAATGACGGCATCTGAAATAAGGTCTGCAACTGGACCTTTGCCCTCCCTGTCTATAGCGCCACCCTCGACAACTGACACAGTGGTCATTTCTGATATGTGATTTCATTCTGATATGTGTGTATATGTGTGTGTGTGTGTGTGTGTGTATATATATAATGTATATGTGTGTGTGTGTGTGTGTGTGTGTGTGTGTGTGTGTGTCTGTGTGTAATTTTTACCCCAGGATGTAAATTCACCCGCTGACATTTTGTGGTTCAGGTCAAAAGCCATCGTTCTTAAACCTGCATGCCTGTTTTGTGTCGACTCATGTAGTCTGCAGTTGTTTTGGGTGTTTTTATTTTTAACCAGTGCAAACTTTGGAGCACACTTGTGATGAACTAAGCACTTCTTTTGTTTGAATCATTAGAGATGCTGCAGTGTGCCATAAGAAAAAAGTCACTCAGCTCAACTGGAGGGCAGCACATGCCTCAGCATATATCAGCATGCATCCTTATACTTAGCCACCTAACTCATTAGCATTTCACCCCTCTCCTTCTATTCCTTCACCTCATCCATCACTTTCTTTCTAATCAGGTTGTATACCCTCACCTTATCTTTCATTCAGGATCTAACTTTCTTTGTAAATGATATACTATATTGTGTGTATTCTGCTCAACTGTACTAAGAACCCCAAACTACATAACAGATCTGCAGATTTCTTTCTTAAATTATTCTGGAAAGGTCAATCAGGATATACTAGAAATAAAGAAAGAAAATGAAAGCAAGAAAGTTTAGTATAAGTATATGCCTTAGACTTTTGAGCAAGGACAGCAAGTTGTGTGGATGACTGGTACTTTTGTCTTCCACCATGAAGGTTTTGCCTCAAATCTCAGCTGACTTAACCTACCCATAATGGTAATTAAAAATACTTTACATTCTTTCTGATAAAATCCTATCCTCATTTAAAGTGTTTTTCTGAAACGAGTGCTGCCAGAGCTGACGCAAGAACCAGTAGACCTCTTGTAGGACCATCAGCGCCATCAACATCAGAAATGACCACTGCAGTTGGGTGATGTACAGCTACTCAGCAAGCGGCCGGCTGCTTAGCCAAGTTTCGTTCCCAGACCCGTCAAGGCCAACCCACAGCAAGTCATGTCAGTCAGTTACTACAATTATCAGCACAGTAAAATGTATCCTCTTCCAAAATATAAATGACTATGCTCTGTTTGGTTTTTATCCACAGCTCAGAAACTATGCTAAGAATTCAAGACAGTACTAAACGATAGGTGGCTAAAGTGATGCCAGCAAGCCACTGGCTATGCTTGCCATCAATCCAAAGTCCAAGAGGTTGGAATACTGGTGCTGGGTTTTCCTGACACAATTAAAAGGCATACATGTTGGGTTTGTTTCTAAATTGAACATAGGAATGTGTGATGGTTGTTTTGATTTATCTGTTAGGCGCTGTGATGGACTGGATACCTGTACAGGGTGTACACTACCTATTGTCCAGTGACACTTAAATTGACTTTTTAACACAAGAACACAGCCAAAGAAATTTGGATTAATGGATAAAGAATCAAAATGTCTCCAATTATCAATATATCACCAAAAGCTCTGCAGGGAAAGCCATGTGTTATGGTTTGTGTGTAAAAACACAAAAATCATCTGATCATAGTGGGCCTTGGTATCAAGCAAATGCACCATTCTGTCTTTACAAAAATACATTTGAAAACATCAGCAGGGCAATAGTATTAACTTACTGCTACTTGGATTTAAGAAGGTAAGTTGCAACCAGGTGCTACTCATCATCAGCCCCCGATGAACTGATCATTAGCAGACGTCTATAAAAGCAGATGTTTGGCGGTTTACGGGTTTGGAGCATTCAGGGGCATTTTAAATAACAAGAAATGGGAGCAAATCGTGTACATTAATCTAAAAAGGGTTAAAAAAAAAACACAAAAAAGACCACTTTGTCCAAATTATAATGCACATCAAAGCATGAAAAAAAGAGAACTGGAGTGAATCTCAGGCTTTGTTGAACATGTGAAAGAACAAATAATTTTAATAATAATAATCATGACTGATCAAATTTGTTAGAAAGGGTTGCCAGGAAAAAAGACTTTCTGCCTAAAAAAGAAGTGGAAGCATTTCTGAGGTTCACGAAACTGAATCTGAACAAACCACAAGACTTCTGGAACAAAGTCCTTTGAGCAGATGAAACCAACGTGGGGTTGTTTTGGCCTTAATGCCCAGTGCCATACTTGGTAATAACGAAACAGCATTTTAGCAGAAACACCTCATGTCCACTGTCAAGCACAGCAAATGGAGGAGTGATAATTTAATAAGTTATTTTGCAGCGACAGGACCTGGAAAACTTAGAGTAATCAAGATGACAAGAACCCCAATGTATATTCTAGAGTTTGTTAAGACATCTGTCCAACAGCTAAAGTTGGCACAGTATAAAGTTGTGAACCATAACAAGATCAGAACTGAAAAATAAAATAATAAAAGTCTTGGAATGGCCTAAAAAAGTCAATTCAAGCCAAATGAAATGCTAAAGGTGGATTTACAAGCTATTGAGTCATGGAGGTACTTACTATCACCCATTACTTATTTATTTAGGTTTCATTTTTTTTAAATAATAGCATAGTCAGGAGTATGTTGTCATTTGAGATTGTATTTACCTAAGGCTAAGACCAACTATTATCAGATTATTATTATTATTATTTTTATTATTATTATTATTGCTTGACTTCATCTTAGATTTCTGCATTTCTGCTTTATTTGGCTACACTCATCACCATATTTTTCATACTTGTGTCAAGTTTGAGTCACTCTTAATTATACATCCAACCACAAAATACATTTGACTCCAAGGGCTATCTCTGCAGAAAGTTCCACCAAGAAAAATAACAGATAAACACTGAAAGAAAGAAATATCAGAAGTAGAAGCAGAGGGGAGATCATGCTTCTAGAAAAGACAGGTGACAGATCTGGTGTGTACCTGGGAAAAAAAAGCAAAACAATAGATAAAAATGTGGAAAATCAAAGTGATGATCCAAGTGATTGTCCTAAACTCCAAAGAAATTACTTTTAACACTGTATTTGAAAAAGCGACTCTTATAGTGAGTTGCAAATACAAGATCCCCTAAAGTAGACATGTAGTCACACTAACTGTGCAGCGAATGATGAATCAACTGATGAGCATCTGGAGGTGGCGGAGGAGAAAAAAACACTCGAAGCATGTTGAATCAAAGCAGATCTGTTCAGCGCCGCATGTTGCATGGCCACAGAGAACTTTATCTAATAGGCCCTACTGATGTCATACTTTACAGCACATGTCAGCACTCACACTTTTATTTAACACTATTTTTATTATACTTAGTAATGTCTGGCAGTGTCAGCAATTGAAACTTGAATCTGTGCCAATGGAAAATTAGACAGTCTGTTAACATGAGCACAATACAGCTCAAGGTTTCCCAGGGACAGGACGCAACGGTTTTATCACCTGACCTGATCATTTGACTCTGAGGACTTGAAGTTTTGTTTTTCAAGATGGACAGTTTGAAGAAAAGGTCAGAAGTACATGTTTACAGAAGCAGACTGACCCGTATCTTACCAAAGTGATCGCAACCCTCATTTGTATCATCCTGGGAAACCACTGGAAGATGGAAGTTCCATAGGTTAATGAAGTTTATTTAGGCTTTCGATTTATATTTTGTCAACTTTTGTTCCATTAATACCAGGACTCGTACCAGGACCTTTGTACAAACGCCGACTGCATTTCCAGACTTTTTTTTGACAGCGCTAATGAAACTGAGCCGAGTTTGGTTTGAGGTGGCTTCTGTCATTTACACTTTTGCCAGGTGCTAAAATGTGAGATGTGTGTGAGATGACACTGCTGGTTCCAGTGTTTCTGACAGTAGAAGTAACATGTCATGCAAACTGAAATTAAATGTGAGGTCTCACCTTTTTATATTTAATCACAATCTGGTCTTAGTTGCTGTCTCATCTCATGTGTCAGAGTTCCTGCTGTCTTAATAGATAAAAAAAAAAAAAGCTGTAAGGAAAATGTTTAAATATCTATACAGATTTGTGGATCTAGCTGTCAAAGTTGTCTTTATATATCCCGGCTTTTGCATGCGAGGGACCGGTAGGTAGTTACAGTATAAATAAGGGACTGTGACGTTGGAGCTGCTTTAAATGCTCTGTCCTCATCCAACAAAAATAGCGTGGAATTCAACCTCTCTCTTGTGTTAGGGTTGGCAATGACCTGTTTTAAAACTCGTTATACCCTGGAGCCCCAGTACAGGGAGCAAATGCCATATAAGAACATAAGCCTGAGATTAGGCTGGGCGTAAAGGGTTTGAAATGCATAGAAGTACCATTTAGATTTCAAGGATGTTTGAATTTGTCAAGAACCTCTATGACAGCCTGCTTCTCTCTTTACTGATATACACTCATATTCTGATTGTAAAGGGGTTATCCACACGGACATGTACGGATATGTATCGTGTCTTCCAACCATCTCAGTTTACAGGTACTTACTTGCAGAGTACACATCTCCAGTTCGCAGCATGTTAAGATGAGATTTCCAATAAGTTCTGGTTCATATTTTCCCTGAAGATGAGGAACAGGACACAGCAGCATAGCAAAATGGATGAGCAGGTTTCTGAGGAAGAGGACAACACAGAGTATCCACCACTGGACACAGACACATCTGATGAGTCTGATGAGGAGGTCACAGGTGCTGAAGCTCCTCCAGCTCCTGATGAAACCTACGAATCCAGAAGTAGTACACTCCTGTTGGAGCTCACCACCTCCTGGGTTACATGGCAGGGCAGCTACTACAAATGTCATCAAAATGAGCTCTGGGATGACAAAGTTCTCTGTGACAAGAATATGTAACATCAGGACATGTTTTAATCTGTTTACACCATTGTCGCTAAAAGAAAATCATTACTATGGTGAACTTTGAAGGAAAAAAAACAGTTCACTGTGAAATGTGCAACCACATTGGTGAGGAACACATGGATGCTTATACTGGTTTTGTTCTTTCTGCTGGAGTGCAGATCCAGCAGTGAGGGCACTTTAAGTCTCTGGGATGCATCGTTCAAACGTTCTGAATGATATCAGGAGTCCTTAGATTTATAAACAGAAATACAAGAGCAAAATCTGAAAAGCTTGCTCCCATTAGGGACGTTTGGGAGAGATGGATGCAGCTCCTTCTCCTGATGTTCAAGCCAAGGCAAGTGGAGACAGTCGGCAGATTTTGTCCCTTTTTACCCCTTTTGGCAATGCCTGCCAAGTACGCAAGCCAGATACGGCATACATATATGAATGAAGGCTGTGATAGAACAACCAGTTGCAACATGGAAACTACAGATTTCAAAGGCAAAACTGCGAGTGGCATCGCACAGCAGTTGTTACCATAGTTATTAAAAAAAAAGATAAATAAAAAAAGTTTAGTTTTGTAATGTGTTGTAGTACTGTTCAGTGATCAGTTAAATAACCTCTGATTAATTCACGAGGTTCATATGTACATTTTTAGACTGAAGGCGAGAGAAATGCTGTAAAAGAGGACCTGGGGACCTTAACAAAACTATTAAAACCAATGTTTTTACGGAAGCCTAACGAGTCAACCTATATTTAAAGAAACACATTAGAGGATAAATTATTGCAATAAAGGTACTTTGTTAGCAGATCAAACAAAAATGGTAACAAAAAACAACTGACCTTTTAACACAAGACATAGTAATATAACCTTAACACAAGAGGAATGCTTCTTGATATAGATGTTTTCATCGCCACCATTTCTGTTACAGAACGCAGCTCAGTCAAATTTTCTGACAGACTCACCAAAATCTATGTCATTTTGCTGTATTATTGGCTGCTTGATAACACAGCCAGGTCAGAGACATGTCTGCTCGAGCAGAGAGGCTGTGCTGCATTTTCATGAATGCAGTTAATAATAAAAAGTTTAACTTTTGCATTTACAGAGACACAGTTAAAAGGAGTCTATGGGCTTTCTTCCATCTCACAGCAGTGGTTTTCAGAAAAAAAAAAAAAAAGATTTTTGGCATGCACGTCAGGTTTCAAAGACTTGTGACTTAAACCAGCCCTAAAAATGGAGACTTCACTTACTTGTGGTTCAAATTAAAAGTGAAGACACACATGCGAACTTCCTCAACTGTGGGTCGAGTACTGCGCCGCCTCATAGTCTGTTTTTGAGTAGCAGCGTTGAAGATTGTTAGCAATCTGTGGAGGTCTGATGAGTTTGGGTGTGTAGGTAATGAGGGAAAACCTTCCACAATATTTATTTCCCTTACTTTCTTTGGAGGCGCCATGGATGACTTAACTTGAGACAAACAACCTAAGCAAAGACTGAAGATAGAAGTTGCTCCCGTTCACTCAGTGGTCCCATATTTGCCTGGGTGAATTTAGGACTCACTAGGCTGTCTGTGTTTTAAAAGCAGTACCTTTCTTTGTCAGATAAAATCCCTCCTAAACATTAAAACATCAGTTCATGTGCAGAAAGTTCGAATCAAATGCAAAATGAAGCTGAAAAGCTGTGAATCATCATGTTGAGTGTCATGGTTTAAACGTGTGTGTGTGTTTTGTACATATTCCTTTTTTTTTTAAATCACTGACAACAAAGCTTAACGTCAAGTCAAGAAGGTCCCACGTGCTAGTTAGGAAACATTATGGCAGCTAAAGATTGACTGTTCCTGCTTTCAATCAAAAGACCACATACCTAATTATAGTTTGATTGTTGTTTAATTTCACCTGATGTAGTAAAAAAATATATTTTGAATCAGGTTGTAAATATGTTTATTTTTGCTACAATTATGCACATTTTAACATAAAAATCAAAAGAGATTAATTAATTTGCAGCTAATCCCTAGTGGACAATCAAGGAATTGCAATGTTCCTATTTCTGCTTGGACTCAGAGAAACACCAGCTGTGCCTGTTCGGTTGAACAAACTGGTTGTTAGAAGGTACAACTGTAATGGTAAAATGGGCAACATTTTCGAATCTTGATATTTGCCCCAGTTTTCCTTGCAGTTTATGTTCCAGATAAACAAGAAAAAAATTTGAACGCATCATTGTTCTACAGTTTGACGACATTGTACGTATCATGGATTGGACGTTTCACAACCACATATTAAAAGAAAAAATGTAATCCCTTTTTCCTAATTTCCTTTCCAGAAAGTAGATGGCAATAGACAAGCTGTCAACTTGGATCAACATATCAAATCAACACCGAGGGAATTCTTTCAATTCCTTCAATTGTCATTGTGTCTGATTGTCAAGAAGCAGTGTTCTCTCAAAACTGCAGTTCTTTCCTCAACTTAAAGGCTAGTTGTTCTGACATAAACATCTGACTCACTTCGCTGCAGTTTACCACTGTAGTTCAAATGGTTGCCTTTTCTCTTCCTCCCCTCCTACTTTGATAAGAGGACTTCACTTGTTCCCAAACAAGGACTTCAGAATGATGTGAAAGCGTCTGATGAAAAACCTGACCTTCTTTGACCTTCATCATTTATATCCCATAGTGAAATTGTCATGGTTTTGATTTTTTTTCATGATCTTTGGTTTGTGTTGGGTCTTAGGTTTAGTTAACTTCTAGTTTTGTTTTGAAAATCGGTTTCCTTGTTCTTTGACTCCTTTGACTTCTTCTTTGACTCTCCTGGTTCCAATCTTCCCTGGTTATTTGCATTATTTGCGTATGCCTTGTTAGTCCTGTCCATATTTTGTCTTATCTTTCCCTTCCTCCCTGCTGGTTGATTTGCTTTTTTATCCTGTCTGTTTTCCTGTCTATCCATCTAGCTTTTGAGTTTTTTGTTTTTCTAGTGGAGGCCTTTTTTTATTTGTTGTATTTCTCTTGGATTTGTGCATGTGCAGTGGTTTTTGCTAAATAAAAGGATTTCTTTTCTGCCATCCTAAACCATATATGATATAGGATAAGATTTGTGAACACCGTTTTCAAAAGCAGTCCACACACCACAATATTTTTTTTTTAATTCACTGAATATGCAAATTACGGGAATGTGTTTTCCATGTGATCTGTATTCCATCTGCACTAAAAGTGTTCTGTGGGAGTTGCTGTTGTCTACAACATCAATTACAACTTCAAATTCAAAATGTAGAACATTTTTATGTTTCTATATATTTCCAAAGTTTGGGTGAAACAGTCAAGTGTCACATATTCCTGATTGATAGAAAGAGGATAATCATTCCTCCCTCTCTTTGCTTCCCTTATTCCTGTTGATTGTGAATGGGTAACTAAGTGGAAGGACATGACAGTTGGCACTGGAGTTCTGTTTGTCTTTACTGATGTATTCTTCCATAAAACTTGCAGCATGTATAGGATGAAAAGTAGATGTATTCCTCCTTGCTCCACTCACACTCTAATGATTTCAATCCCATCACCCTTCTCTCTCTGCTCCATCAATGTCTTCCATGGTCCTGGTTCAACAGTCTCTGTCTTCTTTTCAGCACACAGTCTCCATGTGTCGTCCTTAAAGTTTTCATTTCCTCTCTCCTTTTTAGTTAATTCCTTTCTTCCTTCCCTCTTCATTTCTCTCCTCTTATCTCCTACTGTGGTTCCCCACTGCTCGTCTGCTCTCAGGTTGTCAGATAAAGGTGAAGATCTTCTTTATAGCACTTGGCTCTGCTTTTCTCCTTTTTAGGGAAATTTTAATTTCTTTTTTTATTATTCTTTCTTTCTTTTTCCACCCCATCTCCTAACTATAGAGTTGTCTTTTGGGGCTCTAGTGGTGGCATTTCTGATTGGGCTGGAGTGAGGAGGGAGATCTTTACAGTGAATGACCTTTTGTGGATCTCTAAAGCTCATTATTCCTCATCGGTCTCGGTTGTGGCACTGCAGGGAGTGGCACAAGTCGAGTGAATCTTTTTTCTCCTACCTTGTGCGGTTTTTTTTTTGTTCCACTGCCATTCTTGCCATTTTTGTTCTCATTTGCTCTGCTTTCTTTTCAACCCCTCACCATCACCACACACATACATTGGAGGTGATACCAGGAATGTACCCTTACACATGATTACTGCCTCCATAGGAGTTTTTACCTTTACTAGTTTTACCTTGTCTGCCACTTGTTCCAAAAGGGAGCCTAGCCACCTTTGCCCCTGGGCAAGCCTACTTTTGCCCCACCTCTGCTTGACTCCAAGGTTGGCCTGGACCATTGGAGACGGCAGAATGGGTGCAGATCTCTTTGTGGTAACCAGCTTTCGGTACCGTATGTGTGTCCCACCCAGCTGCCGGCCTTGTTCTCTCCACTCATTTGCCAATTTTTTGTTAAACCTGAGTAGAAGGAGACAGCTCCATCCAATATAGCATTGACCAGAGCTGTTTGTGCCTCCAACTTCTTCCCGTAGTCCAAACTCTTTCTTGTTAGTTTATTTGGTGATTCTAATTAAGCTTGAATGGGAGTATGCACAGTTGCTTGTCTCTATCTAGCACTGTGATGTACCAGCGACCTGTTCACATTTTACACCCCTTTTTGCCTGTTAAGAATACAGATAAGAAGAAAGGATAATATGTACTAACTTTACTAGATATATAGGTATATCCTTTGTTCTTTGTTTGGCTTTTCTCTTTGGGATTTGCCAAAGCAGATCATTAATTTCCATCTAACCCTGCCTTCTGCATTTTTTCTCTATCGCACCACTCAACTTTATATCCTCTTTCACCTCATCCAGAAATCTCCTCTCGGTCTGTCTCCAGCATTCTTCTACTGTGTATTGACTATCCCTCTTGTCTAGTCTCTTTTTCCTTATTTCCAAAACATCTAACCTAGGCTGTTTTTCTGATGTGCCTTTCCATTTGGTTTCCTGTAGACATGGTGTATCCAGCTTCCTTCTTTGCATCATATCAACTGCATCCCTATCCTTTCCTGTCACAAAAAAAGATGACACTGCTTGAGGGGATGGATGGATGGATGGATGGATGGATGGATGGATGGATGGATGGATGGATGGATGGATGGATGGATGGATGGATGGATGGATGGATGGATGGATGGATGGATGGATGGATGGATGGGATCTCTGCAGCAATGATGCACCAGATACTTATTCCTGAGAGTGTTTGTAACCATCGAGTCTTATTGAGTCTTCCACATCATTTCAAATGGAAAACACTAAAGGAAATTCTGCAAATACACAATGCTGTTTAAAGTCAATCATGTTAAGTGAAAACAAATCATATTTTTCCCTGTCACTTTTGTAACAACATCAAGTGATTTGTAATTCACAGAACATCAGGGGTACATGAATATATAATTCATGATATATGCAAAGGGTAAGTGAAGTCCCTTTGGACTGATACTGCTGATTAAAGTTTCATGTAGTTTGTACAGGTACCGCCGGGATTCTTAGTTCAAATGGGTGATTTTTTTTTTTTTGATAAAGGATGTTTCCAGTGAAATCATAGAACTGCCTCTTGACTAAAAACAGCTCAGCACCTGGGGAGGAAGCCCCACCGCAGTAACAGGGAGTCGCCTCATTCACGGCAGTCTCACAGCAGCTGTAATTGCAAGTCATTGAGATTCATTTGCCAGTTTCCTTCCACAACAGCATAAAATCCATACAGAAGTGCCCTTTTCGTGATTTTGCCTTTCCGCTGCTATTGACTTTGATGGATGAGCACATTTTGGTTGGAGTTCACACATGAAGTATCATCTGGTCATGCACATCGTGCAACACAGCAGGATGTTCATGGCCATTTGACACTTCCCTGAACATTACATGCTATTGTCAGCATTGATGGTGATGGAGGTGCCCATAAGACTTTTGAGAAATAACTGAAACATTGCAGCACGTCCAATACAATTAACAAGAAAGTACAATCAAGTTAAATAGGCAACAAGAGGAAAGGTTATTTTGTCCCCCAGTTAATAGGTTTTTCTTACAACCAGGCTGCAAGGGTAATTAACCTGTAACAGAACTCTGTGCAGATATAACCCTCATTGCCAGTGCAAATTATGTGATGGGTAGGCTCTCTGGCTCAGTTGTAAATACTCAGTTGAAAATTGATTTTTAAATGGTGAAAATCTTGTTGTATACCCTTACGTGCACGCTCAGAACATTACAATATTTATGTTAGCACCAAAGACACTGAACAATTAAATCCAAGTCACAATTACGCTGTCTATTTGTTTCTGGAAAATCCAATTTGTGTCTCTAATTTGACCTTTAAGACAAACTATCCATGTTGCAATTTGCAAGCAATAAAGCTGAATTGTGTATGAAAGCGTCATTTGCATTTGTTACAGTGGGACAACAAAGGCACATAGCATTGCAGCTGTGTTAAAAGGAGAAAAAAAAGCAAGTTAGTAGCGACTGTAGAAGAATTCAACACAGTCTTTTGACTTTACCTCCAGTGACATCTTCAGAGGGGTGTAACATGAAGTAAAATCAATGGTTGTGAAGTCTGTTGCGCCTGCAGTCAGTTTTCAATGCCACAGAGGTGGCTTTATTTTAACCCAGATGGATCATTTATGCTTGGCACATAACTTGCTCTGGAAAAGGTTTTGAATGCACTTTTGGATTACAGTGCCATCATTTTACTCAGTCTTTCTTTTAACATCCCAACAGCAGCTGAATGTTAATTCAACTTGTCAAAGGTGTGCAATTCTAGAAGTTATATTAATATATAATGACAACGTTATAATAAAACACATATAAGTGATTAGAGTATTGATACTTCAATGACAGTGCTCAGAAGTTTTTTAATTAGTTTCACTTTTTTATTTGGAAACTAGCCTCTAGAGTATCTCCCTTTATTATTCATTACAGATCAGTGTGAGACTTAAATGCATCTCTTCAGAATATTTAAACATATCCGTTTTAAAGGTTTACATATGCACAAATAGTGTTATCTTAAACATTTAAAATGTCATTTAAATTTTATTTGAAGGAGTTTTTGATTCTATTCAGGGAGCGTCGTCTACCCCATGTGGGTTTCTATCCCTACCGTCGGCCAAAACTCACTAAAGTCACTTTGGAACTGATTCTGATCGTCTCTTGCATTGATTGTGAAATGCTTTATTATTACTCTATCTCAAACATCAACAGTGATGAAAGTAACCCACATAACTAGAGTAGACGCCACGGTACAAGAGACTCAAGTATTAGACATCTGGTGTAAATACTTGGAGGTCGAAGCTGGTAGTTATGTAATAATTCGACAGTTTCAGCCGCAATTTTACTGTCTTGACACCAAGTAGCTGTGAAAAGCAAACAGCATAGAAGGAGCTAAAATGGCTGCTGGATTCCTGTTTGTGTTTGCATACTGTGATGGTGGTCGTAAGAAAAGAAGACCCCATGCTTACAGGATACCCAATTAGCATCAAGTCCACATCACTCCCTCACTCGGCAGTTTTTCAGATCTGCACTGAAGCACCCAGTGCAACGACTTGCCTCAACCTCAATGCATCAGAAGTTTGTTACTGTAGGGAACTTTCTAGTAATAGAGACATGTGTCAACAGTCAAAGCCTTATAACTCTAATCAAGATACCCTC
The DNA here is from genome assembly GCA_014839995.1 of Xenentodon cancila. Classification (NCBI taxonomy): domain Eukaryota; kingdom Metazoa; phylum Chordata; class Actinopteri; order Beloniformes; family Belonidae; genus Xenentodon; species Xenentodon cancila. The sequence continues at coordinate 5,851,355 of CM026215.1, read as the reverse complement.
TAATGGAGACTCATCTTCAGAGACTCAGGAAAGTAATGATGGAGGAAAAAACAGGAGAGTTTCTGAAGAAGGGACCAAACAAGAATACGTGTCACATCAATTATGAACGATTAAAATAAATAGCAAATTTACAAGTCTAGGTTTCAAAATCAGGAGGTGTGGGAGTGTCTATTAACAAAAATTTTAACTATGTTCTCAAATAAACAGGGCCCTATTCAGATTTTTTGCACCACTGCCACCTTGCCTTTGCTTCAGCCTATGTTGCCCCTTTTAACTTTGATAATGGGACTTTTGATTTGCCTCTACTAAAATGTAGGGTCACTCTTACTATAGTGACATTAGGATGCCCTACCACCATGCCAACTCCTGCATATTTCCAAAACAGAAGCATCCACCAACCGTGCTGTTTATTGAGGAGGCTGAATGGACCCCCAGTTGGTGGGACAACTCAGACACTGGAGCAGTTGTTGCTGCAAAATAATGAGCATTTTATTTGTTGTCTTTGACTGAGCTTTTTCGCCCACACTTTGAAGGGAAGACAACTGTAATGAGATCATCTGGCGGTGCTGTCAGAAATGTTGCACATTGTACTTTTTAACAGGTATGTGTGGGGTATATAAACCCATGACAGTGGTCGCTTTTAGATTGTCAACACAAGTTGTTTGGAAAGCAAGGCAAGTATCTACCACTTCTACTATGTGTGTATACATTAGCCATCAGTATGGAACTTGCAGTGTTGTGGTCATGCCATGCGTCTTTATATAGAAGGAAAATGGAAACTGTGCAGATGAACGGGGGAAAATTCACTTTACAACAATACCTGTAAATACTTGTTCGCCTTAAAACGAACTCAAACGAAACACAATGCAAAAAGAGCTGATTTTGTTTTAACCAAGCTAAAAAGTGTGAAATCATTAACATACACTGTTGATAGAAATTATTTTTGGTCACTTTCTAGCTGTGTGGGAAATAACCTATAATATTACACAAACCACTGCAATGGACTGGCAACCTGTCCACACTGTACCCCAACCTGTCGCCTGTAATGAGCTGGGACCGGCTCCAGGAGACCCCCCCATGACCCTGTGTAGGATTGAGAAGCTATAGAAGTAGGTTTGCTGGAGCCTATCCAAGCTCTGTACAGGCTAAAGGCAGGGTACACCCTAAACAAGTCACCAGTCTTTCGCAGGGCCACATATACAGACAAACAATCATAACATACAAGCCATAATATGGCAGGAAACATGTACAGGCGCGAATCAAAAGGCACAACTTCCTTTTTGCTCATTTGCTATTGTTGAATGAATTGTTCTGGGTGTCTTGAAGTCACAACGAAATTTAAAGGAAGTATGAAATTATGCAATCCTGTCACTTGGTTTTAGGGAACCTGAGGGTGAAAACAGGTCTTTTCAGATGTTGCACAGTTTTCTGGGATATCAAGAACACAGATAGGAGAATAATGTTTCAATCTCTCCATCGTTGTCTCCTTCACAGATGTCATATTTGCTGCACCTCATGAAGTGTGTAACACAGACATCAAAAGACCCTGCAGAGGAGAGGGGCTGGGTCATTTTAAGCAGTTGACTCCATCCTCTAAAACTCAAGACTATGAACAGGGCTGTAGACACGTTTGTTTTTTGTATATCTTTTGGGTACTATGACTATCTTACATCACAGACCAATAATGATCTAGGTACCTTTTTCATGACATTTGTTGGTGGAAATATAATTCAGCACAAAGGAAGTTCTATCTGTATTTAATTTGAAGAAATATTTGCTTCCCTTTAAGCATTGTCTACCCCAACTATCATGGACTCCTGTCCTAGTCGTCTCATGGGACAGCTGGATATGGCTTTATGGCATCACATCACACATCAACAATGATGAAATGAGTTTACAGAGGTACAGTGGGTTATCTTAGCAGAGGTGACTAAGATACTCACACTACATCTGTATGTCATTGCTGGAACTCCTACATCGTAACCTCCAGCTGATGTCCACCTTCCCAGAAATATAACTGACATGCTGATGCAGACTGCAACTACTTCTAAGGGATTGCTGCAATGCCAATACAAGTTTTTGTACCTTGACATTTACCAGCTCCATCTCACATAAGATATGCTTCATGTGTTGCATTGCTATGTCTGAGCTACATAAAGGAAGTGAACTAAAGGAAGGTTTGCCATCCCGGCCACTGCCTCAGCATTGTGGAAATGAACCCAGGGCACCACCTGATTTTTGGTGGTGTAATAACAAATTGATACAATCAACAAAGCACCAGCATACATGCCAACTACAGCACAGGTCCCGTATGTAGGGTACATGCATAATTCTTGAGTTAGAAATTGCAGAAATTCCCTTTTGCTGCTTAAAGTCAGGAGTCCACATTGTTTAAAAAAGTATGACATGAAGTTGATCACCAGAATTGCAAGAATATCAACATCTGGTTTTGATATGTGCTCCTTTTTATGTGAATGACAAAACAAGGGCACATCTTAGAGGTGCATTACAGCCCACTGAGGGTACAGTGGTCTTAAAGTTACTTGCAATTGTTTTGAGACAGACTAGTGTCTTTGTGCCCTCTGAACTGGGAGCTCCAACAGCAGATGCAAGGGAAATACAGATTAGATGCTAAGGAAAGATGAATAAAGAAAGGACTTCTGGGACATGGATAGGGAAGCAAACAGGGAGAGAAAAAGGAGATGTAAACATAAGAGAGGAGTAGGCTAGCAAACCAAGAAGTGACAATGGTTGAATGTATGTGCATGTGTCTACGCCTCTTCACTTTACATGTATCCTTACACCTCTCTACAATGGAAGAGTCATTTCAACATGCAGCATACCAAACAGAAATTATATGGTGCTACCACTGATTACCCATAGCGGTTGGGTCCACTGCAATGGCTGTTTGGGCTGTTCTTTCTGTGCCTCACTCCTGTATATCTCTAACCCTGACAAATTACCCTGTTTTGGGCCTTTCTCTGAACACCATATCATATTTCATGCTGCACAGACTATAAGGAGAGAGACACAACCAGAAGGTAAGAAGTAGGTCAAAGAGGAATATGAAGAGGTGAGGTAAAAGAAAGTGGAAGAGCGGAAAGAGAAGAGATACTGGGTCCGCACGTGAGATGTTGATCAGTTACAAGCTTGTTAATTTATATCCTCTAGAGAGTGCAGGGTTTTGTCACGGTAATCCCACACGTGTTAGCCAAATACATTATGGATGAATAACAAAAATCAAATACGTCCACTAAAAATATACATATTTATAGGTTGTTTTGCCTTTGCCAGGATGGAAGTACATATCCCTGAGTGCCTGAGCGTCAGATAAATAAATGCTGGCAGTGGCTTCCACGCGTTTTCTTCGTCTGGCGTGGGGATGATAGTGGCATGACTACAAAGAGGTCACCATTAAAACCTTCTAATTCCTATTCTTCACACAAGATTTACCAATATCATTGTAATTTGCAAATAAAATTAGTTTGCTGTCATATTAAATTCTGTGACTTAGTCTAACCAGCCGTACTCACCCAGTCACTTCGCAAAACAATCTCTCACATGAGACGTGTCTGGTGCCCCTCCCATTCACGGTACAGAATGTAGTGAACCAATCAAAATGGGGCAGGAGCAGGTGTTATGCAATGAGTCATACAGGAGTGTGCTATGACCACTGCCGAAGACAACCAAGAAGGTGATGGTAGTAAGACTTTGGTATAACAGATTTTAAATGCAAAACCGAAAGGAACTTGATCCTCAAACCATCATTAGTATTTTCTGTGAAAAGAAGTTTTGGAATCACATACTTTAAGAGGAGAAATAAGAAGAAAGTTCCTCATTCAAACTTTTTTAATTGATTATTTCTTGTAATTTCTACCCATCTTCCATGTGTATTTTCTGACTGTAGCATCTTTGAGTCTACTCCTTCACGCACAGCTGAAGCATGCCGAGCAGTCACTTTGTCAAAAAATGGGTGCCTGCAATACACAGAAGGGGGCCAAGCATGGCCGCAGGCTCAACAATTTCCTTCTCGTGTCTTTTCAGTGACTGAATATAAAACTGATATAATTGACTGTGCTGGCAGTAAATAAAGAAATGAGCATTCATTCAGAACTTCAGTGTTTTGATATCGGATAAAAGACATTTACAGGGCATTTGTTTATGATAGCTGCATGGGAACAGAATGAGAGGCAAGAAGGGAAGAAAATAATTATGTGACTGATGGTTCAAGAAGGAACTAAGAGATAGGGTGACTTTGAGGGCTACAAAGTGAGAGACAATGGGTAAGAAATAAGGGGAAAGATGCAAATGTCTTGTGTTTATAGCAGGCATCCAATCTCGGGCGCACAAGCTCCTTCAGACAGGGCCTTATCTGCAAAAGGGACCCTTCTTCAACCTGATTGAATGACTAATCTCTTGTTCTGACAGCATCGCAAGGCTGAAAGTATATAAAGACAGTCTAAGAGGATGGCCGACCTGAGAACACTGCAGGCTCTAGCCTCAGGATAGAAGAAAAGAAAAGTCATGAGTCGCGTTTCCATTACACATACATGCGCAAAAAAAAAAGTAATCTCTGAATTTTGCGATAACGGAAGCGCTGCAGGGGGTCGGTTTCCATTTAACGTTGTTCAATGGTGTACACTATCTTGTAACTTTCTTCATCCTGCGAGACTTTTCTTCATAACAACAAAAAAGAAAGTCTCAATGTTACAGAAGATGGGCAAAAATATCTGTTGTCTTTGACAAATTATTGTGATTGCATTGAGAAAATAGTCAATGATGAAGGCAGCCAATGATCTTTCTCATGATTATTCAGAAACAAAGCACTTCTGTACTGTTTAATGATGAAGTTGTGTTATAGTACAACTACATCATATTAGTGGGGCTAAAAAAAGCTTGAAAGTAGATTTTGATTACTTTAGACTCACTGGCTACTTCACATCCAGCGCTGCCGGACGTGGAAATGCACAGAAAAATGTTCATTACACTTTTGCAATAAACTGGATTATCGAACCGTCTGAAAAGCCACCTACTGGAAGCGTAAAAACGTTTTTTGCAATATTTAGGAGTTGTTGTTTTTTTTAATTAGAGGTGTTTCCATTGCAGGACTTCTTTGTGGATATTTGGGTTTTGTGCAAATCTAGTGGTGACGGAAACTATGGAAACTAAAGATGTATTAAAGAATAAAATTAATGTAAAGGGAAGAACCCATGTATTTCTATAGACTAAAAAAACTTAAAAAATAGATTAATACCATATAAGCTTAAAAAAAAACATTATAGAACTCTGGTTCATCAGTTCTTAGGCCGTTCTTTTCCCAAGTTAGAATATGAATAAGTGTACCTAAATCTTAAGTCATTTGTCACATAAATTTCCCCAAGGAGAGTCACCTGCAACATGCCTGAACTCTCCCTTACCCACTGCCCGCCACTGATTTTCTCATTTAGACTTCCACAAGTAATTAGAGTTCATTAAGAGCATTACTGATGCAATTATTTAGCTAATGGAACCTAATTAAAGCCCTGCAGTAAAACTTCCCCTGTTTTTGCCCCCTGAAACGACGATCATGCCTGTTAGTATGAAGACCTTTAAACTACTGGAAGAACAGGAAAATTGTATTTAGCAAAAAAAAAAAAAAACCGATGGGGAAAAAATGTTACCTACTTGTTCTTATATTTTTTACACACATCCCACAGTACACAAATATAGTACTTGTTTTAACTAAGTTATGAAATGTGAATTTAATTCTTCATGATACAGAAAATACGGAACACCTTTTGTCGCACTCATTGAATATCTCCTCACCATCTGCTAGCTGCCCTCGAGGGAAAGTCATATAAAAACCAAACATGAAGTTGGGGGAGGTGGGGAGAGGCTTGTGGCATGTTTAATGATGCAACATGTTTTCTTGGGGTACACTGGAGGGACGGGGAGGGAGGGGCTAGCTGTCTGTGTTGATGTTTTATTCACATATCAACAGACATGCTATGATCCACAAACTGCTTACTCTACCTTTAATATACATCAATTTTTTGCTTTCAGGCCAGCAGCACATTCCAAAACCAGTAGGTGCAGGAGTACTATAGTCCTGCTAAGCAGGTGAATTGGAAAAGAAAGACGGTGATGCAAGAAAGTCACTGAATTGTTTAAAAACAATATTTGTCAAAAAATGATTGGGAGGGATTTGTGCATTTCTTCTTCTGTGGTGTATGTATAGCAATAAAAGATTTAAAGAATCTGTTGGGACAGTTATTCATGAATAGCTTACACAACCACATGGGCAAGAGATTACTTTGGGAAACTGCATTCAACTACAATATGGGAGAACATCCACAAATCCCACTTTAAAAACTTTGGAAAATAAGGCCAGAAAAAAGAAGCCGTATGTTCACTTTATCCAGGGGTGGGTTGGATGTCTCTGAGGGACGTAGGAAGGAACGTCACACATCAAAAAATCTGTATAGTGCTCAAACAAAACAATATGTCCCAACTTTTTTTTTTTTTTTTTTGAACAAAAGGGCACCATGTGACCTGGACCAAAAACCAAAATGGACCATCCAGACTGTTAATAGCAACAAGTCCAAAAGCAAAACCTTCAGATGTTATGGGATCATTTCAGCACCTTTTGGAAATTTAATTTCCTATTGTGTCTGTAATACCGGCATCAATGAAAAATATGACACCTACTTAAGAGACAACAGTGCATTTGTCAAAAGGACAATTTGGACCGACCAGTCCAGGGTGTACCCTTGCCTGTTGCTGTAATGAGCAAGGATATGCTCTGGTAGACGCTTGTAACCCTGAAAAGTATTAAAACGAGTATGGATGGATGGATGGATGGATGGGACAATTATTCTTTTATCTGTTTTAGTAGCTTAGGCACTAGGAGAAAGAGTGACATAGCATGAGCTACGTCCTTGACAGAGTTATCTATCAGCAAAGTGCAGCTTGAGCCCTATTCATCTTAAACTTCTGCCTTTATATAGTTCAATCACAATACGGATTGTGTCTGTAAATAAGGAAAAAAACTATAGTTAATGTGGAAAGAAAAGCCATACAGGCCAAACAAGGTAGTAGCTGCAGTCATTTATACTTGTTTGCAAACGAGTACAGGATTGCGATAAGAGACTTCATTTTGGAAAACACAGTCAATAGCATGGTACTGTGACATCCCGACTGGTGATAAACCAGCCTATTTAAACCATCAAACTCAACCATAAAAACAGGATGAGTGACATACAGTCCAAAACTAGTGTGACTGTGGACTTGCATCACATTCTTTCCAGATCCCAATGCGTGACAGCGGTGTTTCATGTGAAGCTTAAGCAATTCCCTGTGGAGAGATAAGGACTTGTGTGGTGATGCATGCTTATCACGTTTGATTTGAGCTTATTCACATTCAGAAGCATTACTGCAAAGCCAACCATGCACGACACATTGACTTTTTTTTGTACAGCACTTACTCTGTGATATGACCAAGCATGAATCAGAAAGTGACAATTGATTTCCAGACAGGAGCAACAGTAAAAGGTATTACAAGAATTCTAATTATGCTGTTGATTAAAAGATGAATGATACAAATCTACCTTTTTCCTCCTCTTGTCTTAAACATATTTATCACAGATGTCTTGTAAATTGGCTTGATGAGGCATAGTTTTTCCTCACTTGTGCTCGTGTATAGGAAAAGTTAAAAAAAAAGTTAAAATTATTCAGCGAAAAAGTTTATAAAATGGAAAATTGACAGAACTACAAAGTAAAAGTATATATTTCAGAGGCATTTCATGGCTTATAGAAGGTCAAAGGGATTTCAACCATGTGAATAAAGTGAAAAAAACATTCTGTGCATGAAATCAATGTCTAAAGTTGAGTTATAAGTGCAAATCTCATATTTCATAATCCAACACTGACATTTTGTTTGGATCTACGTATGTCTGAAAAGTGTGCCATTTCAGTAAGCCATGATGAAGAGCAGTGCTCTGAGACGTCGCAGACCCAGATCAGATTATCTCCATGTAGAAGTGGAGTCAAATGAATGAGTCCACCCCCTAAGCCGGCTGCTATGAACAGAGCTGTGAAACCCTGGTAGAAAAAGGAGCTGTAGTACTGCGTAGTTGTGGTATTGATGAAAGTGAGTCACAGGCATTTTCTGAAGACCTGAGAAGATTGTGTCAGCTTGTGTAATACAAGAACTATCTCATAATATGAATTATATTGTAAGTGGCTTTGGATAAAAGTGTTGACTTAATGTAATGGATAAAGAAATACTGAACAATAATATTCCTAAATCAAGATCTTCTGCAGCAGTCATCAACATTAGTTAATCGCCAAATATAAATAAAAAGCAGGTATGATTTCTTCATGTCTTGAATGTAAATTTTATTCTTAGAAATCCATCTTGCATTATGTAATCCAAGAGAGGAATATCTGCTTGTATTTTTCAAAGAATAAATAGTAATTTATTTGTGTAAAGTTTTTCCTCATAATGAGTCTCAAATGATGCATTATGTATGAATTATCTGCAAATTGAAGTGGATCACTCGCATCTCAGATGAGTTGGGGCTGGAGACAGATGTAGTACGAGTTTGGTTCTGCAACCGAGGGGCTGTTCAAGCTTCCTGCTGAGGAATAAAGGTAACAGTGAAAGAACTGAAAATTCAAACGAGAACAGGAGTAAACGTTAAAAAAACAAAACAAAAAAAAAAAAAAAAACACCTCACAAAGGTGTGTAGTTACAGGGGCAACTTTAGTGTATCAGTGTAAAACGTAGTAAATGTAAACTATTGGGGGTTGATATAATGTAGTTATATAGTAAGATAATAGCCAGCATAATGACAACCTAAAATTTGTCATGGATCAAAACATTTAAAACATTTACATGAGATAAATGTGTACCAATTTATTTTTAGCATGAAGTAGTTGGTGGAGTCATCACAATGATTAACTGAGGTGGATGAGTGCCAACAGTGATTTAGTTTGCTTTTGATCAGAACAACACAGATCTGACTGCCTATTTGTTTATAACTTAATCTCATTAAAAAAAAAAAAGTGCACAAGTCACAGTTGCATCTCAGTTCATTACAAAGGTTGGCCTAAAGCAAGAGATTACAAACTAAGTGACTCACTTGGTATCACTGTGTCAACAGCCTGCTCATAAGCTGAAGAGTCTGCCGACATTTGCCACTTACCTCTGAGTAGTGAATAAATGGATTGTTGCTCTGAGTCCTGAAGGAGTTGACAAACAAGGTTAGGGGTCAGGTATGGAGATCTGAGGACTTGAAATGTTGAAATATTTCAAGAAGCTGGGCAACCAGCGACAGAAAGGGGCCTTTTATAGGAACGTAACTAAAGTAAACAGTAATCAGCCAGGATCAATTTAGACCTGGAAACATATTCATATATCCTCCTGCACAATAACAGCATTTATGTTCACTTGGAGCTGTTAAAGGTATAAAGATAGAGTTTATTTTCTCAGATGTTTTCAGTGGTGTCTTTTTTTTAATTCTACCAAACTTTATTCATAACACAGCGGGCATACAAAAGCTTAATGTTACACGTACAGTGCAACACGTGTTACTCAATATACTTTAATAATCCCATAAAGGGAAATTGATTTTCCAGTACAACCCATCCAAAAGAACAAAAAAACATTAACATAAGACATGGGTAGACCGGTGCCTGAGGCTGCAGCCAAGAAGCCGGCGCAGCCCCTTCATTAGGTAGAAAAGGGTGACACACGGAAAGAGGAGGGATTAAAAAAAAACATTTCACACACTATGTTGTGTCAGAGGACACGGTGTAAGATTACAAAAAACACCTCAGCACAAAAAGCAACATAAAACTCAAGAGACTAGCACACATGGTGGCGGTGGGGATGAGGGTGGGGAACCCAGCACAAGCAGCACAAGTGTGCACATTCGGCCTCATGGCTAAAGCGCGTCTAACCCAGGTTGCTGTACTGGAGGGATGAGAGGCAGGGGAGCCACCGAAGGCGGTGCGTCAAGGGGTGTGTGTTTATGGCAGTGTGCATGTGTCCATGTGAGTGTAAGTAAGTAAGTAAGTCTGTGAACTCTGCCCCAGATTCAGTCCCCAGCCATAGTTCGCTGTAGTCCTTGATAGCGATGGAGTGTTATCAGCCGGCCCCGGTAGAGCTCTGATTCAGGTCCACAGGTGTCATGGGGGGCGAGCATCATTGTCAGCATAACATTCAGGAGAAATTGAGATAACCAGACTTTCAAGGCCGGTTGCAGGGGAGCCAATTCAGATACAACACTTGTTTTGGGTCAGGTCGACTTCCGTAATATTCCATCTGCCTTAAAAGTCTCTCTTCTACATCTCAGATGGCGACTCCAAACAGCCGGATTTGTGGTCAATTTCTGCCAAGCCGAGCTGGCAACTTCTCCAAGTTCTTTTCCATCTTGCCAGTAAGTTCCACAACCGTAGCTAGCCCGTAATTCTGTTGAAGAATCTGAGATGTGACACTTCCAGGCTCATAGATTTTACCTTGGAATTTTGCTTATGGGGGTCTGCCTTGTGTTTGACTCAGTTGAGATCTGATATGTGATAGCAACTTAATCATTTTTTGCCAGTTTCAATAAACGCCAAGTTGGCTGACAATTAAACTAGAACATCAAGATTTACATGGAATGAGCTGAGATGGTTGCTGTGTTTTTGGACTGTGATGGTGATGCTGAAAAAGAAGACTCGGAATTGACAAGGACATTGAGAGTGCTGAATGTCGTCTCCTGCCCCAGTATACCTATTCAGCAATGAGTCAACACCATGCTCCACCCAGCAGTTTTTTCAGGGTACACACTGAAATATCTGTAGAAGTTCCTGGTAGCTCCTGGAGGTACAGTCAATGGTCAAGGCCGTGTAAAAAGACCCTTGTTTATTGAAACCAACCTGTTGATCATGTCATGATGTTATGATTTGTGACCACACACTAATCTCTCTAAAACAGTAACCCTGTCTGACTCAATGGTTTTTACTGAGATACCTCCAAGTCCCATCACCAAGTTAGGTGATGCGAGGTATGGCAAAAAAGACGCAAAATGCAAAAACGCTTAACAAGGAGTCAGTTCAATATTCAAAACTATAAATAACAATACTTCACTGGCTCAACAAAACTTGAAAGCATTACAGAGCAGGTATTGCAAAAAGAAGCTCAAAAACAACCAGATATACTCAACAGAAGCAAGACAGGAAAACATGGGAGGTCAGACAATCGTAAAGAAAAAAGGAAGCAGGACTAAAAATATGCAGAGGGAGGTAATTATTAATAAATCACAGGCTCGACAAACCACCCACAAACTGTAACAGTAGGAGGTTCCCTAAGCCAAGAAAACATGTTGGTTTACGTGGAATATGTAGGCTTTGAAGAGCACAACATATGCACCAGGTCCCATCTTGATCTGCTGTGCAGACCTATTTCACAGATTTATTTTTTAGGTTAAAAAGAGGTGTGAAAAAAAAAAACAATATATATGTACATATTAGTCATAGCAGGGAATTTTTATCTACTTTAAACCTGTCTGGACAAGGGTTTTATAGCAGTACTTAGTACTGTAGACTGTGTAGTTTTTAAAGCCAGAGAATGATTTGTTTCTTATATATTCAGCATAACTCTACAGTTTTTTTAGGTAGTTTAAACTGTCTGGTTTGTAGGCTAAAGTAAGAATTTACCACCTATATTTTTAATGCGTTCCCTGCAAGTACATCTCCCAAGGGAAATTGTCCAAGCAACCTTATCGCTTAAAGGAGCAGTGTGTAACAAAAATCTATTTAGAACTATTAGAAAATGTGTATTATTAAAAAATATGTTTCTATTAGTGTATTATTGCTTGGCAAAATGAACTGTTACGTTTTTATTGCCTGAAAATGAAACATTTATTTGTAATTGTGCTGCTGGTCCTTCTGCAGAGGAGAATGGTCACGATACCGCCATATAAGCTATGCAGAGAGAGAATGCAGTTCAAGGGTGGTGTTATATCAGGGGCAGTGCTGGAAGTCTGCCTATTTTCATTTTTATCAAGCCCCTTCCTAATGGGGTTTAATTTTTGACATTCTTGTTTGAAAATAATCGATTCTATACCATCTCACCATTTAATATGTCACTTACGCATTTGCATATTCTTAAATTTGATATTTATCTAATAGTAGGTACTAATGGCTCTGTTTGTACTAAATTATCTTTTCTAAAGGTATTGCTTGATGGATTTTGGTCATTTACACTTCTCTGGTATCTTCACAGCCAAATGAATTGACTAGCAGTTGAGGCGTACATGTCACTTCATGTATTATCCAGTTAGAACATGGACAGAAAACTTTGAAGAACTGTACGTTTCCAGCTATGTTTCAGATGCTGGCTGGGAAAGTGCCAGCTTTTGTACGGTCCGACTGGCAACAAATCTCAACAAGAGAAATTAAAGACGGATTTAGATCACATCAGTCAAGACACATCTGAAGGTGCTTTCGAAGAAGAGGTTTTAAATTGTTCAGAAATGGAGTCAGAGAATATTTTTTTGATCCGCTGGTGGTTTGCAGCAGCATCTGTCTCTTTTTTCTGTATCCTTTCCTTTATACATGCGGGTAAAAAGCAGTGAGACAGATGAAAGTAACTTGATTCACAAAGTTTCTGCAGCTGCCTTGCTAAAGTGCTGCTGATTAGGTGGTTGAAATACAGATGAGACAAAGCAAAGAATGTGTTAAAAGACTGGATTCTGTCACATCTCATCTGCAGCCTTGGATAAGTTGCTATTTTTTACTTAACCACTAGATGTCAGCGATTATTGCACACTGTCCCTTTAAGAATTTGCTTTTAGTTATAGATGTTTGTTCTGTACGGAAGCCTAATTTTTTTTTTCTTTATTGAAGCTCATAGGTTTCAGCAGTGACTTCAAGTAAAGTATCAGTAGCAGTTTAACTGGAAGACAGTTTTAAACACACTTCTCCAACTGGAAATCCTTGTTAACAGGCAGTTGATCCTGCTGTGTGATGAATACGCTGACAGAGGAGATGGAGATAGGGGGTACACTTGATAATGAGGCATTGCATTAGACAGCTACAGGCATGGAGCAGTTTAAAATGAGTGAGAGAAGTGTGAGAAGAGGAGAGGAGAAGAGTATAAAATAGAACATGACAAGCCTGTTGGATCTTTACTTACTCTCTCCAGCTGAGCTGTAGTTTGATCGCAGCACTGGGATTAATTTCTTGGCAGTTTTCAGGGAGTCTGTCTTTGTAGGCGGGCAAAGGTTTAGATGGAATAACTTGAACACATTTCCCACCAGTCTGCAGGTTTGAGGATTGGGACAGTGAGGATTGCTAATGGACTCAATTATCAGTGTGTGTGTGAAGGACAACCGAAAGATCGTGTTTTACATCTCGAGCCCCTTTTAGACATCCGCTGCTTTCCATTAATATGGCCATGACTCAATGTGTCTATAATGTTTAAATGATCTTAATGATGCTTTTCTGTGACATATTCTGACTGACTAGGTGGGACCTCTTAACATACCTCTTATTTCCTAAAAAAAAAAAAAAAAATGTCTTATAATTTTCAGGGTGCAGATGGAGGAAGGACTCTTCTAATGTCAAATGCCAAAGACCAAAGACAATAAATGACTTTATGTACTTGGTGAAGGCAAGTGACTTTGTCCCTTGAAGTACCTTTTGGGTACTGGGTCAGTATTCAGTGTGACTTGTTCCATGTGGGCGTTTACTGATCTCATAAAAAACCTTTATGGACAGAATTTCTAGGTGCAGCCGAGCAGTGGATGGGGTCTGCTTTGGTGCCCAAAGGTTTCCATCTCTGCTTTGTGCAGTTGATGTGGTCCTAGTGGACATCCAGGACATGCTGGAGAACATAACTCTCTGGTGCCCTTGGAGCACCTTGGCATTCCCCCAGAAGAGCTGGAGGAGGTGGATGGAGAGAAGGTGGTCAGGATCTCTCTGTTTAGGCTGCTGGCCCCAATACCCAATCTTGGATAAGCAGAAGTTCATGGATGTATGGATGGATCATACTCTTTTTTTAACATTTAATGATACTTTTGCAATAGTCAAGATTGACATATCTCATAAAAGTGCAATTTGGTTCCTCCAATGCAAACCACTTTAGATTGGAGGAACCATCAGTCTGGTCCGATAGGGTTTATTGGGATTAAATTCACCATTTGATGCAGAAAAATTCCTCTCAGGAAATACACTTACTTATAATATATAAAATTAAACGCTTCATTCCTGTAAAGTCTTTCAAAGACTAGGACCTCTTATATACTTTCAGATGGACAAAAATATAATTTCAGGGAAAGGCTGATTTTTAAGAGTTCTCCCATCTAGTTTATGGAATATATATTTGTCATTAGCACCACAGAGTTAAAGAACTAACATTAGGAAAAGGATGTTAAGAGGTTGGTCTCTGACTCAAATGCTTTGCGAAAGTAATTGTCTACCCATCATTTCGGTATCAGCTGGCTTAATCCGATAAAATAGTTTTCACTGGATTTGGTTCAAAGCAGTCAGATTGCTTTGACTGTTAAGCTAATAGTGTTTTATCTTGTTTAGTAGCTGTACTGTCCAATTTACTGGTTACAGTCTCTCCCAAATCCCTTAAAACAATGACATTTTATATCGTATTCCAGGAATATTAGTATTCATCTTCCATAAGACAGGAAGCAAACATCAATGGAATAATTAATTCCACTCAAAAGAAGTAATCTTTGGCTAATTACATTGGAACGCACACATGTGTTAAGCACACGTGTTTTTATGCACATGTGTTTTTATGTTGCACTGTCATAAAATAAAAGGCTTATGTAATATAATGCAGTGTGTATGTTAGCATGATTTTAAATTTCTGTAGATAAGTGGAAGGTTGGTATTAAGTCATAAGTACCACGTTCCACTGAAGTGGTCGATGTCTGAATGACTGAATGCCTTTGCTTCAGTAGATGAAGACATGAATGTATCTCACACTGAAAAGGGTCTCAGTCCACAAAACAAGACAAATTTACTATCTAAACTCTGTTTGGTCTTTGATACACATTTTCTGTGTCCTTAAAACTGAGACTGGCAAACACAATAGCACTGATCTCGTACGTGTGAGTCTTGTAGTCTTTGTGGCCTGGCTATTCAGCAAATTACGATTTGTTCTTCTGTCTAGTGCTCCCACGGCCTAGCCAGCAATTTCAGAAAATATTAGGCTTCATGGTGTTTCTTAAGACTTCCAGCGCTCACTGAGGTTTGAGATGAGAGATGCTTTCCTTCAGCCCACAGGGAACCCCAAGACGCTCACTAATGGATTATAATGAGTTTAATTTGCTCCAGGATGAGTGATAAGGCTGTGAGAGTACTGAGGCATGTCCTAATCCTCAATTTTAACCATATTTAATACAGTGCAGCTAAAGAAGGTGGAAAAAAAGCATTAGACTAAAGCAAAGCGACTGGAAGATATGACAAACACGGGCGCATTTCTAAAATCCACTTGCGCTCTCTGCTTGTCTGAAAAATGTTTTATATAGCAGGTCCGTTTTAAGTCAGAGCATCTTCTCCAGCTGGTGAATTGTTCATTTTGAACTAAACAAATGGGGCAGTCATTTCTCTGTATGCAGAGAAATCTGTATGCAGACCAACTCTTGCTACCTCGAGGCACTGCCAGAGAACTTTCACCACTTCAGGATGGGAAATCAGATCTGCTGCAGACATAAAAGCAAGCCATGACAGGAAAATTTGTTTTGTACATAGAGCTGTGAAATGAAGGACCAAATTTTGGTGTAATGCTGTTGTTTAAAACTTAATGTTTGACACTCTTTTATATATTGCCTTGTGTAGAAACAGTCGTAGTCTTTTTGGTGTGGGTAGATCACTAAATAAAACTGCACACAATATTGTCTTCTCCTTTTTCTTTTTTTTTTTTCCATTTTAGCCTGATTGAACCCCACTGACTAATTTTTATAATTGTTATTATTATTTACAGAAGACTACATTGTCGTGATCATGTGGCATATTGTTACATTTTAAATGTAGCACAGAAATGTGTCACTTTACAGACTGTGGATTTGTGTGCAACCAGGTGGTTTCACGTGGAGCTTTTGAGAGCGTTTATCATCTGGCTGTAATGGACCCACGCAATATGAGGCATTTCTGTAGGGTCATGGACCCTTTTCAATATTCTGTTTGGGTTTTGGAGCATGCAAAGACACTGCACACGTGTAGATCTGTGAAGCCAGACCAGTTGCAGTGGAATGGAGTTAAAATGGAAGGTTGGTTTGCATTTGTACTGGCTTAGTAAAGTACAAAATAGATAGAAGTAGGTGGATTTATAGAGACAGTTTAGCTTGCAGACTTGTAGGGTGGCAACCTCAGAGCAAGAACGTTTCAGGTTTGAGTCCTGACATGGGGCATTTATGTAGAAGTTTTTGCACCTGACTGGGTTTTTTTACGTGCATAAAAACATAAATACATCATTTGATCATTGCTGGTTTGAGTTCAACCTCAAAGACCTACATATAACTGTTTTTCATCTCGCCATTATTTATAATAATGTCTCAACAGTGTCAGCTTTGAAGTGGGCAAACACAACGTGCTTTTCTGATCTAATTAATACACCAATTAAGAAAAAAAGAAAACTGACTTCCCCAAGGGTAGCTTTGCTCGGGCACTGCTAATTAAATAAGGGAAACGTGAGTGATATGTCACATAATCAGATGTGACAGTTAGTTTCTTGGTGCAGACAGCTGAAACAGGTAGGACCTTACACGTGCATACTTATGCAAGTGGGCACACAGACACAGGAAAGTAAGCCATGGCCACGTGTTTAGCATATTTTTCAACAGAGTAAAGGTTACATTTTTTTTTAAAGTTCAGAGATGTGCACACAGAAGAAAAATGAATATGTAGAGCCAGACATTAAAAGTTAAAAATCCAACATTTGAGACTACATTTATATGTTTGTCTTGGCCGACATCTAAGGTGGAAAATGCAGGAACTTTGCAGGAAACTTTCCAGCTCATCACTGCATCCATGAATGCAAGTAAAACTGCCATGCAAAGAATCGATCACATGATCACATTTCGAAAAAAGCTTTCATCATCAAGCTCATATGATGGTTTTGACTGTCTGTCTGGAATAACAATGTCAAGATTAAATGTGTGAAATGCTTACTTTACCGTCATCAAACAGCAATTTAAGGTTTTCCAAAAGCCATTAGCAGTCTGTGTGGAATAATAAGTACGGAGGCCAAACTGTAATGGGGGTAGATAATTATTTCATTCTTAATGGCTCATTAACTGAACAGCTACATTTTCAAGAACTTCTGAAAATGCAGAAAGTGTAAGATGTTAACTGGTTCTAATGTATCTTATTATATTGTACTGTTTCACACTGCGTCGTGTGGTCATGCATCATTGCTACATTTCTGCATAAATGTGAACTGCAATGCTGAATCAGAATAAAATGTTAGGATAATATGAAATCGAACAAAAATAAAATGAAAAGTTAAAAAGTTACTTTGATTTCTTTATCCTTGCAAACAGCAAACACAAGATTCCCCCTCCCCCCATCATCCTGTAAAAAAAAAAAAGAAACTGTAAAGGTTTTGCTTCTTTCTAACACTTTAAAACCATTCTGCCATTGAGAATACCAAGTGTAGAAGCCTTTTTAGTTATTTTGTTCCATTTTTCCCAAACACATGTCAAGTGTTTTTCTTCATTTCAGCCCACATTCTCTATTAGAAACAGGTCAGGACCGGAGGCCAGCTTTCTTTTTACTTAATCATGACTTTCTAAATTGTCCAAAATGGAATTTTTGAATTGTCTTGTTAAAAAATGAATGGATGTCTCTGAAAATATTTTGTCTGGAAGAAGGATGTGCTGTTCTAAAATCTCAGTGCACTTTTTCTGCGTTAAAACTGCCATCACAGTGTAAATGACCTTTATCAAGAGCATCGATACAAACCCATCCTTTTACAGAGCCTTGGCTTTTTGGACGTGTTGCTGATGTTCGTTCTTTGCTTACAGAGAACATAGTGACCATATATTTTTTTTTAAAAGATCTGGATTACTGATTTTGATTACCACAAAGCAAATTTCCACCACCTTCAATGCCAGATACCTTTGAGCCTAGAGACACTGATTGCACCTCTGGACAACATTAATGTTAAAGCTAGATGGTGCAAAAAAAGCCTTAAATGGTAGCTGTGATTGTAACTCCATATTCAAGTACTTCACAGAGATTCCCCGGAGTAAACGCTTACATATGCAGTTATTTCAGCCACTGATGAATTATGGCTCTTGATGCAGTCGATTTTTGTCCTTTCATACTTTCGTCCAATATTTGTTAAAATTGTTTTAGATGTCTTGAGTTACGTAATTATATTATGCAATGAAAAGAGATTTGCAAATCCTCCCCAATATTTTTTTAAGGAACACTCTTTTAGCAAATCAGTGTTTTCCTCACACATTTGTTGGGAAAACGGAAATCCTTTGCACAACTTGACCTTTCAAAGACCGGGTCTTTATTTTTTGGCTTTTTTATTAAATCATTACAGTCACCTGTTGATATGACCTGTTAATGACATTACAAGTAAATACATGAAATAAATGAGTTAATATGAATTTGTCAGTTTTTACTTTCCAGTTTTATCTGATCATTATTCATAAAGAAAAATGTTTAAATAACACAAATCAGCTTGTGGCAAAAAAATGTAAACCTCTAGGATTAACAGAGGTTTACATCTTTATTTTAAAGTTAATTTTATTTTAAAGCAAAATGTATGTGATATTGGGTTGTCTTTATATAGTTTTAGAATACTGAAGAAGCAGTGTTGTTTGTGCTTATTTTCCATGTGGTTACGTAACTAATAAAGTGATCTTATTTTTTTTTTTTTATTAAATTTTTAATTCTTCCTACATGCCACAAAAGTGAACCCATAGTCAACTTGTTATAAAGCTTGTTATAAGCTTGTAATTGGCTTATGTAGATTTGTATGTGGCTACTATGTTTGTATGAACTGCTAGGAAGCTTTGTGCAAAATCAATGCAATGTACTTTTTTGAATATCTGGCTGTGATAAAAATGTCAAAGACTTTTTTATTGGTTAAAACAAATGAATCAAATACAGTGTTTACATTGGCTGATTTCAGCATACTCACGTACAGTTAAAGAAATGGGAAAGGATTGGATGATTTAAATGATTAAATGTTAAAGTTACCAGAAGACGACACTGCAGTATTCTGATGAGGATACACACCATCTTTTATACTAAAACAACATCTTTTCTATGAGTAAATAAGAATAGTAGCAATCCCCCTGATTTTGACTTCAGCTCAATGATGCAGTCAGTAAAGACAGTTGTTCCTCGCCATGATCCTCTTGATTAAACCAACCAAGCACTGCTTAAGACTGGTAATTTCACACGGACGTGATAATCTACACTCACCAAAAAGAATTTAGTTTTAAACTTCGTAGCAAAGACGTGATATTTTGGGAGTGGATTCCCGTCATGCTCTTCACTGCAGGCACTACACCAACCTCCAAGGTGGTTGTTTGAACTATTGATAAGTATTGATAAGTCTTGTTCTTCCTTTCTAGTTTTACCATCTCTCTGAGGCAATCGTCTCTCCTTTTTTCGTTGTTGCTCTTGTTTGCACTGCAGCTTTCCGACAGGCTAATGTGGAATCAGTTAACAACTTGGATGAATGTACAGAGAATAATCTGCGTGATATCATCCTTCCCTCCCCCACTTCTGCTTCCTCAGGCTGAAGAGCATTCAAGGCTAGCAGTTATTTTCTTTTCTTAGGAACTTTGGGAGGTTCACCTGAAGACATGCACAGGATTGCTAGGAATAATTGTTCCTGACAAATGACAAATGCCTCCTCATTAAGGCATGTGGCTTGGTGGTTACCACTGTTGCCTCACAGCAGGAAAGTTCCTTGTTTGATTCCCGGGCCTGGCAAAAGTCTCTCTGTGTGGTGTTTGCATGTTTTCCCTGTGCTCTCCGGGTACTCCGGGTTCCTCCCACAGTCCAAAAAAACATGCATGTTAGGTTGATTGGATATTCTAAATTGCCCGTAGGTGTGAGTGTGCACATGGTTGTTTGTGTCTATATGACTAGCGACCTGTGCAGGGTGGACCGGCAGACCCCCGTGACCTTGCAAAGGATAAAGCAGTATAGAAGATGGATGGATGGACATATACACACGTGCATATGGTTCAAATCAGAGAAGATCATTGTTGTTTATTAGCTATGCAGCACAATTCCTGTTTTAAAATTCAGTGTCATTGTGACATTCCATTCCATGCCAATGGACACAGACACCAATGGTGTGGTTCATGAGGATTACCCTGCCACATCGTGTGTGGCAGGGTAATCCTCATGAACCACACCATTGGTGCTGCGGGAGGGGATAAGTGGGACAGCGTGAGTGGCAGGAGCATCAATCGCACCTCTGTTGCTTCTTTGTGGGCTCTTAGGCCTCAGCACACCCTCATTCTCCTCCCCTCATCCTCATTTGAATCTGTGTCATCACACTCTGTCTCCCCAAATGACTCGCCCTCCTCAGTACTTGGAATCTCACCCTGTTGACCCTGTTACCTATTTCCAACGCACTCCCCATCGGTGTCTGAAATATCATCTTGTGAGCTATGGTGAGGGTATGTATTGCAGGCCCAAGGTGTGTGAGGCAGGGGACACATAGTCATACAAATCAGGAAATGCCAATAACTGCTCCACATAATCCATTTGCTTTGCATATTTTCTAAGTGAGGGTGGGTTTTAGCTCAATTTATAAAAGGAACAATACTCCTACCCTCTAAATCTAGATTTATACAACCTCAATTCAGAAAATACTGGGACAGTGTAAAAAGTGCATAAACTAGTGAATCATACATTTGTCTTCTTTTTTACTTTGTTACATTTTAGACATTATAAACCCAATGACGTTTCTGCGGGATAAGAAAATTTAAATAAATACAAAAAAATATGAATCCCTGAAGGGAAATTAATTGCAGTCTTTCAGTTTCACACACATGCACATACACAAATCACTTGATTTAATAATTACTCAGCCCAAATGCAGACATATTGAGTGGTGAACAAACAAGCCTTTTGAGTTTCCATAGGAATAAGATCCCTTGCTTCACACAGCATCAAAAAGCATCATTTATCGATAGCTGCCAACACTACATGGGGAAGCGATTACTTTGGGAAATCTTTTACACTCACAAATGCCACCTAAACGTAAATGTGACACGAAGAAGGCTCATGTTAATCTTGTCTAGAGGCACTGTTGACTTCTCTGTAGGAATCTGAGATGAACCATCACACAGCGGAAATGGGTTGTGTAAGAAACGGATGCTTTGTACACAGACAAAATGTGAAAAAGACTTTCTAGACTGTTATCAGCAGCCAGTCTGAAAGCCAAGCTTTTCTGATTGTACTGGGTTGTATCAGTGCCGGTGGGAGAAGTAATGTATACTTCTGTGATAGCAAAATTGTTATAGAAAAGTAGGTGACAAGATGACATCTATTTTGAGAAAATCCATGGATTTTTAGCAGAATAAAGCAAAACCACAAGAGGCATGCAGACCTGCTCACATGTGGACAATTTTGAAATAAAAAAATGAAATTGCAGTGACCACATGTGTACTTCATTGTTTCTTATGCCAAGGGCTGCTTTATTAACTTTCTCATGATGTTCCTCCCTCATTTGGTATACATGGCATCTCTTCACAGTGCCAGTCAAAGTCAAAGTCACTTTTATTGTCAATTCTACCACATGTGAGGTACATACAGAGAATCGAAATTACTCTCAGAACCTCGGTGCCACACAATAAATAATAAATAAATACATTTCTCTCTAAACTAAATTACTCTTTAAAGGGCGTGTGTGAAGACATGACAAAGTCACAAAGTAATAAAAACATGTTAAAGACCTGAAATGTAAAAGAAAGATGTGTTTGCTAATTTAATAAAACTGTTGATACAGAATATGGAATATCTTGGGATCATAATATCTACAATGAAACAAAAGACACATTTTCCATATTATTCCACCGTTTCCGTCTTGAAGTTGAGTTTTTTCATTCTTTAATAGTCACTCTCCTGTTTATGCTGCTTTTGATGTAAGAGCAAGGCAAGCTAGACGGTGTGGCATTAACTGCCATACATCCATCATAAAGATGCTAATTTTTTTTGACAAGATGAAGAGTAGGCATGGGGGAAGTTAAGGCTAGATGAGAAACTGTGACAGAAATATGCAGAGTAGGGAATGCGGTGATAGAGCCTATTGGACAGGCGAGACAAAAATAAAGTAGCTGACACAGAAAAACACAGATACTGGGAGAAAAACATTTATACCTGTGGAGTTGCCATTCACAATGTATTTATGAGCTGTGGCATGCCAAGCAAGATTAAAATATTTCTATGAAGGTACTTGGTTATAGTCTTTTTAGGCACCCACACCCACACACACACACACACACACACACATGTATACACTATGTGGTTAAAAGTATTGGCTCACCTGCCTTGACTCGCATATGAACTTAAGTGACCTCCCATTCCTGATCCATAGAGCGCAATATGACGTCGGTCTACCCTTTAAAGCTATAACAGCTTCAACTCTACTACGAAGGCTGTCCACAAGGTTTAGGAGTGTGTTTATGGGAATTTTTGACCATTCTTCCAAAAACGCATTTGTGAGGTCACACTGATGTTGAACCAGAAGGTCTGGCTCTCAGTCTCTACTCTAATCCATCCCAAAGGTGTTCCATTGGGTTGAAGTCAGTCAAGTTGATCCACACCAGACTCTTTCATCCATGTCTTTAGGGACCTGCTTTGCGCACTGGTGCACAGTCATGTTGAATAAGGAAGGGGCCAGCTCCAAACTGTTCCTACAAACTCGGAGCATGGAATTGTCCAAACGTTCTTGGTATGGTGAAGCATTCAGAGTTCCTTTCGCTGGAACTGAGAGGCCAAGCCCAGCTCCTGGAAAACAACCCCACACCATAATCCCCCCTCCACCAAACTTTACACTTGGCACAATGCAGTCAAAGAATTACCGTTGTCCTGGCAACCGCCAAACCCAGACTCGTTCATCAGATTGTCAGGTGGAGAAGCGCCATTCGTCACTCCAGAGAAAACGTCTCCACCACTCTAGAGTACCACTGCATCCGACACTTGGTGATGTATGTCTTGGATGCAGCTGCTCGGCCATGGAAATCCATCCATGAAGCTCTCTGCGTACTGTTCTT
Source organism: Xenentodon cancila (assembly GCA_014839995.1). Lineage (NCBI taxonomy): Eukaryota > Metazoa > Chordata > Actinopteri > Beloniformes > Belonidae > Xenentodon > Xenentodon cancila. The sequence goes on along the minus strand of CM026215.1, from coordinate 5,828,109 downwards.
GAGCTAATCTGAAGGCCACATGATGTTTGGAGGTCTGTAGCGATTGACTCTGCAGAAAGTTGGCGACTATGCGCCTCGGCATCAGCTGACTCCACTCCGTCGGTTTATGTGGCCTACCACTTTGTGGCTGAGTTGCTGTCGCTCCCGAACACTTCCATGTTCTTATAACACAGCTGACAGTTGACTGTGGAATATTCAGGAGCGAGAACATTTCACGATTGCAATTGTTGCACACACCTGTGGCCATAGAAGTGATTGGAACACCTAATTCCGATTACTTGGATGGGTGAGCGAATACTTTTGGCAATATAGCGTATCTGTGAGCTTGACTGTGTATTTCAATAGTATTTTTAACCACATAAATAATGAATGCACGATACAAAGAAGAACCTGCTGCTTGAGATGCAACCATGTTTCTATTTATGTGATTGTTAAAGTGTTGTTTATGTGCTGATAGTAAAAAATCTACTATTAATTTAAATGCAACAATAACAATTGACAGTGCTGTTAACACTGTGCTATAAAAGGTTGATAGACTACCTTCACAGCTAGAGGACAGCCTTTCTTTCTTGCTGCACAAATCCTTCAGAGATGAATGTTATTCATGAAATTTAGTGATTCGCTGAGGTTTTCTTTTTAGATAGACATTTTGCCTTGAACATGTAAGTGAAAATTTTGAAAATGAATCTGCTTCTGTCCGTACTTTTCAATCCTCTGCCGTTGATTATTTCATGTGGCCCCACAAATCTCGCTGTTGTTGTCCGCACATGCTCATTACTGCATAGAGCCGGCGTGCACGTTAGAGCCTGGACACTAAAGTACACACACGGTGTGGAGCCTCGGGTCAGGCTCTGCTACTCTGAGGTTCAGCACTTCAAACCACTTTCATTATCTCACCAGAGAAAGACTGCTCAAGTGTGTCAGGACTAACATTTTCATGTCTGTGCTATTCTTTTTCCTGTAGGATTATAGTGGGAGAAGAGATCTTTTTTTCTTTCTAAAGTTTGATTCTGAGGGTTGGTTGTGCTCACATCAATAACCATCACATGACTGCATGTCCTTTTGCAGGGCTTGCCATGTGTACGAATTTTAAAGAGTTTGGAGCCTTCAAGGACACTCAACATATAACGTAGATGTAATTTTGCTGTGTTGCTTCTATGGGAATGTTATTGCAGCAAACAGATGAAAATACAATACTGCTACTGCACTATAGCTGCACTATGAAAGGTTTTTACTGTCATTTTTTTATAGGTAAACAGTGTTTTTTTTTTCAGCGTGCTATCTATCCAACCATTCATTATCTATGCTCGCCTATTTTCATTCAGGATAACAAAGATCTGTATTACACCCAAACAACTCCACTTTGGTCTCATCTGTTCATAGGATGTTGTTCCTGAGATCTTGTGATTTGTTCAGATGCAGTACTGCAAACTTCAGTCAAGCTTTGACGTTTTTTTATAGAAAGTTTCAAACAAACTGTACTTGTTAAGTTTTCTTCTAATTGTGCTATCACAGATTTTAAGATTAACATGCTCATTAAGGGTCTAAGATGTAGCTCTTGGGTTCAGTATCCCTCAGAGCATTGCATACCCTGACTTGAGGTTTGTTGGGGTGTCCTCTCATGGAAGGATTGCCAACAATTTAGAACCTTTTCCACTGTTGAGCATCTCAGTTTACATTTTTTTTTCCTTTTTAAATGGTCTTAATAAACATTTCAGATTGATGTGCAGAAGAACTGTATCTGTAATACCATTGCATCTCTAATGTCTTTCCCCTTTGGCTTTGTGTTAACAAACCAGCAAACTACCAGATCTGCTTTTACACAAGTCTGCACACCTACTGATGCCCAACTCTTCAAGGGTTGATGATCAGCGGTCCCTGGCTGTAATTTACCCTCCTCAATCTTATGTAAGCAATACGGTAGTACTTCGCATTGCCCACATGATTTTTAATCCCTTTTTGACTGCACTTCATTATATATATAATAATAAAACAATAGAAGAGTTAAATACATTCTTCAGTAAGTCCTTTAAAATCTCTCAACATGTGTCCAATAAAATTGCTGTTAGGAGAAAAATCAGGGATCTGAAGCACCATCTAAACCCACACAGCATGTATATTTTCAACATGATATAACGTGACTGCAGACTTTCAACAGCTCCGAAGCACTATCCCATTCCCTGACAGTAATTTGTCTTTGTCAGATATGCCTTTAAGTTTTTTTCATATGCTGATTTATTTTCATTCTCATTGTGTACTGTAGCCTACATCTTCATTGTGAAGAACACACCTCCTTGTTTATACTTACAGTAATTTGAATATTTATGAGGAGCTACATGGCATGACTGCATTTGTTTTTAACTGTCAGGAATTAGCAGAGCAGGTGTGACTCAACTGTTAAGCACCCAATCATTAGACTTACACACTGAATGTTTCTCTCTTTGTTTTTTGTAATTTTTTGTTTACTGTCATCTATATTGTAATGTCATTTCCATTGGGGGATTGATGAAATATCAGTTAATTGATTTTTATTAAAACAAGCTACATGAATCGGAGACCAGGTTGTCTATTAACTATAAGATTGATGTTTGATCCCCAATTGCAGATATATATGCCCTTTGGCAAGACATTGAATCTTAAGTCTGTCCTGATGGCAGATGAGTGTCATGCATATGGAGGGATAACTGGATGGAAGCTGTAATTTAGCACCATCAACACAAGCCCTGCATTTCTTTGCCCACTAACCCAGGTGGGATGCAAAAAAAAAAAAAAGATCTAACTTTGTCAATAAACTTTGTCAACCACACAGCAAGATGATTATCCAAAATGTCTGACAGTATAATGGTACAAGCGGGCATTGTTATGGTTACTGTTTCCTTTTTGGTCATCCTGACAAAGGCAAACCAGAATATAGGACTTGACTTGTTACTTCTCAGCTGACATTTACAATGGTTCTCTCCATGCATCTTCCCCTCCATCTGGTTGTTCTCCTTGGTAATTGTTGCCTTTCTCTGTTTTTTTTCTTTTCATCCACACAAAAGTTCTGCACCTCCTGTTCTCTGAGAACTTGCCTTTTCAACTTCTTCCACCCATGCCCTCCTCCTGTTTTGCTGATTTCATCTCCTCAGCTGTCTGCCAGAGGTCTTGTTCTACCGTCTTCCCTCACAGTTGTTCCTTAGCCATTTCTCCCTGCTTCCTGCCATTATGTTTGTCACGTTGCCATGGAGATTAACTTGTCTCCTTGCCACACCTGTTCTTAATGTGTTCCTGATGTTGCACCTGTACCCGGACCTCTAATATGTTGTCATTTCACACTCTGGCTGCCTGCCGATATGTCTGCGTGTGAATTCTTCAGCTTGTGGTCTGCACTTGAACTATTTCATTTTCATTAATGGAGGGAGGGTTTATTTCTTCCTTAATAAAGTATAACACAGACTGTAGCTCGTTTAAAATTCCCAAATGGGTTATCAAAAGATGATGTGGTCTGACACTGCAGGCAGAAGTACATTTAATTTCACTTTTGTTTCATTTCTTTTTTTCTGTAATCAAGAAAACTACCAAGGCAATTTCCATGAACCTTGAAGGGGAAGTGTTTTTTAGACTATTTGATGTACAGACGATAGACAACTCTCTCAAATATTGTAAAATAAAGTCTTAGCTGACTTTTCTTATCACAGACAGTTATATAAAAAAGCATATTGTTGGAAAATATAGTTTCTCAATTTTCTATATTATTCTTCAGTTGCCTACTAAAGAAAAATATCAAATATTCAAATCACTTAAAATATATAACTATTAGTGAGGCCAAACCCTACTCAGGTGACTGCTGTTGTGTGGGGGGAGTTAGTGGTGGGCAGGAGGCTGTTAAAGCAATGGTTTTAGATAAAAGTGAAAACTTTCCATGCAGTTTGGCCTTTCATTTCCATGGCAACAGGGCAGGCTGCACTTCATGGAGGAGAATGCTTTCATGTGCAAGCACATGGTGGTTTCCTGTAGTGTGTCATCATAAACTTACACTGGCAAGTACTGGTCGGGCATACATATAACAGCGTTTTCAATCATCTTTGAAGAGTTTTTTTTTTTTTTTTTTTAAGTAACTTAGGTCCTTTAGTGTTGGCTACAAGATGTTATACCCTCTCTAGGTCTGTTGTTGACCGTATACACCTTTTATTTTTTATCATTTCAATATTTTGCATTTATTTTCATTGACCCTTTCATTAAAGAGAAAAGACGGACAATACCATACCATAAAAATACCACACTACCACCAAATTCCCTTGGTGTGACAGCTAAATGATGTTTTTCAAACAATTCATCTCATCTTTAATGTTTACCCAAAACCTAATATACAATATAAAAAAAGCCTTACTTGCATTTGACTGGTTGAAAACAAGCTTAGGCCAGCATTGTTAGGAGAGGATTGCAAATGTAGGGATGAAGACTGAACTGATGTAATGAAAGTGTGAGTTTTAGAGGGCAGCTTTTCAAATAGGAGTCAGTGAGGGTACGAGTTGCACCATCTGCAACATTGAACTTAAAAGGCACTTCCAAACTAACTTCAGGCTGCAGTCATAATGAATACGCTTGAAATAGATGTTGGAAACTAGACAAATATTAGTATGTAAAGCAGTGAATAAAGAGAGATGGAAGAGGAAAAAATACTTTTCTAAAGACAGTGACAATGAATGGCAGAAGAGATGATATTGTCCGCATATGGAATACTGATATATTCTGGATTAAAGTGTGTTGCTCTCATCAAGTAGCCTCCCAGTCCAACAGGTTTTGGTATGGCTGCCATCCACCCAAAGAGACATGCAAAACGTGTTTTCTGCACACTCAGTTTCACTGAAAAAATTACACTGTAGCACTTCCAGAGAATATTTATTTGATCCATGTACGTTTGTATGTCATGCTCTCAAACCTGCTATCATATTTAAATGTGCAATAGACCTTGTGGTTTACAGTGGCTGGTATGGGATACAAGTGTGTTTCTTGTTAGTTGCAAAATGAACCTTTTGAAATATTGCTGTATAGACATATCACAACTGTTTCTTGTAAGGCTGCTTTCAGAATACACAACTTTCAACACTGATCAATTGCTTTGTAGTTTTCATATTATACAACTTGCTGTCTTCTAATCGGGAGCCTGAAGTTATTGTGTTATTCAGAGAATGAGTGACATTTTGCTAACTGAGTAACACAGCCGGCGATCTGTCAATCAGACCCCGGTCACGGAAATGTTTTCTAAACCCTACTTTGTTAAGGAAATTCACAAGAAATCAGAAGCTGATCATTTGAAAATAAAGCTGTATGGTAGAAAATCAGTGGTGCAAACTGTTGGTGCTGTGATTTGTTCAGAACACAAACAAAAGAAAGAAAAGTCAAAGTACCGGGGAAAAGAAAATGACTAGAACACACAAGCTGCAGGGATTTTCTGTGCTGCAGATTGTTGAAGATAACAACAGAAAAAATGTCTGTCTACTTGTGCTGTAGCATAGTACATCATGTCTCTCTAATAGTTCACTGAGATTTCACTTTGCTTTCTGGGCTTCTCCTTCAGGATTCCCTTCCTCACATCCCCACAGTGACCTCACCAGATGGCTGTAGCTCAAATGAGGAGTCACTTGACTGGTCCAGATACTTATCAGGCTAGATATCTATCCTCTGTCAATCATGGCTCAGTGGTGCATGGATGATTGGTGATTTTGGGTGGGTGATTTTAGTAATGTACGGACGGATAAGATCATGTATATGTGTAACAGTGTAGAAAACAGCAATGCTTCAATAAATTTAAAATAAATCACCAGGGTACTGCCAAACAATATATTTAGAGCCTTAATACACTCTCCTGTTGCTCTTTCTATTCTAATCAGTACAGCGTCTCTTCAATAAAATGACATGTCATTGTTCAAGCATCTCCAAAATGTGTGTTATGTGATGGACTGCTTGATGAAATTAAACCTGTTTCAGGGTTAAAAACAGAAGGAGACAAAGTGAAATTTAAAGTTTGAACAACCTGACGTGGACCAGGTTCTGTTCCAGCATGAGGACAGACAGGACAGACTCAGATTCTCAGTATGTTAACACCTTTTTTAAAGTAGGGTAGAGTTAACCCTTCAATTTCAGATAGATGTTAACCAATGATCTGCAGTTTTTAGGTTGAACATATTCAGTTTGCATAAAGCACGCTTTCTAAAATAAGCCCCTGGTGTATCATTTCCTTTGTCATGCTTCTCAGCCTTGATTGTCAACACCTGTGTCTCTTCAGTTTGCCTGTGACTCTGGACTTGTGTAATCTGTGGTTTTTGCTTTCCTTTTGGCAGTTCATTTGTTGGGTACTTGTCATACGTGCTGTTGGGTTTTCTGCATCACTTTTGAGTTCAGTTGGAATTTATCGTTATCCTGCTTTGGCAGGAATTTTTGTTCTGAGGTTTTCATTAAAAAATAAATTATGTAATTGTTACTGCTAAACTTCTGTTTTTGGGTCCAAAACTCCTAAAACTTAACGATAAACATTTTTATTGGTTTGTTTGTTTTATTTTGGAAATGACACATGCCACCTAAAATGAGAAGTAAAACTTTTTTGTTTTTTTGCTTCTTTCTATCTACTTTCTTCCACACTTCAAATTTCATTGATGTAAACTAAACCATACTATTTGTCTTTGCTTTTTTTCCAGTGTTCATCACACTAAAACACACTTCATATTCAAAGGAATTATAATTATATTTAAAAATATGAATTATACGCTGCATGGCTTCCTTGTTTTCAAATGTTTTCTTTGATAAAATACAGGAACAAATATGGTATATGTTACAAATGTATGTACAAATGTGTCTGTTTAAATAGTACTGCATTATTTTTTTATGCTTTTTGATTTATTCTAGGAGAGTTGTCCTTTTATTCAGCTCTTTATGTGGAAATGAATGGGTATGTTATGTCAGAACACACAGCCTTCCTCTCTACAGCAAAAACCTAACAAGACAATAAACGTACCATACTGATAAAACTTGGCAATAGAACAACCAAAACCACAGCCAACAAAATCAATATGACCACCTGACGTAAGGTAAAATCCACTAACACAGCATCAAGTTGTGCACAAACAAGGCCAGTGGGAGAAATTGCTATATTGTGGAAAATGGAACAAAAGTGTCCATTGTGGAGGTACACAAAAGTAAGCATGCGCTCCTAGTATGTACTTTCTGATGTGAAAGCATTTTCACTTTCACAGAAAAGAAGGGTAGCTTTAAAATCGCTTTACTCTGTGGTGGAAAATAAGGAGAGTGTAATTTTGCATAAAAAGTCTGATGGTTTCAGATTAATTTTATTCACTGACTGATTTGATGGCCTACAAGTGGGCAGTTTTGTTACTCTCCAAAACACTTACTTGTATCACAGTGATAGGCTCTCTTAAATTGAATAATGTATGACACAGATGGCTTATGCTCCATTGTGCTGAAAAATCCCTTAATGGAGTTTTTATGTTTTTATTTGTGTGATTTACAGAATCTTCTTCTAGTAGCTCATGAATATGTGAATTTCAGTGACGGCCTGTTGATTATTACAAGGATAATTAAAATGTTGAGCTTCAATAATGGTTTTTATTGGGGGGAACAAAGATAATTACCTGCTAACTGTAGCCTGTTTTTCTACAGTCGACGATGACTATAAATAGTTGTGAACTTCTGGATTGTAGGCGAAACAACATGAACTTTTCACCCCCTCCTCTATTCTAGCAAGCAGCAGTAAAGACGGATGGAAATAAAGAAGACACAAGTGACAGGCTACCTTGACAAATGCGAGTTGTGTGTGCAGCCGAAGGGGAAAAAAGAAGTGCGAGTGACACCAGAGGCAGTTAAGGTGTGGGAAGTGTACTTGATGAGGTGTCATGGGCCTTAATTCATATCTCATCAGCAAGCTGGATGTCCATCTTAACACTCTTGGACTTTACTTGACTTCCACTTGTTTCCTCACCACATTCAACCCAGTTAATTTAACCTGAGTACTTTCGCAGTTTGAATTTAAGAATAACTATTTTGGTGTATCTAAAAAGCTCTTGTGTTGTGTAAATTGCTCCAAACAGTTAATCGCTGACCATTGTATCACCTGGGAACCGGTCAAATATGTACACCGACTGTTTCATTAGCGTGAACTAGGAAAGTCGTAATGCCTGACAGCAAAACAGACGTGTACATCGTTGGTAACGCCACACCTGAGCAGAAGGAGCTTAAGGTTTAATCAAGCTAGTGCAGTGTACCGGTGCAGAACATCACACCTCTTTCTTTTACCTGACTTAACGGATTGAGGGAAATGAAATCAAGCAGGCTGGGATGTGGGCTGTCTGTAATCAGGTTTCACCGACCTTCCCTATCGACTGCTGGGTCGGGATCATATAAGCATGCTGCTGTGTCTGCCCACCATCCTGCCTGTCTCTCACGCCTGACCCTCTCTCTATTTCTGTTTCTCACTCCTGTTTGGTGCGTTGTTATCTTGCCTTGACTACACCAGTTAAGGATTATAAATCAGTTTTGGCAACAATCAGCAGTTGATTGAGGAGGCAATTTAAGCTTGAATTTGATTATAAACAATCAGAAATTTAAAGCTTTGCTTTTTGTTTATTCTAAGTTGACTCTAGCATTAAACATACGTTTTTTAAAATTGTCTTTACACTTAAAATTGGACGTCTGATGGACATTTCCAGTCATTTAAGTTTTATCTAAGTTACTTCTACATCAACTTCGCATACACCCAAGACGCAGGATACGTCGCGCCTCTGTGTCCACTGGGAGAAATCAAGACACAATTTTGTCCAGCCACTCATAAGAACCTGGATGACATCATACATCACCTGAATTCCACCACTTGCTGCCTTGATACTTCTCAACACGATTTTTTAAGTGTTTTACATTGTATGGCCTTGCATCTGCTAGAAAGTGTAAATATGTCTCTGCTTTGAGGTATCTCTCCTTGGTGCCTTAAAACAGCCATCATTAAGCCACTTTTAAAAAGGAATACTTTCGACAGGTCACTTATAAACAGCAACCGTATCAAACCTCCCCTTTTCTTAGTAAAATCATTGAAAAAGCTTTTTTAACAGCTGTATAACCTCCTAATACTAAGTTTCTGTTTTGATGTCTTCCAGTCAGGTTTCCAGCCACAGCACAACACTGAGACGGTTCTAGTAAAGGTTAGTAAACATTTCAGTTTTGGTCTTACTGGATCTCACTGGACCTATTTAAAAGACAGGGACTATTTTGTGTCTTTAGGTAACTACAAATCGGCACTAACAAAATAAGATGTGGAATTCCACAAGGCTAAATTCTAGGGCCTCTGCTGTTTAACATCTATATGCTCCCATTCGCTCAAATTATAAAAAAAAAAATAAATAACTTAACTATGCCGATGACACACAAATTTATATAAAGGTCTTGCCAAGAGACTATAATCCAATTCAAACATTGATTAAGTGCACTGATTAAATGAAATTGCGTTATTTAAAAGTGTGTATTTAACAGAATTATCTTCAGTTAAATAAAGATAAAACAGAAATGATAGTGTTTGGAGCCAAGGAAGAAAGATTAAAAGTCAGCACTCAGCTTCGAGCAGTGAAGCTAAAAATGTCAATGTCAATGTCAGCTTTATTTATATAGCACACATAAAAGCCTATGGCCAACTAAAGTGCTTTACAGTAAAAAGTCATCATCAATAAGAAACATTAAAACAAAACAGACAAAAGATTCAGTAGGGGTGGCTGCTCAGTCAAAAGGCAAGGTGAACAAGTGGGTCTTGAGACAAGTTTTAAAAATGAAAAGGTTATTCGCAGTCCGCACAGAGAGGGGCAATGCGTTCCACACCGTGGGAGCCACAACTGCAAAAGCTCAATCTCCTCTGGTCTTCATGAGGGCTCGAGGAACGTCCAGGACCATCTGGTCAGCTGACCTAAGGGCTGTGGAGGGTTGATGCACCTTAACAAGGTCAGATAAATAATCTGGGGTCACTCCATTCAAAGACTTAAAAACAAATAAAAGAATCTTAAAATCCTTCCTTTACTTAACCAGAAGCCAGTGAAGTGAGGAAAGCATCATCAATATGTGCCTGCGTTTCTTTGTCCCAGTTACAAGATGAGCTGCTGCATTTTGAACAAGCTGCGAGCGGTTGAGTTCAGAATGCCGACGTATAGGGAGTTACAGTAATCCAATCCCGCAAAGACAGTAGTTAAGCCAGACTATTATCATCTAAAGAACATATCAAGGATTAAAGGACTGATGTCTCAGTAGGACAGTAGAAGGTTCTCTATCAGACTTTATATAGATCTTCATGCTATACCAGCCACTGTATATCACCATATGCCATTGACTGGACTGGTGGCATCATGACACATAGCTGGAAGCTATCCTTCTCATGAATGCACACTACTTCAACATAAGAATCAATCATTGCAATTCTAGGCAAGCCAGAAAACATCTTAAAGCATGCCACATCCACCTTAAGAATACTTTAAAACTGCGCATTACTATGTTCGGGTCAAATTCTCTGTTAGAGGCTACTTTTTTTGACATTTATACATGAGAAACCTCGAAAGAATATACTTCTGTTGCAAAGAGCATTCACAAATGAGAAGAGAATGTGGGATGATATGCCTGTTGTAGTGCTGTGTGCAGGGTGGGACTTGACAGTGCACATAGGATGACACGGAGTCAGAATGTAATGAGCCTTGATGAAACTTAATAGCAGTATTGTGAGATGGGGAGCGCTCCATTTCTCTGTGATAGAAGAGGCTGTCTCTTCAAGAGCCATTTGTGTCTTTCCAAGGTCAGCATATTGTCTTTAATGAGAGTAATCTCATAGTGAAGCTGTAAATACTGAAGCTGCCACCCATATTTGAATAAACATTAATGAAAAAAAAAAAAAAGGTCCGGTACACAGATGCAAACAAATGGCAGCAGGTATCATTCTTGTCACATTTCTTACCCAAAGCCTTTATTCACATAAATCAAATAATTAGTTTGGTCTATATAAGAGTAAAAGAGAAATGTTTAATGACCATTATTCAGGATTTAATTGATAAGTGCTCACAATGAGCACTCGCTCTTTCAGCTCTTTTAGAGCCAATGCTCAGGCTTTGAAAGTTTCTTTTTTTTTCCTTTTTATCCATTTATTTATTCACTTACTTAGCAATTTATGTATTCACTTTAGCAGTTACTGGGGTTGTTTGCAGTCTAGTGTGAAACAGGTGAAATGAAAATCAGTATCTGCAAATCTGAGGGCATAGTCCTCAGCTCAAGAAGAGTGAAATGCCAGTTCTGGCTGAAGAAAAAGTTTCTGCCTGAAGTGGAGGAATATCTCGGTGTCTTGTTCATGAGTGGGGGGTAACGAGTGGGATATTGACAAGTGAGTTGGTGCAGCGCCTGTGGTGTTGCAGATGCTGTACTTTTTTATGTGATGAAGGGAGGCAAGTCAAAAGACAAAGCTCTCAGTTGATCTATCTTCTGAACATTGGCAGCGGTTATGAACTGTGGATAGTAACTGAAAGTGAGAGATTGCAAATACAAAATGCAAAACCTGAGCTTTCTCTAAAGTGTGGTATGGCTAATTTATTTCATTAATTTTTTTTTTTTTTTATATAAAAGAAGCTCCTTGGTGGCAAGGCACCAGGTTAGGATGGGATACGCCCTGAGTTACTTAAGGTTCTAGATGTTGTGAGACTGTCTTGGTTAACACACCTGTGCAACATGCCTAAACCTTGGGGACAGTGCCTCTGGATTAGCAGACCAGGGTGGTGGTCCCATTCTATGAGAAGGATGACAGAAGAGTGTGCTCCAACACTCCTCAGCCTCCCTGGTAAGGACTATGCAAGGGTACTGGAGAAATAGGTCCGCCACATAGACGAGTCTCAGATTGAAGAGGACCAGTGTGGTTTTCGTCCAGGAAGAGTGAACCAGCTCTACACCCTCAGCAGGGTCGTGGAGGGGAAATAAGCTTTCTCTGCAGGGTGTCCAGACTCTCCCTTAGAGATAGGGGGAGAAGCTCAATCATCTGGGAGGGGCTCAGAGTAGAGCTGCTGCTCCTCCTCATCGAGAGGAGCCACATGAAGTGGCATGGGCATCTGGTGAGGATGTCTCCTGGAGGCCTCCCTGGTGAGATCTTCTGGGCAAGTCCCACTAGGAGGAGACCCCTGGGAAGACCCAGGACATGCTGGAGGGACTAATTCACTTGGATGGACTGGGAACATTTAGGGATCTCTCCAGATGAGCTGGACGAAGTGCCGGGAGAGGGAAGTCTGGGCTTCCATGCTTAGTCCACTGGCCCCATGACCCGACTTTGGATGAAATGGAAGGATATGGATGGATGGGAATCAATTCAACATAATTTGTTGTTTTAGAGAATATTCATATGCAGTTTTTCCCCAGATCTGTGAAAAGACTACAGTCTTAAAATGCAATATAACTAAATACAATTCTGTTGTATACTTTAGCATGACGTAAACCATGTGGACTGTTTAGTGTGTATGGATGTAGTATCACAGAGGGCTCACACTGCATGTCTAATTTTTCAATAATATGTATTGCACTGTCTCACACGTATTTACATATATAGTGCCTCAAACATCCATAGCAACTCATTTTATTTTTTATCTGTAATATAATCCAATTTTGACTGAGGGAATCTGAACTGTCCACAGTACACTCACATATATTACATTGTGACTAAGTGTTACAGAAGCAGGCTTGTGGCCAGAGGAGCTGTTGGTTCAATCCTTGTAATAGTGGAATAAATCTGGGTGGTAAAAAAGAAACACTTGCCGCTATTGAGGTGCCCTTGAACAAGGCAATAAACTGAAAAAAATGCTCCAGTGCAGTACTCAGTGGCCTAAAGATCAGGCTGAAGCTGCCAGCGCCTGCATATATGTACACATATTTGTAACTGTGTAAGCTAAAAATCCAGATTGCTCTCTTAGTATGGATGTAAAAGAATTGCCCAAAGCAAACAGATGAATAAAGACAAAAAACACCTTCTTAACAGGCGAATCAATTAAACTCTCTGCTATTGATCAACTGAGCGTGTCAGTGTCATATCTGAATGGCACTCCTCCCCCCACTGGTTTCCTGTCATAATTATGGAGATGAAGTGAGACTAAAATAACGTATGCAGTGTGTTTCTTGTTCAACAAGTCTTGACTGCAGCAGTCACATCATCTGACAGACAGCAAGAGTCGTAGATTATTTATAAATACCACACAGATCACATTATTAAATAATCAAAAACAGATTGTAATTGAATGTGTTTATATATCTTAATTTCTGATGTCGCCACTGATATGAGATTTGAAATGAAACCTGCTGGAGATGAATCGAAGCCAGCTGGATCTCCGTTCTAGCAGCAGACCCACGACTAGTTGACACTCAGCTGACTGCATCCTGGGGGTCCCCAGGACTCTGTTAGAGCTCTGACCCCGCAGAGGTTCGAACAGTAGCATGACAGTCCAGGAAGGTGCCTGAACTAGATGAACCAGCAGTTCTAGCTGGGGCCAGATGTAGCAGTCACCAACTTAGAAGATGTCGTCCGATTAGACTAGTGTGTAGCTTTTGGCAACGAGCTGCAGAAGCTGCCTGTTGGTTAACTAAGCTTTTCATCGGACCCTGACAGACCCTGGTCTGTTAGTACATTTAACTGAACTCAGAGGAATGATTTTGCTCTGTCAGGTCTTTATTCAGAGCTCAGAAGGTGCTAACTAAAGTGGTGACGGCTATCTGTCACTCAAAAAAAAAAAAATGCCCCCCAGTTGTACATAAATTTGTGGCTTTACATAATCTTTAGCTGATGAGGTAGATTAAAATTCACAACCCTGTACAGTTGGATGTGAAATCTAGAGAAGGAGATCAAAACTGGTTTTCGATCAAGATCAGTCTATGTTGATCTCTGCTGCAAAGTTGTACATTTGAACAAAAGGATCAATGGTTATTGACTCACTTTTGGAGCAAACTGAATGTAGCCCTTTGTATTTAACTGGCCCCAGTCACCACTATTTTGTTTAAAACAATACTGCATGTTTGTTATGATTTAAAAATGTATGACAATACTAATTGTTCTTATTAGACAGTCAAAAGTAAACAAGCCAAGTGAACAAGTTTTGTTCACTCCATGGCTTTTCATCTGTTAAACAGCAGTGAGGGTGGAGATGTCATCACATAAAAAAAAAAAAAATAAAAAATCACACTTTTCTTCTGTTAATAGCACAAGCAGTGTAGTGAAATTACAATCCTCATGTAGAGAGCAGATTTTGGTTTCTTTTTAATAAAACCTGCTGTTCCATAAGCTTGAACATTTAGAAAAGTGACATTTTCAGTTACTTCCAGCCACTTTGTGCTTGGCAGGTTATGAATCCATATGGCAATTATGGCAATTATTATATTTTAGGAAAAAGAAAAAGGACTTGTCATTATGGCTCACTTCCAACCCCTAACTGTAGAGAAATTTTCTTTGATGCAGTAAAAACTGTATTCTTTTGTTTCGCTTTATTCATTTAATTTAATATACATCGAGTTTTGCACTACACACCAGCAGCATCCACTGCATCGACACACGTTTTAGTCAGTAGCTAATATCATGAAATGTGGGAAACCTTTTGACAAGTATTATAACACAGAGCTGCATCCACAAGCGGTATCAAAGTCGCTGGGGTCAAGCTCATGGGTAGATGCAATATGCGCATGGCTACTGGCTTGAAAGGTAAAGGCACACATATGTTGCAGCAGGTCAAGAGCAGCTGTTCTCACTCCTCCCAGACCGGTTACCTGTCACCTTGAGCGCCATCAAAACCTGCTGTGAGTAACTGACATACGAGGCATCTGCAGCTGTCCTCTACCCAGACAGTGGTGTCATCGTATCCTGCTCTGGCACGCTGTTCAGGAAACCAGAGGATTCAATCCACTGTTACATATGCAGAAAACACTCCACATCTTGACAGTTAGTGTTTACTGTATCTAAACACTGGAATATTATTGATTGTTTCAATGAACCACCACATAACCATTTATGCCAAGATTATAACTGTCCATACAGTAGGGTCCGTACATTTATTTGTTTACCTTATTATTAAACTGCAGAATGGCCAAATAACCATTCATATCAGGCGTAACTAAGAGCCTATAAAATTACACACATATATGAGAAAAATGCCATTAGTACTTTTATGACAGAGTCCTGCATGGTTGGATCTGTGCAGCAGTGAAAAATAAAACGCTCATGATTTTGAATAGAAGATCAAAGTGCATATGAGAATTTAATTGCTTTACAGGTTTGTATTTCTTTGATGTCGCTGCAGCTTTGCAAACTGAAAATGGCTCCCTTGTGGTCGCTGCAGACTTCTGCAGAGTTACATGACATTACAGCTATGACACTTCTCTCTTCCATTTCACTTTGAAAGCTCATCTCGACTCCTTCATCATTAAAATGTCAATTAAAATCTCTTTCTAGTTACCCCTATTACAACATCCCTGATTAACCCATATAGACGCGATACCAAAACCTGCGTATGTACAAATACGCATTGAAACATATGATAAAGAGACACATCTTCTCGAAAATATAATTTTTTTGTTTGATGCCTGAGTGCTAAATTGTGATTTTGTGACAACTCGTTTGTTACGCGCACCCAGAAAGCCAGACATGTTTAATCCTTAACAACCAGATTCTGTACTTGGCTCGTATTGCAGGACTCCCCTCAAGGGATCAGGGACACTCGCAGGCACTTTGCCGAGCTTCTTGTCATTTCCCATCTGAGCTTCCATCTGATAAAAGGCTTTCCAAAGCATTCCTAAGCCTCTGAAAATATAACTGACCAAAAAAAAAAAAAAAAAAAGAAGAAATTTCATCTTTTCACCTCCAATTTCCTCCTTGAGCTGATTATTCAAAAATAAATGAAAGACCTGGATCCAGATGTCTGAAATTGCATAATTGTATGCATCTGCAAAGATTTTTAAAGTTTTACTAACATATGAAATTCCTGTATAAGACAAAATTATTGCAAAATCAAACACACGTATGGGCTTCATTTCCACTCCCTTACTGATTTATTTTGCACAGAAATCAACTTAAATATGGAAACAGCAGCAAAGTAGAAGTGCAATTTTACCAGCTGTGACATGAAAGCATTCATCACTCAAATACACAAAATTATATAGTTTTATTTGATTTCAGGTTTCCAGACGCAAACACAACAAAACATGGTTCATGGAGCGATCAATTCATGAAATTCAGAGCAAAAAATGAAATAAAATGAAATAAATCGATAGAAGAAATGCTTGTTTTCCTACAAAGCAGTTGAAACTGCATCCATTCACACAGGGAAAGCACCAGGGGAGTGGGACCGGCAACCCCTGCCTCATCTGCCAGGATGAGTGCATTGCGTGTATGTTGGGTCATTCAGCCTTGCGTGTAAAGGATCAACAGGGAGACACACAGAAGTACAGATGGAGCATCGTATGCTGACTGCTTTTCTTCATTTTAATTTTTTTTTTTGCAGCATTTGGAAGCTTAAAGTGGCGCATGAGCCAACTCTCATCTTGTGCCAATAAATCTAAATGATGCAAAAACTTGTTCTCGTCTTAAAATCGCATTAGCAAGCATCAACAACACTTCCCGAGCAGTCGTCACTACGTATGCTTGCAATTATTCATAGCAGCTACAAACCTAATGAAAAAATATAAATTCAGAAAACATAACTCCACAACTGAAATTGTCCCTTTTTCATGTTTAGTGTCATCACTTCTACTTTACTATATTAGAGTTTTACTTATATTATATGAAGAATATGTGCACAGATTCTCATTGTACACTTTTTTTTATTGATAACAGTTTGTGAGTGTGATTGTTTCATTTATTTTGCTTGCAGGGTTTAGTTGGTGTGGATCCCTAGTTGCAGTAAATAATCAACATCAGCACTGCAAAGCAGTTTAAAACCTTGATGCTACAATATCTTGTAATTACCTAACATTTATTCACTTTTTGTTGCATTTTAAAGCAGAAGCTTTTATCCACAGCAACTCAACCCATTTAAAATGACATTTCAGGTAGAATAATCAGGTAAATGCAGGTTAGACTTGTTAAGATGTTTGAAAAGGGCTTGTACTCTGAAAAACCGACTTTAAGAAATTCATGGAGGTGAGCTGATTACATTATGTTGCTTGATTCATGACCAACGAACCACAAATTGAATTAAATTCAGATTCTAAATTCTAAAATACTTTAGCCCCGAAAGGAAATTCATTAAATGTAAATGTCAGCAGTCTGAACTGACATGACTTTGCACCTAAGAAGAACGCAGCAGTTTTACAGCAAAAAGCTTATTGATGAAGGTGTTATTAGTAATTCTCCAGCCACCTTGGCTGTTTTGAACGGTGGCTCTTACACTCCTGCAGTAGTGGTTGTGTGAAGCCCCTCCCCGCTCCACTGTGATTGTATTGGTGTGAGGTGAATTGATGTGAATTGGAGGCGTACCAGGTACATTTCAGAACAAACATTTGGAGCTACCAACTTGTGATTACTGAGCTCAAACAGGGCTGTACTTACTCAACTTCTTCATCTCTTACTGACCACTAAGGCCATTTCATTTCTTTCACATAGTGTAAAGCATATTGCTGCACTTTATTATTATTATTTTGTAACTGTAGCAATAGAAAACCAGTGTCCACTCCCTCTGCAACAACAATATGACTTCCATGGCGTTAGATTCTGAACTTCAAGTCTGCAACGCTCTCATGGAAGGATACGGTGAGATCCTGGGTTTTCTTACATAATGCAGTGTGTAGTAAATGCTCCACCAAAGAAGATCTAACATGGTGAGTCATCATCCAACAGTGCGACGTAGCTCACAGGTAAATAAGCCTGAAGAATAATTTATGGATTTATTTATCTTAAGACCTTGGCATGTAACATCAATAAGAATGTGGATGATTTCATTCTTAGCTTACACAGTCCTGATTCTTTTTTTCCTTTTTGTGTTCACAGAGGTTTTAAAGCTCAATGAAAAGAAATTCATTTACTCCCAATCTTACAAGCTGTCAGTGCAAAGAAGATAAAATGGTAGTAATGTCTTTTAGCTCCAGGCTACAATAACTGTTTGACGCCAAGTTTAAGGACTGCATTACTATCAGAATTATATGGGTTGTTTTTCTGTTGGTTATTTGAATTAGTTCACTTTCGTCCTACTGGTCTAAGACCGTATAAGACACCACAACACCAGACGGCACCATCACGCTTGCTGTTGGCACCAAAGTAGTCGGGTAGTTTTCTTACCCAGCTTGTGTGTGTGTGTGCGTGTGTGTGTGTGTGTGTGTGTGTGTAGAAGAAGGTAATTACAACAATGGTTAAAAACAATAAAGCTAATTTAAATGGTGAATGATCTGTCATAAGCTTTTGTTGTTTTTAACCCTGAAATGTTCCTTTATTATTTGTCTGCTGTTCTTAAAGCAATGAAACAAAAATCTTTTGTTTGAAATTCCACCATAATGTTTATTGATTACCTGATACTGATACCAGTTTCCCAGTTAGACTCCCACTAACACCCGCTATCTCAGCAGAGCTTCAACCAGCATCAGAGGCTCTACTCTGAGTGGATACCATCTGCCTGACTTGTTACCCTCTGGGAAGCACTACTGATCACTGAAAACTGGGACCAGCAGATTCAATCACAGCGTTTGCCCTGCGGCAACAGAAACCTTTAATGGACTCAAATACACTAGATGGATGTTTCTGTCTCAAAAGCCAATATAAAACATTTAAAAAAAACTTTAACAGCAATTTTATTTCAATATTAATTATTCAGAATATGACATTCCAAACTTATTTCTGTTTTTTTAACAATTTTGTGAAAATAAAGGTATACTGATCTCTATACACTTTCCAGTATTTAATATTTTTGACTAACAGAAAACAGATTTTTTTTTTCTCAAATCAAATAAGATACATTTATTAATAAATAAAAGAAGGTTAATGACAGCCATGTATGATACATCTGCAGGTAAACAAAAACTACAATAACTGAGAGCAAAGTCAGTCGGCTAGAAGACCTGCTGGTTTAGGTTAACTTTATCTCTTTTGTGTGTGATGTCAAATTTATCTTATTTATTAGTGCATACCTGTATCTTGTTTAAGGCCTGAAGCACATTACAGAGAAAAAAAAACTGGAATTTTACAAGACCTGTACTGCGGCGAGATTATTCATTATTGGAAAGCAATCTGCTCTGTGTGCTCCCATCCAAAGTCAAAAGTGATCAATCGATTATCAGTCTAACAGCAGGTCTCTGATAATATGAAAAGAAGTTAAATGGCCAGGTGTAATCTATTCCCTTGTTACTTCAAGACAAATTGTATATTTATATTTTTAGCTCTGCTGATAAGGAGCTCATTTACCCAGATCAAATCTAGCTTTAGTGTTTTATCTAAATCAAATGCAGTTTTTTTTTTTTTACATAGTACTATAGATATAGAGTGAAATAAAAGAAAACCTATTTGCAATTCTAAGGTTTTATATATTAGGATGTAATAGCAACATCTACTTATTTGGCTTTTACATATTTACAGCGTTACCAGAGCTGATCACCACATTCTTGTAGACATGATTTTTTTTTCCTTCAATGTCAGAAGCTCGACCTGACACGACCTTCCCCATTTATTCGGGTTTGGGACCTGGACTGTGAGAACACCGGCTTGTGACCTCCTTAATGGCTGATACTAGGGGGGTAATGTAGAGTTCAATGTCCTGCCCAAGAACACTTGTTCAAAAACAAAGTTCCAGTCCTCACTTTAAAATCACCTTCAACATCTGTTAGAATCAAAAATACACTAGAGTCCAAAAAGAGCTGGATGAGGTCATAGTTTGATGTGGCACACTTTATTCAGAAAACACTAGAGATAAATCCAAAGCAGACTAGGGGGAGAATGAATTCTGAATAATGTAACACTCTCAGTCTCTGTTAAGACCCTGCCTTAAAATAAAATAGAATAAAAAGTGAGACCCTTTTTAAACTAAACATATTGGTGTCATACTGAGTCACTCTTCCTATTGGCTGACTTCCAACTAATGCTCCATGCACTGAACTCTTTTTACCTTATCTACTGGTGTCATGTTGTATCGTCAGGACAAGTTGTATGAATCTTGGCAGGCTTTTCTCACCTACCACTTGCCCTTTGGCTGAACTAAAGATGTCATGCAGGCCGTTTTGTAGGACTCGAGCTAAGCAAGAATCTTCATTTTAAAGACTTGTGACTTGACTTGGCTCTGTGGGAATCATCTATTAACTGCATTCAAACCTGTAAATCGGAGACAATTCAAATCAATTTTATTTATATAGCATCTATCACAACACAAGTTGTTTCTAGGTAATTTTCAGAGACCCAGAACATGACCCCTGAACAAGTATTACATAAACAACGGCAGGTACAAACTCCCCTTTAAGAGGGAAGAAACCTTGAGCAGGACCTGGATCATAAGGGAGGACCCTGCTGCTGAAGACCAGCCAGACAAGTTCTGAGAAGTATATATATATATATATATATATATATATATATATATATATATATATATATATATATATATATATATATATATATATATATATATATATATATATATATATATATAATGACTTGGCATAAGACACTATTTACAACATGTTCAATTGTAATTTTGCGCAAGAATCACAGTCCTTTAACTTTCACTTCATGTCACATGTGGGTCATGTTGGTGTCCAGAGAAATTACAGGAAAAAATATGCCTGGTATCTTTTGCTTTTCTTTTACTGATTTCTTATGTAGTGGTAAAAAGTGCCCTGCTAAATGTTCCAATTGTAAAAGAACCAAAGGAGATGATGGGGAAAACCTAAATCGTCATCTGTCAAGAATGCATCTAGGGAAGCAAGTGCTACAGACATGGTTTTTGGTGAGTTTATAGCACAGCCAGAAGAGTAGAGAAAACTCTCTATATGGCTGTAAACGGGGAACTTGCAGAGCAATAAACTAGAGCTAAAACTTTCGTCTTTAGCTGCAGCTCTAGATATAGCCTGTTGGTGCTAAAATGGGGGAAACTATATAACATAAGCACTTAATGTTTGTTTGTTTTTTTTATTTACCACTGTTTTCTGCTTTGGAGAAAAAAAAAGTCTGATATTCAATCTTACAAAAACATGTATGCTTGGAGATGAAATGTGTTTAAAATGTGTTTCAAAGACTGCATGCGCATGATCCTGGGGGTCAGTTTCTGCCCTAAGTGGATGAGTTGAAGTACTTTGGGGTCTTTTTTTTATGAGTGAGGGAAGACAAGAGTGGGGGATAGACAGACGGGTAGCTGGAGCTTCAGGAGTGATGTTGGCGCTGCATCAGTCTGTCATGGTGAAGAAGGAGTAGAAAGCTGAAACTCTCAATCAGTCATTCCCTGATCACCTATGGTCACAAGGTGGGGGTAGTGATCAAAAGGACGAGATGTACAAGAGTCTGAATGGAGTTTCCTTCCAAGGGTATCCGGGTTCTCTCTTGGAGATAGGGAGAGAAGCTCAGTCATCCTGGAAGAGGTCAGAGTAGAGCTGCTGCTCCTCCACATCAAGCGCCAACCGTTTTACTTTCACATTGACGCTCATGTGGAATTATGATTCTTTGGAGTTCCTCAACTGGCCGATAGAGGCTGGCTCCAAAGCAGGTCAATATCCACTGACGTCCTGACTAGAACCAGGCTGTTTCAAAAAAATGATTTGGTCTTAATTGTTTGATTTCACACCGACGATAACTCTGAGGGGGGTGAATTTTTTAGTACCAAACCAGGAGCGTTTTTATCAAGCACTCAACTTATTTCTAACCTAATCCTGCTTCCGCCCTTCGCGAAGCAACCATCTTTTTTTCTATCACCCCAGTGCAACTAAACGGTCAGTTTTGATATCGCTGTCGAGTCGACATGTTAAATGGTATGTCTCGCTGAAAATGTCTGACGGCACCAGTCTATGCTACATACTGAGAGGAGCCATATGACGTGGCTTGGTTATTTGGTTAGGATGCCACCTTAGTGAGGTTTTCCAGGCATGTCCCACTGGGAGCAAACCCGAGGGAAGACCCTGAAGGGACTCTGTCTCTCAGTTGGCCTGGGCTTCCCAGCTTAGGCTACTGTCCTCCATGACAGAACCCCAGATAAGCGATGGATGAGTGGAAATACAAACACATTTGAAACACATAGAGACACATAATAATATCACATAACAAAGACTATGGTAAAAAGTTAGTTTTTTCCTTCACACTGGAGCACATGACGGGGCTGGGGATTGATCTGGCAGTTTTGCAGCTGAAAGACATAGACCATATTATGCTTTTTGATTATTTATGTAACAAAAACTAAGCCAAAATGAAAATAAAAAAATCATATCATGACCAGATAAAGTTCTTCTTTATTTAAAAGCTGTGTTAAAACAATGGGAGAGATAGAAAACATTAAATACTTTTCAGGATTTAAAGAGTGTTAATGCTGTATTTATAAGCCGTTTCTGCCGCCTCTATAATAGACTCTCAATTATTTAAAACACACAAAAAAAATTAAACATAGATGGTGTAAGGTCCACCTTTAGAGTTTAACAGCCTCATGGCAGGAAACTGTTGAGCATTCTTGTGGTTCTACATTTAATGCTCCTGAACCTCGTGGCTTATGGCAACAACTGAAAAAGTCTTAGACAATCTTTATTACTCTGTTGTGACAGTGACCCTGAAAGAGCCTGTGGGCAGAGGGTAGTGAGACACCAATGATTCTTTCAGCTCCTCTCCCCACCTTCTGTTGTCTTTTCCCACCAAGCCGAAGCTGAAGTACCAAACTGTGATGAATATCTCAACACTCTCAACCACACCTCTGTAAAATGTTGAGGATGTTGGTGGGGAGTGATTCTTGTTCTAGTTTTCTCCGGAGGTGTAGCCTCTGTTGGCCCTCTTGTTGGCCCCGTTGTGAGGTCATCAAAGCGCTGCACTTTTAAGAACTTAATATTCATTCTCTCCACCACATGGCCACTGATGCTAAGGGGTGTGTGCTAAATTAGTATTTTCAGAAAGGTGATGATCACCTGTCTTGTTTTATCAACTTTGAGTACCAGATCAACACATTTGCACCAGGTATTTAGTTGTTTAACATCCTCCCTGTACAATGTTAACATTTTTGCACAGCAATCCCACTATTGTGGTGTCATCTGCAAATTTGATGAAAACATTCGCCTCATTTCTGGAAAAAAAATCATGTCTCAACAAAGTAAACAACACTGGACTGAACACACAGCCCTGAGGGGCTACTATATACTATATATATATAGTGTGACGAAATTGGAGATGTTCTCCTCAATATGGACTGACTGTTGTCTCCAGTCAGGAAATACAAAATCCAGAGATAAGTGGCCAAGTGTTCCGGCCAAGTAGGAGGAATTTCTCCATCTGTTTCTGAGGTATGATGGACTTAAATTCTGATCTGAAATCATGGTGCAGGATTCTAGCATACGTGTCGCTGTGGGTGAAAAACTGTGCGTATGCTAGTAGATATTACATCCTTAGTGGAAAAATTAGTGTGATAGGTGAACTGGTACAGATCCAGTGATGTGGGTAATACTGGCTGTGATGTGTAGTTTGACAAGATGTTCAAAACACTTAACCCATAATAGAGTAAGTGCTACAAGACGATAGTCATTAGGACGCGACTAATATAGCTCTTTTGGTGTCAGTATTCTCATGAAGGCTATGAGGCATCTGGGGATAATGGTTTAACTGAGGGAGATGTTGTAGAGCTGAGTCACAACATCTCTCAGTTCGTGTAGGTACACATCCTGAGAAGTTATTACGTCCTGCCCCCTTTCATGGATTGATCCTGGCTAGGATCCTTCACATGTCAGCTAACCTTATGATGAAGGAAGGCAGGTAAGATGTTTTAGAGGGACCAGTGCTCACATCTCTTTTTTTCTTTTTATTTAATGCTTCAAACCAATCAAATAATTTTATTTAGCCTGTCTGGGAGAAAAATATCATTGTCCTCAATCTTCGTATTAGCTTTGTAATTTGTCAGTTTTCGGCCCCCCGCCACATCCGTCTGGTGTTCCTCATGTCACAGAGATGGTCCTGTATTTTCACTGCATGTGTGTTTTGCTGCCTGGGTAAAACGCAGCATTTGACACTTTAGACCTTAAAGAAAGTTTATATGCTGTAATAAAACTATTTCTGCAGCTCACCATTGCTGCATTTCAGATCTTTACTGAGCACTCAAACAACACTGAGTCAGCATTGAGCCTCAGTTTCTTATGCTTCAAATGTTATTGTAGATACATGAAATTATGTGATTTTTAACTTAACCAACACAGATCGATAGTATTTTAAAGTTAAAACTGCAGCTTTGATAAAACATCTCTAGTGGTTCTACTGGTGAAAGCAGTATGTAAATCAAGGTTTTTAATTTTTTTTTTTTTAACCACACACTCCATGTTGGGAGGACAATGGCTTAGTGGTTATCATTGTTGCTTCACAGCAAGAAGGTTCCCGGTTGCGAGTTCTCCCCGTGCTTGTGTGGGTTCCCCTCTGGGTAATCTGGCCTTCATTCCACAATCCAAAATTATGTATGTTAGGTTGATTGATAATTTTAAATTGCCCATAGGTGTGTGCGAGTGTGCATGGTTGCTTGTCTTTATATGTGGACCTGTGATAGACTGGAGACCTGTCCAGAATGTACCCCTGCCTTTTGCCTCTAAAGGGGCAGGTATAGGCTCCAGCAGACCCCCGTAACCCTGGAAAGGCTTCACCAGGTATAGAAAATAAACTCCATAGGCATAATATTTTATACTCATTTGAGAAGTTTTGTTTGCGACAGATGGATGTGCTACAAACTGTGAATGTAAAACTCCCATTCCAAAAAAGTGACAATATGTAAAATGTAAATTAGAAATAGATTTGCATCTTATAAATCTAAATTTGATTCAATGAAAACAATAGCTTATTTTGAATTTTAGGCAAAGTCTCTCAGCAGTTAAAATGAGCAGCGGTTACAATCTAGCAAAAAACTACATCTACAAGTTGTTATTTCCACTGAGCAACATTGTTTTGGAATCATTATGCAAAGACTTTGGATATCGCTTCACCCATGTGTCACCAGCATGTTATATCTTCAAAAGATTCTGAGAATTTGGTAAAATCTCTGTGTACAGGAAATAAGACTGAAAAGCAGTATTGATCGCCTGCCATCTTCCCTCAAGTGGCACAGCATTGAAAACAGGCATTGGGTCTGTAATGGAAATGATTGCTCAGGAACACTTCCGGGAAATCACTGTCTATGAACACTAAGAGCACACAGTTCACTGCATCCTCCATGAATTCAGATTAAAGCTGTATCATGCAGAAAAGAAGTCATGTGTGAATGTGATCCAGAAAACCTACCATCTTTCTGGCTGTTTTACATTTAAAATGGACCGAGGCAAAGTAAATCCTTGTGAGGTTAGATGAAACAAAATTTTAAATCCTTTTGAGAAAGCATGGGCACCATGTCCTCTGTACGGAAAAGTAGAGGCACCATCCAGTCTGTTATCAGTGACGACTCAAAAACCTGCATCTCTGATCACGTTAGGGGGCATTTGTGCTGATGGTGTGAATAGTTTGTATATGTGGAGAGGAAAGATCAATGCTGACAGCTATATAAAGGTTTTAAAGCAACCCAAGCTGCAATCCAGAAATCTGACATCATTTGCAGGGAAGGCCTTGCATATTTCTACAAGTGAAGCTAAACCACATACTGCATCCATAATAACAACATGGCTTTGTGGTATTAGTGTCCAGGTGCTGAGGTGACCTGGATGCAATCCAGACATTTCACCTACTGAAAACATATGACAAAAAAGGCTCATAAGTGCATCTTGTATATTCTTGTTAAAGCGCTAACTTAACTTGTGATTTCCGGCCTGATGTGAACACATGAAGCAGATGCACCGTGAAAATATGTGTGGAAGCAGTTCTTTTCACTTATTATTTTCCTTCCATGGTCATATTTTTCAGTCCACTAAGAATTTGTACCTCAACCCACTTGTGTTCGGTATTTATCTATTCTTTTTGTTGCATCACTCATATGCCAATTAAAAAATAAATAACTTGGGAGAATGGGGTGCTTTCTTACTCATGGGATGATAAAGGCCTTCACTTTGAAAGAAAGGGTTTTGTTGATCATTTACTGATGTAAGTATCTGCTCTCATTTTTCAGACCTGCTTTAAAATCTGTTTTTGTTGTTGTTGTTTTCCAAGACCCTGTGCAAACAGTGCAGCTGGAATAATTTATACCCCAACTGGGATGCATTTCAGTGTAACACTTCCTCAGGCTGTTCTGCATCCACCATCCTACCTTTGTGTTCCAAAGAGTTTCCTGAGCGGGCAGCTGGAGAGCAAGATAGTGGCCAGCTCACGGCCTCACATCCCTTTTGTCCCACTGTGCTTTGCTCTTGGTGCTCCAGTTTCTGATCAATTCATATTGTTCTCCAATATTTCCCCTTCCATTGTTTAAAATGTCCTCCATTTATCCCGGTAGAGCATTCAGGAGAGATAACAGGGTTATTTCGGTGGTAATCTGGAGTAAATAAACATTTATTAATCAATTACTTGTCAGATTTTGGTGTAATTATTCTAAAAAAAACCTATCTTGGTCCTCTATTTCTTGTCATCATGGAAGTTTGTGGTCACGCTTGATTCAGATCAGTTTTCTCCAATTGCGGCCAATCCAATCATCAACAAGCAATAGATCAGGAAAGCCAATATAAATAGAAGTTTCTTGTTAATGACTCATAAATTAAAGGCACATTCCCTCAAAATTCATCAAAGCTCTAAACAGGACTGGTATGTGATGCATCACCGATGTGGCAAAAGCAATAAATCCATGATGACAGTCTCTCAGAATGAGGTTGGGGGGAGTTAGTTTATTAATTGCAAGCTTGGCTGCACTTTACCTGATATAAAACAACAATATATTACTATAGATGGGAGATTTCTTCTTTATCTCAAACCGATTTTTGTTTTCAGTTGGCAGACTCAGCTTTTGTGTTCAGAGATAATTGTCTATATTGCTCATTTGCACTAAAATTTCTTGCTCTTAAATATTGAATTTATTTCTCAGTTTCTTTCCTTTTCTTAAATAAAGCAATATTCTCCAACAAGACAGATCCAGTTCACATGCCTAATGCATAAAACATCTGGGGAGTCAAAGCTCTGTTGATTGGCAGTCTTATATCTGTATTGATTCTCTGTCTCTGGGCATTAATTACAACGTAATGTTTTTGCAGGAAGGAGCAAACATGCAACGATCAATTAACATCCATTCCAAAGCATTGGGTTTCTTTGCACCACCTCATGAGAGTTTTGTGTCAGTACATTTATTCCAATCTATAAACTTTTTTTTTCTTTCCAGTGTGAAATATATAATAATAATAATAATAATAATAATAAATAATATCTCTATAAAGGAAGTATACAAGTATAACAGAAGGTGGTGAAAAATATCTTGCATGTGCTCTAGTATATGTTTGAGACCCCTAAATGAGGAAGTTCCCATGCAGAGTCACACTGCCAAATTGCAGTATAGTCAACAATTTTTTGGTTTTTTGTCACTCTGATAACCGACAAAATGGAGCGAACATGTGGTAGGCTTTGTAAAAGGTTCTGGTCTATGCAGACCCAACACGGTTTCCTAAATCTAAACAAGTAGTTAAAATACCATCCATAAATCCCTGTACTAACTTCTGCTTACTGCTTGGGTCATGGACAGCAGACTAAGCAATGGGATTCGGACCTCCTTCAGCTCTTCTGTGGGAATACCAAGGCATTCTCAAGCCAGCCCAGAGATGTAATCTCTGTGTGGAGGGTGGAGATCTGCCCTGGGATCTACCCCCGGTTAGACTGACATGACACATCATAACTTAAAGCTAATGTTTTATCCCTTGAAAACAAGCAGCATTAGCAGCACAGTATCTGTGGAAGGTCTTTGCAGAGCAAAGATGGGCAGGCGATCTCCAGTTTATCTAGAAAAGTGTGAGTAAAATCAATGAAATGTATTAAAACAATGTTCTTCAGTGAAGATAGGAGGGGATTTTCATTCATCTCCGTCTACAGCACATATTGTCATTAAATCATTTGTGAAATCTGAATTTTAGTTAATTCTGAATTTAGTTAATTTTAGAAAAGAAAGACACATGAAAGGGTCATCCTGACTGTTGTTGGCAAGTCTGCTAACCAGGCTCTGGCAGCTTTGTAGCTCTGTGACGGGAGCATTACAGACAACTTCAAGACAACATCATGTCCATGGACATTTATGGATTTTTTCAACAAGACAATGAAAACTCTCATTCTTTCCACAATTCAAAGCAATGACTCAGCTTGGGATGAGGAAGGTAACAGAACTGTACTGGCCTGCCTGAAGTCCTCACCGGTCTCCAATAAAAAGCAAAATTGGCATGACGACCACATAGTGTCCCACACCTGAGGATGTGAAGGAAGAAGTGTGTTCTCTTGGTAATGCCAATGCCAGAATGTCTTTTAAGTGAAGTGGGAATGAAAGCCGACATCACAAATTGGCAAAAGTTTTATTGCCCCATTTTTTGTTTATGTGCTGGAGGCTTGAAATTCAAAATGAATGTACTATATGTTAACAAATAAAATGAGGTTAACAAGATGAAATGAGAAATATCTGTTTTATAGTGTTAACAAATATATAAATACTGCTGATTTGTTGATGTAAAGATTAAAAATCCCTATCAGATATGGATTTATAGCAAGATGCCTGTTTTTGGTTTGCAAGTTAACTGCTTTTATAAAAGATATTGATATGTACCTGTCATCTTTCAGCCTTCCACTGAGTCTAAATGTTTACATCCTCCTCACAGGCACGGGAGAAATGCAGGTGGAGTGAGATGACAGACTTGTATGCCATACAGCCCCTCACAAAACTGCTTCATTTCATCATGTGATGCAGAAAATTAAACAGTTCTTAAACCGGAATGATGTCCCTACTTCCCATCCTCAAACTGAAAACAGGATTAAAGTGTCAGCAGGTTTTTTGACCGAGACAATATTGAAATAGATGAGGCTTTTAAGCTGGACTTTGTTTGTTGGAAAAAATATATTATGATTAATGTATAATTCATCTAAACATGTAGACTTACGAGTTTGGCCATTTACATAAAGAACAACTTGCGTTTTTTTATATTCACTACATTCAAAACTCAATTGCAATAATTTTCCACCATATACGATCATGAAAAAAGTGTGATTTTCTACGAAGAGCTTCGTAAGGTTGAAAGTGGTTAAATTGAAGCCAAAACTGCTTTAATAACTTCTATTAAATGTTGGTAGATGATGGGCTATATTTTCCTCATCATTGTTTTGAAAGGGAAGTTGCTGTTTATACACTCTTCAAAGCAAAGTATATTAATCAACGCTCGTTCTGTATGGTTGAGCAATTGGAGGTGAAAACCTAATCTGGTTTTAGGTTTCGCTGAGGTCAGCCTTGATATAACCCCTCTCTTTGTTGCTCTGTGTAAGGGAGGCTGAACCCCTAAAGACTGGCTTCTGTTGCCTTGGCAATGCTGCAGTCTTATTGACAAAGTTGATAAAGAAATGCTTGGGAATGCACCTGACAGATTAGAGCTGAAATCCCTATAGGTGGGGAACAGCTGCCGTTATACAATGTACACTCAGTCCCCTGACAATCAGCAGCACTTACAGAGGTTTGGCTCGAGTGCAGTAAACAGTAAAGAATGTAGTTTCATGTAATTTGTTTGCTTTACTTTTTGTTGTTTGCAATGTTGCTTTAAGATAAGTGTTTATGGCAGCTCTAGAACCCTTCAGTAGAAAAATGAAAGCTTTTCCAATCAATCCAGTCTCGGGATCGATTGGCTATAAACAACTGCTGAGTGGCATTTGAGAAACACATGGAAGTTACCATCAGTCTGACGAGACTCGGGTTTATACAAATTGATGTCCCCATCATGTATTGACCACTCCATGATGAGGGCTCTCATATGCTCATAGCTATGAAGCCATATTTTTTTTATTTTTATCACTGCACTGCATTTGTAAAAGCTTTTCTTTAAGCTCCACATTCGGTGAAATTATCTGATGTAATAGCTTCATGGCTTTCCCAGAATATTTTTTTTTTTTTTTTGTCGTTGTTGTTCAGGCGAGTTTGATGACATGATTAGGAGTAGTTTGTGTACAATTACAATAAATATATGTAAATAGTTGCACGGCTGCAACATTTCCAGGAATTATTTTGAAATATTTTTTCAAGGTTAAAGCAGGACACTTTTCAGTATTTGATCAATTTAAATTTCCATCCATGCAAAAGTTACTCTGTGTGTTGATTGTCAAATCTTAGATGGAGGAGGAACAATATAGGTTTGTTTCTGGCTGAGAAATTCTGGAACAGTTCTACCCTTGCTGGGGTCCTGGAACAGACATGGAAGTTCCCCCAACTGGTCCACATGTGCTCTGTAAACATGTGGAAGGTTCAGCTGCAGCCCTTGTGGAGGAGCGTTCTGTGTGTGGACTGTTGTTAGAGGATATTCAGTGCCTATACAAATGGAGCGAGTGCTGGCTCTGCATTAACAGCAGCAAATTGGATTTGGATGGGATTTGGACTTTGTCAGGGCTGCCCTTTGTTACCGATTGTGTCAATAAATTTAATTGACAGAATTCCTTAGTGCAAGCAGGGGATAGAAATTGTAACAGTGTCAGGTTTCCATCCCTGCTTTTTTGCAGATGATGTTGTGCTGTTGCATCGTGTAGTCACGGTCTTTAGCTCTTATTAGAGTTGTGTGCCGCCAGGTGCGATGCGGCAGTGTTAAAACTTAGCACCTCAGTATCTGAGACCAATCTTATTATAATTTCCAGTAATTCCTGTCAGTGGCTCTGTTCTGGAGGCTCTGAAGTTGACTGTGTGCAAAGAAGCATGCTTTAAATTAAAAATAAAACAAAAAACAAATGAACATCTGTATTACAAGACAGTGATCCAGCAACAATGTCTTCAGTCAGAGGTTTCAATTAGTTACAATTAGAAATTGCATTCAGATGTTTAATGCACAGGACTGTGGTCTCCCTGAATGTGGACATGACGAAAACTGATGACAAATTGAGAAGATAGATAATGTAAATGATAACTAAAGAAGCCAGAACAACGTTCAAAGAGATTTAAGGTGAACTCCAAGGTCAAGGTACATCATTCATTACTGTTGTAGACGAAGTGGGTGACCAAGGAAGACATCACTGTTTAAAGGTGATCATAAAAAGTGAGACGGGATTTTTTGTAACATTGATAAGCCACAAATCTTCTGTGAGAATGCCCTTTAGACCGATGAGGCAAAACTGGAAATGTTGGGCAAAGCACATCAGCTCCATGTTTACAAAAAAAAAGAACCCTGTAACTGCTGTGAAACATGGAGGAGCCTCGGTTATGTTCTGGAGCTGCTTTGCCACGTTTGGCACTTGGTGTCTGGAATCTTTGCAGGATGTAATGAAATCTCAAGACTATCAAGACATTGTGTTGCAAAATGTCAAAATGTGCTGCCCAGTGTTGGAAAGCTTGGTCTTAGTTGCAGGTCATGGGTCCTCCAACAGGATGATGACTTACAACATCCGAGAATGGGTACACTTAACGGACTATTCTAAAGTTTTTGATCAGCTCTGACCTAAATCAGAGTGAACATTTATGGAAAGAACCTGACCCAACTGGAGCAGTTTGCTCATGAAAAGTGGTCCAAAAGTCTGATATTTACACTTATATTTACAGAAATCATTTGATTGCAGTGAGTGCCTCAAAAAGTTGTGCAACAAAATGTTAAACTGAAGGTTCCAATCTAGTCTAATTTTCTAATTCTAATTTTTTTTGTCTTTATGACATCTTCAATGACTTTTTGGAAAAATTAAATAAATTACTGATACTGTAACATATAATTTCCCTTCAGTGTTCAGTTAGGCATTATTGAAATAAAAATGGCCAATAATCAGCCATCTGATAAATTGGTGTGATCAATTTTTACGCAGGTATTCTAGGTTAGATTCTGTAGAAAGGGCAGATACTGAATTCTGAACATCTGGTTAGTTCAGTACTTATTTCAGCCTCTTTAACCATCCAGTTAAATGTTCATCAAAATATAATGTTTTTTGGTGCAAATAGCACAAAGCAATCCATCATGCCTAGCTAATTTCTCATCAACGCTTGCAGCACATTTGATGGCCAGAAATGCATTGATTTAGTGTTTACATCATGTGATGATTTGAAAGTGAGCAGTGACATTCTCAGCCCGGCATACTGGATGGCAGCCTGAGAGGCCTAATCCTTCATTTGTAGCAGTCCTGAGAGCTCGGGGGCCACAGTGCCAGGTGAGGCCTGGGCATTTGTGGCAGAGCAATGAGGTGGCAGCTGTAGTGTAGCACAGCGCTCTGGCAGGAGGAGGAGCCTGGGCAGCCTGCCTGTGGCTGCTGATTGACAGATGGGCAAAATGGTGAGCTGTGTCTGGAGAATCCCTGCTGTGTGATGGATGAAGCTCTGATCAAGGAGCTCCAAAACACATTTGGATGCAGAGCATTAATCTTGTTTGTCAGAGATGGACTCCACCAGCTACTATTTATCTAGGACCTGTTTTTAATCTTGTACTTATGTTTTATCTATGTTTATCTATGAACTCTTACGGCGCATGGTCGTTCTTTCTCCCTCTCCCCCTTTTTCAACGTGCTTCATTACACACGTATGGTCTACTTCTGTCACTAAACTAATACAGAGCCAGCAGGAGTTTTTATCTTATTCCCTGAGCCCTTCTCAAACTGCAGCTGAATTTAGGTTGGGTTACTTTTCAGCCATAAACTGGGCTGCAGACCTCTGGTTTTGTTGCATTTGTGTTTCATTTGCCTGAAAACAAGCAAAACAATAAAAAATAAACCTAAATGATTACTTGCTTTTTACACATATGGTAATTCACCAGAGAATTGTGTAACCTGAATTTACAAAAGCACAAGTAATGTCTTTAAATCCTCAAATGCTCAAAATTGTACAATGACAGCTTTTTCCCTAGTTTTATTTTTAGTTAGTTTGTTTTCAACTGAAACATAGCTTATACTAATAACAATGGTCAGTTTAAACCCATTTATAATTTTGTAATCAATCAAAGGTACACTCTAGATATTCTACACAGGCTGCGAGAACCACGCACGGCTTAAGTGTCATGTGTACCTTTACTTTGAGCCGACGACGTATGTCCCGTTTATTAATGAATACTTGGCCACATATTCAGCAGACGTGGCCCAGTTCTTCACTTTCTTTGCGCCTTTGGGCAAGTTCTAGCCCCAACAAGGCTTCCCATATCCCACGTCAAATCTAGTTTATGAAATACGGGCCACAACTTGTAAAGCCCAAGCTTGGGCGCGTTCATGATTTTTGAGACCTGTCTGGCCCACATAGCCCTTGCCAGGGATGAAATTGAGTCATAATGCTAATAGTAGTCAAGTTTCTGTCTCAACTGAGAGCATTAAAATAATCGTATTGAGACTACACACTTGAGGATTACTTGGATGAATAATCACTTACGACAGTCTTCAAATCAGGTTACACTCTCACAGGTTACCTCTAACATGTAATAACTATCCTGCCCCCATTACACAGTTTTATGGGGATCAACTCAGGATCAAAATCATACTTAAAATTCTCCAGTGTGTAGCTATAATTAACCTTTTAATGACTGACATACAAAATAATACATGGGAAAATGTAAACAAAAAGTATTTATTACATATTGAAATTAACAACACCTCCAGTGTTTTTCTTTATTAGCTTCTAAATATGCTGTATCATTATAAGTACATTGTGTAATTGTATTGGGTCACTTTTTATTTGATTTATTTCATTTTATTGTATGGAACTTCAATTTTTTTAAGGGGTTTAGTTAGTGGGGTGATACAGAGGTCTACAGAGGGGTGGTACATAAGGTCGAATATCACTGCAGCGCCTCAATACATTTAACGCTTTGATGCCAGATGTATCATATTTGTAACATGAATTTCTGAGACTTTTGCAGCATCTGCTTTAATCAAAAAGGGGGACAAAAGTTTATTATTAAAAAATTAAACAACAAAATAACAAATATGTACATTTAAACAATGTATTCATAAAGATATAGAAAAAAATTATTTAAAAATTTGAGTACATTTGAGGTGTTTTTGATTCCAATATATATTAAAAACGTCAAATGAAAAATAGATTTTTAATTTTTAATTTTTTTCTGACTTTTCATATGCCAGACTTTAAAAGGTTAAGAATGTGAGGTTGACGCTCATTACGTGTAGATATAAGTAGTTTGACACTGCTGACTCAAAGCAGGAAGGATTTAGTCCTTGGACCTCCATGAATAAGTTCTTGGACTTCCATGAATTAGTCCTTGGACCTCGATGAATTAGTCCTTGGACTTCCATGAATTAGTCCTTGGACCTCCATGAATAAGTTCTTGGACCTCCATGAATTAGTCCTTGGCAGAGCACTTCGAATTGCCTTTGTGAATGTAACGTGTTATGCTAATACACTTGCCTTGCCTTTGACCTCTGTGCATCTAAGCAGTTTTAACCCATTATACTGAGATAAATAATTCAAATTTAATATGTATTAAGATTAACGCGACATTTGGTCAGTCCTATATATTTTGAGAAAGTTTCCACCATACTTTAAAACATCTTGTTCTACACTCATACAGTTGCTGTTAGGCTAAATAAAGGACTGTATTATATTTCCAAATTGATTAAATCCATAAATTAGTCCACTTAACATTCGGTGATTGTTTGACTTTCGATTTTCCCCCTCTGGAGCTGTTTTGTACAATGGGAATATTTAATGTCATCGATGTAAACAGTTATTTTTATCTGAAAGAGTGATGTAGCCTCTGAATATGAGTCTTAAGGGGCTACTAATCTATGGATCAAAACAAAATGTAATATGTAATTGAGTATTGTTTTGAGCCATGAATTTGTGGTCCCTCTGTTATATAAAAGACAGTTGTATAGTGCAAATTACATCATAAAAAATTGTCTTAAGTGCACCTCATAATCACATGACATATCACTTTAAGTGAAAAGGTAATGGGGACTCCTTTGTTGTAAAGGCCTCTATTTTCAGATGCATCACGCAGTAACATATTCCAGGGTTATTCAAGGTTCGTCAAGATTCTTTGATTGATCTGAAATAATAACAGCAGTGGGTTGAGCCAGCCACCGGTCTTGGCTCCACTCCCTCTTGAGCAGCTTGTGCCTCTGTTAACATTGATGTTACAGCTTTGTGTAACTTTCAATGTAGCAAATTTGGTTTCATGTGAACCCGGGTTGGGAAAAAGATATGGAAAGATGCAGGTTTCTAATCATATCTGGGTCTGTGATGTCACAGCGCTATGAAAACCAGAACAGCTCACTGAATAACCTGGTTCTGACTTATGCAACCCCCAAGAAAGTGACAAGATATTGTTGAATCAAATGCTAAAGACACCCGGATAATTGTGCTCACGTGCTCAAGCATATTTCTTTTAAATGTCTACTTTAATCCTTCTTTTTAAGCTGATAATGCACATTACAAGATTTGTGTTGGCGGAAAAATAATTTGTTTCAGTATAGGGAAAGATTTTAAGTTGAATTTCGCCAATCGTTCTGAATAAAGAATTAACAGCATTCTCTTTATAAAGTGTTCTTGTCTCACTGTGGAGTTTCAGTTACAATTACCCCCCAGTTCCTGGTTTTTATCATAACTCCTGACATGAAGTGTTTTTGACATAACTGTCTCATTTCCAGTGATTAATAGATCATAGTAACCTGCTCATTTTGTCAGGATTTCTCCAATATATTTTTTAGGACTGTAAAAGTCAAAAGGCATTAGATTGTCCATTGACAAGAGACCTCAAAGTGTCTGTTTCAAGTGTAAAGAAAATGTTATCACTTCTGTTACTGAAAAGATGTGTTATAATTGGTTAATGTGTGATTTGACAGAGCCACTCTATAACAGTTTTATAAACCTGCTCTTCCCTGCCTCGTCATGGCAGGCAGAAGGTCTTTCAGCACAACCAGTTTCCAGCAGCTCACCTGTCTCCTAACTGGGATAGATGCACCTTGATCAGGAGGCTGGGCAGATGGTGATTTCTCATGAACATTTAAAATGACATGGACAAGATGAGTCAGTTTTATCAATTTATATTTCGTTAAAGAGGGATGTAATTCCCTCATTGGAGTTCTGATTTGCATGCGTGTCGTGCAACATTATGAGACAAATTAAGCACCAGCGGCTACATGTCATACAGAGTTTCCATCATGCTGTTGTTATGGAGAACATGGTGGGTGGCAGCTTTCCCAGAAGGGCTGAACATGTGCATAAGTTCTTGTTGACTTGGCATTAAACAACCTATTAAATGCCATTCCTAGTATAAATGTGTGTAATCTGAATTTACCGAAAACCGTAATTTTCCTACTCTTGCTGAATTGCTTAACCTTATTTTACTACGATTATATCAGATTTTAAGTGTATATTTGTTATACCTGTTTTCCTGGTTGTTAAAAAGAATTGTGAACTTTGGATGAGTTATTTTGCTGTTCAGGTTTTGGGGTTTTGATCTTGTGGTTTCATTGTTAGTTCTCCTGTTTGGTTTTCCTTTACAGTTGTTTATTTTGTTATATTTTTGCTTCACTTACTGTTTTATTTTGAAAGTGCTTTTCTCTTGCATGTTGTGCCTACTTTGATTTCCTTTCTTTCATCTCTGCCCCGATAATCCCAACTGCTGATGATCAGGAGTGTTTGTCAGTGAGCACAGTCTTGTCTTCCCCCTGTTAGTTTGACATTATTCAGTTTTACTTCCTGTGTTACTTCCTGCTGTAGCAGTGCTTTCTGTTAAATAAAAAAAAAAACTCTGTTTGTTTCTCCTGCCTCCCAGGCCTCTGTATTTGGTCCAACCAACACTCATTGTTCATGATAATTGATTAGACGAAATCTTAAGATGTGGTATGAAAAGATACCTTACGGTTCATGTATATATATATTTGTAATTAAGAGCATTGATTTGGGTGTCTGAAATAACTAGAAACCAATTACCAACAAAAGCATGAATAAATAAATAACTGCCTCTCATATAAATAAACCTTTACAATGCATCTTTGAAGAGACTTAAATATTGACTACTGCAACAATTAATTTCCCTTGGGAATAAATAAAGTATTCTGAATTTGAATTGAATTAAGTAGTTGCACATCTGTGACAACAGTACTGACAATGACTCTTTCTTTTTCTTTTAACCGCCTCAGTTAAAATCATAGTGAGGCTTTTCATGGTCAATGACAGTTGCCATCACTGTAACTACAAAGAGCTTTCAGTAAGTTTCGAGACCTAACAGAGCACAATCATTCCCTTTTTAAAGATAATATGGGTTGACTGTACCAATAGAAGATTCTACTTGGCTATACGTTGACCTGGAAAGGTCTTGGGTTTGAAGTTTAACGTAGCCAGCCAGAAGCAGCTGCTTTGTAAACAGATACCAGCTCACTTCTTGCCATATGCGGTGATGGACTCATGACACTGAGATTCATCAAACAACACATTCCGTTCCCTGTGTCTTTTTGTCGCCTCACTCTCTTCCAGTGTTAATATACTGATATAAGTGACTGGCCAACAAACACAGAACATCTATGGACATCTGGTGTTTTTTTTAGGCTAAATGTGGCAGACTGTCACTGCCCACATTTTGCCAAAAGAAATACGCCCAGCTTTGGTCTGTGTTTAATATGCCTGACATAGTAGAGATTTGGTCGAGAGGTCTGTGTTTGCTCTGACATGTCTGAAATCACCTTTCACTTTTCAACCAAATGTTCTTTAGATGACTGTATATTTGTCTTTAAAAAAAGTCTTTTCAATATGATTTTTGCTGGGAGGCTGAGCAGAAAATAAACATTCTTTGTTAGTCTGGAATCAGTGCCATCATGACTGTGAAAGCAGAAAACTGTATATTCACCATTATTAAAATTGATGATGCAACCATCTGTACAAGACTTGCTGAGATTGATTTCTGCAGCACTCTTGTTTCTTATATGCAGCATAAACCACTGACTCGTGTTAGTATTCCACTCGGCATCCCCCTTTAATGCCCTTTTCCACAAGCCAACATGTGAGATTTTTTGCAGTGAAAAGTGGGAGGTTCATATTTTTTAACTTTTGCTTAAGGTGACCCCTGTCTGCATCCTCCATTAGGCAACACATTGGATAACAATATGAATAGAGACCATGTTCGCGGAATGCTCAATTTTTGCATTAAGTGGGATTCACTTTTTTCCTGCCATTGATGTGTTCACTGAGAGAAAACTTGAGAACAGAAACGCTCAATGACTAGTGCTGCAGTCACACTACACAAATGCCAAGCACATTAGCTCGTTAGATGGAACGTCTCCACACAGTTCATGGTGTAATTCTCAATAAAAGCTTCTAAAAACAGCACCTGAGATCAGAAAACCGTAAAGGATTCAGCCTTTACTGCAACAAAGAGAGGGAAAAAAGAGAAAGAAGATTAAAAAAACTGTAAGGAAAGTTGATGTACTGTTCTCTGACAAAAGAGGGACAGGAATGGAATGGATGTTTCAGTTAACGTGCCAGCTTTGAAGAGTTTACAACCCAGAAAAAGAGCATGTAATCGCCCCAACTGTAGAGAACACCCATAAGATCATCTGTTTAATCTAAATGTTTAAATATTGAAATTAAAAGTTAACGCTGTTGTAATGAATCCCTTTTCAGACCGAATGGAGAAAACCATAACAGCATCAGTCAATACTGATGAAAGAAGTATATGGAATCACCTTGAAAATTGCATTTCTGACACAAATGTCTACAAACGTCTAAATATTCAAACTAGTTAGCAGGTAAAATTCAACATGAACCCTCCAAGAGAACTGTCAGCTGATATAATGGAAAAGATTTTTACCCGGCTCAAGGAGTTCAACTCGTTCTTCCCAGTCAGAGGTGTCTAAGATTTAGAGCGAGTAGAAATGAAATGGGGCAGATGGTAAAAGGGAAACAGACAGGTAACCCAAGGAAGACATCAAAGTTTCTGGACGCATAACTCAAAGCAAAAAGTCTTGAAAATGGAGCATGTGCAACAGGTTCTTTCAGGAAGGAAACTAACATAGAGAACTGATGCATAAAGCGGCAGCCTTGAGGATGACTGAACTGGCAAAGCCAGGGTCACGTCTCTGAGCCAGGACCTGTGGGACATCATCTAATTCTGGTTTTCAGAAGAATGCAGGTCTTGCCATATGTGCACAGACTCAGGTGGCATGTATCCGTACTCAAAACACAGAGACTGGTGGAACTCGCCAAAACATACAGCTTACAACTGGGGATTAATGTTGAACCTGTG
This sequence comes from Xenentodon cancila, assembly GCA_014839995.1. Lineage (NCBI taxonomy): Eukaryota > Metazoa > Chordata > Actinopteri > Beloniformes > Belonidae > Xenentodon > Xenentodon cancila. Next base: position 5,788,668 of record CM026215.1, on the reverse strand, counting down.
GATAATTTGGCTCTGAGCTGAATGGGAACGACTTTCTAGTCCAAATAATTTTCTGGGTTAAATGTAGAATTCAGTCAAACATATTTATCTGCTGTGAAGAGAGTTACATTTCTGCTTTATTTATATAGCGCCAAGTCATGACAAATATCATCTCAAGGCTCTTTAACAATACGGTTCAATTCATTTCAAATGGAGTCAAATTAATACAAACCCAATAAAATAATAATTAAGTAAACTTATTAAAAAACATGGGAAATAAGTTAATACCGTACCAAAATCTTGTGTTAAAAATGTTTTATATTCCAAAGAAACAAAATAACGTGAAATTAAATCAGCACACATAAACCTGAGTCAGTCAACTCTCACGATGAAGACTTCACATGCTGTACCAGTGATAAAACCAATCTAACCAATACCGACTTATTAGACATGTGCACCGATATTGGGGAAATTAACATATCTCAACCCCCCACATTCATGGTACCGGGGCCTGGGATGCTGGGGAGGAAGTGGAGGATTTTTACAACAGCGAATAGCTTGGCAGGCAAGAAGGCGGGTATCTCTTGCTCCTTAAATAAAGCTGTGGATAAGATTAACTGGAATAAACCATGCAGAGGGTGAAGTTGAGCGTGAAACATTGCATAAAAGACCTGCTTGAACTGGCTCCCAAAGAGTTACTGCTGCTTTAACGATGATCACAGTGCTCATAGTCTAATCTCCGCACTTACAGCATGTTAAGCAATTCGTCTGTTGTGACTTTTTAACCTTGATTTGATTGCTGTCTGGATTAGTTGGTTCTGTTATCTCTGTTTCACTTTGACCCATCCGTGTCATCTGTTTCCTCAAACAAGTCAACGAAGATTGGACCGGCCTTAATCTGTAAAACCACATTGCTAAGGCAGCTGCTGGCTGACCAAGAGGTTGGCACCCACACCGCTATGTAATGACTGTGCCAGCTGGTATGGCACAGGCTCACATCACAGGGCTGAAGACCCTGCCATTTTGTTGCATCCCTCTGGGTGGGACATATTTAGTTAAATCATTCATTCTATATATTCATTTTAAAATGATTACAATAAAGAAATCAAATAAAATAGTGGAACGATCCTCTCCTCATTTCCTCAGCTGACGGCCGGGTGGACTATATTATTAAACAGATGTTTTTTTCTGTATCCACTAGCGATTCTAAATCAACACAAACTTGTAATACTGCATTTATTTCATGAAGTAGTCGTCACAAATTTTCTACTATATTAAGTAAAGTAAACCTCTTACAAAAAAAAAAAAACATGATTCACTACAGAAAAAGAATGTCAAATGACTTCTTACCCCAATAGCAGTGAATGTTTGGCCCAAACCTGCAGTTTTCTTTGACATTTGGTTTTGACTGACAGAACCGACTTAAGTTTGGCTGCCAAGACCCGGCCGCATATCTCCCAGACGTGGCACAATGCTTCATTTTTCTTTGTGCCTTTGGGCCGTGCCAGGCCCTCTCAACAATTCCCGGATCCCATTTCAAAATTGGTTTATGAAATATGGGCCACATCTGGCTCATGCAAAACATGCCAAATCTCACGTTCGGTCCATGTCATGAGCACTGGAACACCCCCGGCCCTTACAATAACTCAGCTAAGACACGAATGCATGCAATGCATATACTGTTTAGTCTATTTAGATTTCTCTTCAGAGCAAACTCAAAATTAGTCTGCCAAGACGTCAACAGAATTCTCGGTTGACCCAACATTTTTCTAAAGAAACCTTTCTTTTTACCTGTTTTACCTGCAGTAGAAACTGCTGAATGTGGTGAAAGTACAATTTGCAAATTTAGATCTGCTCATATTGCTTTCCCTTTTGTCCATCTTGTTGACAGTTCAGTACATCTAAATGTTTTGGAGAATACTCTGCCCTTTCAGATCCCAGAGTTGTTTTTTCTTTTCGTATTTTTTAACTAGTCAAAAGGAATATTCTTGACCACTGAAATATCTCTTAGTGGCTGAAATTGCTACTCACCAAAAACGCTTTAGTGCATCATAAGCAACTTATTAGGGTTTTCATTTCTCCTTTTGTTAGTCTTGGATTTTCTCACTATTTATTGTGAAAGTCCATGGCCGTTTCTGAATTCTTAAGTCCGTACTTGTAAGTACAAGTTGGGAAAATGTACTTTGGAAGATGCGAGAACGCATCTCTCTCTTTCTGCAGTTGGAACAATGGTGTACTTGTGTTCTTGGTGACGTCAGATCCGGGCTAACAGGGCAACAAGTATTACACTGTACACATAACATCTACAGTTTTACTTATTATAAAAACAAACACCCTTAACACTAAAAGAACTAGGCATGGGCCATATATTGCCCCTGCTTAAGTCTGTATAACCATTCCTTTACACAATGTGTTTTTAATTGGTTTTATGCCCGTGTATGCCAGCTGCTTTGTAAACTGAGTAGAAAAGAAAAAAACAAACAACTTATATTTTGCTCTTCTCAAAGCTGCTATTAATTTCCCTTGTTGGTGCAAAATGCATTCTGGGATACTTGGCCGTCTTAAGCCTACAGAAGCCTCTGCTGGATGCATCCTTGATAAAATGGGAGGAGCGAGAACACATCCAGGTATTTCTTCTGTGCTTGCATTCGTGAGGTTGGAACAGTACTTCTGCTGCAGGTGATGGCCCATGTTTTGGTTTCTTAAGTTTCAGTTGGACGTCCCTTGTTCCCATCTGTCCTGATTGTATGCACCTTTGTCTCTTCAGCCCCGTCTACTGTATGTATTGTCCTCCCTTTGCATCGGCTGGCCTTTCTGTTTTTCCATCCCGTCTCATTGTCAATTCTACTTGGTTTCTTTTTTGAGTTGTCTCTATTTTTCTAGTGAAGGCCTGTTTGAATGTTCTTTGGATTTCTGCGTGTGCAGGGCTTTTCTCTTTGCAGTTTCTCTCCGGCATTTGGTTTCTCACCACAACCTCAAACCACACACACACCTCACCTGTCAGACATGGTGGAGGTCATGTTATTGTATGGGCATGTGTGACTGATAGGACGGCGCTATAAAGAACAGATGGATAATGACCTGAAACATGGTGCAAAAGCAACTCTTTGAAAGTAAAGAAATTGAATTTTTCAGGCAGTCAGTGACTGTTATATTTATATTATATTTACAGTAATGTCACTTTATTTAAATACTTTTAAGTCAATAAAAATGCTGGTATTTTCCTTTAAAATTCAAAATTGCTAAATTCAAAATTGCAAATGCTATAGTTTTCTGAAACCTCTTACATTAAAGACTTTGATTGTTCTGTTTTATTTAAAAGCGATTATGGTGGTGTATAAAGGTTAAATCATGAACTCTGTAATTTTCCAAATACGTCTAGACCTGAAATAAACAGCTACTTCATTGGTAACATTTGGCAGAGCACACCTTGTAGAGCTGTGTGTCTTCGGATGATTATTTGAACCATGTAAGTGGAGACGTGGGCTGAATCTGAGCATTTTGTTCTTCGCACACGTCACTGAACTGCATCAATCCAGCTTTATTTGGGCTCATTTATGACATGCGTGGCTTCAGTTATACCTTGGATGTGATTGAAGCTTATCCAAAACACTGACTGTATAAAAACTCTTCATCAGAGGTGCAGTTTCATGCCCACTCTCGCTGAGGTGAGTCATTAAATGGTGGGTTAGGACAATTAAAGTTTTCCGATACTGCAAACTCACTCAAACAGTGGATTCAGTGGAAATATGTAATGGACTTTAAGCATTAAACGATTCTGTATTGCTGCTTGTTACGTGCTCAGGTTTAGAAAGTAAACTACAATATGTGCTCCTGCATTGTTTTCTATCTTAGACCTACAGTTTCACAGGATGTCTCAACCCCTAAAACCCAAGATACATCACCTGCCAAGAAGGTCATGAACATAGAACTCTCTGCAATGCATCAAATATTAATTTTTATGTATTTGTTTATTTTTGGTCAATCCTTGGTTAGTGCTTTGTAGGATCACTGATGGCACTGACAATATTTATTTTTTCTTTACCTTTTCAGAATTTTAGTATAATCCGTCTGTGTACCGTACAGGTCCTAAACAGAAGGAAGGATGGACTTGATTATTATTTTCAGCAGACGTTCCTGTCCATTGCTGTCTGTACCTTTCCTGTTTGGTAGCAGATCCAAACCAGACAGTGATGGAAGAACACAGGACAAACTGGATGATGCAGAGCAGAAAGTGGTCAGCAGCTCCTGGAGCAGGTTAAACGTTCTGAGTTGTCTGAGGTTGTACAACCTAAGGAGGTTTCCCCTCCTAAAGTCTAATGCCATCTCCACAGTCTTGAGCAGGTTGAGCTCCAGGTGGTTGTGACTAGGTGGGCGGAAGTGATGGCAAGCTGTTTGATTTCGAAAAAGCCTGTTAGATAAAGTGTCAACACTACAAATCTATACAAGCACATAAAAAAAAAACATACCAAAGAAAACATAGATCTTCAGAAGGAGGAGAGAAATCGCCCACCTGGCCCTCACAGACCCAGACCCCCGACCCAGAGGCAGAGAGTTTTCAGCCTGAAGAGAATTACCAGGTAGATCATAGTGGTGAAAATAATATTTTAGTCATCTTCGCATTAGTAAATATAGATTTTTAAACTGCAACTGGTCGTTTGTTATTTTAGCCAACTCTAAAAGTATAACTTATCCTAAGACCTTGATATGATATGTTTATTACATTGAAACGTGTTTTTAAAATTAATAGGTTTACTGGAATGGAAAATTGTTTTACTGGAATAGAAATAGAATGACCCTTTTGTTTTAAGTGTGAAGGGGATTATGAACAATTACTTAACTTAATGAAATAATTAAGTCTCTGCTACACCTACATGTAGTTTATTTCACTTAGCCCCAAGATTCCCCAACAGCAGTGGAGATTACAAAAAGCATGGCAGAAAAGAATGAAGGACCTTCAACCTCTTTCTGTGGTGGAAGATGACGTCTTTTGGAATTTTTTTGAGGTCACTGGATCCTTGGTTCGAAATTCCAAATAGGAAATCATTAACGTAGAGGAAAGGACCCCCTCTTTAGGACTGCTGCACTAAGGTCAGAAAGGCATTGAGTGGTCTGGACAGTGTTGTGCCTACAACTGTCATGTGGATATCATGAGGCATATTTAACAGTGTCATGCCAAATCATCGAAACTGGCAAATGCTGCCATATGTGCTAGAAACATGCTCTGTGCCTGGAAAAACGCACTGCAGACAATATTTGTTCACAACTAAGCAGAATCACGGGAGAATGGGGCATAACGGACAAGATTCTGGCTGTAACAACAGATAAAGTTCCCAACATGATTGCTGCTGTGCGTAAAGCAGGTTGGGCACACTACCCTGTTCTGCACACACTTTGAATTTGTTGGTGAAAGTCTCTGTCAAGGCTTACGTTGACGTGCTTGAGATTTAGCAGAAAAGCAGTGCTGCTGTTACTTTCTTTCACCATTGTACTCAAGTTGCAGAAATTCACAAGCAGCAGAAGTTCCCTGAACAAAAGCTAATTCAAGCAACTGAAACAAGGTGAAACTCTGTATTCTGCATGTGGGACATGTTGTCTGAACAAAAGGAGCCAGTTCCCAAAGCCCTCTGTCTCCTTGGAAAGAGTTCACTTTGCCTAAGTAGGAAGGATGGTCTGTCATCAGTCTCTCCATCGATGCGCTGACACCATTAGAGGAACCAACCAGGGAGATATCAACTGAAAAACCTGTTTCAGTTTCAGACGTGATTCTCCTGATGCGATTGCTTCTTAGAATCACTGCAACTTCTGACGGCAATGCAGCAAACTAGCTGCTGAGCTGTCAGTGCAATGTCATCGTAGTTTCTGGGATATTGTAACATTTTATGGTCTTGCTGTCAGCAGGACATTAGATTTAAAAACCAGAGATCCTGGGACTCTACAAAAAAAACAAACTGCAGTTTGTAAGTCAGACCATAGCACCTTCATCATCTGCATCAATCCGTGGCTCTTCCACATCTCCATCTGCAACTAAGGGAATATGGGCAGAATTTGATTCTCAAGTACTTGTATCTCAGCAGTATCCGACAGCTCACACTAATTCTCTCATTTAACTGCACAGGTACTCAGAAGAGAAACTAATTTCTCTGGCTCATGATCCACTACTTTGGTGGAAAAACAAAACACTAACACTCCTCTCCCTGAGCAAACTTGGGAGTGTTTGCAACATCAGTACCATCCAAAAAAAGTGTTTTCAGAGGCAGGACAGTTACTATGTCACAGGCAATGTGTAATACAACTGAAAAAGGTGAACATGATACCTCTGTTATACACAGGGGGACGGGGCCCATGGGGGGTTTCTGGGAATACTTGTATGAACTCACGGCTTTGGGGGATATTTTGTTATTTGCATTTTATATATTGTATGCCCAAAGTCCAGAAAAGAAGTCCAATAAAGGGAAGACATTTTGTTTTACTTTTTTTTCTTCGTAGTGTCCTGAACACACATCGTACTTTGAAAAAAAATGTTTTGAAAAATGTATAACGCTTGTTGTTGAGTGATAACTTTGTATACTTTGTTTATTTATAAAAAACATCCAAAAAAAGAAGTGCAAATAAGGGATAAATATTTTTTCATTTTTGTTTTGTTTTCCATAATAGATATTCAACTTGAAAAAAAAATCCTCTTATTTCCAGACAAAATCTTTTATCATGATAATTAAGTATGTTTTCTGATAACTTATAAACTATCCCTAAATTTGGTTCTGGGCTTTAAGTATTTATTAATTCCTCTTCTTGGAAATTCACTCTCTGATTCAAGCATATAAAAGTAAATTACCTTAATATTAGAATTGGCATTTTGAGCTGGAACATTTGCAGTGTCATCTGCTGAAGGAGATGTGGTTGGAGCCAGATTAACATATTCATCATCCCTATTTGCAAAATGAGGAAAGAGGAGTTATACCCTAAGCCATTTTAAGGCCACTGGTTTTTTTTTTTGGTTTTTTTTGTGGTGAGTTTTCAGGAAAACTGACATGTTTTAGGGAATTAATAACTGCTGAAGCAGGACTTTAAGAGTTCTGAATAATGACTCCCTTTGCAAACCAAAAAAAAACCAGTAAACCAATGTTTAAAAAAATGGCCTAAACTTCTTTCACTATAATGTGGCATATTGAAACAAATAAAATAATGTACATATTATTATTGCTGTGACATGTGTTTCTACAAACTAGTTACTTTTGAGGTGCACTTAGTTTTAATGCACATCAATGGTTTAATGACAATAAAAGGCTATTTTGTTCTAATTTTGACTCATATTTTCTCAAATAAATAATATAAATATAAAAAACGTAAGATGTTGTGTTGCTCTTTATCAGATGTTCTACTACAGAATTGTCAAACATCGTAAGGAACGAATGCCTTCATGTTGTTCCCTGCAGGAGTGGTCCAAATACCATTTTATAGGCTCCAGGACAGAAGTATATAATGAATATTCAAAGTTTTCTTTTGGTTAAGGAAGGTGAAGGGGCAGAGGTGGGTGGAGAAAAGAGGTGACAGTATACTGTACCTTGGATCCTATTGTTATCCAGAAAGACCTACCAACTGAATTACAAAGTTATTACATCACGGTATATTTAGCAAATGAATACAAATACAAGTTCATGCATGAACAGCAAGAACAGCACAACCATGCAAACTCCAAGACAAGTCAAGTTTATTTCTTTAACACATTTAAAGCAACCTCACATGACCAAAGTGCTGTACAGGAAATGCTCAGTGGTCTGGGTAGATCTGATGCTTAAAGGAGTATGGGAGCAACCAGAAAACGCTTGATCGCCTTTGCTCATCCGTTTGTATCTGGGAACTCTCGAGAGCAGCTGATTGGTTGATCTCAGAGCTCTGACAGGACCATGAAAGTTTAAAAGCTCAGATAATCCAGATAATCCACACAAAGAATCCTGCCAAGAATTAAACCAGGGACCTTTTTGCTGTGAGGCAGCAGTGTGAAATGTTGCATTACGTTAGTGTGCCGCGGGAATTTTAACATTTATATGTAAATAATATATTATATATATATATATATATATATATATATATATATATATATATATATATATATATATATATATATTTTTTTTTTAATTTTATTTTATATTTTTATTCATTTAACATTTTAACATTTGGTGAAGAATTGTTAAAGCTTAATAAAAGAGCTCCTTGCTGTTGACTGCAATAACATTAGCTAAGTTGTCCAATATCTAACTTTACATCACAAATAAACATTTACAGCCTGTTGTGTCAAACAGCTAGTTATCAATTTATGTCTGCAGAGGACCATAAGTTGCCTGTTTGCGTCAATCTGAAATAGTTTGCCCATTTTTGGATTAACAAGAGTTAATCTGAGTAAGCTATCAATCTTCAAAAATGTAGGTTTCGGAGTGTCTCTCCAGAAAGCCTGTGGGTGACATCAAAAATGGTTTCTCCATATTTCTTAGTCTGTGGTTTGTACCATCACAGTTAAGTACAATCAACTACCTACAGCATCCAGGTGATTTGTCATGGCTGTCTTTCCACCACAGTTGGCTAGAATGCAACCACTTATGCAGCAGACCGTCTGTGTCTCGTCATCATTCAGTTTAAACTGTTGTTACACAGATGAGGTCATTGGCATGTTGTGTTCTTTTAACAGCCATAAGTGAAGTGAGGCATCACTTCAAGTGACATTCATGGCCATAGTGAGTGAGAGTGCTGTTAGAGCAGAAAAAATGTGTGTGCGTGTATCTCTGAAACCAGATTGAAAAGCGGACGTCCACCTAATGAACACATAAATATCTGGACATAAGAGCATATGCATCCAGCTTTTGTTCCCTGGTATGTAAAACCTTTTTCACATACTGCATATCTCTAGGCAAACGTCCGATCACACAAAGGTAGCGTGCGATGTGGTAATGAAGCAGAAATAAGAAATAACACTTGCATGAATAGGTGCATGCAAAGATGTAACGGTGCAACATATCAGGAATCTTCTCTTCTTTATCCATTTTGTTATATTGTGATGGTATAAATAGCTGGACGGTGTTGTTGGTAGATGGTTGTTCAGGTGTTTTAATAAAATGTGGTCAATGTGTTTGTAGTCCAATGTTTTCCTCTGCTAGTGAAAGTAATGTGAATACAAATTGTTCATACACTTTTTTTCCCAACATTGATGTTGTTCTGTTCTTAAAAATAAAACAACTGAAAACGCTTCTTCTGACCATATTAATACTAAGCTAATGATGAGACTGGAAACTTTCTAATGACTACAAAAAGTTAAAAAAACAAAAACAAAAAAAACAGACCATGTGTGCATGCAAGTATGTATGTACACAGTTTCTAAAACGTTTCAGCCCACAGCATGCTCTTTGGCCAGGCAGTCCTCCAAATACCATTCTTCTCTTCAAGTGGTTATGAAAAGTTAACACCAAAGCATATCCTCTGTTATCTTTTTATGTGTTGTCCGGAGAGGAAGAGTTTATCTCAAGGGGCTGAAACAAGCTGCAAGTCACAATGAAGGAAGAAAAAAAAAAGATAAAGCCTAAACACACTTCAAAGCCAAGCAGATCCGCCCTTGTGGAAAACCTTGCTTGTGAGCAGCTTTGTGGACCATGCTAAACTCCATGGTTGGAAAACCCAGTCAACAAACAGGATTTTCTCCGTCTTTGGATCAGTGTGAACAAAATAGAAGACATCTGTTTTGAACGTTCAAGCCACTGGTGTGCACGTATTCCTTATGCTGTCCACGCTGATTTGTGTGTTTTGGCGCTGTAGCTTGCACACCCACATACGTCGTTGTCATACTTAAGGTGATAACTTCCAACATATAACTTGTCTCATTGTAAATCAATGGGCTACGGCAGGCACACATGGTAAACAGAAATCAGTTTTTAGTTGCTTTTTTTCCTGTCACTCCTTCCAAAGAAAGTGTGTGAGCTGTAAAGATGGACCTGGGACCTAAAATATTATTCATTTCATTTGTTGAAAGAAACATGATAAATATACATGATGCTGATCAAGATCACACGTGAGTAAGAAAAAGTTGTCTTGTTGATGACAGTGGAAAAAAAATATGAAGAGGACATACTTCAGAAATAATTTCATGCATAAAAATGATGATTTATGCATTAGTTTAAAAAAAACTTGTTTGCTGAAGGGTTTTTGGAAGTAAACAAATATCTTTTCTCATTCAGAATGTTGGTGTGACTGAAAGGCCAGAAATCTTTGAAAGACTTCTTGATGATGAAGCTGGACGGTTGAAGTAATTAAATTTTACCAGTATGGTAAATAGACATTCGTCTTGTTTTTGAAATTATTTGCTGAAGTGTAGGAAAGTGCATCCCCCCCGAAACATCATATCTGACAGCTTCAAAAAACGTTGGGAAATTGGGATTTCTTTCTTTAAAATATAATTGAAGCAGAATTATACCCATTCCTCTTTTTATTGAATTCTTTCAGCCCTAATGAGCAACCAAATCTTTCTTTTTGTTATAGGACTCTATAACAAAATATAATTGTGGTCCAAAGTACTGAACTTTTTCATTATTTTTAGAATTTTAATGGTGTTATGTAAAATCAAAGAGCTTAGAAACTTTGACAATAACACTGATGATACTTGATTACAGGTAATTCTCTCCCTCTGAAAAAAAAAGCATTGTATTTGGGAATATTCTTTCAGAACCATCAGTAAAGGCATCTCGAACTGCTCAGCTATGACTCAGAAGTGGTTTAATGAAAAGGTCACCAACTGATTACGCTAATAATCTCCATACTGTCCAGTCAGTGGGTGGTTGTAACCTCTCTCCATTGCTCTCACCTCTTGCTCTACTCTATTCTTCCCAGCTCTCTGAGGCTCTTCCTCTCTTGCGCTGTGCCAGGAGGCAACCTGCTCAGATGCTACCCCCCATGTACTCCACTACAGAGATGTGTTCCTATGATGGCTTGTGATCTCATGATGAAATGAATCCTAAATGTCTTCGCTCTGTGGATGCCTGGGATGATTCACTTTGACTTTCAGCCTGTCTCTTGTGGGTTTGAGGCTTTTCTGCATTGATGGGATGAAAATGTCCTACAGCTGTGCATCATTGGTGAAATCATTTCCTCAGAAATCTGAACTAGAATAGATGCTCTGTAAGTATTGAGAGGATTTTCAGCCACATAGTGTCACTGTCAAGCTACGTTCTGGACTTCGTTTTCACCAAACAATGAATTCTGCATCATGTGAAGAGATTTAATTTGGTTTCTCCTTGAGTGATGAGATTAATAAAACCTTAGTTGCCATTTCACATATGTATTCATTTTTGAACAATTTAAAACTATGACAAATGCATCATCAGACCTTTTCGTCCTTAGAGCTTCTTGTAGTAGGTCTGGCTGTTTTGTGTTGCTATGGCAATTTTTGCATCGGTGCCTGCCCAGGGGACAGCTGGGATGGGCTCCAGGCTATGACCCTAAATAGGAAAAAACAGCTATAGTGTCTGAGAGTTGAGTAATATTTCATTCAACCCTCATAGGGTCCAGGTCAACACTTTGGGGTTGTTGGGTTCTGAGGGATGCAGCACACCACCTCATGGCATCCCAAGATGTTGTGCAACATTGTCCCTTTCTGGTTGGGACTGTTGCCTCACATCTAGAAGAATTCTGGTTTTAATTTGCGCTTGTGCCTTTGTGTGTTTTCTTCCCACTGTCCAATAGCATGCATCTTAGGTTGATTTAAAAAAATTAAATGTATTTATAATAATGAGTGGATAGGATCAAGCAGACCTGTACAACCACAGTTGCCAAGTCCGCTTATTAAGTGTGACTCTGGGCTTGTTTTTTGTTTTTTGGTGAAGTTGCATTGAAATACCAGGAGTCGCAGTTGCGTTTTTTTTTTTTTGTTGTTGTTTTTATTTTTTGAGAGTTGTGGCCCCGATCCTGGGGGCTGTGTGGTAGAATCTTCTACATCTCTACACAGCTCTAACACAGCAATGACTCGCGTTACATGGACGCCTCAAAAAAAAAAAAACTTTAGGAGTGGGAAGCACACAAAAATGACAGCGGTGCACATCATGCACAAGATCTCTTTCTGTTCCTTCATTGTCGATGCTCATTCCTGCACACACACACACACACACACACACACACACACACACACACACACACACACACACACACACACACACACACACACACACACACACACACACTCCCTGGTTTGTAGCCCCGATGCATCTTTACTCTTTTAGTAAGGTTGAAACTCCTCTGATCCAAACTCTGTGCAACCACATCATAACCACAAGATTTCTCCATACAAGTGAATTCATCAGCGTGAGCGTGCACGGTTCTTTGTGTCTATATGTGGCCCTGTGATGGACTGGCGACCTGTCCAGGTGGACCCCTGCCTCTCTCCTGTAATGAGTCGGGATAGGCTCCGGCAGACCCCCGTGATCCTGCAAAGAATTAAAACGGTTTCTTTCTTTCTTTCTTTCTTTCTTTCTTTCTTTCTTTCTTTCTTTCTTTCTTTCTTTCTTTCTTTCTTTCTTTCTTTCTTTCTTTCTTTCTTTCTTTCTTTCTTTCTTTCTTTCTTTCTTTCTTTCTTTCTTTCTTTCTTTCTTTCTTTCTTTCTTGTGGTCTTGGGTGGTTTGTTTCGGGCTTGTTTTCAGAGTCTCAAGAGTTATTTTTCTTGGGCGATCTGGCATGGTCTCATGGCCCTAAATATAAAGAAGGGCTTATAGATATCAGAATATCAGAAGATACTTTGTCCAGCCATCAATGTAATCTGCAACAATGCTTGTATTGGTGATCAACCAAAGCTAATGCAGAAACCTGAAGTGTATGGATAAAATGTCATTTATAATGATGTGATCAATATTATTTACTTCAGTATTGTTTTGTATGGTTTTATATGTCTTTTTTTTTATTTATTTATTTTTTTTAAATCCTGGTGAGCGTGGGACCGAGCGGAATGGAGGATACTTCCTGGACTGGTTACCAGTCATCACATGGCCACTCAGAGGTAACCATGCACAAAAAAAAAAATCCATGCAGGCTCAACAAAAATGCACAATTCCAAACAAAAAGGTCCTGGCCAAAATTCAAACAAGGCAGTGGAGCTAACCACACCATCAAAATACATCCTGCATTCTGACTAATAAAATATAGATGTGGGGTTTTTGTTTGTTGTTTAAGGCAAAAATAATAAACTTTTTATTGATTGTGATCGTAAGTGTGCTTATATGATTGCTGGGTAAAATAATAAGTCCTCTCTCATACCAGAAAATAGCCAAGCCAGCATTTAACATTCAACACTTAATTGTCCACCTAACATAGACTTCCAGTCGTTTGGGCACGAATGTGCCCAAACGACTGGATCAGAGGAGGTCAGACCAGGGTTACCAACATTTGTATTACATATTGATCAGAATGTACCTCTAGAGGAGTAAGAGGTCATGAGGTTGCGGATAAATCAGAGGCAAATTCTAAAGGCTACAAAATGTGGGTAACGTGTCCGGCCACCCACCGCCGCGAAGCCCAGCTGAGGGAGCAGTTAGCCAATGTAAATTATGCCAAAGTTTGAAGTGACAAGGGCTGAGACTAATTAAGTCCACGGCCGCAGGGCATCAGTGAATGCATAACTGCTGAACCTTTTCAACGGCATGTTTCACGTCGGAGAAATACAGTCAATCGCAAGTTCTTGACCACTCGCATAGTAATCAAAATGTATTTTCTTACCATAAGATTTTCAACGTGTGCTCTGTTATAAGATGGAGTGATTCTGTGGCTAAACATTACAGCCTGATTTTCATCTACAAATGACCATTACTTTGTGTTGCAAGGGATTATGTCATCACAAAGGAGAAATGTCAACAACTCAGCCACTGAGATTATTTACCGGCGATTCTGAAATCCAACTGCTGCTGTAGCTGGAACCTGTGCGGTATTGCATTACTGTGCTGTCAAAATAAAAATAAGTCGATAACAAATGCCTGACTTGTATAAAAGCACATTATAAGCACAATAGCAAACTGAGACATCAGTGTCCTCTTCGTGTTATTACACCTGATGGGCAAGGATTAGGATAAGTGCTGTGCTGGTAAACTGCTACTTTAAACTGCCATGAAGGAATCAAGTACGTTTACCAAATTGTGATTTTAAAAAATAACACAAAACGTATCATATCTAGTATATATATTTGTTCATAACAATAAATACATAGTTTAATTTTCATTTAAATAATTCCTCCATTTTACACCATCACAAACAAAAGAAAACCAACTTAAATCTGTTAATCTGTCTGCATGTCGAAAGGCTAAGAAACTGAGATGTGTTCAAGTGTTTTTGTTTGCTTTACTGACAATCAAGGAGATCTGCATGCGCTCAGGTATTCTGTGTTGACCAAGAAAAGGTCTACCGAGGTACAGCTTTCATCTTTCACACCAGATGGCATCCCTCCGTTCTGCTATTTTTCCTCATATTGATGGATGCAGCAGTGTGTGACGTTGGCAGGGATGTGACATCATTCAGTCCCTTACAAATACTTTGCATGTATGCTTGTTTTCTTGCATTTCGTTTGTTTAATTCTTTTTAACTTACATCTGTATATCTTTAATTTCTGGTTTTAAAGTATTTTACTTTGTAGTGCATTTTTTTTCATCTTTTTATGTAAAGCATTTTGAATTGTCTTGTACGTTAAATGTGCTTTACAAATAAACTTACCTTGCCTTACATGTAAACTCCTATAGACTTCGAAAATCAGCCAAATCTTTTTGTTTTTACTTTAACTGCTTGAATAATTTCAAATGTATTATTATAGGCTGCAGGTTTCTTGCATCATACCTTTCAGATAGCTTATAACTTATGAATAAAGCCTTGATGGATCAGCGTTACACTAAACTGCTCCAGTTTGACCTCCTTGATCTTCCACAAGAATTAATCTCTATCAACAAATAAAATATGTATGCTGATCACATGATGCATAATTTATTGAAAGAAGAAACTTGATGGTGATTGTTGCAGACTCCTCTGACTTCAGTCTGACAAGGACAGGCAAAAACACTATAAATCCTCAAAATAGAACACTTAAAAAAAACCCTAGTCCTCTAGTGGCCACGTCACAGCTGAACACACTGGTATTATGATGACAAGCCGCAGGAGAGCGTGGGACAGGTGGCTTAGTCAAGTCAAACCCCATAATTGTCTCAAGCACCACTGTGATCCATTGAGTCCCACAATGTTAATAACTTTGACCTTTTTTCTGGAGAGAATCATCCCTCTCAAGTGAAATGACCTCCGTTCACCCAGCATGAAGCTCAGCTACTATCTGGGATCGTGGACTCATCAGTAACCAAAATGTGCTCCAGCTGAACCGTTGTTTAATAAACAATATGCTCAATAATGTCCTATGACTTCAATAAAAACTTCTGTGTTTGAGCGTTGTCAAATTAGAGCCGAGCACATCGTCTAAAAGAATGCTTGTCAGTGCTGAAATGACGTAGATGATTGTTCGCAACCATCAATTTTTGCTTTCAGGCTTACAGAGAAGTGTTGACATTTTGGTTTTTTGTGTTTCTTAATCCATATTTATGTTATTACCTAGACTTGTGCTTAGGACCCATTATTGAGTCTAGTCAGATTACCAGCCATTGGTTAGCAGGCTGGTTAGTCAACCAGAGAAGGTCCTGGCATAGTCTCGAGTGGAGGCTGTAGATGAGCTAGAGCCCACCCAGCCAGCTGTCCTCTGGTGAGACCTGGGTAGCACTGGGGATGAAGGTTGCTCATCCTGGCTTCTTAGCCAATCTCTGCCCCAGGACCCTTTCAGGCCAACCCAGACCTGGACCCAGCTATGCATTCCTACAATTAACAGCACAACAAGCCATGCTTTCTTTCAAATAACAGCGATTATACTCTTGCAGTTTCTGACTGACAGCTAGCCGTTTGACACCGGAGAGTGGAAATCAGACCAATTATGCATAGGAGTATTGTTTGTATAACACTTTTTGTGTTGAGGTAACTAACAAAGAAGAAGAAAAGCCACCAGGTTCGTCACTCAAACCTTGTCACTCGACTTGAGGCAGTAGCTGCTCAGCCAACCATGTTGCCTTATAGCCAGACTGGCCACCATCTGCTGAGGCTGATCGTACATTTCCTTCCTGCAGCCATAAAAATGCCACACGCGCCAGCCAGGACATCAAAACTCAGGCTTAAAGTGCTGGCCCTAATTTTGTGTTGCTGTGTTGTTTTGTTGCTGGCTGTGGACAGCAAAGTTCAGGAAAGGGGTTGACTTCAGACTGCAGAACACTGTAAAGCTTTGCAAAAGCACACACTGCAAACGTAATATTCCACTTTCCAGGATCATTAAGGATGCACATATGGAGAATGGAGATGGAATAATAAGAGCATCTCAAGTGTGTCTTTAGACAGAAATCACTGTGTGAAACAGACCCTTTAGTCTGTCTTTCAGTCTTTCCTTTCACTTCGCCTGTGTGGCTGAAGATGAATCCTAAATCGTTTTTTCAAAGAAGTCATTATATTTACAGTTTTTGTCATTATTGTTAATATTGTCATTATTTTACTGTGAGCTAGACCATATGACATTGAAGTTTATCAAACATGCATATATGAAGGACAATATCTGTTTTTTCTACATTGAAATTAAGCCAGAGAAGACTCGGTGTACGTCAGAATGTTTCAAGGTTCCACAGTGTGGCCTTGCCTTTACTCAGCTGATCACTTCATATGTGAAACTAGACAGCATTAAGTGTGTGCGACAGGGACAGAGTTTGTGTGTATTCTTTATTCACTCCAAGACAGTAGTTGTTTGCAACTGTGATTAGATGTGAGTAGAACTCATCAATCCACAGAGATAAGACAGCTGCCTTGGAGCTGTGGATTACAGCCAAATGAATCAGTCTGTGGAGGAAAACGGCACTAAGTAACTCTGCCCACTACCCCACTCCAGCTTTTTTCATAGGTCTGCTGCCAGCTGGGAATGAGTCAGCTGATATTGACGCTTGTGTACCCTCAGCTGAATCCACGCACATTCACTGGCCACCTGAATCAGTCATAGTTTTAGGAGACGTGTTTGAAACACCTTCATCATCTCCCATACATGACTCTCTCTCAGAAATCAACACATTCAACCATTTCACATTGCTCTTCAAACCCTGGAAACCCTGCATTATCCAACTCCAAATGTGTAGGAGTCTGGTTTTAGCCAAGATACTGGACCAGGATTTATTGTTACCTGATCTTAAAGGCTGTAATATTTGGTCACCTGGTTTATAATTTCTTCTGCCAAAGTTCAAATCTCACCCCACTGGTTTCCATCACTATATCAGCGTCCTTAAACCGTCAGCATTGGATGTTAAACAGTCTGGGCTTTTGTGGCACTTTTAATATTCTTGTGTGCAAACATGTATTTTTAAATCTTACTGAAACACAAGGCCACTATTAAAATAAAGGGGTAAACTTCATAGATGATGCATGCACACACACACACACACACACACACACACACACACACACACACACACACACACAAGCAACCTTTCCTGCACAAAACCTCTTTATAAACCAAGAATGCACACATTTTAGATAATCAGCACAGACCTTTTAGAGTAATTTATGTCCAACTTCAGGACAGGTCATTGCGGGGCCAAAGCTGATCCACTCTGATACTTTTATTTTTTCATTCAGTAATTTTTCATTATTCCTTAAAAGAACAAAATAAAGCAAACATATTTTTGGAATCTTTTAAAGGGTGTATCACTCTAGCATTAGTTCAAATGCTGCTCTCTTTTTCGTGTTTTTGTGTCTTGTAGACGTGTGGTGACATTTTCCCTGCTATCAAACGTGTCGCGATGAACAATTGTGTGTAGAACCAGAGATGGAACATAATTAAGAGTTTGTGTTCAACAGAAAATGTAGAATTAATTATTGTTATTGTCGGAATCAGAACACTTTATAGCTCTGAGAAAATTGTTGTGATGCAGCGGTCCAATATTTTATAAAAACAATTAAATATAAATATAATATAAAATATGAATTAACAATATAAAAATATGATAAAACGGATTAATGTGCTTTTTTTCTAGTGATGTATGCACAGGATAGTAGTCATTGAGCATTAAGTATCCAGGTGTATTGCACAAGAAGAAAAAAGTGTCCACACATCAATCAGTAGATTGTCATATTGTCAGGGGGAGGAGTTGAACAGACTGATGGCCACTGGCTGGAGTGATTTCAGCGGCGCTCTGCGTTGCAACGTGGAGGGATGGGTTTGTCACTGAACAAGCTGGCCAGCACTTTCTGGAGAGGATGACAAGTGTTGTCCATTTCTGTTCTTATCTTGGATACCGTCTTCCTCCCTGACACCACTGTCAGAGAATCCAGCTCCCACAACGCGCCTGGCTCTCCAGATGAGTTTCTCCAGTCTGTAATCATCCTTCACCCTCATTTTGCTGCTCCAGACTCATAAAACCTTGGGAAGACTTTGGTCCTTCCTGAAGAAGGCATCAGTGTTTTTGGCCCACTCTAGTTACATATCTAACTACACCCTTGAGTACTAGTACTCCTCCATAAATTCCACCTTGCCCCTGTGGATTATTATTCCTCTTAGATCTGTACAGTTGTGTTTTGTTCAGCTACAGTAAAAGTAATCCAAACAAGTTAGATGTTAGAGCGCCCGTGCATTTAAGCGTAAAAACAAATGTTCTGCTTGTGTTAGTGTAACGTGTATGGTGACATTGTTGGGTAAAGCAGATCTGCTTTGCAAAAATATAATTGATTTAATAAACTTAAGTCGATCAAGGCTTCACAATGAGGACTACAAATGCTTTCTTAATCATAAAACACTTGAGTTTTGGTGTCTTGGCTGTAAATCTTGGCTACAGCTCAGTGAGCTGCTCAACTGGCATCCTCAGAAACTCCTTCCTGCCCAGGGCGTTTAGACTGTTTAATGGCACATTGGGGAGGGGTGGAGGGAAGGGGACGCCACTACAGCACCACCCCCAGGGAGCGCTGTGGACAAAGCCAAATTCTTAACTCGTGTCACTTTATCTCAACCTATTGTTTACATTGTTCCACTTTATTTCACTGTATTTATTTCCCTTTAATACTTTTTATCTGTCTATCTATCTATCTATCTATCTATCTATCTATCTATCTATCTATCTATCTATCTATCTATCTATCTATCTATCTATCTATCTATCTATCTATCTATCTATCTATCTATCTATCTATCTATCTATCTATCTGTCTGTCTGTCTGTCTGTCTGTCTGTCTGTCTGTCTGTCTGTCTGTCTGTCTGTCTGTCTGTCTGTCTGTCTGTCTGTCTGTCTGTCTGTCTGTCTGTCTGTCTGTCTGTCTATCTAATGTAATCTTATCTAATCTAAACAATCCCTATTAATTACACATATGCAGCAAAATTAGTGGTAATGAATAAACATTAACCCCATCTATACCATCAAGCCTGGTGGAGGAGCGCCACGGTCCGGTTTTCCTCTATCCACAGTGCAACCTCATGTCCCACAAGGGACAGCGGTTCGCATTGGTGTGTACTCGGCTGGATTCATGAGATTGAGAGTTTACCCGAAGGCTTTGACAGAATTGTGCAGTAACCTGTTTGTTTACAGACGTATATTTCACTATGTCTTTTTTTTTCTTGGAATTATGAAATTGATGAACAACTTGGGGCCCAGTTGTAGTGTTTTATAATAAAAAATCAACAAATTCTCGCGTGTGACTTCCTGCTGGCTCAATCTGTGGCTTAGTTGCGGTCCAACATTAAAATAGACTCGGCATGTCCGTCTAGCGTATGGAGCGCGTGGAGAGTTGCTTCCAGGACACGACTAAACCCTCCACGGAGCTGTCGATGGGACCGCTCTCCTCGACTAGGACGGCGCTCCAGTGCTGAAAAGAGAAAACCAAATCTGTGGCGTTCATTGGGAAGATCCCACTATGAAGTTTTCAAGGTAATGACTAGATTCAGATTCAGAAAACTTTATTTGTCCCCAGAGGCTATTTAAGGCACAAGTGAGCAGCTTAATGTGCAAATTTAGACATTTTAAGGGGCAAAAAAAAAACAAAAAAACATCAAGATACAAACACAAAACAAATATAAGTTACCATGCCATAAATGTTATGACCATCTGAATGTCCACAGTGAATGTAAACAGACTGCATAAGTAAAGTTACTAAATTAGTAAAGTGACCTAAGTGCAAATGAAAGTAGTAAACACAGGGATATATATATATATATATATATATATATATATATATAATATATATATATATATATATATATATATATATATATATATATATATATATATATATATGTACAAGATATAGCTGATTTAGAATGGGTAATAAACAACCAAGAGTCTCTGGTATGTGAGTATGGGAGTGGGGGGCAAGGGAAGGTTAACTGTCCTATGGTTGTGTGTGAACTGGAGTCAGAGGGAGAGAGAGAGAGAGTGAGAGAGAGAGAGAAAATGTGTGTCGGGAGGAGTTGAGAAGGATGGCTTTGGGGACGAAGGTGGCCATCCTCCTCTGAGTTCTGCAGGCAGGCGCAGCGGAGGCGCGTTCAGAGGGGAGCCACTGGAATGCTGAGTGGAAGACGCGTAAAGGGACTTTGGCCTGCCTGTAAGAACTCTTGCTCACATTCATGACCAACAGACCCTACACTTGGCAGTAAAAATCACCAAAGATCTCAGAGCAGGCTGAAACAGTGGTCTGGAATCGGTTTCTGTTGTGCAGGCTGATGGAGTGGAACCAGTAGGTTACAGTAGTCTGGCTAAGGAGTCGGGGAGCTCCAAGTGTTTGTGGATGCTGTCCATAATGAATGTCTTTCCATCATTGATGCCTTCGCCTGTGCGGTATGCAAACTGGAATGGGTCAATCAGGGAGTCCGTTGCTCTGATGATGTGCTGCTTTAAGATTCTCTCCATGGCTTTCATCACCAAGGTGCTGAGAGCTACGGGTCGAAGGTCATTCAGAGCTTTTGATTCACTTTTTTGGTGGATAGGGATGACAGTGGAGTGTTTCACCATATCACCACTACAGCAAAACTCCTATCTCATTACACATGACTGATGGAGTTCTGTGGCCATATTATTGTCACGTGTGTGCAAAGGTTTGTGCTCCTGGATGTGTAATTTTTCTTGTTGAAACCCTTCTGCTTTTAAACTAGGTTTCTGAATGGGGTAACATATTTTAGTCTAAAATGCCATGGTAATCTTATGGTTGTCATCTTTCCTTTGATGCTTCAATGTGCTCCAGTTCTAGCGGCAGAAAATGAGCCTCACGGCATACACAGCCTCTACTGTGTTTTTACTTTAGATAGGCTGTTATTTATCCCCATATGCTTTCCTTTGTCACCCTGAACATAAACTGGTGCACTACGTTCCCAGTGACCTGATCTTTTGTTTCCTTCTGTTCATAAAGCATTATCTCAGAGAGACGTGGCTTGAAACTATTTGCAAGCATTAGTTTTGCCTTTTTGTACCCTTACTTCAAAAAGGTCTCCGCTTTGGGCTTTTCAGATCTATTAGGTGGAGCTTTTTATACTCTGCAGTGAACTTGAGACATCATCTTAGTAATATAAAATATTTTATACATTTTAAAAATTATATTCACTTCTAAAATGTATAAATCTTTCAAGATATTTGGTTGTAGAATCTCTAAAGCTCTCAGTCAGCACTCCTGTCTTCACTGTTAAGAAAAGAAAGGAGACAATTTTATGTAATGAAACCATTGTTTAATTCAGGTGAACACTGCAAATGACCTGAGTCTAATTAGACACAAGTCTAATTTGCTTTTCATTGTGTTTGATGAATTAATTTGAAAGCATCACAAGGGTGTCATTGATTATCTCCAGGGCAGAGTACATTTTATGCCTGCTCTTAACTCAAATTAAACTGAAATACTGTAGTAAAGCCATGTTATTGTGTTATGAGAAATGAAATCTATGTTGTTTAAATATTCTGTTCCTGTTTCTGTTAAATAACTTTCTCATTTAAATTTATTTCCCACAGATATTCCTATATATATTAGCTTGTAATGTATAGGGAAGGCAATAAATGTGACCAGGACCATATGCATTGTTATCGCTTTCACATGTGCTCAGGAAAGTAACTGTAATCCCAGATGAGTGCAATCACCTTAGATACCATATAATTTTAATCAAGACTATAATGTCTGACCTGACCATGTCTTTCCATAAAGGACAGGCTGTTTTTACAAGCACCGTGGACCTCCAAGCAACCACACCTTGCATTGGTTAAAACAGAGCTCCAGAGGAAGTAACACATGCATGAAACCCAGGAGGTTTACAAAGTGCAGATTCATTGCTTTTAACATATCTCAGGTCTCTTTAGCTTCTCTGCAAAGTGTCAAATAGAATATGGAGTACAGCTGAATTCTACTGAGATTTTAGTTTTAGACTTCTTTAGACATCTTGTGCATTTTCTGAGAGCGTCCATGCTGCTTATGAACACTACGTGGAAGAAGAAAAGATTCACAGCTCCACATCATTCATTTCTATTAAGTTCCTTTAAGTAAATTCTCAACAATTATGTTACACTTAACTGGGTTTTTAAAATTTAACAAGAGGGTAATTGCATGTATTTCAAGTGTTGCACTTAAATGTCACCATGGCTTTCTTATGTGCTAGAACATAACCTTTTTCCATTTTTCCAACAGAACCAGCTTGATCTACAAATGTTGAAATGCTGCATTAAATGTAAATATACAACAATAAATACAGTGGTGTGAGTTATTTTATACTTATATCAATATAGCCAAGCCTCGCTAGCCACAACCATTCACTTTGCACAAATTCTCTCCCGTGAAATTTGTCAGGTACGCCTCCCATTTACAGGCACATCCTCTGCAACACAGTGTACCAAACCAATTGCAACAGGGGAGAGGCAGGCTTTCTGCAGTCGCTCACATGGGATTGATCAAGAGCCACGATTCAAAACCATCCAGATGACTGCAGAATAGCAAATAACATCTACAATAACTTTATCCTGCAGTGGTGTTCCTAAATCTGTTATGGTTCAGGAGTATTTGAGACCCAGAGGCAGAAGTAAGCAAACAAAAATGTTTAATTCAAAGAAACAAAGCTGCACCACAGGTTATCCGAAACAGAAACAAAAGCAACGGGGGAAAAAAAAAACTAAATTGTAAAGTAGTGCACATGAACAGATGGACAAAGACAGGATGATATACACTCATGTGAGCTGACTAGACAAAGGTGTGAACAGCCAGGAGAGAGAGGAACAAGGGAAATCAAACCAGAACTAAAAACTCACAAAAAGAAGAAGAAATAAAAACTTTCAAATTAAAACAGGAAGTAAAGCAACTAGTTAGCACAGAAAGAATGAGTAAGCCAGGGATAAAGCTGTGTTAGTCAAGGTCAAATAAAAGAAACCAAGACTAATTTGGAAAAACCCAGAAGATTAACACAACAAAAACACAAAACAGAGGCCATAAAGCAAACCGATGAAAACCCAAACTAAACTAAAATGATAAATTATGAGAAATCACTGCATGCCATTTTGAGTGTCTTCTGGTTATCACTCTACCTACATCGCATTCTTCCCTTCTCTGGCTGGTTGCATCCCCATCCAGCGGACATACTTCCACTGGATGGGGATGCAGTACCAGCAGATACTTCTGTATCTGCTGGTACTGCTTTTTGAATCTAAGTTGAATCCAGAAGAACCAAAGTAACTTCTTTGCTTTGAAGAAGATGGCTAGCAAGGCTAATATTTACATCAAAGACCATATCACATGATAAACATTAAAAAAACATTATTTGCTGTTATCTTCTTATTTTTTAAAAACAGATTGATTGTTTTTATAGATTGAATATAGTTGATTTTAGAATGTTGCCTGAAAGAGCAATTTTTAAGTAAGCAACAATAAATAAATAAATAAATAAATAAATAAATAAATAAATAAATAAATAAATAAATAAATAAATAAATCTGTCTCCAAAATATAGTTTATAATTGGCAAAAGGTTAACAGGAAGACTGGTTATTGGACTAATCCTATGCAAGTTCTTGATTTTCATGGTCATGAGAACATTTCGTTCCACAGGATTCTTTTCTAACATTGGCTCTGTGTGATGCCAAAGAAGGTTGAATTTACTTGTATTGCCATTCTGTAGGCCGTGCCCTATGATGTGTATAAGCAAAAATTTCAGGGGATTCAAGTGTCTTTGGCCATCATGGCTCAGGTGTAGTGGGTTTTGTTGTTGTTGTTGTTGTTGTTTCTCTTTTCTTCTTGCTTTATTTATTTTTTATTTTTATTTTTATTTTTATTTTTATTTTTTATTTTTTATTTTTATTTTTTTGAACCCAGGTATTTGTTTGCAGTTCTTTTTGATGAATAAGGCCCAGTTGCTGATAAAAAAAATAAATAAATAAATACATTTAAAAAAAAAAAACCCTACATCTGAAAGTCTGTTCCAACACGAAGCTTCTGAGTCTGAACTAAAAATGGTAAGTGTGTGTCGTGTTAGCAGCTGGCTTGTTTGGCATTTTGCTACAAGCATACAAGCATCATGGGTACAGTGAGCATTGTTGCAGTCTTAAATGTTTATGCTCTGTCTCATGCTGGCCACAAAAAAAGAAAAAGAAAAAGAAAAAGAGAAGCAGCCCTTAATGTAAACAGTTGATCAGTTTCACTGATTCTCACATCAAGACAGCTTTAACTTCTGCTCCATTGAAGTCAAAAATAGTCTGGCTACAGATAGATAGATAGATAGATAGATAGATAGATAGATAGATAGATAGATAGATAGATAGATAGATAGATAGATAGATAGATAGATAGATAGATAGATAGATAGATAGATAGATAGATAGATAGATAGATAGATAGATAGATAGATAGATAGATAGATAGATAGATAGATAGATAGATAGGTGAAAGAACATAATCTGTAATGTTGCGAAAAGAGCACAGTATTCACTGAACAGAGACGGCGGTAATCTTGTTGGCATTTATTGTGCTCTAGAGGTATTAGAGACTGAAATGCTGCCAAATTAAACAGTTTAACAATAATCTTACAGAAATGCCTTAAAAGTCATACATAAGTTGAACAAAAGTGTCCAATCTCATGGTTTCAGGAAAACTGTGACAAACATAGTTCACAGTTTCTTTCAAAAATGTATTAAACATGTTCAAACTCGACCACTTGACCACAAAAGAAAAATAAAAAGCAAATGTTTACCTAAAAGATCCAGACATGTTTGGACCGTCATTTTTTTTAAAGTTTGAGGCAAAACACAAAAGTGTCTTGTGGTCTGTTAAATCAAAATTGGAAAGCATTTCTCAGTCCAAAAGCTTTAGGATGCCTTACTGGTGCATCAATGTGCGTTTAGTTTAGCATTAGTTTAGTTTGTGCACTGCAAAAGCAAAATACAAAAAGAACATCATGTCATGAAAACTAAGCCGGGTTTGATGTTCAAAATGTCAAGTTGGAATTTAGTTGTCTTAATTAAGATTAAGACATTTATTTAAAAGCTTTTTTTTTTAATTCTGTGATAAACAAAATTATGTACCCTTTATTACTTCCTGTGATTCCTGTGTTTTAACTGTATGACAATATTTTTAAACATTATTTGATCATAGTAGGTTTTATTGTTAGGAAAACACAATCTCAGAAAAAAAAACAACTACATAAAGTCTTTTTATTGAGCCATCATTTAACTTAAATTAAAACCTAAAAGGAAGGAAACATAATAAAAATGGGGACGACATTAATTCTACCGGATTTAAAAGATTAAGTTGCAGCCAGGTGCTGCCATCAGCCCTTGATGAATGGATCACCAACAGGTGTGCAGATCTCTTAAAGGTAGACGTGTTGGCTGTCCGCTGGTCTGGCGACTTCAGGTGCCTGTTAATGTGCTTGAAAGCAATGGTCTTAGAGGAGCAATTGTTGATGTACATCAGTCTGGACAACGTTGTAAAATCACTTTCACACAATTTGAAGTTAATTGTTCCACGATGAGAAAAAATATTCACATGTAGAAAACATTCAAGACAGTTGGTAATCTTCACAGGGGTGGATGTCCCAGCAAATTTACCCCAAGGTCAGATCCTGCAATGCATAAAGAAAAACAAAAAACCCTAGAGCTATATTTCAGACCTGACAGGCCTCGTTGAGTGTAATAAATGTTAAGGTCCATGACAGCACATCAAGAAGAAGACTGAACAAGCGCCATCTGCTTGGAAATGTTGCCAAGAGAAAGTCTCTGCTGTCTAAACAGGGCATGAAGGCATGAAAGCACAACTCGGGTTCACAAAACTGCATCTGCACAAACCAGAAGACCTCGGGAACAATGTTCTATTGACAGATTAGATCAAAGTAGAGGTGTTTTCCTAAATGTCCAGCATATTGAGGACAAAAACCAACCGCAGCATTTCTGCAGAAACACTTCTTTCAAGCACAGCGGAGGAGGGGTGTTGTTTTGGTGCTGTTCTGCAACCACAGGTCCTGGCCACCCGAGCAAACACAAATCCTATGTCATTAAGTTCCCAAAACTTTTATGAACGTGAGCAATATTGTAAAAACAGAATTGGCCGATTATTCGCTCACATCATTGTGGAGGAATAAAGTAATTCAAGAAATGGATACTTATTTTATTGCTTCTAAAGGTGAATTTACAAGTTACAGAACCACTAAAGTATCTTTTTTTTTAACCTGTATGATTATTTTTGTTTTAATTTTTGTTAATAAAAAGAAAATTGCATGGTGAAAAAAGTTATTCTTTATCTGAGATTGTATGTGCTGAGAGTTATCAGAATGTTTTATTTTGCATAAAATAAACAGAATTAAAAAAAAAAGGGTACTCATTTCTGAACATAATTAAAGTGGGATATAGCATAGAAGCCAGAACACTTTTACAACCACATCAGTTAAATTAATATTTACTAATTTGTACCTGTTAAATGTTCAACTTTTAGCTTGGTAGGACACCAAGAGCGACAGTGAGGAAATAAAAGCAGGTGGAAGAAAGCATCGGTGACATCATCATTACCCTCAGTGACAGGTGTCTCTTCATTTCCTTGAAGTCCTTCCTCCAGGATGTTATGGGTCATAGGCTATGGCTCAATCACACAGCATCAGCTGTATATCTCTTCTTGCTCATAGTGTCTCTACTCATCCTCATCCATCCATTCTGATTACACCTCTAATGGTTCCTCTTCACAGCAGCCACCAACTGTAATGGAATTATGCTTGAATGAACAGCCCTGTCTCCGCTTTTCGCTGCTGCTCAGCCCCCCCAACACACACATACACACCTCCGCCCATTTTCATTTACAACAGAGAACTCTACACTACTGAAGCATATAGGAAAAAAGATGAAAGCATTGCTGTCGAATTTTCCAATTTGGAGTATTTATCTTATGTGGTTTAGTCAGGAAGGCGAAGAGAACAAGCACACAGCCGAGGCTCTCACATACATCCACTGTGTGAAACATTCCTTTCAGCAAGAAAGATGGCTAATCCTTCCCCATTTTGCCTTCTCTTTCCACAAGAAAATGCCTTAATAATTGCCTATATTTAACATTACTCCTCAATTTCATCCTCTGTGTGTCAGTCTCTGTGTGCCTCCCCGTCTCTCTCTCTTCTTTTTTTTTGTCACTAGTGTTGCCTCTTGCTCTCCTCAGGGAAAATCATCCCTCCATCGTCCAACCCCATCATCCTTATCAGTGACAGGAGAGAGATGAATAAGGGATCAAAAGGGCCTTTTCTCTCCCTTTTTTCACACTGTCAGGTTATATTTACTCTGCGTCCCAGTGGCTCAGCACATTGCCACACACACCAATTACACATGACAGGCTTTTTCTTTTCAAGGAACTGGTTGATGCAGTCTTGTAACTTTTCTACCAAGATTTCTACCAAACTTGGTCAAGGGTTATGTTTAAGGTCAGGGGTAATTGACTCTGTTTTAACCTTTTTAGATGTTTCTGAAGGTTTCCGTGGTGTATCACACAGGTAATATTCATAGGTAGATTTATAAAATAGACATAAAAGTATCACTTAGCACCAGCTACCACATTTGAGACCAATTATCATCCTGGCAGAATGAACAGCTTTGCTTGGCAGTGGAATTCATCCACAGATTCTCTGCTGGTTGAAACAAATCCTGCTGCAGAAAAAAAGTCCCTTAATCCCCCAAATCATTTAAAAGGAAACAATAGCTGTATGCATCAAGGAAGGAAATGTAATTACCCATGTTGATGCCTCATTTTATTGGTTTTTAGAAACCAGTTCCTCAATTGCAATGTCTCTCCAGAGCACTCCACATCTGATGACACAGTCTTTGCCAGGCTCCAGATCAGGGCAAATCATTAATCCTTGATAAAAATGGGTTTTGCAAAACTAAAGCCAGCCAAAAATGTCTGTTTTTGAGTGTTAACTCAACCTTCATTTTAATGTATGAGAACTTTGGCTGTGGTGGACTGGCAATAACCCACCACTTAATGAGTAAGGCCCACTGCTGCTCCTGCCAGGCAATAATCTTCTCTTGGCATAACCAAATCAAGCAGAGAAATGTTCTTATCAAGAACGAACAGCACGCATCCCTCCCAAACACTCATCGGACCCCTGACTTAATTGATTTTCATCGTCCCAAAGCACGTATTTTATGCATCAGAGTGTTTTATTTACTGGTCTGTCTGATTTGGATTCTTTTATATTTCTATGTGCTTTATAATTTGTTTGGTTTGATGATATGATCTGAGCGTTGAGCTCTCTCTTTGCAAAGGTTTCATCTTTGTGGTGGTTTTTGTTATATATATATATATGTATATCACTTGTCCCCAGCGTGAATGACAAAGGTGATCCCTCCCTAACACTGTAACCTTCCACGTTAAACTACAACAGCAGGAAAAACTTATGTAAACACCATTTCTGCCATCACTAGGCTTGGCAGACACTACCCAAAGTGACTTTGGACTTCCCTCACCTCTTGAGGGACCTTCTGAAATAAAAAGTTATTTTGTGTAGCGTTAAAGGAAAAATAATAATCTCAGTAGTAAGGCACGATGGAGAGAGCATCATTATTTGGGCTTGCTTTCCTGCCTTAGCGTCTGGACTACATTCTATTATCAATGACATTATCCCAGAGGTTACTGTCAGGGTGGCTGAAGCGTAGTACAAGTTAGGTGATGCAGGAGGACATCACCTTAAGGGTTGACTACATCTACCACAGAAAGGTTGCAGAAAAAGAAAACCTTTACCTACTAACCCACTCAGAGCCAAGACGTTAACTTTTATAGAGATGCTGTGGAATGACCTACAAAATAGCCATGCACACTTGACATCCTGCAAATGTGTCTGAATTAAAGAAATTCTGTTAAAAAGAATTGGTCAAAAATAACTCAACATTTGCACTGGTGTAATTCAGAACTACCAAAAGGATTTATTTTAAATCATTGATATCAAAAGACGTTTAACCAGCTATTCACTCAGACAGTTGACTTACTGATCCACATTATCAGCTTAGTGTTTTTCTACTAATGTAACATAGATGAAGATCAGAACACCAGTTAATTCAAATGGTTCACATATTGCTTGACACTGAATGAGAAGGTCATAGTGAAGCAGCTGTTCTATGGAACTTCAGATTATTAAGTGGGTTTTTCTACAGGCTTGCAGAACACAGTGATACAAGGAAACATTTCCATCACTCTTATCAAGTTATCTGATTGTGACAGTGAACAATATTTCACTCTTTTAAACAATAAGATATCTTAAAGTCACTGTGCACATGAGTTATACAATTTCTCTGTTTGGGATCTACACAGTGCAAATACTAAATAACACACCAAACCAGTAAGGAGCAGGACTTAAAACTCCTAAGAGGAAGATTTGATTGCAAAAGGACACAACTGACAAGCAAGCTGAGTCAATTTACTCATCTGACACAGGTGCCAGCGGAGTCTCTCAATTGGTTAGATTCATTTGTCTTAGACTGAGAAAAAATAAAGTGTCCAGCTGCTCGCTACCCGGAGTTGATGCAGTTCTGCAGCCGTCTTCCTCCCTAGTTGGACAGAACCCTGGCAAAGGCCTACAGTTGTGCCGCGAGCCTCCACCTTTCAACATCACTCTGTGTTCTACACTTTACCAAATGGCTTTGGTAGAAGAAATGGTCTCTCTTCTGATCAAGGGAGTAATAATGTCTGTCAGCCTGAGAGAGGGATTCTTCTCTGATGTTTGCTGGCCTTTAACCAGTTTTGTAGTATTAAAAGTAAAACTGCTGATGAAGGACAAATGAGAACTGCCAGTTAACCATCATATAAATATTAAAACCTCATCTATTGTTATTAAACAACTAATGGTCAGTTAATGATTTAGTTGATGGGTGATTAAAGAGGAAATGGGTGAGGAATGAATCAAGGACTAATTGTTTATTCTTAATTGTGGGCCATAGGCAAGGCTACCTTATTTATATAGCACAATCCATATCCATTGGCAGTCCAGCATATAAAGACAGGAAGAGAGATTTAAGAAGATTAAAAGGAATGACAGGTAAATGTTAGAGGAACAATTTAAAAGACATAAAAATCCTTTAGTTCCAGCCTGTCATGCTTCAAAGTCTTGATTATTTAAACAGTTGCAGCAGATACCTGCTATACCGTAGTTCTGAGAAACTTATTTAGAATTTAGTTGGCTGTCAGACCATTCCAGGTATCTGCTAAACCGTGGCTTAAAACAAAAAAAAAAAGAAGAAAATAGGGGAATTTTGAAGGACAACTATGACGTAAAATCAGAGTATTTTTATCCAGCTTCTCCACATTTACTTAATCCGAGTTCATAGAACCGTGTAACACTTATTAAAAAAAAAGCACACCCTACATAAAGGAAGAGGGGTGTGGTCAAGCTGAGTGGCTGACTCAACCCACTTAAACATGTTGCTTTGAAAAGAGCTGTAAAGACATGATTGAAAAGGGGGCTGTTTTATTGTATTTTTGTGGTGTTCTGACCAAAACACATCATATACACTCCATTAAGTAAATTGTTTCAAATGTAGGAAAAAAAAATAAAAAATTGTACAGAATATATCTCCTTTATGATGAAATGAAACCCTTTGTTTGTACTATCACCAATTCACTTGAAACATCAAACAATGAAAAGGCTGTTTATCAGATAAAATGAAGACGCGGTTTGGCATTTTAAAAGAAAATGCATTACAATATTCTAAAAAATGATTGGGTAAGTGCTTTCTTTCCTCCTGAGTGGTTCTGGATGATTCTAAACCAACCAGAGAACCACACGAAATTACCAGCAACATCTTCAGTACTGATTACTGAACCATTTAGAACCATTTTGTGTTCTTTCTAGTAAAGAGAGATTACACTGTGAAATTAATGAGTACTGAGTCTTTGCCTAATTTATACCTTTCCATTACTAAGTCTAATTTTGTTCTCATTAAGTGATCATCCTTATAGAAATCTAACTTTAACGTGTCAGTACAGCATTTGTCTCTGGCAAGGAGAGGAATTACACACAGACTTAGAGATGCATTAATCTGTTTTTTTTTTCCTTTTGGTCTTAAAAGGCGGTTTTTATTTAAATGAAGTATTAGAGCCTTTCATAGGATTATCCCCCAATTTTTTTGTCCTTCATCTGCTCTGCTATATTTCTAGTTTCTGTCACTTACAGCACTATAGTGATACCATCTAAAATACAAGACTTCCTTTACTGCTACAGCATGTTGCCATACATGTACAAGTGCACGTGTATTGACATAAAATACTTGCTTTACTCTCTAATGCAGAGGGATTTGACTGCTACTGATGGGCTTAATTAGTATTGTGTGAACTCATATGGAAAGATTTCAATTTAATGAACATTCAATTATATGTAATATGTCCTACATTCTAAGTGTGTTTTGACTTTGAGCTACCTTTTTAAGAGGTTTAATTTAGACAGCTTCTCAGATTAGCAATCATTAGATCCACCTGAACAAAGCTGGTCCTAAAGTCCAATTTCTTTTCATTTTCTCCCTTATTACTGTCTCTAGCAGTTTCTGGTCCCTCGAGGTTTGATTGATCTCATCATGTTTTGCCATCTTCTGCTCTTCTGCTCAAAATATTGCATATTTTCATTTGGAGGATGCAGTCCATCTTTGTTTGGTAATGAAAATGATATCTGATAGTGTAATAGGCTACCAATTGTGAACTGCCAGGATTACTTTCACTAACGCTTCGCTGATGCTTCATACTTCTGCTGTACCCATGAACAAACTGCGAGCACAATGACAAGGGAAGGACTATTGCTATTATTCCTCCCTGACACTAATTAGCGTAGAGTAACACTACTGCTGCACTATTAAAAGGTGGAAAAGGTGATGTCTGGAAAATTTGAGAGCATGAAGGTGAATTTTAACAGTATAAAACAAACATCCTCAGCCTGTTGACCCAAAAGTAGAAAGTAAATCTGGTAGATATTGCAGAAGCCATGCAAGCAATTCTTAATCAAAAATGCTCAGCTTTTAGATAATTTCAGTACCAAGCGGCTTAAAAGACATGTGAAAGAACATTGTAAAAAAGATGAGAATACAATGTGTCTGAGAAAAGCATAACTGACGGTTACCGTATACATGCTTCAGACACTAGGCAAGGCAAGTTTATTTGCATTGCACAATTCAACAACAAAGAGTTTCAAAGAGACATTAAACATCACATAGTAGAAATAAAAAGCATGATTTAAAGTTTAAACAAAAAGAAATAAATAAAAAAAAAACCAGATAAAATCAGTAGTTAAAATATGATTTTTTTTCGAAACTCAAGCTACCATTGCAGATTTAGAGCTTTATTAAAATCCAGAGAACAGGTGAGTCTTCAACCTGGATTTAAATAAAATGAGTGTTTCAGCTGATCTGAGACTTTATGGGAGTTTGTTCCAGACATGAGGAGCATAGAAGTTGAATACAGCTTTTCCATGTCTGGTTCTGACTCTGGGAACTGATTAAAAAAAACTGATCCAGATGACCTGAGGGGTCTGGAAGGTTCATACTGCGTCAGGAGGTCACTGATGTATTTTGGTCCTAAACATTCAGAACTATATAGACCAGCATTAGAACTTTAAATGATGTCCTCTAATGAACAGGCAGCCAGTGTAAAGACCTCAGAGCTGGACTGATGTGGTCCACTTTTTTGGTCTTAGTGAGGACTCGAGTAGCAGAGTTCTGAATGATAAAAAATAATAATCAAGCCTACTAAAGATGAATGCATCGACTAGTTTTTCCAGGTCCTGCTGAGACATCAGATAGTTTAACCTTGCTATATTCTTGAGGTGATAGTAAGCTGACTTTGTTACTGCCTTAATGTGGTTTTCCAAATTTACATCTGAGTCCATTACAACACCCAGATTTATGGCCTGGTTGATGATTTTTAGATGTTTAGATTGAAGCTCTGTGGTGACCTGTAATCATTTCTCTCTGACTCCAAAGGCAATTACCACAGTTTTTGTTTAGTTGGAGACAATTGTGGCAAAATAACCATTAGTCATCCATCTCTGCAATGCATTTACCAAGAGCTTTTACAGGGCCTCGGTCTGCCGGTGACATTGTAATATACATTTGTGCGTCATCTGCACAGCTGTGGTATTTTTTTTTTTGTTGTTCTTTATACTCTGTGCCAGTGGAAACATGTGGATGTTGAACAAAAGAGGTCCTAGGATGGAGCCTTGGGCATAGTCCACATGTGAATCTTGTCTGCTCAGATGTGAAGTTACCTATTGATACAAAGTACTTCCTGTTCACTAAGTATGTTTTGAGCCAGTTTATTACAGTTCCGGAAAGACCCGCTCAGTTGTCTGGTTTGAGTAATGTATTGAGTTTCAGGCCCAGCCTTTAGCTTTCCCTGTGGCCTTTTACTTTTTAACAGGTTTTCAGTGCTTGTCTTTCTGCTTTGGGATGGATAGTAATCCGATAGAGATTCAGAGTCCTTCAATAGTGGAGCAAATGTGTTCTGCAGTTTCACACTCAGTTGTTTTGGAGGTTTGTTGTTCCCATTCACGGTTGTCCAGTTCTGTTTCCTCCCATAAATTGGGTAGAAGAGCTCCTCTGTCTTATAGGAAGCAAAGGCCAGTTGGTTTCACATATTTCAGCTCGATGTGCCCAGCCTGTGATGCGTCCTCCCACTTCCAGGAGACATGATTTACTTCTTGGTTTTGCACCGAAACAATTTCAGAGAGGATTGTCATTCAATGATTTATTATAATGCACAGGGTCTGCTTTCTTGGTCATGTTATCTGTGCACCTTAGCCATGCGTTAGCATGCTCATCTCCACTGTTTTGAATCAATGGCGAGGTTGTTTAATTTCCACACAGTCCATTTAATTCTAAGCGATTAATTTTTGTCTACAGTACTGCAATCTTCTGCAGGAGGCTGTGGTAGTTGTCTGTGAAACGGGGAAGCATCTAGCTGCTAGTTAGCATAGTGGTTAGCACTTTTCCAGGCTATTTAGCTTTGGTTGAGTGCTCGTGCCCAGACTCTGTAAATCAGGCTTCAGCTGTGTGTAGGCCACGCACACGGAGTGCTGAAGATAAAAGAACTATAAAAAATGTTGCTGTTTCTGTTATAAATCTCTGGGACTCAGGTAGGCTCAAAGAAAAAGAAATACGGAAAAATCAGCATAAAAATCAATTTAAGAAGCAAAGCAAGCAGAGAGCAAGCAGAGGACGCATCCACACTGTAAGGAAGCAGGAAGCAACTAGTCTGTTATGGTTGAACGCTAAGACTTCAAGGGTTACAACCATGTAAGAATCACTAATGTAACTCACTGAGCTGAAAGAGAGCCAAAAAAAAAAAAAAAACTTGTTGCAGCAGAATTTCAAAATTTAGTCTTCAAAATTTCACCATGATAAATCATGTTGCCCAACTACACTCACTTAAGGTAAGTTATGACCATGGATGTTCATGGTTCATGATGTCAAAATCTACAAACATTCAGCTTATCATCTATTGTATTTGGAGAGCTAACTCTTATTTGATGTCCTTTGTAGATATAAATATGTAAATGTAGAAAAAGGCCACCAGCTGGCTTTGGTTTTGGTGTAATATAGTCTAGGCCATGTTTGTGTAAAATATAAGAAAATACTGCAATCCATAGATGAACAGGGTGGTTTCATTTGAGTGACAAGTCATCAAACCAAATGATTCATATTTAACATTTTAAAAGACAATCATTCAGGCAAGAGAAATACAGCTAGCATGGTTTCACTCTTCAACCCGTCAGTTGTTACCATCAAGAAGTGCCAAATAATTGTTGACTCTCAATTTATTACTTACGGTTTTTTTTTGGAGGGGGGGGGGGCAGTGGTCAAACCAAAAGAGAGCCTATGGGAACAAAGAGCACGCCTTACTCCAGTTTCCACAAACACACTGTTTTAGCTGAGCTTGAGCTACATTACCTTTCATTCATTTTGATTGAATCTGTTCATCCATTCCTGTTATTCTTGTTTTAGATGCCACGAGTTTAATAAAATTACAAACTATGACAGTTGATGTCTGAGACAAGGAGAATCAGAGCTGAAGGGAGTATTAACCCTAGCAGTTCATATTTTAGTCGTCATCAGCAACATCTAAAATATGGATGGACGGACGGACGGACGGACGGACGGACGGACGGACGGACGGACGGATTTGATCAGAATTAGTGGTGTTAGGTAGCATAAGCTAAAATTGGTGGATACAATCACCTTCAACCAAGTACCATTCTAGATCAATCTAGAGCTTATCGCAGTGGTCTGTTAGTAAAATTAACAGCACAAAAACCAATATTATATTTAAAATTATTTTTCAGTTTTAATTATTAGATTATGCTCTGGCAGCACGGTGGCTTATTGGTTAGCACTGTTGCCTCACAGCAAGAAGATTCCCGGTTCAATTCCCGGCCCGGTTGGTCTTTCTGTGTGGCGTTTGCATGTTCTCCCCGTGCTTGCGTGGGTTCCCTCCAGGTACTCCGGCTTCCTCCCACAGTCCAAAAAACATGCAGAGTAGGTTAATTGATCATTCTAAATTCTCCCTAGGTGTGAATGTGAGTGTGATTGGTTGTTTGTCTTCTATGTGGCCCTGGATAGAGTGGCGACCTGTCCAGAGTGGACCCCCTGCCTTTCGCCTACTATGCATCGGGATAGGCTCCGACAGACCCCCGCCCATCAACTAAATCATTAACTGACCATTAGTTGTTTAATAACAATAGATGAGGTTTTAATATTTAGATAATGGTTAACTGGCAGTTCTCATTTGTCCTTCATCAGCAGTTTTACTTTTAATACTACAAAACTGGTTAACGGCCAGCAAACACCAGAGAAGAATCCCACTGACAGACATTATTACTCCCTTGATCAGAAGGATGATAAATAGCCATTTAAAATCATATTCTGCAATTCAACTGTTAAAACAGATTTTGTAAAGCCACTTTTTAGTACCAGGCTTTACGTTTAAATCTGCTGTAAAATTGTACCTTTTTAAAACTTTTTTTTTTGTTTTTGCTTTTGTTTTTTTATGCGGGGGGACTGATTGACTCACTCTTGGTGCCAGTCCCAATTGGTGATTCAAAGAATTGCATATTTTATCTTTCCTTCATTGAATTAATTTTTCAAAACTGCATTTTGCCTCTTTGGCTCATGGCACTGGCAATGGCAGCTCTGCGTGTACGTGGTCAGCTACAACACATGCATCAGTCATAAGTATGACTGAGAGGAGTACATGTAACTACCATGGAAACAAGCAGGAAGTCCAGCTGACTGGCTACATGATGACTACAAATTATTTCCCTCATCCTCAGCAGGATAGTTGGGTGTGTTTTTATACGGTGCCCCAGCCTCCACAGATGACAGATGTTTTACATTATTAATCTCAGATGATTAATTTATATATCATTGTTAACCAAGTTGCATACTTATCCTCAGACCTTGATTACATAAAGTTCCACAAACAAATCATTCCCTCAATGAGAGAAGAGCCAATGTGAAAATGACTGAACAGATTTCCAAAACATTCAGAGGTCTTTTAGTGGTCCATTTAGTTAATTTAGCTTAGAGCAAGCAAGTGCATAATTTAGATTATTGTTCTTTCATTACTCCGAGTGAATGTGGTCTCTGTGGGTTGAGCTATGTCTCTGCACACGAGAAGATTTATTTCTTGGAAATTGTTTTCTAGGCTCTTTAATTTCACCTTCACCTGACAGTACATTATAGCAATTTGGCTGTCAGCAGTAAACCATCAGCTCCTGTACTCCTTCAGGCGTCAGTCAAGCTGTGAAATTAAATGCATGCAAAGACGGAAACGGCCAAGACACGAAACCATTCAGACGTACAGACCTACTCGTTGAACTCAAGGTTGACCCAAATTTTTTTGTCTGGTATTGGACAATTTGGCATTTATATATAGAAACAATTTTCGTAACAGTATGTGTTTTATAATTTCCATGCCAGTCCAAACTTTAAAAGCAGATGTCATCAGTTATGTGAAATAACAGATGACAGTATTATTATATTTAAGTCATTCAGGAAAGGGCAGTATAAATGCAATTTGTGTCATTTGCTTTACTGCAGGAAAAGGCAGACTCGATGTTGCATTTTATTTTTTCCTTAATTACTATTCTTTTTGAGTAACTATTATAAAAAATTCCCTTGGATGTATGAGAGATTCCCTGTTGTTTTCATTTGATGTTCCATACAAAACAAAAACCCATTTTTTTTAAAAGTATGATGAGATACACATGCGCACATTCAGCTCCGCTATGAGAGCATTTAACATTTGAAAATGCTCTGCACCTCCTGACTGGGATTTAAAAGGCATTTTTTGTTTGTCCTCCTAGTTTGTAATTTCTTGTGCATTTACATTGGACATTTTCGTCTTGTCCAAATTTTTGTGCAATTTGTTCCCAGTTTGCTTTTGCACGCTATGATCCATTGACTCAGTGTTTTCAGTTGTCAGCAAGCAACCTTAAAGAGCAGGAACAAAACAATGTACAATAAATCTATGCACAAACATACAGTACACTTCCTGTGAGTTCATATTCAATAATCCTATCCATACCTCATTCACCTTTATTTCCGTCTAGTCAATAACTTTTACTTTTGTCCAGTACTGACTGACCACCAGTTATAAATAAACCAGACGCTGTAATATTGACTCAAGCATTGCTTTGTGGCCGCTGATTGAAACTATTCTGGACAAACGAACATTTTAAAACTCAGCGGAAGTATTTCCTTTCTATGCCAGTTGATTCCTATTATTCTCTTTACATTACCGTATTTATAAACCCACTGGTCCACAGATACAGCAGTAATCTTCCAACTCCTGCCAGACCCAGGTCTGAAGCTGTGGGTCTGAGTCTTAAAAGCGGATAAGTAGCTCTGCAGCCCCATAGGGAGCAGTTCTGCCTCATTTCATGTTCACGCTGTACGCTGCAGACTTCAAACACAGCCAGGAGTCATCATGTCTGTGTCAGAATACCTCAGATGACTCTGCAGATGTATCACAGCCAAGCAGGAGTCACAGCGCAAGGATGTGGTGGACACTTGGGTGGACAAACCAACTTGGAAAACCACATGGAGCTCATTTAGGGGGAAATTAAGAAGATTTAAGAGAAATGAAGGCCACACAGCAGCACCCCATCAGCAACAACCTCTAATTCTGATTCAGTAAGCTCTAAGAGCTATTAGTGTGCTTTTTGTTCGAAATTAGCAAGTCAGTGTAGACATTTTATAATTCACAAAACTGAGCTGAAGGCTTGTGATATGCATATTATTAGTTATGATTGTAACTCTCAGCCATGCTGAACTAATTCAGCGCTGATCCTGTCTCCATTTAAAACTAATAAATGAATGTTCTTTATAAGGGACTCATAACAACTGCAATAACTAAATTAACAATGTGAATCAACAGCCGGTAACCAATCAGGACCTCACAGCAGCAAGGCTGTCCATGCTTGTACTTCACTCATTATCATTAAATGGGTCTTCAAGCCATGTAAGAACTGACTTTCATCCACTGTTTTCTACCTGTGAAACTTGCTGTAATGTTTTTGTAATGAATACAATGATGATAGAAATAGCTTCCAAGGACTTGTAAGCTTTAGTTGATGTTTGTTTGCTTTAGCGGATGTACTGCAGCAAATCCACTCGGAGGAATTTCATTTTAAACACATTGATTTTTGTAGTAATATTTTTCCTACACAAAAGCCGTAGAGGTTGTGGTGCACTTTCAGATATGATTCCTTTTTTCTTCTTTTGTCTTCTCCAGTCCACTCATTCTTCTTTGTCAGAACCTGATCCTCGTGTTATCAGAAGCACAACATGCCTGCTGGCAGTTAATGAGTTTCAAAGTGTTTTGTATCAGATGCTGATAGATGAGCTCTAATGCTTTAAAGATGGAGAAGGTGATGCCTTGAAATTTTGTTATAATAATAATATTAATAATGATAATAAACTTTGTTTATAAGCGACTTTCATGAAACCCAAGGGCACTTTAGAACAGACACATAAAATCAGCATAGTCAAAAGAAGGACAGTGTAGTGGGACTCAGAGTGAGTAGGCAATCTTAAATAGGTTAGTTTTGAGTCTGGATTTTAAAATGGCAAGTCAATATTTCGGATATCCAGTGGTAAGGAGCTCCAGAGTTTGGGTGCAAAGCGTCTAGGGGTTCTGCATGGTGCTGAGGCGAGAAGAGGGCACAGTGAGGTGGATGGAGCGGGAGGATCTAAGGGAGCGGGTCAGAGTGGCGATCTGGAGGAGGTCAGACAGACAAGGTGGGGCGAGGTTATGGATGGCCTTAAAGGTGAACAGGAGGAGTTTGTAATGAATCCTTTGGCAGATTTGGAGTGAGTGGAAATGCGGGGTGATATGATGGAATGATAAGGTTCTTGTTATGATTCAGGCAGCAGAGTTATGGACCAGTCGGAGCTTGTGGAGGGACTTCTGACAGAGACCAAAGAGGAGAGAGTTGCAGTAATGAATGTGCTATCGAGGATGACACCCAGACTCTTCATCTGAGGGGAGGGGGAGACTGAGGAGCCGTCAGCAGTAATCACAAAGCTGTCAACTTTGGACAATGATGATTTTGTGCCAATGAGGAGGAGCTCAGTTTTTTCACTGTTTAATTTTAAGAAGTTTGAGGTGAACCAGGATTTGACTTCAGAGGAGCAGGAGGTGAGAGAGGAGAGTGGGAGTGTGGAGTCTGGTTTACCGGAAAGATAGAGCTGGGTGTCATCAGCAAAACAATGAAAACGGATATTGAATTTAGAAAAGAAAATTGCAGAGTGGGAGGGGAATGATGGTAAAAGAAGAGGCCCCTGGACATACGTGTAGTGACTAGGGAGGAGTCGGTCCTGAAAGATTTAAGCTGTATGAACTAAGTGCAGCCTGTAAGATCGGAATAAAACCGGTGGAGGGGTGTGTGGATGATGCCAATGGATGAGATTGAGTGAGAAATGAAGAAATGGTAGAATGAAATGACTTTTAAGTTTTTTTTTAAATTTCTTGGTACTAGTAGGTGAAAAGAAAATGGGCATATGGGGAGGGGGGCATGCCAGAGAGACTGATAGGCTGGAACCTGAGCTGCCTGCACGAGGGGAATAG
The DNA here is from genome assembly GCA_014839995.1 of Xenentodon cancila. Classification (NCBI taxonomy): domain Eukaryota; kingdom Metazoa; phylum Chordata; class Actinopteri; order Beloniformes; family Belonidae; genus Xenentodon; species Xenentodon cancila. Next base: position 5,748,049 of record CM026215.1, on the reverse strand, counting down.
TATCTGTAAATGGCACCCACTCAACCCATAGAGCCAGAGCCAGAATGAGACGCCTTTTGAAAAAACAAAAGGACAATCACTTGTCTAACAGAACTACAGCCGACATAGCATTGCCCTTTAGACCTGTCTGTTCCCTTTATTGTTGCCAACAAGGAAACACCAGACAAATATTGTTTTACTTCTTGCAGCACACATTCTATTTTTTGGCTGTGGTTGTCTCAGATACAGACTTATCTGAGACGATTACTGGTCAAGTGCACTTGAGTGTGCATGAGACAAGTGTGTGTAATTATTGCAGCCACAAGAACAAGTTCCGGTTCAACGGCAGAGAGAGTGACTACTGATATTCCTCAGCCCAAGTAATATTATTGTTTTGTTCTGTCGTCTGCGGAGGCTGGGGCACTGTCAAAAGAAATAAGTGTTTTTCATATTTGAGTAATGTAATGTAAAAAGGAATTTGAACTGAAAATGATTCCTGAAATGACCACTGACTCTGTCTGGCACATAAGTAGCCAACTGCAGAGGTAGTTTCGCTATCGTCGGGACTGTGTCGCTTTGCTGGCCTGGGAACGCCTTGGGATCCCCCCAGATGAACTGGACAAAGTGGCCAGGGACAGGGAAGTCTGGGCTTCCTCACTTAGGCTACTGATCCTGTGACCCAACCTCAGATATAGTGGAAAAGGATGGATGATGGATGTTTTTCCCCCCAACACTCAGGTCCCGCTGACAGGATTTTAGAAGTGCAACACTTCTGGGTGTTTTCTGTCTGGTCACATTCATGAAAATACAAGTTTACGTTTCAAGTTTGTGCATTATATGGTAACCTGAGCATTGCCCTTCTTCTATCTAATAAATGTAGTAATACTCTCTGTGCACTGCATAAACTGTACTTATTTATCACCATGCCTTGTCCTTGATGCTATTATATTATAGAAAGGTTGGGTGGTTTAAAAAAAAAACAACAAAAAAACATGCTTTTCCAACTTCTAGAATTAAACTCTCTGCATCTTTGTTGAAGGATCTCAGTTGAAATCTGTGTAATTTTGAAAACTGACCAGATTCTCATGCCCTCCAGCTCATAACTAACGGGGCAGAGTGGAGGGTGACTCGCTTCTGGGATGATTCTGAAGTGTTTCTCTGAATTGATTAGACTGCTGAGTAGACTGCTGGTAAATCAGTGAGTGGCATGCTGTGTCCAGAACACGGTGCTCCGGGGCCTTCTAAAATTTCTGTTCAAAATTTATACTCTTGTTGTGTTGTGGTTTCTGTTTCATCTGGGAGTTCCTTGGTTCATGTCTGGACTCAACCACATTGCCCTTATTCTATTATTGACCCAAGTGTTGGAGCTATCTTTTATCTTTAATATCCCCATCTTCATCTTTATCACATTCTAATAATAACCACATTCACTGGATGAAAAGATTGCCTTACATGTTGAGTCAGCTCATGGTGCCAGCTATAAAATAACTGTATACCTCTGCCATCTGCTCGTTGATTCATTCAACAGGAACAGCAACATAATGTTACTTGTTTTCCTGACCAATTTTTACAGCTGTAACCCTACACTGCCATTTTCTCAGTTTTCTGTCTTGTATCAGAGGCACTGAGGAAGCTAAATGGTTCTCTGTGGTTTCCTGCTGCTGACTGGTTCTCATCCTACTTTGACCTTCCATCCCACCTCCTTGCTGGGATGCACAGCTCTAACTTCTTCATAGAGTTTGCAGACGACACGACTGTGGTGGGTCTCATCTACAACAACGATGAGTCAAACTACAGGAGCAAAGTGAGCCGCCTGGCTTAGTGGTGCAGCGACAACAACCTCTTCCTGAATGTGGAGACGAGCAAAGAGATGTTGCTGACTTCAGGAGACAACACACCCAGCATGCTCCTCTGACCATCAACGGTGCTGCTGTGGAGAGGGTGCGCAGTCCACATCTCAGAGGACCTCTCCTGGACTGGTAACACCACATCACTCGCCAAAAAAGCACAGCAGCGCCTCCACTTGCGCCGCAAACTGTGAAGAGCCAGAGCCCCGGCCTCCGTCAGGTACACCTTCTACAGAGGCACCATCAAGAGCATCTTGACCAGCTGCATCACGGAGCCTGCACCGCAACCTGCCGCAAGTCTCTCCAACGTGTAGTGAGAGCAGCAGAGAAGATGGTTGGTGTCTCTCTTCCCTCACTTCAGGACATTTACAGCAACCGTCTGACTCGCAAAGCCCTCAGCATCGTGAGAGACCCCACCCACCCGTCACACAGCCTCTTCAGAGGAGGCTGCGGACCCTCCGGGCCAGAACACACAAAAGCAGCCTAAACCTGAGGTGGGAGGGAGCTAGGTAACTCTGTAAAAAAAGAAAATCTTTAAAGGCAGCAAAGTCAACTAAAATGTGTGAGTGGGTGTGGCAGTGTTATGATCTGGGATGAGGAGTATGACAGAACAGCCACCTCACGTCATTTTGGTTTAAAACTACCGCTGGCTGTGGCCTCCTTCAGGCCCCTCCTCCCCCGTTTACGTAATGTTGTTGTCAGTGGTTCTAAGTTGCCCTAAAGTGTCATCACGCATCATTATTTGCCACATTGCGTTGGATTGGTGTCTCCTATAGGTCTCTGCCACCAATTAGTTGGTGATCATTTCAAAGACACATTCAGAACGTCCATATTGCTGTTGAGAAACAAGCACTTGGCAGAAACATGCCTCTACTCTTTAAACAAAAGCTAGAGAGCCAAATACTGTTTGGTTGAGGTCTTTTTGAATTTAACAACTGGTCACTGACTGATGGCAGGGTTTGAGACCAGTCAAATATAACCAGCATCCTGTCAGTTTAGCCACAGATAAATTATTCAAACAGTTGATCCTCTTTGTTGACACTGAATATTGCACAGCAGAGATTCAAGAGAGATACAAGCCCTGATTTATTAGCGGGACCCCAAGCTTCTCACAAAGCAGATCCTCTCAACTTTGGCCTGCTTCACAACTGAGTCATTTACAGAATTTGTACAGGATTTTTTTTTCTTTCTAGAGTCAAAGATGAAAGTATTGACGCTTCATTCATTCATGGCCACTCAGCCCACGCACCTCTCTTCCATTAACCACTGTTTTACCTTCCTTCCTGGCTAGGAATGACTTCCATGGGTTCACATTCTGTTCTGATGTATCTGCCATCAGATCCAACAATACTTAGATATCAAGATTATTGTACATTATTGTCATCCTTCTATTTAGTTAAGGTTCTTTGGTTTCACATAGAAGTGGAATGGCACAGGTTGAGAGAGGTTGAAGGATTTAATCCTTTTTCTTTGGCATTTTCACACACATTACAACATATTGCCACAGAAGAGAGACTGTCACACACTCCAACTGATCCATTTTCAAAGCTGTGGGGTTATACAGTGGAGTCTCAAAAAATCCTAACAAATGAGCTAAAACTTTAAAATCCAGATGACATGCTGCGGCTGCAAATTATGTGCACATTCCTTTGTCTTTCCTATTATCCTGAGCAGCTCTGCTGCATGCAGACAGGTTCCCACAAGTTATATATAGCACAAATCTGCAGCAGACAACAGTAATTGCATTAATACCCTGAAGATTTGTTATGAAATAAAGTAGAAACAAACAAGGACGGCAAAAGGAAGGGACTAAGACCCCGCCTCCAGTCCCCTTTTTAAAATCTTGTGCCATGTGTCACGTTGGTTAAATAAAGCAGGTTTGGCGGAGCAAAAACAGGGAGGTAACGGTTAAATAGCTACATCACAAAACAGGAATATTTAAAGTGCTGCAGTTTGCGCCTCCACATGTGATTTGGACCTCACTCCCCTGCCTTATATGCAAATAATGTCTCAACCTGATGCTTAACAAAGTTTATGGGATTTTAAGGTTTCAGACAACTTTCCACAAACAGAAGAAGATTAAAGTCTTGTATGAGTTGGAGCTTGCCCCTTTGATTCCAGTCGTTAGGAGAGAGGTGGTCATCGTAGAAAGCCTTTTCTGTGTCTTGCCATTGTAGCAAAATCAAACAAATTTAATATTATCACAAGACATTGTCCTGTTTATCTCAACAACTAACTAGGAGTGGCGTTGTCCTTTAATTCACAAAGGAATCTTGTTGTAGTCATGTAAATAGTGACTCTACAAGATCCCCAATCTGTGTAAAGCACTGGCTTATAGTCTATATGTGTAAGGATGTCAAAAGTCTTTTAAAAATCTTTTCAAAGTTTTGCATTCTCAAAACATTATCAAAAGTGTTTGTTTTTACCTGCAGTAGTCAGGAATGCACTCAGCCAAACATGTTACCATGAAAAAAGACACATCATTCTGGTCTCCTGGAAAAGAAGACCAAAGAACTTAGGGGCAAATCAAATCAATAAACAAAAAAGCTAAGAGCAAGATTGTTTTTTTACACTTTATTCTGACACCTTTATCCTACAAAGAAGATATGACTTATATATGAAGATGTTAATTGTAGAGGTAAATACTTTGTCCACATGTGGTCCAGACCTCTGCAGAATGTGATGCGAGTAATTGAATCTCAAGGTGTCCTCAAAGTCAAGCTGGGTGCGTTTACTTCTTTACTCAAAACCTTTAACTTGTGATCAGATCACTCAGGACAGCTGTTGGTAGGTCTAAAACAAGCCTAATAGTTGTTGGCTTTATCTCAGGCGTTATACATCGTCACTCAGCTGTAAGATTAATGGCTGGATCACAGTGTCTCTCCAGATAACCAATTTGTTATTTTGCATGTGGAGCATCACCTAATTAATTTAACTGCTTACTTCTGAAACGACTCATTCGCTCTCACATAAAAGTCAGTGGTTGAAACTGAAATACATAAGATTTCTTTTCTGCCAGGTTTCGTTTGTGTCAGTCAGTTGGTTACAAGAAATGTAACTAATAGTATTTATTAATGGGCAGGACAAAAAACATGAACGTGCCAAACTGTTTATTTTCATTTTGCATGAGTTTATTAGAAGAGCTAAATGTGATGGGCACTGCCAAATGAATGGCAGCAAACTAATATCTGACAGACCTCTCTGCACCCTGGCTGCAGGGATTCAGTTCATTTCGTTTATTTAGACATTACTTTTGCTGTGAATTCATGTTGAATAAACAAATGAAACAAATTGCATATGAACTTAAGTGACCTCCAAATCCTAATCCACAGGGTTCAATATGACGTCGGTCCACCCTTTGCAGCTATAACATCTTCGACTCTTCTGGGAAGGCTGTCCACAAGGTTTAGGAGTGTGTTTATGGGAATTTTTTACCATTCTTCCAGAAGCAAATTTGTGAGGTCACACTGATGTTGGACCAGAAGGTCTGGCTCTGAGTCTCCGCTTTAATTCATCCCAAAGGTGTTCTAGTGGGCTGAGGTCAGGACTCTGTGCAGGCCATTCAAGTTCATAAACACCTGACTCTGTCATCCAGGTCTTTATGGACCTGCTTTGCGCACTGGTGCACAGTCATGTTGGATAAGGAACGGGCCAGTTCCAAACTGAGAACGTGTCTCCACTGCTGTAGAGTCCAGTGGGGGCGTTTTTTTCACCACTGTATCCGACACTTTCCATTGCACTTGGTGATGTATGTTTGGATGCAGCTGCTTGGCCATGGAAACCCATTCCATGAAGTTCTAGTTCTTGAGCTAATCTGAAGGCTACATGAAGTTTGGAGGTCTGTAGCGACTGACTCTGCAGGACGTTGGCGACCTCTTCGCACTATGTACCTCAACATCCGCTGATCCCGCTCCATTAGTTCATGTGGTCTACCACTTCGTGGCTGAGTTGCTGTCATTCCCAAACACTTCCATGTTCTTATAATACAGCTGACAGTTTGACTGTGGAATATTTATGAGCGAGGAAATTTCACGACTGGATTTGTTGCACAGGTGGCGTCCTATCACAGTTCCACATTGGATTTCACTGAGCTCCAAATCCAATCATTGCCTCAACTCTGACGGCCTGGTGGGACTTTCACCAAATGACTAATACCACGGTATCACTAAGTACATACACTCCTATTTGGAATAATCCGGATTTTTTGATGAACAGGAAACCATTAAATCTGTCATCATGGATCACTAAGGGCATTACGCATCTTAAACATATCTATGAAAACAACACTCTGGTTTCTTTCTCTCACCTCGTACAGAAGTATAGCATTGGAGGAAATCAATTTCTAGAATACCTTCAAATCAAATCTATTGTTCAAACAAAACTTAATAGCAAAACACCTAACCTTAATCTTCCGCCACTGGTACTAGATTTAATCCAAATTGCTAGTCAACAGAAAATTTTATCCAAAATTTATAAGTTAATTGCAATAAATAAGACAACAATGTCCATCCCATCAATTAAATGGGAAAAAGATTTAGAGGTTACCTACAATGCTGACTTCTGGACCCAAATCTGTAAAAATATATTTATGTCTACCGCTAACGTGAACCTACAACTAATACAATATAAAGTAATTCACAGAGTTCACTATACGGGGGAAAGAATGTTTAAAATGGGCTTTAAAGATACAAAAATTTGTACACAGTGTACACAAAATGTGACGGACACATACTTGCATGCAATCTGGGATTGTGACCCAGTCAAAATATTCTGGCACAGTGTCACTGACACCCTCTCCCAACGTCTTGATTGCTGCATCCCGCTGTTACCCTCACTCTGCCTCTTGGGAGATTTTTCTACTCTATCACTGGATAATAGTTCCAACAGAATCCTTTCTATTGCCCTAATCATCGCCAAGAAAACAATCCTCATGAACTGGAAAACCAAAAACTCCATCAATGTCATCCTCTGGGAAAACTTACTAACAGAATTTATCTCAATGGAACAACTATCAGCCTCAATCAAAAAACAAACTATAAAGTTTGACCAAGTATGGAAAAAACTTATTTTATCCTTGAATTCAAGACACACAAATCTTCCCTCAAATGATCCTCGATAAATAATCGGATTTTGGACCAACTAAAAGGACTAATTCATAAATAATCACCCCAACTCCCAAGCTTACTCCTCATTGCCCTTGACTAGAAATTGGCAGGTTGACCACTAGCCTGGAAATCCGCTGAACTACTACCAAAAGTAGGGGGGGTGGCACAAAAAAGAGAAAAAGAGGAGAAAGGGGAAAGAAAAAAGAAAAAAAAAAGAGCCCTTGGAGATTGTTATTGTTATTGGTGTCGTGCTCTGGTCTTCCTGCCTTGATAGTCTGGGGTTTTTTTTTCTTTTTTTTTTTTTTTCTCTTCTTTCTTCTTTCTTTCTCTTCTAATCTTTCTTTCTAACTTTCTATCTAACCATTGGCCAGGCCCTGCCTTCCGGGGTTGCGGTGCTGCCCATGCTGTGGGGTGGGTGCGGGTGGCGCTGGTGGCCTCAGGGTCCCATATCCACAGGGACAGTAGTATTGATTGATGGGGCCTGCTGGGCCTGGGAGATGGGGTTATCGGTGTGCCCCCCCTTCCCCGGCTCCTCCGACTGGGGCGTCTCTGTATTGCATGTGGTGTCCCTTGGTGTGCTAGTAGGTTGGCGCTGCCCCTTGATCCTGGCGGCAGCGGTGAGTGCCGCTCCGACGGCCACGGCCGGGCTGGGGAGGGGTGGGTTGGCGGGCGGGGGGCGGGGGGGGGTTGGTGGTGGGGGGGATGCGGGCGGGGTGGCATGCGCTGGGGGTCCGGGTATTGCTACTCCCGTCTGATGCTATTGCATTAGATACGGACGGTGGGCTGGGTTTGGGGGTGGGGGGTGGGGGGGGGGGGGTGCGTGCGGTCGGCTTCCGGGGGTGGCGCGGGGAGGGGGATCGGGTTGTGCGCCGCCGCCGTGGATCCCTGGTCGGTGCGGCCCCGTGCGGGTCCGGCCGGGGGCCTCGCTGGGGTCGGCCCTGGTGTCCGGCCTGCGGCTGGGGGCGTGTGTCGGCCCTCTCGCGATGCTGGTGCCCCTTTGTGGGGGAGGTCCCTGACGGTGGGGCGTGGCTGGCGGCCTGGCTCCTGTGACTGTGTAGGGCTCGCAGGTGATGCGCCCCTGGTCCTGGTTGCCGCCTCCCCACCACCCCCTCTCTCATATTTGTATATTTATTAATTAAAAAAAAAAAAAAAAAAAAAAAAAAAAAAAAAAAAAAAAAAAAAAAGGGGGGTTTTATATGTATGTACGTATGTGTATGTGCAGGTGTGTATATATGTATATACACGTATTTAAAAAAAAAAAAAAAAAAAAAAAAAAAAAAAAAAAATGAAATAAACAAATAAATAAATAATGATCAAAGTAATTATTATTAAAAAAAAAAAAAAAAAAACCCTCCCCAAAGAGACAAACATGACAAGAAGAGCTGGGGCCTACAGGGGACATCCACCCTGTAGGTGCCAGTTTCTTATTGTTTTTAATGCACCATGACCATATATAAATTATTATATATATACACAATAGAGAGCACTGGTATGTGTAGGGAGTGCTCACCATACATGTACCAGCTGCTCTTTTTAATGCATCCAAATACATTAACAAAGGAACGGAGGGAGGGAGGGATAATAATTAAAAAAAAAAAAAAAAAAAAAAAAAAAAAAAAAAAAAAAAAAAAAAAAAAAAAGTGTGTGTATATATGTGTATATATATGTATATATATATGTGTGTATATATATGTATAGAGATATATGTAACAATAAAAAAAATAAATAAATAAATAAGTAAATAAAAAATATATAAAAAATTGAGAGATCAATAGGCCAGGTGGGGGGAGGGGGGTAACATGAGGGACTACCAGGGGAGCATGTGCTGGACGGCCCCTGCAGGTCGCTGGGTGCCCGGGGGTCCGGCCCGCGCTCCTACTGTCTGGGTCTTGTCCTGCGGGGGGGTGCCTGGGTCTCGGGGGGGGGCCGGGGCTGCTCCTTGGCTGCGGCGCCTGGTACCGGGGCTGACTACTGGGAGGGGCCCCCTGGTTGGAAGTAGTGCGGTGGTGGCCCACCGGCCGGGTGCGCCGGATGTGTTGGCGGGCTCCTTTTCCCTGGCCTGGCGTGGCCTCTGGGTGTCGGCTGTGTCCCCCCCCCCCCCTGCCCCCTGTTCCTGTCCCTCCGCCTTGGCTCTGTAAGTTGGCGACTGCGGGTGGTGGCTGCCTCGGTCCCCCGGGGCTGCTCGCTCTGCCCGTGTTTCCTCTCGCCGCCTCCCTCCCCTCTCGCCGCCTGGCCCCCCCCCCTCTGCCGGCCCAGTGCTGTTCGGCCCTGGGAGTCTGGTGTCACCGCTGTGGCGGCCGGACATGTGGCGGTGCCCAGACGCTGGCGGACCATGACGGCACCGTTCTTGCTTGGCGGGGACGCGCCATGGTGGGTTGCCTGGGGATCCGGGGGCGCCCCGCGCCCTTGTCTTCCTGGACTTGTCAGGCCCCTTGCGGAGGTGATTTGACATGGAAGGGGAGGTGGGACCGGTGGCCGCCTTCTCCTCTGTCCTGCTCTGCTGGGTGGGTTGGCTGCAGCCGCCTCTTGAGGGGGGGGCATGGGTTGGCCTGGGGGCGGGGGGGCAGGGGGGGCGATGACCGGTGACGATGGGAACCAACAAGGGCTTTGTAAGAATAATTACTTTAGTAAAGTTAAAAATAACTATTCAAAGGAAGGAGGTATGTAAATGATTTGTTGTTGTCATTTTTTATTGTGATTATTATCATATTTTTGTATATGTAGTATTTATGTGCACAAAGAATTATGAGTATGTAGGTATTACCATATATATATATGGGTTTCCATGTTGTCGGTGTGCATGTACATGTGTGTGTGTGTGTGTACGTGTGTGCGCATTTACACGAGTGTGTGTGTGTGTGTGTGTGTGGGGGGGGGGGGGGGGTAGGGTGTGCGTAAACGTGTGTATGTGGGTGTATGTGTGTGTGTGTGTGTGGGGGGGGGGGGGGGGGGGGGTAGGGTGTGCGTACTCGGGTTGTATGTGGTGTGTGTGTGTGTGTGTGTGTGTGTGTGTGGGGGGTGGGTAGGATGTGCGTACACGTGGGTATGTGGGTGTGTGTGTGTGTATGTGTGTGGTTGTGGGGGGGGGGGGGTGCGTACACGTGTATGTATGTGTGGGTGTGCGTGTGCATGTACGTGTGTGTGTGTGTGCGTGTGCATGTGCATGTACGTGTGTGTGTGTGCGTGTGCAGGTACACGTGTGTGTGTGTGTGTGTGTGTGCGTGAGAGTACACGTGTGTGTGTGTGGGTATATGTGTCTGTGCACGTGCGTGTGTGTGTGCATGTGTGTGTACATACACATGTGGACGTGGGTGTGGGTGAGTGCAAACACATGTGGAGGTGTGTGTGTGTGTGTGTGTGTGTGTGTGTGCATGGGAGTACACATGTGGAGGTGTGTGTGTGCGTGTGTGGGTGTGTGTGTACATGTGCGGATGTGTATATGTGGGTATGTATGTGTGTTTGTATGTATGCATATATATAGATATATATAAGTATGCACTAGGTGTTTATATGTTGCTGTGTATATGTAGATGCATTTCTATATGTGTATTAATTAATGTATAGGTATATATATATATATATATATATATATATGGACAAATACAGGATATATGTATATGCACATGAAACTAAAAAGCACAGGTGCACATGATTGTATTAGAGTATATTAATATGTATGAATAACTACTTACTGATGCACATGTATCTTACATACATAATGCTTCGAGGTCAACACACGGATCATTGCTGGGTGTATGTATACGGGTGTGTGTGTGTGCATTGTGCATTGAGGTACAAATTGAGTTGCTCTGTTTACAATGTATAAAGAATATGTACTAGATAACAGCATACATGTCCACATATGTATGTGTATGTATGTATGTAGGTATTATATATGACTATTCAATACTGCGTCCAACACCCCCCCCAACGCTCAAACGATCAGAAATGTGATTGTAAATATGAAACTCCTCCTCCTTTTTTCCTCTATTTTCCTCTATCTTCTTTTTCTTTTCTTTTTTTTTTTTTTTTTTTTTTTTTTCTTTTTCTCTTTTTTTTTTTGCTTATAACGACTGATTGTCTTGTGTCCACCTTTTACCCCTTAAACAACACATTATAAACTTCTTGACAAATATTACAACATAGACACCAAACTGCACCACCACTGTCTTGTCTCTTTCTTCTGCTCTCTCTCTCTCCACTTTCCACACCCGGTGACTATAGCCCTCCTCTGCAGAACATTTACACCCCTCTCTCCGACTCTCCCTTTACTTTTATCTTGTTTGATTTCTCCAGGGATCAATAAAAATATAAGTTTGACTGTTATGAGGGCTGGTGAAGGTAGCACACTTGCACACACTCACCCACACACACAAAACACCCTTGGTTACCAGATTAAAATGCATATATACAACTCCGGTTATACCAACATGGTATCAACCATAAATATATATGCAAACAAGGGTTAAAAAAAAAAAAAAAAAAAAAAAAAAAAAAAAAAAAAAAAAAAAAGGATTTCACTGAGCTCCTTAGAGCGACCCGTTCTTTCACAAACAGCTGTAAAAACAGTCTGCATGCCGAGGTGCTTGATTTTATACACCTGTGGCCATGGAAGTGATTGGAACGCCTGATTCTGATTATTTGGATGGATGAGCGAATACTTTTGGCAATAAAGTATATATGAAACAATGGAGTAACTATAAAACCACCTCACATACAAACTTAATTTTTCTTCATGTCATGGCACAATGCGGAATTGACTGGCTGTTTTACATTTGAAAAATGGTGCATGCTTTTCTTTGCCATTAAGAAAATACTATTTAATGTTCTGTATTCAATTTGGGTAGATGACAGTCTCCAGGGAGCTCTGAGGCTAAAGACCTAAAGGGCCATGCACTCCTACTGCAGAACTACCCACAGCTTAAGGATATTGATGTGCCTTGTTTGAAGTGTTAGTTGAGGTGTCCTCCCACCTTTACATGATGTAAATGCATTTCAAGATGCATCTGGAGGTGTTGAATGTGTCATTTTAGAAGCTTAGATCTAATAAAGACTGTAAACACAATCCAAGCTAAAAGCTGTAACGATATAATGGAAAGGAGGGATTCTGGTTTACAAGGCTTTCCATTACAAGAGTGTCGGGTAGTTTTAGTCATGTCTAGGAGAACAGGAGAACAGACACACATTTGGAGTGTTATTTAGAGCTGCTGAGAGATTAAATTGAAATCAAAGTAGTCACTTCCAAGTTTTGACAGCAGCAGAGGTATAGGGATGCCGCAGTAGGAAGCAATAATACTTACTGGAATTACCAGATTTTACAAGATCAAGTATTTCTGGATTAACGTCTACCTACAAGGCACTAGGCTGAAAACTGTACTTGTATGTTCCTGGCTGATAAGCATGTCTTATGCCATTTAATATAATAAGCTGAACGGATGGAGATACTGTGGACGCAGGAGGTGAAAAGGGGTGAGAGGTGCGTTTCATTTACAGTGGAAGTGGATATCCTACACCTGAGTGCTTACTTCCATGCCGCTTTTACATCCCGTGTGTTCCCAATCCCCCTGCAATGAAAAGCAACTGCAAAAGACAGGGTTAATCGGAGCAACACATATTTGCAGAGGTGCCTGGGAGCGTTGCCCAAAGGAGGCCTGAGGATAATTACAAACCATTCAACAAACAGAGCTTGGCGGATCACTGAGTCATTCTGATGCAGAGCCAATGTGTAAAGACAGTGCAAATTGGATGGACACTGGAAAACACGGAGAACATGAGTTACACAACATTAAACATCCGACTGGAAACATGGGTTGAGGGAACAAGGAATAGTTAACTCACTTGAGCTGATATAAGCTATAAAGATGTGATGGACCACACTGGAACTGATACTATGATCCATCCTGAAGAAAACAATGATTGAACAAATTGAAAAAAAAAACACTACTAACAACTCAGATACTGTAATTAAGATATATTACAGTAAAAGAGACAATGATCTAGTCAATCCTTAAATATTTTCAAATATTTCATTGCAACTTCCTCTGTCATCATCATCATCAGCTCCTCCACGTCTGTAATCCCATTTTCCGGTTAACAGCTAATTGCCTTCATTAGTAAATGTCACCTCAGTCTGCAACCAGATTTAACGACTCACTGGACCCTAAATACTCAAGATTTTGCGGCTCCAAGTGTGCGTCTGTGTACAGCATTTGATGAGACAGCATTGCCCCACAGGTTTGATTTTCAAACTGCCAAAAGCACAGAGCAGAGCAAAGATCTCTGCAAAGAATCTGATGTATCAGGAACCTAAATCATGTCCCACACCTCCTGGCTAACCTCAGGCTAAGACAGGGAATTAACAGAGAAGCCAGCGAGAGATGCTGCATTACTTTTGACTTTGCACTTCTTAGGTGTGAGACGTTCACTCCTCCTTTTGGAGATTTCTAGAAAAAAAAAGAAAAAGACCATCATTATACATTAATAAAACCTGAGATTTCTTGCTCTGCCTGCAAAGCTTTTATTGATTTTCTTCACTGAATTCCTTCAATGAGAGTGGAGGGACTGACACTTTGATTCCATTTACCATTATTTGGTGTGTGTTTGTGTGAGCCCTTATGGATGTGAATGTGAGTTTTGTGTACGTGTTTACAATGGATTTGCTTTTGCAGCTTTGTGTCTGCATATGCGCTGGCTGGACTTATTTAAAAAAACTATCTGGGAGCGTTTCATTCCAGAGCTTGAAGGTTTTAATCTGTGCTAATGTTTATTTACCCAAAATGCCACTACAAATCTTTTGCATCATTCATTTGTCCTTTTTTCTTTCTTTTCTTTTTTTAACATATATCAGGACATATAAAACACCAAAGACAGTGATAAGCTGTATTGTGTTGGTTAACTGTAGAGATAAAGAGCTTTTCCAGGGAGACTTCTTTTTCTCTGAATGTCTCTGGGTGATCAGGTTTCAGTGATGCTCACAGATGAAACCAGAACGGAGCACAAACACACACACACACACACACACACACACACACACACACACACACACACACACACACACACACACACACACACACACACACACACACACATTTGCAATCACACATCCCTTATCAGACAAAGACACAGCCACCAGCTGCTGAGACCAGGGTTCTAACTACAATGGCTTGCTCTGCTTTATATTTGGGCATCCACTGTTAAGCCTTTACCCTCAATATTAAAGTCATGGCTTATTCGGTGTGAAATAAATCACTATATTATTGCAATATTTTGTTAAAAGTCCTGGAGGAAATTGGACAAATTTGATATCTCTGCAGTTTGTCAACAAAAGTGCAATGTTTGCATCTTTTTTTTTTCTTCTATCAAACAAGAAACCACAACCCCAAGGTGTAAAAATCACATTTAGTATTAACTGCCTTTTGTTCCAGTAGACACAAGTCAATACTGTACGCCTGCTTCTACATGTGATGGATAGCACGCGCCTTTTGTTAAACTGTTGCTTTCATCACGCCACCAAATTTTCTACGTTGGATATGAGCTAAATGTTAATAGACTGACGATCATACAGAATGTGCACAGAGTGGCGCAAGAAGGTAATAAAATAAATGAAGCAATTAAATATTTGAGGTAAGTGTAAAAATTCAGCTGTTGGATTGAAGAAGATGTATATGCACATGGAAACGCTCCATATGCTGCTTTTATGTGCTTACATTTACCCACATATTCTTTATAGCAGCCTTTTCCCAGAATATAGAAAAGCTATATTGTTCTCTGGTGTAAAATGTCTAAGTTTCAAGGTTTATGTCCTCCTTCAAAAATGCATTACATGCTGTCATGGTTTATTGGTTCTAAAGTTATGGGTTTTTTTTTAATGGGATCCACAGTTTTTTTTTTTTTGTTTTGTTTTTTTAGTTTAAACTTGGTTTTCTGAAGTTCATTCTGTTTGTAAAGTTCCTTTTCTGTGTTTAGTCAGTCTTGGAGTTAGTGTTATGTTCTGTATTCTGGTCTGCTTCATTTATATTTTATTTTTGCACTTTGGTGCGCTTCAATTCCTGTTTTATTCTGCAGAACTTTCCTTCCCTTGCGCAGTCTTTTTGGTTTTGCTTCTTGTCTGTGTTTCACGACTGGATTCTGTTACTGATGACACACATGGATCACATTTTTCATAAGCTCCCTCAGCACTTATACTCCGAGGATTTCTTTGGTCTATACCAGATTCTACCTGTTTAACCCGCCAACTTGGTTTCTTGGTTTCAAGGCTCGTCATTTTCATTTACGTTAAATACTTGTTTGAACTGTTTAGGACACTTTTATATCAAGCTGCTGAGATAAAGACTGATACACTGGTGATGGCTGACCAGCTGGACATGGTGGAAGTCAACAAACTCCAGATGAAGGCTACGGTGATGGATGTAAGAATCCCAAGTGATGGTAACAACAAGAAGGAATATGATAGACTTATACAATACCCAAGGTTAAGAAACGGAAGAAGAAAAGGTCTGCGTACCTGTAGGAAATATTTACCTTCAGCGTTTTTCTCAGTGGACTGATTTCTTTGAAGCCACACTGATGAGCTGAGGGTCATCAAGAACACCCACCCCTGCAGCATCCATTCCACATCTCGCAGATCCATGAACCTTTACTGGAGACAGCTGAGATTAATAGACAAACTACTGGTGAAAACAGAGCCCCCCCCGCATCTCAGTGACATCTGGTGCCATATGGATGGGAGCACATGCCCAACAATGCATAAAAGCGACCTTGCGCGCCAGTTTAATTTTGCTGTTAACTTTTTCCACAGCTGAAAACTACAAAAAATAATTTGTATCAACAAGGTCTTTTGTGATTTTACACCTACATTTCTGTGTATACAGCCCATTTAAGGTGGTCTGAGAGCTGTTGATTAACATTTGCAAAATACCACTTTGTTTCTAAATCTTGCACCATACAATTATAGACCTTTTTTTCCTTTTGCCTTGCTATATTTTTGTGATTTGTGTTTGACTGGTCAGTGAATAGCAACATTCCCTGTGGTGTGAAAAGATTTTAGAAAAAGACAAGAAGTAATTATACATTTTTACAGCCTAATATCCTCAGGTGCTGCCTGGACTTAGTTGTCTCAACTGGCCGGACTTGTGAATGTGTGGACAAATCACCAAATTTACATAATGTTAGGAACACAAAATCTAATATTTTTGATTAAAGAGCCACTTGTAAAACACATGCAGATATGTTAGTCTTACTGATTACATACTAAGTCAAATATCTCAATGGCACCTTGATGATTTTGTTGGAAACTGATTTAGTCATTTACAAATATAAATTCAGCTGAAGATGTCCTTAAGTTGCCCTAAAGTTCCCACCCTGGGCTTTGACTCGGTAGAAACGGGGGTTGGTACACAGACAAAGAAGTTGGTAGTGAAAGAAACACAAAAGCATGCATATTATTTGTTTAAAAAAGAATTGTAACGAGTACAGGAGAAACAAAATGTACCGAGCTGGTAATGCTCCCTGATTCACTGGTCAACATGGCACCAGTTTGCCACCAACTAAACTGTCAAATACTTTGGTCTGTAATCCATCAATCCACCCATCCATAACTTCTGCTTATTTGAGCTCAGGTCGCAGGTGCAGCAGCCCGAGCAAAGAGGCCCAACCCTACCTCTCCATGGCCACCTCCTCCGACTCTTTTGTGGGAATACTGAGTCATTCCCAAGCCAGCAGAGAAATGTAATCTTACTAGTGTGTCTTATCTCTATCATGGGGTCTCCGCCTGGCTGGACCAAGCGCCATCTAACTTCTGGGTTTGAATCCCATGTGGAAGTAGGATTTGTTGCAGCTTCTGGACTGACCACCGGAGGCTGGTTCCAAAAGCGAGTCAGTCTCCATGGCAGTGTGGAGTACAAGAAATAGCACCTTCAAAAGGGTTCTTCAGAAACCTATGGGTCACAGCACTGACGCTTCCTTCTTTGTATTTACAGTCTGTTGTCTGGACATGAATAAAGCTTCTTCCCGAATATGTCCACAGACAGTCAAGAACTGGACGACCCTTCCTGTGACATCACACATAGGTGCTTTGGAAGTGTCTTTTCCCATGTACTGTGCGGTGTGCTTGGAAGCCAAGTGGAACTGCCACTAGCAGGATCTGACTCATTGCAGTTGGACTAGTATAGCTTGTTGCCAACCAGCTGACTGCCGGTCCCATCAGTCTTAGACTTGGAATTGTCCTGAGATGATATCCTGCTCCATTCTTCCTTAACCTGAACAAGAGCCAAGTTACCTAAACTCCTCCAGTCCAAACCTCATTCCAGACTCCAGACATTTCCAGTCGAGACCCGTGGTCTTGGATTGGAAGCTGCTCATTCTCATCCTTTGTTGATTTAAGGAATGACCCAACCTCCACTTAACTGTGCACTTAAATGCACAGAAGAGACGTTTATGATGCTTCCTAGCATGACTTGCTTGTTTTTTGCGTTGCACATTCAAGACTTCAGTTTTTGTATTTTATTTAATTTTTTGTAATGTGTGCAAAATGCTGTCATAACACCTTACATAGACTTACATGTGTAAATTAATCATATGTTTACAAATTACAATTCTCGGGCTCTTGACAATACATAATATATCTAGAAAAAAATACAAATGTGTAAGACAAAAAGCCTACTGTGGTGGCTTAAACTTTCTGTAAGTATTCTCAAACGCTACATGCATTTCTTTTTTCCAACCTTTGTCATTCTTCAATTCATGTATTTTGATCTCAGTTCAAAAAATCGATTGCTTAAATTGACCTATGATGTAAGAGATCGAACGAGTTGATGTCACTAATCTTTAAATAATTACTCTAAAAAAAAAAAAAGCTGTGGCAATTTTCTCCTTTGGTAACCGCATGAGAAAACACCATGAACGCTCATGAGACTCTGTTAGTGGATTGGATTTTTCTTTTTCTTTTTTTAAGTCAGCAAGAAACTCATCGAAGATTATTAAAGTAGATCTTCAAGACGCTGAAAAACTATTTTCTCAATTTCTTATTAAGGGAGATTGGGTCTCAGAGTGCAACTCTTTCTGCTGAAATTGAAACAGTTTAGTTTATTTCATGGGAGATGTCAGTAATTACTGACATCAATTTAATTACCTATAGCTTTCTTGCAGGAAAAAAAAAAGAATGAAAAGGTGAGCTGCATATCAGATGTGACCAGACCTTGTGTGTGGGCTTTAATTCTCTCTTAGATATCAATCATTAAATGAAACTTAAAAGAGACAGAAAATGATATTCTAATGACATTTATTAAGCACTTTTTCTTCTGTGGACTGTCATCCACGACAAACTATTTCACCTTACCAACAAACCCCCAAACACCAGTGAATAAGACCTGCTGACAATGCACATTGTGTAACAGTGACCTTATTTTACATTCATCTCTCTTAACCCACCTCTCCCCTACTTGTGACAGCCCGTTCATCAGAGGGACAAGTAGTCTTGGTTCATTCCCTGCACCAGTGATTAGACTTCTAATCGCATGTGTAGCACAGTTGCAAAAATGAGCAAAAGCATTTTTGTCTTGTGGGACTTAAACCTGGAACATGTTGCTCTGTGCACCTTCATGTGCAAAGGTTAGCACCTCCTCTCCTAATCCTATGCTATTTGGTATTGCATTATCAGTAATAATAAAGATCTGATCATAATAGCTCCCAGTGTAGGCAATAACATATAATTTGTCACTGTGACATAATTTATGAGAAAGTCAAAGAAGTCAAAAAAGAGAGAGCAATCCTAGGCAGAAGAAGTTAAGTTGCAGGAAGGTGCATGGTATTCATTAGCCCTTGATGAACTGATCATCAATAGGTGTGCAAACCTCTATAAAAGCAGACATTTATTAAACCATTTATAAAACCAGGAGAAATCTGCTACTGTCCAAAATGAACATATGAGCATGTCTCAGGGTCACAAAACTGCATCTGAACAAACCACAAGAAGAGACCATAGTGTTCTTCAACCATAGTCGTCATGACCCACCGTTCTGCATGTTTCAGATGGTCGGCTCTAACACACCTGATTTAATCACCATCAGTTTGTCATCAAAGTCGACATAAATCTGTGTTAATGGCTCTCTAAATTTAAGCCAAGTATGTTATAGTAAAGCAACATCTGAAATATGCAGGACATTAGGTCCTAAGGACCAGGGTTGAAGGGTATTGATGTAACTGTTTGGCCTAAAGGTCCAGCTGCATGTTTTTAAACATTTAAAAACAGCGTTTTAGCACAATAGAGCACAGCAGTGGAGAGGGTGATTATGTTGGGTTGCTTTGCAGCAACAGCACCTGGGCACCTTGTAGTCATGGTGCCGACAGTCAACTACTCCATATACCAGAGCTTTCCAGAGGCAAAACTCAAGCCATCTGTCCTACAGCCCAAGCTTGGTTGAAACTCAGTCATGCAACAGGACAGTGATCTAAAGTTAGCAGGACATCTACATTATCCACAAGAAAAATAAAAGAATATAAATGTTGGATAGTTCATGTTCTCAACCCAATGGTAATAATGTTTTAGGACCTTTAGAGAGCCAAAAAATTGAATAAAAGGTGAAAAGTGTAAAGAAAAGAAGAAATGTAAGGAAGAATGGATGAAAAATTAATCCACAATGATGTCATACAGGAAGCATTCAAGACAGTGATGGGGATAATTAGTACTCTTAGTACACTTTTTTTCTTTTTGCTTCATATGTGTTCAGTTAATAAATCCATGGTGGAAAAAAAGTTATCAGTTGTTATTCTGAGGTTGTATTTGCCTACTACTAAGACCCTACTACTGTTGTCATGTTTCAATATGACGACAATCATAAATCACAAAAGTGATTTATGTGAGAGTGCTTTTCATGAAGAGAACAAAGCTGTTTCTAAAAACAAATCTCACTTTCTCACATATTTTCTGTGTGACAGTATTAAGCATCTGCTTCTCAGCTTTTGGCCTTGCTGCATGTAGTTCATGTAGAGTTTGTAGCTAGCTTTGTTTTAATCAGTGTTTTATTATCTTAAGTCTAGTGAGTTTGACACTCACCTCAGGTAAACTGGTGCAGATAAAGGAAGGGGCTCTAGTGATTTCAAATTCCACTTTCAGGAAAATACATGAAGCTCTTTAGCATTCTGTTTCATCTGTTTTATCCTCCACAGTGAGGGTCTTCTGTATAAACTACCCAAAAAGCATTGCTTTTTTCCCCCCACCACCTCTCAAGGCGGGCACTCAAATTAGCAGTCCAGGCTGAATGAACACTGTCATTAACAGCGGGCTTTAATATCCCCAGCAACTGCTTGTGAGACAGTGGTGTGAAGTAGTTGTTAATGACTGCATATTTCAAATATTGTGTATTTTCCATACGTGTTGCAGTCTGGGTGGCAGTGGAATAGGAGGATTCACGGTGCCGTGGGAAAGCAGGCAGCGAGGCAGTGGTACAGCAGCCCAGGGCAGGGTGGTATAGGCAAGAAACGCTGCCTTGGAGCGCGTCGCGCATACAGAGGGGAGCCGCTGATTGACAGTCGGAGGTTCGGAGCGCCCCGTGCGGTTCTCAGGCGGAGCGCGCTAATCTCCCCGCAACCGTCTCGTCGGAGGCATCTCAGCAGCCACACCAGCCTGGTGCAAATAGGCTGAAAGAGGCGGCATCCACCCCGCGGGTTCCACATCGGAGGCTTTTTGTCGCGTAAAAAGCAAAGCAAGGACACGGCGGCTTTTACAACCCCATCCCATCTTCTTTTTACCTTTTGCGTCCTTACTGAAAACAGTTCTAAAGGAGCTGCCGATTCAAACTAAACAAGAGTGGGTGGACAAAAAGCCCGGACCGCGTTCAAAATCTGAATCAAAGAAGATTTGAAGTATTTTCGCTGGAGTAAAAGGACTATCGCTCACAGGATCATTTTGGGGATTTTTCTCCCTTTATTAAATCCAGTAAATTTTGATGTCTTTGTTGAATCATATTTTTTAATGAGGAGCTTAAACTAAAACTATTTCTTACCATTTATAAGCGGAAAAACGGATAGATCTTCAGGAAGCTCTCGGAGGAAATTTAAGTTCAATTTTGGTGCGCAGTTTTGCGCGGCGTGTGCGGTCGCTGAGCAGCAAAAAGTAGTTGTGCTTTATTTCTGTATTATTGTTATTAATACAAGTATTTAACCTTTTCATTTTTTAAACACATGTATTTCCGCATGGAGTGAGCTAAATCCCAGATACAGACTTACAGAAAAAAGAGTGGGTTTATTCTCTGTCGCGTGGAGCAAACAGGCGGATCTGATGCGCAAATTCTTCGTGGGATGGTAAATGACCGATGGGGAACCATGAACAGCTCTTCTGAACTCGAAGATGGAACTCGGCATAAAAACCAGGTATGTTTGCACAAACCTACAGTTGCAATAGGGTTTCTTTTTTTCTTCTTCTTCTTCTTCTTCTTTTTAGGAGTGGTGCATCTGCTTGGTGCAGTGTTACCACGCTGGATTTGGTGGTGTATGCCTCACGGGCGAAATCCCTGCACTGTGGAGACAGTAGCTGCAGATGAGCTTTTCCGAACTCCCATAGCTTCT
Source organism: Xenentodon cancila (assembly GCA_014839995.1). Classification (NCBI taxonomy): domain Eukaryota; kingdom Metazoa; phylum Chordata; class Actinopteri; order Beloniformes; family Belonidae; genus Xenentodon; species Xenentodon cancila. Next base: position 5,726,556 of record CM026215.1, on the reverse strand, counting down.
GTTCCTGTTACACTGCATAAGCGCACCCGCGGATCACACGGTCCCAGGTCCCGATTAGCGTGTCAGAACGCGTAAATGTGATGTTTAGTCTACTTGGGAGATGACATGTCGGAGAGTAGTGCTAGAAATCACTGCAGGAGATAATCGTTTGCGCATCGCGCTTGGATCTTTCTCCATATATTCTCACATTTCCTCTCCGTGTGAGGGGCACAGCCTGCTCAAATGTATGGAAATCACATGTTTTCCAGTTTAGAGAGTTGAATGGAGCTGAACTGAATTTTGAATTTGAACTTGGCCCGCAGACATCTTCCAGCATCTAAACTGTCCGCAGTTCTCCAGGCTGTCTCCAGCTCTGGTGAATTGAGACAGGAGTGAATGTGTGTGGTGTTACAGTCAGGCAGGCTCACTTATGGGAACAGCCAGTGTGTTTTCACAAGGTCAGTAGAGGGTTATTGACAACCCATCAGGAACGGGGCTCCAGCGGAGCGCGCAAACGTATTTCCGTGGAAAAGACCTTTTTCTTCGCCTAATTAGAATGGAGATGGGTTCTTGTGTTTGGCAGTTCACTGGAAAGTAACGAATACCTGGTGAAAAAGGAGTTAGGGGGAAAAATAAAAGCCTTGAACACGTTTTAAATACTGGCACAGACTGGCACAGTGATTTGCTGTAGTGCTTGTCTAGAAAAAGGTCCCAGCAGTGAACACTTTCTCTCCCTCATGGCCTCTTTTATCACTTTTCAATAAAGCAAACTAGCTCATTCAAAACTAAATGTGTATCATCAGATGATCTTTGACTAAAAGCCTTTTGCAAGTAAGAAGTTTTTGGCATTCAGGGTGTGTTAGTTAGAAGGAAACCAGCAAGCTGCACATTTCCTGTAAGCCTGGTAGGTGTTAGATTGCTTCCTGTCTTGTGCTCCTGCAGCTTTCTGAGTCACTGGAATGGTGGCACTGTGAACTGGGAATGAGTTGGAGTTAGATCAGCATTGATTGATAGAAAGCTGTTGTTAATTTGTCATAGCTTACAGCTGACAGAGGTAAGGTAAGGGCAACAGTTTGCTTATTGCCAACAAGCTGCCTCATCTTCTTTATGGCCAGTTAAAGGTCATGTGAAAACCAAATACTTCTCCTCTGTGTTTTAATTAGCTGCTTAGGTCTCACGCAACACTGTAGTCTTTGTCTCTGGATACTAAACTGCTCAGGAAAAATGCTTCTCTAAACACAAAAGAATATGCAATGAGGCTGATTTTAAATTTCTCAGGTTTGTGATCCTGAAGAAAAAACTAAACAAAACAAACAGAATCCTGTGATGCTGAGTGTTAAGCCTATAGAGGATAAGAAGGAAAAAATATGTCCCACGACTTCAACACTTTACCACAGATCAGACAGCGACTGAGGATGTTGGATGAGATGAGAGGCAGTGGGAAATGGGGACTGGCGTCTAATGCTCCTCTCTGCACACCTCCTCCCCTCTTCAGTTGGTCTATTTCAATTGGTGAAAGCTTGGCCGGCTTGCTTTGCTGCCACACATACATGCACACATAAATCGTCTGTAATCTGGAGCGGTAACACCACACCTTTATCTCCAGACTCGAGCTACTGACACAGTCATTTCAGATGAGAGGGATCAGGTAATAGAGATCTGTAGTGGTCCCAGTTTGTGTTTATTGCAGTTACTCTCCATATTTTATTCCACATTGACGGTGTGCTCTCTGCAGCTTCCTTTTGTGACAGACAGAAGCCAGTTACAGTTCAACGGACATTCAAATACAGCTTGAAATTGGCCTTGAAATCTATTCTGCTGCATAAGAATGAACTGACACCATGTCTACATCTTATGTTCTGCTTTTGGGTGAACTCGACAGTGAAACAGCTTTAAATAAAATGGGATGAAAGTAAGAGAGCTAGGTCAAGGTTGCTGTTTGCCGTAATAAGGTATGAGGGCAAACTTAAAAAGAACGGTGTGTAAAATCATAAAACTGGTGTTGATATGTCGTTTGATTCCTTTCTTTGTAATATTGTTGGACGATTATGAACTTCTACATGGGAAAAGCAGACACCGGGTGGAATTCTGATTCTCACAGGAATACCTTTTGACAATTTTCACAATTTCACCTTTGCCTCATGCAGCATATGTGGCTGTGCTGCGCATATGTGGCTGTACGTTTTTCCTTTTTACCACACATTGGCTCTCACCCTCACACATACGCAGTATAACTGAGAACACAATAAGGACGTGGACTAAGGACCCCATTGGAACTGGATTCAATCAATAACTCTCTGAGAACTCCAAACTTTCCAAAGTACTGAAAGGACTGTTGAAAACTACGGAAGGCAGCTGTGTCTTGCCAACTTACTGTTCACTTACTGGGAGCAATTTTCAGTGGAAAATATTGGTGAAGCATTGGAGGTTGAAGCCACAAAGGAGTTCATGGAGACCAAAACATAAAACATATACACATGTAAAACCCCAGTGACCCAGCCCCCCCCAAAAAAAAAAAAAAATTTATTTACAAATCAGCACACACTGATTGCTGCGTGTGAAGAAATGTGCCATTGTAAGTTAAAAGAAAGAAATAGTTGGATTTTAATTTGACTGTCAGAAAAAGGTTGTAACAGGATGATGTTTAGCAGTGTGCAACATCTCTCTTCTTTTAGTCCATATATGTGTGAGAACTGAGGAGACCAGATGTTGGAGACCAGATGTTGGAGTTTGGGTCGAGGCGTGTTGCCCCTTTTCTTCTCTTGTACAGGATTTCAGTGACTCTACAGTTCTAGTTTGTTCTTCTTTTGCTGTATTTTCCTTTCATGATTCACCTTTGGCCTGGTGAAAATTGCCTGTAAGGAGGTCACTTCAGCACCCTGATTCTTCTACTACAAAGCCATGCTTTTGTAAATGATGCAGAATGTGGTTAAGTATTGTTATACTGGTTAGGAGCATGTGTTGCTTAACTACCTGTGTATACCTTTGAGCATTGACGTTTCCATTACAGATGTGCAAACTGCTCATTCCATAGATACTAATGCACCCATATGCCTTAAGAGATACAGGCTTTAAAATGCTGCATCTGTGGTTTCCAACAAGAATTTCAAAATTGTGGATTCGTTTGACCACAGGGCAGTTTTCCAATTTTCTTTAGCCCAGATAAGATTTTAATGTTTTTGGTTCACATACAGAGTCATCTTTGCATGAACGAGCTTTAACTGGACTTGTGGATGGCACAGGGAACTGTGGTCTGGATTTCCGGAAGCGTTCCAGAGCCCATGCAGTGATTTGCATTTCAGAATCATGCCTGTTTTTAATGCAGATCCACCTGCAGGCCTGAAGATCACAGGCATCCAACACAGATTTCTGGCCTTGTTCTCACATTTTTCGAGATTCTCTGAATCATCTGATGATATGTTCTGTAGACGATGGGATGTTCAAAGTTGTCACAAGTTTGTCAGATTGACAAACCTTCTGAGAGGCCCCTCCTCTTTAAGATGCTATTTACATATCCAGTCCTGTGACTGACGATGGCAATTAACATAATTTGTTTTAAGATGTACTTCTAGGTATTTTCTTTTTCTTTTTAGAACCACTTACTTTTTGAGTGATTTATTACTTCTGTTACAGCTTTTTTTTTTAAATTAGTTTCTGCCATCAAGATCAAAATAAAGCAATATTTTTAATGAAATGACAAATGTTTCATTTCATGATAGTTTAAGTAATGATTAGCTGTCAGCTTGAGCTGTCACTTCCTACAGCTTGTAAAAAAATATATTCTGCAAATTCTTTTTAATAAGATACATGCAAAGTGCAAGTATGCCTCCTTAATTTGATGTTATCTCTTAATAATGCTGATAATATTCTTCTATTAGTTGATCCAGGATGTAGTGTGAAGCATGATTCTTATACTTTTTATGATACTTGTTGTAAAGAATGCTTTCTAACACGTAAGGACTCAGCGTTGGGTTTTTTTGATGCGAGGGGGCTGATTTTGTGGGTTACCCTTGTCGAACTAATGAACCTGCTTAGCTGGCCTGGGGGTGTAGGATGTATTGTAGACCGTAGCAAAAACAGAACAGAGAGACTTCCCTGGTTCACTGGGCCTGTGATTTCCCTGTGGTGGAGGAGGGGGATGTGTGATATGGTGGCCGGGCAACTCTTAACAACCTCAGCTTCCGTCTCCTCCACTCTGCTCTTGATGGCATTAAGATAACATCTGTTAGCAAATGCTGTCAGCCCCAATGGTCTGCATCGCTTTGGCACATCACGTATCTCGAAGTGGACATCAGACGGTAAATTCCAGCAAATCTTGTCTAATCTACAATGCTTGTATGATCTTCACACCCATCTTACCTCCAGACAGTTTACTTTGGATCCACTCAAGTTCCCTGAAAACAAAACTGTCGTGTTAAGTGTTTTCTGGAGGTTCTGAAGTGTCTCATGATTGGTCCAATTTCTGGAGCTCTCCGTGAGGCGCAGCGGTGCCTCATGAACGTGCCAGAATTGGATCAAGAGTATAAAACTGTTAACTGGACACACCGCTATAATAAAGATTACATGCTCTTGTGAGACTTGGAAACACTGTCAGTATTTGTAAGGAAATGAAACAACACATCTTGCATTTTTGTTGTTGTTGTTGTCGTTTGTTTTTGAGCTTACAATAACATATAAGGTAATGTTTAATCGTCGCAGCAGTTTAGATAGCATTATTTTCCATATTTGTGGACCTATCTCCACTTTAAGCTGTAGTGACATGGACAATTTCTGCTCCTAGGTAAGCTCATGTAAATATTACCAAACTAAAATGATATTTTGTATTTCTGTCATAACTGTACGGTTCGAGCTTATCATGATCTTACAACCTGTGAGAGTTTGTGAGATGTACTTTTGCATTTGCATAGACTTCACTCCACAGGTGGGTAATTACTTTTTTCTGTTTGATGTATATGACTGTACAATCAAAACTGTGCAGTGAGGTCAATATATTACAGATGAAAATGATCAAATTAGGACATCAGACCTTACTGTGGTGATACTGCATGTTTGGAACGTCAAAGCGATATCAGCAGCTTTCTTTAGGAAACTCAAAGGGACAGGCAGCTCTAGAGGCTAATTAAAAGCACAAGTATGGCATGTACCGAGGAAATAGTCCTTTTTTTAATCATCTGTACCCGCTGTTTTAGAAAACTTAGTACAGACAGCATATGAAGCGGTGAAATTTGCTACTTTTAATTTGATGCCATGACCACATAAATCGTAGTAGAAGGAAATTTACCACTGACAGTTATTAAAATCTTAACAATAAATTTCCCTTCAGGGATTATTAAAGTATTTTTGAACTGAAATGACACATATCATCACTTTTTTTTGGCAACATTCTTTCTTTCTTGGTATGGGATGTCAAAAGGGTAACTTTTATTTGCATAGTCTCAAATCATTTCAGACACTGCAGACCCGAAGATATTTCTTTTTGTTTTCTTGTTAACTTTTTTTGATCTGTATTCTATATTACTGCTAGTATAAAGGTAAGACAAACAAAACAATGTTATTTCAAACAGATTATATCAGCAGGTGAATGGAATGGAGATTTTTTTACTTTGTTAACAAATAAATCAAGAATCAGAAAAACAGTCCTTTAGGAAAATAGAAGTAGGAAAACAGTAACATAAAACATTAAATTGGATATTCAAGGAATCTGGAAGAATTTCAGTGCATAAAGGACAGTGGTATAATTTGATTTAAGCTGACTTGACCTCTGATCTGTAATGAGATCGTAATCTGATCAGGATCTCCGATCCCTCAGAAGATGTTGCATCAACAGCCATCATCATCAGCTATATTGTAATCGATATCTTTGTCTGGTAAAACTCTGCAAAAGTTTTTCTGCAGTTATTCACAAGCACTACTTAACAACTGTGACCAAAAGAAGCCATTTTTAACTTCTCTCCACTCGCGACTGATTGACATTTCTGGACTCTGAGGCTTCTGAAATGGACCGTCACTTAGTGAAAGTAAGTATGGGGTTCAGACAAATACGTTGTCTATAGTTGTAACAAAAGAAAAGAAAAGGCTTTCATGTGCTCTGAGGCAAAGGCGAACAGGACCATCCAGAATGTTATCAGCTCCAAGTGCAAAAGCCAGGAGAGGACGGTGTGGGATTGTAGTAGACGTTTCAGGTTTGGAAATGCATACACCACAGCTTTGCATAGTTAAAACCCATTGCTTTAATATCTGTAAAGTGTGTGATAAAAACACGAGTGGTCAACAGGAGTGTGGGCCTATTGTTAGAATGAAGGTATGACTGTATGAGAGGAGTGTGTGTTGGTGGATCAAAGCAGTAACGAGCCATTACCGTCAAGTTGTTACATAAGTGAAGAGAGCTTTTTCATACAAACTGATTTAGTATCGCAATGGAGCAGGTACTATTTAATATAGGTTTGTGAAACAGAGGGACCTATGTTACGTAACATGTATCTTCCGTAGTCCTCCAGATGTATAGGGCGCAGTCTGAAGGTTAGAAATGACCCTTTTATTTGTATTATCCCTGCTTATCTTCATCTGCTTTTGTAACTGACCTCACACACCTTTTTAGCATCCTTTTCTCATTTTGTCTCTCTCCATATCTCTTGCTGACCTGAAGGAACAAAGTATTTCAATATCAGTCTGGTAGTGAAAGGTGCTCGAAAGGCTTTAAGAAAAGTGGCAGAGGCAAGAGAGGAAAGGAACAAGAAAGAAACAGGGTTTATTAAAAGCAGATTAAAAAGAAGATAAGAGCCAGAGAGAAACAAAAGAGCAACCAAAGTAGAGTAGAAAGCACATGGTAGGATGGAGTGGATGAATCACATAAGATTAACACAGGAGGCCACAGATAAGTGCTAAGCACACATGAAGTAGATGTATTCAGCTGTTAAAAATCCCACATACATACAGTATGAGCTTGTCATTTTACATACAGTATCAGATATTTCTTCTCAAGGAAACAGTCTTTTTCCACCGTCAGCTCTTGAATGTTTACAAATGTCCCATAAAACATTCACCAAAAACAAGTTTAAAATAAATAAAATCAGCTGCAATGTGACATAATTGTCTTAATGTAGATACTGATACTGGTAATTGTATGATTATTGTTATTTTTATTATTATAAATGTCATTATTTTTTATTGATTTTGAGCCCTACATCTGTTTTAGTCTGTCAGTGTATATGTGACTCATTACATTTTGTATGTAGTTTAACATAATTCCCAATGGTTTGCAAAACTTTGGCTAAAGTATAACAAGACCTGTTTTCCAAAAGGTTATAAGTTTAAAAGGAACATTTTCTGTGATCTTTTAAAATCCAACCAAGTTCAAAGCACAGACTGAAAACGCTGAGCCAAACAGAGAGAGGAATAAAACAATAGAGAAACAGGATAAATGGTGTAGAAAACACAGAACTAAACTGAGGTCTTTGTTAAAAGTCTTACATCTGTTGTCCTACATCACTGCCAGCTGCTGCCCCCTAAAGAGCCTTTTTGTGTGCTTTTAGCCTTAGCGTGAGAGAATCTGAGTCCACAACGACAATGCGTCCAATACGGATGAATTTCTATCTGTGTTAATTATGTTTTGAGTATTGCATGCAATCAAAATATAATACATTAAGACGCTTCTGCTTATTTCATGCAATTTTATGAAGCTGAGTTTTGTTTTTTCTTTTGTCAGTGCAGCCAGACGCTCAACCCTGACTTGCACCAGACTTTTGAAAATGAATCGGGCTTGTTTGCTTTAGTTGAAATAATGTGACACTGAACTCGTGATGAGAATGCAGGAAAGGTTTTTCTTTTCCCAACTTCTCCAAGTCTTGTTTGTGGAGTTAAATCAACCCAGGGATTTTGATTTAAGGCTTTCTAGCAATCGCAAAGTGCATTTCTATTATATTTTTGATGCAAAACTTACAATAATTTCAAAGTTGAGTTTTATTGACACTTTGAAATGTTGTTTGTTTCCTTTATGGGACAAAAATGTGTTTTCTCCTTTCTTGTGGTGAGTTATTCACAGAATAAAGGCAATAAAACTTATGGAGCTGATGATGCACCAAAAAGAGCACGCTGCAGCGGTGATGTAACTTGTAAATATCACATAAAGGTACAAGTTTGTACTTTAACATCATACGCTTAATAACAAATTGCAAAAATTAAAAAAAAAGTGACAATGAGATGCCCTTACAAATGAAATCTTAATTTTATTGCTGTCCCTGCCCTGCTGCAATGCAGTTGGTTTGGTACGTTCTGTACCAACGGCAGTGGGGCAGCTGGAGATTTACCAGGCCCATTTCACTAGGGGTTCTCTTTCTGCCACATATTTAGGATTTCTGAGAGGTCATTGTTGATGATTTCATAGAGGAACAATGGATTTAAAACTTTAGGATGACTCATGCAACTTTTAATGAGTTATGCGAGGCAGCAACTCCTCTTGTTGCGCCTGCTGCATCATGCCCATGGGAGCCCACACCTACAGAAAAGCGAATGTGACTCTTTTTGGTGCCTTATGTAACCTGAAGATGTAAAAAGGAAGTCTTTCCATTGCAGTTTGGTGAAATATATATTTTCAAATCACCAGAAAAACACCTCATGCAAGCATTTCTTTTTTTCTTTTTCGTGATATATGGGATATTCCTTTCCAAAATGAGATTGTTGGATAGAAACCCATAGAAGAGGTTCTACAGGCAGGTTTTCCTGGCCTCCTGGACTTTACCTTGACCTTAACAAAACTGCTGTTTTGTAATGGGTAACAATTGAGGAAACATACCTTATAACATTTTTGCTACATTCTCATCTTGTAGCTTCTGTTAAAAAAATAAATTTAAAGTCTGAAACTTTTGCCAGAGTTATCAATGAGCTCACATTCCTTGTGGGGCTTTACTTGACCAAAGCAAATATACAGCATATTGCTTGAGACATGGCTGTATGCCTTTTTGAGATCAGTTCATTTTCCACTCACTTAACTTGTAACAGCAACACAATTTTCTGAACAGGTTTGCACAAATATCTCAATATTGCCGGTTTTCTGTGAAGGTGGAGAATGAAGGCACCACAGGACAAGGTTAGAGTGTACCGTCCAGGGTGCGTATTGATAGATGTGTCAGCACAACGACCTGATGGGCAAGGTTTCACTGTAGAAAAGCTAAAAGTGCGATACGGAGGGAAACCAGGCAGAATAGGGGGGATTAGATTTCAGTATGCATGACTCAGCTTCTCCTGTGTGTTTGTGTGTGTGTGTGTACCATATCTGTTTATCTAAGAACGGGTCATATAGAAGAAAAAAGACTTTCCAAAAAAAATAAGTTCAGCAGCTTGTTCCTAATACAGTTAATGGACTTTAATATCAGCATTCTGCAGTTGGCTGCCCAATTCTGCAATTGGCTGCCCATTTACTAAATCCTTATTGAAAATGTATTAAAAGTCACCTTTGAGAGGCAAATGAGAGGTGTGCTGATGGAGGGAAAACAGTGGGCTGGAAATGAGATGGCGTGCTGGCGCAAAGGATGAGAGAGAGAGCGAGAGGGAGTGTGTGCATGTGTTAAAGCATTCTGGCATGTTGATGGACAACTAGCCAAGCTCGTTCTACTGACGGGCTGAGCTCTATCTTCACATTTATAGTGAGAAATGTCCAATTTCCCTCTGGTGATTTCCATCTCAGAGTTAAAGAGTTCTGTTCGCGTAATGCTCGAGTTTTTATCAAAAAGAGATGTGACATGGTGAGATTTGCTGTTAAGGGATCACAGGCTACTTTTCAAAATGTATTGCTTCTTTTCCTGCTGCCTTGGTGCATCATTAATCAATACTTAAACGCTTATGCATGCAAATACAAAATATTACAATATATATGATATTACAGTCCAAATAAGGCCAGCGTTCTTCGATGTTTGATGGGTTATGTACATAGCTAAGAATATAGAGTGAAGAGTAAATAATGAGGGAAGTGATTACATCCTGAAAACCCAGAACATCATTTGTGGTCATTAGTAAAGTTTAATTAAGCATTCGTTTTACCCTGACCATCAGATCCGGAACAGAGGAGTAATATAGGACAGGAGGAAGAAAGTGAGTGAAGTCGTAACTCAACATAAACCGCTTTAGCACACAACCCCAGTGAAAACTGTCAGAAGATGAAAAATGCCTGGAAGCAAGCCACAGCTGACTTTAAAACAGTGACGCTAATGTGTGGCATCTGTTCCACCACGAGTGCACTGGGAGCTTTTTTCATCGTGTGTTGAACTGCCAAAACTCGTGCGGTTGAGTTGCTCTGCTCTCTTGACTCTCTCCTACTTTTAGTCCCTCAAAAAAAAAAAAAAGAAAAGAAAAAAAATCACTGTTATCGGCTCTCCTGTGAGCCGAGTGGAGCGTTTTCCACAGCAAACTGTCTCCGCATATTTACCTGCTGATGACTTGCTTGAGCTAACAGAAAAAAAAAACAACATAATGGCATCATTAGGAGCCATGCATCATCAGATGTCTCACGGGCATTAACAACATTAACTGACTCAAAGGATGAAGTCTGAGAAATGAAATTCTTTGTTGTTGAATTATGAATTGGTTCCAAATATAATTCCTGATCCTGTTTTCCCTTTCTCCATCTAAAGCCGTACTGCAATTACATCGTATTGAGAGACTACTGAGTGGTGTTGTTGTGTTGTGGACAAGTGCAGTTATAACAAATCCTGGCATGGGACTGAGTTGGATATGAATTTGAAATAGATGTACACTTTTGTGAATTTTTGATGCGGCGTGCAGCTCTGCTTCTGAAAGGCAACCCAGAAGTCATGTGTGTTATTTATTATAAGTGTTATTATCTCATGCCACAATTAGTTTGCCTGATATCAGATGGCATTAGAAACGCTTAACAGTCTGTTTCCAGCTTCAGCCTGGCATCGCCTTGTTCCTAAATCAATTTATGTTTCCGGAAGGGAGTTTGGTTTTCCCCGAACAAATCAGATCCAAATCAGACCTACATTTTGCAGCCATGCCAACATGCTTAATTTGGACTGAAGCAATGCAAAGTATGCACAATCCTGCATTTGTTGTTGTCTGCCGTGTCTGGAAGCACTGAGAAAAAGGAGAGCGACGTCTGCCCGTGATGGTGATTATCTAATCGTTCCCTTTCCGCTGAGTGTCTCAGTTGAGAAATTGTTGTATCATCCCACTAAAATAAGTCAACTTGGTAAATGACTAGTCTGGAGCCAGACTTTTAATGAAATATGTCGGGGAACATTGCAATGACTGTCTATGTTTTTAAATATAATAAAAATGATTAGGATGTAACTGACATTTTCTGCCTCATAATACTGACAACAGTACAGTACGGTTAGGCTGCTATTTATAAAATAATTTAATTGTTAATAAAATATGGTCAGGAAAAAAAAAAAAAATTGTAGCGGTAAGTGGCACGAATGACAGGCATAAGAAATTATTTTGGTTTCTTTTGGAGACAAAAAAAAAAGACAAAAAAACACATGCATAAAACATACTGAGGGCCAGACAGACAGATCGAAGCAGCGTCACGTACAGAGACATGTTTATGCTGCTAACATATTAAACAGTCATGACAAACTCATAGCTAATATATTAACTGACTTATCTACTAACATCCATTATTTATTCATCATCAAAAATTCAATTTGGCAGACTATGTGCCATTATTCACATGCCCTGGGGAAAGCAGCATATTTGAATAGCTGAGAATTGTAGGCCCCACTCCCATGGCATCTTGTTATTTCAGATCCCTCCCTTTAAATGATTCAAACAGTGAATCAGTCAGAAAATGTAGCAGAATGATTGTTGATGAGAGAAAAAAAAATTGCTCCCTGTCGTATAGAGCTGAAGTTACTTTACTTTTTGGAGAGAAATATGTCATTGTTCCTGGCCTATTTAAAAAAAACAGCAGACAGAGGTTCTGGAATGCCGCTGTCATACATTGTCTGCATTGCTTTTTTATTATAGCAGAAAAGGAACATTTTGCGTTTTCTCCATGTTTCAACTTGCATCTTATTCCAGGGTTAGTTTTTGACCTCCTGCTGTCACTGCAGTAGAGAAGCACATATGTATTACATATTTGGCTCGTCTTGTTTCCTCTAGTGAAATTCAGCACTTCTCTGCAATACCTAAGACTGAATGAGATTGGATATGGAAATGTTGAGTAGTACGAACCAGTAGTTTCTGCTGATGTTGTGGAACTTGGCAGCAGGAGAACAGGAGCTATTCCTCAGAGAAGCAAACGCTTGCTCATATCAACACTTCCGGGCAGGCAGACACATGAAACCAGAAACAGAAACTTGATGAAATGAAGTTGATGTAAACGAAAAATACACATACAATTTCATAGCTATTACTTAACATGTCATTTGCACAAAAAGACAACAATTACGTTTAATGGTCATCTTCTAATTTCATCGAATCAATCAATCGAATAGGACAAACCTGTCACACAAATGCTTTCCAAAGAGTGGTTCTGAAGGCAAGGCAAGGCAAGGCAAGGCAAGGCAAGGCAAGGCAAGGCAAGGCAAGGCAAGGCAAGTTTTAAAATGATGATTTAAAATGTAAACAAAAGAAAGAAAGAAAAAACAACAATAGATAAAATCAGTGGTTAAATTGTGTTCAAGTTTTGAAACTCAAGCTTAAAAGTAAAACAGTGCAGATTTGTGTCTTTTTTCAAATGCAGCTGAGAACAGGTGAGTCTTCAACCTGGATTTAAATAAACAGGATGTTTCAGCTGATCTGAGTCTTTCTGGGAGTTTGTTCCAGACATGAGGAGCAGAGAAGCTGAAGGAAGCTTCTCCATGTCTGGTTCTGACTCTGGGAACTGATATAAACTGGATCCAGATGACCTGAGGGGTCTTGAAGGGTCACACTGGGTAACTGATGTATTTTGGTCCTAAACTTTTCAGAGCTTTATAGATCATTTTTCGATGCTGTGATGCATTTTGGCTGGATGTGACAACCCTGTTTTAATAATGAAAATGACCAAATGGGCTGAACGAACTCATCTGGCAGCTGGTTGGAACATAGCGACAACTTAGCTATTTTCACTTAGCTTAACCCTGCTAAACTGTGATGAAACCATCCCCTACCTTACCTTAATTGTGATCAAATCGGTCCATCTATCCTCATTTCTGATGCTACTAACAGAACAAAATCTGAAACTATGACCGCCAGAAATCCGGCCGAGCTCCACTGGGGCCTGCAGCTACCCAACCACAGCCAGCGAGGGGTCCAGGCCTGCCTGAAAGTGTTTCCTGCAGGTCCCTGCAGGGTGTCCTGGAAGGGCTGGGGGCCAAAGTGGCTCAGTTAGAGCACCCGGCTGCTGCCTGAGGCTGACGGCCAACAAACCGGTGGCCGTCAGGCTGGCTGATCGAGCTTGCTCCAACTAGCAGCCATGGGATGAAGGTGAAGGTAGTTGCTGCTGGCTGCTCTGGCTTAGTCACCACCCCCCCTGGACTGTACCAGACCAACCTAGAATCTGTCGTGTTGGGCTGTATTACAATTTAAAGTGCAACACGATTTTACTTTAAAATAATAATGATCACACTCTGTTATTCTCAGCTGAGAAGTCAAGTTTACTTAATGTTTTAACAAGCAGAAATATCAGCAGCCAGCCTTTCGCACCAGACTGCAATGAAGCCGTTATTCTAAAAACACCATAGTTATGGTTTAGTATAAGTTTCAATTGATCAGGTACATAAAACAGTGGGTTGGTTGATGAATTTCTAGATAGATTGCTCTTACAGTTGCACCTCTCTGGTGCTCTGGTAACCTCTGCAACCTTTTTGTTATAGCCTTGTTTGAAGGGTTGATAAAAAGTGTGCATGAGAGGCTCAAAGTGTCTGCTAGAGAGCTCTTATGGCCTCCACAATTTGACAGTCGTTAAAAGGCCTAAACCCCCACTTACTTCATTGGAAAGTTCAGAAATCTTGAGTCCATGAACCTGGAATTTGTACTTTGAGACACTTTTATTTTCCAAGTAGGAAGAAGTGATGTGCCTTGCATTCTTATATACAACATTGTCACACTATCGAACAAACAAACCTCAATGTTTTGTGCAGAGTTCAACTTAAGGTTCCTTGCCTTCACGCCGTCTTACACTGGCTACCTTGGCTAAACAGGACCACAGAGCAAACCCAGTTAAATGTAGACTTACCTTTCCAGCACAAGGCAAGTGAAAGAAGCAGCATTGGGACTATGAAAGAGGTACATAAAAACATTTTTTACAACAACATGATGCTTTTATCCAAAGCAACTTAAAACAGAAGAATACAATCAATCTACAGTAACATAGTAGATCACTATATTAAACATTAAGTGCACCTAAGGCAATATTCAAGTGCACAAATGCAAAGGGTTATATTTAAATCACATTTTATAAGGTAAGACTTGAGCTGTTGGGTCACTCAAATTGAATAGAAGTACGATTTAAAAAATATATAAAAACTGTGCTAATGACTGTTATGGCATTAAAGCAAGGTTAGACCACCTGCTGAATGTGTAGGCAACTGTTCTGTCATCAAGACAGCGTGAACCCGATGAGCCATGGAAACGGGACTTGTTGTCCTGTGGTGTCTAGGAGTGGATCTTTTTTGGCTCCTGTGCGTTTCAGGGTCTGGCTTTCAAGGTTTTTGTTTTGTTTTTTTTTCTGGTGGATTCAGTGGATTATGTCTAATCAGATTGGAATTTGGGGAGTTTGAAAGCAGAGCTGCTTAACAGTTTCTGCAGAATTGTGGGGCGCGTTGTCCACCCGAGGAGGCTGCAGCTGCTGCTGATGGGGATTGTTGTTACCAAATAATGCTTGCTCTGTGATACTGTTGGGGTGGGTGTTACGCGACAAAAATACATCTACACTATAGCCAAGAAATATGACATGTTGGCAAAAATGTTGCATTCGCCATTGGTTATAATGCGTTATGTGGGATTAGTAAATTGATAAATTTGGATTATTTAAAACTAGTGTGACTTTCAAAACATAATGAAGGCTGTCAAAAAGTTCTAATACCTGAAAAATATTCATTTGTTAGAACATCACTTTGTAAAAGTGCAGGAGAGGCGTGGAAAGCCTGATCTGACGCACACGGTCTCTTATTTGTCACTTGACACTAACCTCTTGAGCGTCTTTCGAGGTTCGGTAGGAACGGTGACCGTCATTGGTCAGTCTTCACGGAGTATGCCAGGTGTCGATCTGATCCTCCTTAAGAGCCGCAGAGGTGGTTAAGTAACCTGGTTAACCAGTAAGCCAGCTTAAAGATACAGGAAGAACCTTATTTAAGCTCAAAGAAATCTGGCTAATCCCGTCTCGCTTCTTGTTCTTACCAGGTAATTTTAACATTTGCTACACTGCAGTAAAATCAAAAGGTCATGTTTAAAGACCAAACTAATTAGAAATATTTTTTACATTTATGTTAAACATACCCTGGAGTCTTTTATCTTATTTTTTTCTGCCAGATCAGCCCAGTTTCTCAGTCATTTGTTTGCCACTTTTACTCAAATCTTCCTCCGAGAACAAGTCGATGAAGTGTGCAACAGATTGACTGTGACTGTAAAGGGTGCAAGGGATTTTAATTTGCCAAAACAGATAAATGAATAAATAAGGCTTGAGACCAGAGAATTTGGAGCACACTTAGAGACAGAAAGACTAATTGTCATAATTGACAAATCGTGAAAACTGTTCCTCAGCTTTGTTTTTGGTTCATACAGTGTCTTTCTTTAATCCCTGCTTATTTTCTGTCCACCGCTGCTTCCTTCACTCGGGGGATAGAATCTGGCAGCCTCTTCCCGGGCTTCTATAATGTGCTAACATAAGAAATCAATCAGACTCGCACTATTTCTACAGCCACTCAGTTCTCATTGATTTATTGTAAACGCGGTGAAGATGAAGAAAGAAACACTTAAGCACTACGGGGATGTGTGGTCGAGGGGGAGTGGATGTAGGAGAGGTGGAGGATGCAGGGGTGATGACAGGTTTTGGATGAAGGGGGTCAGGGATTTTGGTGTGCTGGCCTTTGTTATGATTGGCTGACACCCGTCACCTCGGGGTCAAGCCCCGTCAGTCACCATCTAGCGAGAAAATGATGATGGTGCATTTTATATTTTAAAAGCCTGTGATGTGTTTGCTGAGTGCGACAGCTGCTGTCAGCCTGAATGAGACAGGTCAGGGACTGCAGAGATGGTTTTTACCCACCAGATACTATCAGTATCTTACAGTATTGGCATGTGATCCAAGTAAAGGCAAGTTCTGCTAAAATAGTTGATGAATTTTAGCTAATAGGAAAGTTCATTAATAATAATTCTTGCGTAAACAAATCACAGCTTGTGATCCTTAACCCAGGTCTTGCTACTGATCTGAATCCTATTGAGTCATTCTCTCAAAAGAATAAATGCGCTGTTGCCGTTCCGCTATGATTCAGGGCGATTTCATATTTCATGCTCATGCAGCTGAGAATATATCTGGAGGGATGGATGGCTGGGAAGTTTTCTTTGCTATTTTATACACCTTGAGAGGGACGAGCTTGTTTATCTGGTTTGTAAAAGATGACTGAGGGGCAGACAGATTAAGTAAGTGCTCAACTGCAGCTTGGGCGTACACTTAGAGACACCAGAGGGAGCCGAGGGAGATGAGGATTGAAGTGGATTACTGAGATAGGACATCACTGTTGGGAGAATGAAATCTTGTGTTTATACTGGACTGCTTTTATAAAATGCATGAGCGGGAAAAACATAAATTTGTTTGTGGCCATATGCAGATCCACTGAGTGGCTGCGGGTGTTTCGCTGCGGGGGCTGCCAGGCCGCTGGAAGATGTTGAAGAGGAGATTAAACTGATAATGTACATCTGTAATCCCCAGCACTTTAGGAGGGCAAAGAGTCGAAACTGCCTCCAACCACTGAGCCGGATGTGGACTGGGTGCGTCGATGGCCACCGGGATCAGTCATTGCCATGGCAACAGATTATTCAGAATAATTATCGACCATATGTGCCTTGTCACGATTAGAAGTCGGTGTTAGCTGCGCCATGTGTCAAAGAGTGATCACAGGATTGAGGGATGGTAATGCAACCCCCGTAGTCCGTCGTTTATTAGAATAAAGCTCACATCTGTCACAACAGTCACAGTCACACAGCCTGCGGGCACCAAGCTCCCTAAGCTCAATTTCTTTGAGATCCAATCCTGTCGGCTACACCTCTTTGTTGCATGAGTTTGCTCTAAATGTCATTGCATACAGAGCGTATTGAGCTTCCAATGGCCTTTTTTCACTCATTTTCATTCACAATGAAAATCTAGAAATGTATAAAATGGATTTAAAATTACAATCAGACTACTAAGCTTTTTGAATCGACTGTTAAGCAAAGTGTGAAAAGGCGATGACCGTGTAAAGAGAGTTTGCAAATGTGAGCTGATAGACACTCAAAGAAAAAAAAAAAATGGTTTGTTCTCTGGACCTATCGGTCCATTAAGCGTCCGGACTTTTTAAGGCACCACAGCGGTCCTCCCACAAGAGTTATATAGAGAAAGCTTCATTTCCCATAAGCCATGTTCGCACTGGCACTCTGGGAAAAACAGCAACAAGGTGCAAAGTGGTTTATCCATTATAGTCAGCCATTTATTTTGTCACTTCAGTCCATGTGAGAAAAGTCATTCAGAGTGAGATACTGTACCTATCTGTGCCACTTACCAGTAAAGCAGAAATGCCAAAATCAATGTTAATTAATGTAGAGAGGTTATTCATCCAAATACTAGAGCTCAAGAGTGCTATTTTTGCCATGTATTATCGCCTAACCAATTTAATGTTTAACTTCTTTTTTCTCATTTTCATTGGTGGAGTCAGTCACAGCAAAACATCCTTGAGTCACCTGTGGCAAACTCGTGTCACGTGCACTCTCTCCTTCTATAGCAAAACTTATATTAGACAGTTTCAGTATCTCTGGGGATGTGAGAAATGTGACAGTGGCGTAATTACTTTTATAGCACTCTCGTTATCCCAATATCTGAAGCTTATTACTTCAGGCTGTTTGATTACATGATGACGCACAGCGACACAGCTTTCTCCTAATCAAATTTGTCACGTCCTGCACGGCAGGATCACAAGGTGCAGTTGTAGTCGACATGTTTAGGAAATGGCCTGGACTCGTTCAGACAAGCCACTTAGCTTTAAACACTAATTAAGCCTCGTGCTCTAGTTATACCTGTGGTCTATTAGATTGTCACCCATCTCTATCAGGCTGCACTCGAATCCCTCTGGCATTCTTGGAAAATAATTACATTTTTCTGCGTCATAATTACGGCTTTGAAAGTGCTTTGAAAAGCCTTCAAATACCAACAAAGCAGACACTTACTCCTTCTCTGTCTCCCCAAATCCTCTCGCCCTGAGCTCTGCCTTTCTCATCTCGTCTGTTGTCTCCCCAGACACTAATGAAGTGGTTTAATCTCATAACTCCAGAGGAATTGTATGCAAGCAAAGAAGTGCATTAATTAAATTCGTATGTGTTTTGAAGTTACCACATTTTGCCAAGCAGCTAAATTCACAAGCGTGTTTGCCTTCATCATTCATCGTGTACATGTGTTCAGGAACGATGGGCTGAATTAAGGAATCAAATCCCTGTAAGAGGAAAGAAACCTTGAGCAGGACGTGGCTCATAAGGGGGGACCCTCCTGCCGAAGGCCAGCCGGGCAGCTGGCTTCTGTACTCTGACTTTAGACCGGTGCTCACCAGTTCCAGTCCAAAAGGCCACTGCCCTGCATGTTTTAAATGTCCCTCCACTCCAACACACGTGATTAAAATCAGCAGGTTATTAACAGGCTTAGCCAGACCATTCAAGGCATGGACCTCGATGACCAGAACGAACAATGAACACTTCTCAGACTATACAAATAGAACTGGACAAGCCCTCTGTGACACAACCCGTAAGTACAAATGGACTTGGAAACCGGCAGCTGAGCGCCTACTTAGTTCGCTTACAAAAGGTTCGGTAGTTTAGCTTGGCTGGTTTTGTTTATGATAAACTGTAACGCTAAGTAAGTCACCTTGCATTCAAGCTGATCATAGCCATCTAAACATCTTCATTCCAGATTATGGTGAAATGACATTTGAAGCAAGTGCTGCCAGAGCTGAAACGATGACTCACGGGGCCAGTTAGTCAGTTGTGGAGCCAATAAAATTATATTCAGGCTAGCCTTAGTGAAAACATGCCTAACTCTGTAGCTGCTTGTGACCGTAGTTCTCAAATTGTAATGGTTCCAGTGTCTGCAGATGTAGCTAATTAAATTTACCATGAAGGAAATTCAGGCTTTGGATGACGTCGGATTTGGAAGGTACACAAATTAGATGTTTCATTTATTTGGCCTCTGATGATTTGCTTCAGAGCCGGTAACCAATTCATTAACAGTTTATTATCAGTTTATGTAAATGAAAAAGGAAAATCAATTCATTGTTAAACCCAAACCTTTGTCTATCAAGGGCCTAATTTCTCACTTTCTTTTTTTTTTGTTACATTTATCATTTGCACCACGGAGGGTGCTGCTGTTTTTCTGACAAACGGGAAAAGGGTGCAGTTGTCATTTCATACCAGCAACAATAGAACAGCTGGTGTTGTTCCCACCTTCTGAGTCTGGTCGTATCATGAATTTTATTTGATTGCTAGTTTTTATATAAATAATTCTGTTAAAGATTGGTCTTTTTATATTGTTGATCATTTGAGACGAATGGTTTTAGTCACACGGCCAACATTTTCCGTGTAAGTTCCATATATATTACTTCATGCATAATTTAGAGCTCACCTCTGTCATTTGGCATAAAAGTTAAAATGAAGTGAAGTCAATAGAAGTTCATCATAATATTCAATCTAGAACTTAAACTCATCATAATAAACATTGGGTGAAATAAAAACAAAACCAAAGCGAGTGGTGCAATTATAGAAGAAAATTATGGAACCGGTGATGAAATGTGATATTCCTGTTAGATTTATTCTGCAGCTCATATACGAATGGAAATGAGTTTGCTAAGTGATTTTCAAGCAATTTACAGTTCAGTCAAATAGCTGCAATCTGTTTTTGAATTCATGCAACACTGAGGTCTTTGTTTTTTGATCCAACTACCTTGTTAACTCTGGATGGCATGGTCTTGGCTTCCACTGATACTATGAAGAAGCTTGTAGATATTTTTTACCATTATTTTTCCTTAATTTCACATATTAAACAGTTTTGCAGATGTATTGTCTTTAATATAAGTATTAATGTTTATGAACACCCTCTATAAAGGCTTCGCTGAAAGGCAGCTCCATGCCTTCATCACGTTTAGTCTAGACTACTGCAGTGCCGTTTTAGCAGGGTGACCTCATAATTCCAAGAAAATCCTTTAGTTGATCCCAAATACCTCAACTGGAGGACTGACAGGCACTGCCTATTTCGATCACATTTCTTCTGTTATAGTCTAGTTTCACAGGCTCCCTGTAAGACTTAGGATGCATTTAAAACTCTGTTTATCATTTACAAAGCTCTTAATGTCCAAACAGGTCACTGTCAGAGCACAGCCTTGCTTGTCCCCAGAATTTCTCAGAATAAAGTTGAAGGCAGAACTTTTTCGCTTTGAGATTCAACTTGTGTAGAAGCAGCTGCCAGTTTGGAAACGAGACACTGACACCCTTTCTGCTTTAAAACCAATCCCGTTGTTCTGTATTTGCTTCAACATATAGACACCTCCCCTCCAAACAAAATAAATAAATAAATAAATAAATAAATAATTAAAAAAAAAAAAAAAAAGAAATATATATATATATATATATATATATATATATATGTATATGTATATATATATATATATGTATATGTATATATATATATATATATATGTATATATATATATATATATGTATATGTATTTCTTTTTTTTTTTTAGAATTATACATCCAAAAACGATGAGTGGTGTCAAATAAAATGAGCTTTTTGACTTCTAAGCTTAACCTCTCCTCGTATATGGTTTACATCTCCTCTAAAACCCTCTGAATTGATCACCCCCAGCCTACACTGGTAAACAGATGTCCCTGTACGTGTTGGAGACCACTAGTGGTTTTTTATTTGATTTTTTTTTTTTTAATTCTAGACCATTCTCATGTCGGACTTCCCGCCAGCTCCGTCTGGGTAAATTGACACAATTTAGTCCAGCATCAAAACAGACCTGAGCAAATGACAAGTTCTGGGATGCTCCTGAAGTGGTCCCTCAGATCAGCAGAAACATATTGTTTATTTAAATCCAGGTTGAAGACTCATCTGTTCTCAGCTGAATTTGAATAAAGCTCCAAATCCACAGTTTTACTTTTAAACTTAAGTTTCAAAATTTGATTACATTTTGCCCATTAATTGTATCTATTGTTCTTTTTTCTGTCTTTCTTTTAGATTTTAAATCATGCTTTTTATTGATGTGATGTTATAATGTATCTTTAAAGCAGTTTGAATCACCTTGTTGTTGAATTGTGCTATATAAATAAACTTGCCTTGCCTTGCCACACCTCCTTCTGTGAGACCAATCTCATTAGCTACAATGCGTAGATTGATGGCAGCTGGGAAATGCTGTGACTTGAGCTTAAAATCAGAGTGCAGGTGTAATACTGATACTGGCAATTCATGCTCAACCTTCAGCTTAGATCTGGACTTTATTTTATAAAATAGCTAAGAAGAAAGTGGGGAACAGAAACAAAATATGAGATGATTGGTCCCACAACATTCCACCACTGATACACCCAAGAATCATCTGAGTATTTCTGTAGATGAAAAGACTCTTTCTTCTGAGGCATATGGAGTGAAGATGAATGGTGCGAGTACAGTTCCCTGTGGTATTCCACCACCTGGTTAGACACAATCAAGGTCAGTCAATGAACCTCATGTGCAGATTTACAAGCCTCATTACAAGGTATTTATTTTGTAGTTATAGTCATACAAAAGCACTTTTGTAGTTCTTAGCTTAGGAGGAATCTTCTATAGGCATAAAGTTTAAATTGCTTGGTTACTCAGTGGTCTGCTCTTCTATCATTAGTTTCCCGATGCACTTTGTCACCTACATGTAGCTCACTTGACTAATTGCTAGGAAGAAGAATAAATCACTCTTTTCTTTGGGTTGTTTGTGCCTATACCAAGGAATGGAAACTGACACATAGACAACATTTGCGTTAAGTATTTTAACAACTCAAAAGCTAAAATTGACACTATTTTAACATGCAACTTTAAGGGTTACCGCTTTCAATGAAGATATCTGAGCTTTATCAACGGATACACATTTATGCTTCGATTACACTTTTCTGCAGTGATTGAGCACTTGAAAGTAGTTTACAAATTATTTGTAAGAAAAAGTTTTTGCATGGAGGGTCGTGATCAGCCACAACAGCAGTAATTTAACTAATTTTCAGTGGTTAAAAAGAGGCAATTCAGTCTTTTGACTGCTCTTAACACATCTTTCTTTTTACAATTTCAGAACTAAAAGTCTACATTCATTTGAACTGACTCTAGCATCCTCAACAACTACATTAACATTTTGCTGTGCCTTATAATACTTGAAAAGGCAGCGTTCAAACCCCCACGCAATGTATGAAGAGGCCCCTTCGTGATTCATGCGTATCTCGGTTCTACAGTACGTGCAGCACTCATTGCCCGTAGTGTCTGAAAGGCTGCTGAGCAGAGAAATTTTAAATGCTTCCATTACAGTGAAGCCCCTATCGAGAAAATTGCTTTTGTATTTATGAGTAGTATGAGTCGTGGCATTGCACTGCTGGCATGTTGCATCTGTGCTACTGTGAAAATATATTCCTGCACTTAAGGAAAAAAGGAAAAAAAAAGAGGTTAATGAGCAGAACTTTCATATGATGTTTTGACCCTGCTTTGCAGTGAACAAGTGCAGTGTAATTTTCACATTTATCTACATTTTTCATCTTATACTCTTTCTTTCTCACCATAGAAAGCATAGGCTGATGAAATGTATCTCTTTAGAGGTTGAGGGACCATTTTTCATTGATAGAAGAGTTCATAAGAGGGAAGTTGTGACCTCAGAAGACTGATATCCACCACAACACATCTTCCCTTCAGGGAGAGGGTGAACATGCAGCACTTGCCACCCGATAGTCTTCAGCTAAGACATCCTTGACTCAAGTGAAGGCAAACACACAGACATACACACACAACATATACAAAAGTGATCTTTCACATAAATGAAGCACTGCCCATCCACATCCAAACTCCCACGTACGCACATGTGCACGCATATCCACAGATGGTGGGAGTATGAGAGCTGACACCACATTTGTCTCGCACCATCAGCAGCAAAATCTGATCTCTTTGCCAACGCCTTGTCGAGATTTAAGGTATCGCCTGCACGCGAGTGCAGTCACTGATCCACACAAAAAGATAGATGGACAAAGAGAGACAGATTGAGATGCATGCACATAAGTGAAAGAATATCCCCAAATGTTATTTGAGCTGCAGCCTCAATTCATTCTGCAAGGTAGCTGTACCATGAAGTCAGGACTCTAGTGCAGATAAAATGCATGTATTATTTATGAGCGCCTCAATGGTTGGCACATAGAGCCATATGCAAAGGTGTGCATTAAAGAAAGGAGGCTCTTCATTTGTGCCATTTAGAAGCAGCGAAATACTTCTTATCACATAGCTATTAAAACAGAAAAGCTATTGGGCGGAGATTGCCCTCGCCTTGTAATAGACTGCCTCGCTGATTGTGGCAATGTACATGTGTTTGTGTGTCAAGGTATTTACAAGCTTCCGCCTTTGTGATTGTGTTTTACGGTTGCAATCACAACTATAAGTGGTCTGCAAATTCAAAAGGAGGAATTAAAGTGGGGCTTGAACGGAGACAGAAACACATGGAAGGCGGCAAAGTTGAGATTTGTAGAATCCTTAAGGGGAATTATTGTCATTATTTCTTGTGAAGTGAATATGATCATAATTATATAATAATGTTTTTTGTTTATATATTTATACATTTTAGAATGAATCAGCAATGTGGCCATTGTGTTTTAGAAGATGCTCTGAGTGCAGTTCTTGCTTCACATTTTTATCTCCGTTGGAATACATGACTGTCCAGTATTTATGTACTGGGGCTCCTGAGTCTAATGTTTCTGACGGTTTAGGCGGTCAAATCTTCCACACTTGACTTGCATCTTGCACATAAAAGTTTCATTTCAAGTCAAGACAAGTCAAGTGTATTTGTGTTGCATTTCTAAAGAAGTTAAAGAAGGTAGGAAAACAATTTCATAAAAAATGAGAAGAATGAAATAAAAGAGAAATATCTGTCAAATGGAGCAGGAAATTCACTGAGACAATAGAGACTTCTGTCTTCAGATGAAAGCCGCCAAGGCAGAAAACAGGCAACAAGAATGAAATCAAATAAAATCCAAAGAAAGGTAAGCCCAAATGTTTGGGGATTTTACAATTTTACGCCAGAAATTTAAATGAACATTCCGCAGCAATCGCAACAGTAGTTTGGGTCCTGAAGAAAGAAAAAGGAAAACAAAAGAAGCCCCTTTTTCATTCTTTTCATTTCACTTGATGCTTCCATAGATGTCGTTCTGACCTCACGGTTATTGTTTATAATAGAGGCTGCAACGATACGTTTTTGCATCCCAGTGTGTGTGTGTACGTCTCAGGGACAGTGCTTGACAGACTTACTCCCTGTGAGCCCTTCAAGGACAAGCAGCGGAGGGTAGAGCAGGTGATTTGTCTCTTAGGATTGAACTCATCCCCCTGGTTCCCTACAGCCCTCTCATCTCTCCTCTTGCTCTGCATGGTGACTTATATAGACGGTGAAGAGCATTTCTCTTCATGTTTCATGCATAGAGTTCAGCTGACGTAGCTGATTGAGTTTCACAAATTTACAGACTATGTGTGGTGGAACTAGTACCACTCTCCAGGAGGACAACCACTGGCATTGTGTTGTCATCCTCATCTCAGCCAGTAGAACCCAACAGCTTTGGATCGACTTCTGGATCTTGATTTAACACAGACTCCAATAAGCACCAACAACAAAAACTATGGCAAACATCACTTCAATCTACAGAGATGCCTGGCTGTTCCAGCAGGGCCATGTAAGGTGTGTTTAATCGTAGTTTAGCCAGGTGACAGTTTTGAGAGGGTTTGAAATTTTGCTGCTTTAAAAAGATAATCTCCAAGCAATCAACAAAGCAGATACAAATCTCTGAAACTTCAAATTGACAAAACTGCGTCATCTAAACATGTGTCATATTTCTTCTTTTTTTTTAACAAACCATTGTTTGTCTAAGAAAAGCAATCTGCTAAACAATCTATATGCAATTTTGAGAGAAATGGAAAAGGAAAGAAACAGTATGCCACCATATGTTCCATAGTCCTTGCGTAATGTTTGAAATTCAGACGAGCTCTTTCTGATTGCTGTGTAATTATAATTTGAATGCTACTGGCCTGTTAATGCAACTAAATTGTGCAGTCTGATTATCATCTGTGTAGTGAATAATCCCAATGGCGGTGTCCTCTAAAGTATCCAGTCTTAACTCACAGTAGTCTGCAGAAGTTGTAAATAGTATATAGAAACATTTCATTATATTAAACACTCCACACAGCAGCCTTTGTCGCTTTCTCCGCCACAGTGGGGGGCATTTTCTCCTATAGAGGTACTGAAGATGACATTATTGTGGTGAAATTTAGCAGTCAGACGTTTCTGAATTGAAATTTAAATAATTACTATGATCAAAGGTATATAAAAGTATCACAGTTGTACCAAAAGAACTGCAATACCAGATTATGATTCATGGAGTCTGATTCCAGGAAGCTGGCCAGCTGTACCCTTTCACCTAATAAACGTTCTCTTTGATGAAACAGGTCTTGTACTACTCCCCTTCCCAACCATTTCCACAACTACAGAACTTATTGGACCATTTACAGGCGCAGACTCTATGCAGTTACAGATGCAGGAGCTTGCAGGAGTCCTCTATTCAAAACAACCAAGATGGTTGCAGAATTCTTCATAACCCTTGATCAAGACGTTTTTTTCTTCTGCCTCAAATCCAGAAAAAGCAGCCAATTCTTTTTTTTTTTTTCTATTGATGAAGAAAACAATTGGTATGTATAGCCAGGCTATGCTTCCAGGAATTGTCCTGGTTGAATTGGCAGCCTGAACAATATTTTGTTTGGAGGCTAAACCTTCAAACAAATAAAAATTTAGATCAACAGCTGCTTCTGATAGTTGGATGATGCATGTTTTTTTTTCGACTTGGGTAACATACTCCACTTTTAATGACACAATCTTTTTTTCCTCATTGTTTTCAAAACACATTTTATGCTTTACCTCTTTACCTGCAGCAATCTTCTAGTCTTGGCTGAGATTAATCAGGTATTGATTATTGATCACAGCAGCTATGTTGAAGTAAATAAAACACCTGAATGCTAAGGCCGTTTAGGCAGCATGCGTTTTACTGTGTTATGTACCACCTTAACAAGCCACTGGGTGGCGCACTAGAGCAGCAGACTCCAACTCAAAAGCTGAAAGTGGAACTGATCTTTGTCCTTGCTAACAATCCCTTGCTTTTGGTTGCTGCTGAAATAGAAATTCCCCTGATGGCTTCATACATTTGATTTGTTTAACTTCTATATATCATCGACAACGGTTCAGGCATGCATCGGCAAGCGCCATTGATTAGTCTTTGAATTGTTCAAGTGGCGACTCCTGATACCCGACTGGTTGCCAATTAGCCACTGATGTGTTGGCGAGCGCAGCAACTGGAAAATCTGGCCTAAAATAGTCCAGTCTCAAACTGTGAGCTGGCTGGATTATTGCTGATGTTTGACAGTGTTGGAATTGAAGTCCAAAGGTGGCTGATTTTCGCTGATATAAGACTGTGAGACCATAAAGGCACTTTCTAAAAGTCATCAAATTCTCCTTCAGGTGAAACTGAAACAAATGTTTTAACATGACCAAAAAGTTCCTATGCTCTGCTTTAAGGGAATGCAATACCAAATTAAGGAAAGAAATATGAATTGAAGACATTGTACCTTTTAACCTGAACAGAATCCTGATTTCTAATAAAAAGCTGGAAATCTGTTTTTCATTTTGAAACAATGTCGTGTCCTATATCATTTATTATTTCAGTTTTTCAGTGTTGAATGTTCTCTTTCATCGTGGCTGTAAGAGGATGTGTTTTCTAGACAGTCCCATCTCTGCTTTTATGGAACACTTATTATGATGATATGTTATATTGTGTGTTATTATGAAGACATGACACCTGCGTCACAGCGTGTTGGTGCTTCTTATTCGGCTTTGTGATTCCCTTTTTCTCTTCTCTGTCCTTTCTCCTTTTCATAATTCTCTCAGCCCGCGTCCTCCCATTTAGCAGTCTGCAAGTCCCGTTAAATGATTAGTAAGCCCACAAGTGAATATATGCAAAGCCTCTTCCACTCCATCAGCGGCTTAGTGAGCAGAAGGCTTAAGCACACCTTACTTAAGATCCTGTCAAACACACTCACATTGAGGTGTTCTGCAAAATGCGCTATATATGCTAAAAACAACGTCACTAAACAATTCCTATATTCCCAGATAATGCTGATATGTTTTTTTTTTTTTTTTCAAATATGCCTCATCGAATAGGATTTTGTGTGCAAGGTCCAACCAATTAAAAGCCCAAATATTCTATTTGGTTTAAATCCTGTCTAGTGGTGGAGCTTGTGGAGTCAGATTAGGACTAGACAAACACTAGTGAGCAGTCATGCCCACGCCAGGACCACTGCCAGCAAGAAAACCTGCAGATATTATTGTTTCATTGTGACGCATGTGTGTCTGTCTGTCTGTGTGCACAGGAAGCAAAGAACCTCAACATGAGCATTAACAGGCATGGGGGATGAGCAAACTAAAGCTCTGATACATGCCGCTCGGCATAATGGGAAGGGGGATTGGGAGAGATCTGAGAAGGGTTGCAGCTGCAGCACACAACCTTTGTTCTGTGTGACTTTACCTGTGTACTCGCTTTTCTTTTTTAATGAATTAAGCGTATACTTGGGTTGCTGGTGCACATGCACATGCCGCAGCGGTAATCTTTGCACTAATTTAATTATTGGGTTTTCAAGATACATTGATTCCTTGCCATTTGTTTTTTGTGTGGCTCATTTGTCAGTTTGTTTAGCCATATTACTGGAGAGTCTGTGTTTATTTAGTGATGTAGCTCTGTAGATGCTTTGTGCTTTGCAAGCGTGGACAGCTGCAATGTTTAAGGCACAACAGACATAGATTTCTATCACTGACCCTTAGGCTGCTCATTAGGATTCAGTGCACCTCTCTCATCTCCCCCATCCCTTCACTCACCAACCACCGCTATCCCTAAACTTTTTTCTCTCTCGTTCCCGTCTTTTTTCCCTCTCTCTTGCTGTCAAACACATTGCAAAAGAATGCTTAGAGCGAAAGGATGAATTTTTGGTCAGCTATCATAAGCAACAACATACACTCCCCGACAGTTTGAAAAAAATAAATGTGCTTCTTTCGCAAACAACTGCATGCAAGCACTTGCATATCTACATAAAAATTTGCACAACCAGTCAATATGTTTTGAATGTGTAGGGCATCACACACACACACACTGCTGTTATTTATATGACTAAAACAAAATGTGGAAGCAGTGTGTGAAAAACCAAATTCACCCCATTTCAACTAAAGATTTAATAGCTTGTAGAGCCACTTTGGCCTAGTTTTCTTGACAGTGTTGCTTCAGCAGGAATTTGTTTATCCACGCCTCTTTTAAAGGTCCCATCACAGTATTTCAGTTGGGTTGAAGAGTTGCTGGTGTGTTTGGATCATTGTCCTGTTTCATGACCCAATTTTGGCTAAACTGCAACTGTCAGACAGATGGTCTCACATTTCACTCCAGAATATGTTTGTATACAGAGGAGTTTATGGTTGATTCGGTGGCTGGAAGGATCTTTGGCTGCAAAGAAAGCCAGACTCGTTACCGCTCAACTACCCTGTTTATCACTTGATTTGTTGATGCTTGATATACTGTTGGTCTTCACCACATGTGGTATGGCCAAAAATCTCCAGTTTGAGCTTCTCTGTCCAAACAAAAGTGTCCCAGATGCAATGTGGTTTGTTCAGATTCAACTTTACAAATGGATGCCATGGTTTGCCACGGTGGCATCTTTGTTTTAGAGAGAGGAGGCTTTCTCCTGGCAATCAACCATACCTCTTCAGTTTTTCCCTAATTGTGTTTTCATGAGCGTTTCAAATATTAACCCGAGCCTGTACTGTCTCAAATGTATTTTTGTTTTCCAATTTCTCTGAGCATTGCACAATCTGACCTGGGGGTAAACTGTAGAGTCAAGGATTCCATTCCTTTTTCTTTTTGAAAATTGCCTCATAACCCTTCCAAGATTGATGGTCAGCAGCAACAATTGCTTCTCTGTGATCATTGTTGATGTCTTTCCTCCTTAGCATCATGTTGACACACACTTAAATACTCCAGAAAACAAATCTGCCCTAACTTCTGCTTTTATATAGATGGTCATAAGAGCTGGCGATCAGCTAATCAAGTGTTTTCAATTTGCAGGACTCAGCTGCTACATACCTTATTAATGCCTATGGAAGATTTTGGAGTGCACTTTTAACAAAATGCATATCTGCATTTTGCCTTTGTTTTTGTAAAGGGACTTTATGCTGATATCTGTGAGAAGTATATACCATCCCCCCAGTTGGCTAAAGACTTTTTGTAGATCCAAACAATTACTGTTTGGCTTTGTCTAAGCTGCTTTCATTAGCCCCCTGTGGACAGCTGTTTCCACAATAAAGGAATGCTGATGAAGTCTACTACCTCTTTGCACTATTGTAGTGAAACAAAGCTGCCCTAAGGTAGATGTTTGGTAGCATGTATCTGTTTACATATAACTCTCACTTTGTCTAAATCTACAAGCTGTCTGTTTTAGGTAGTTCATGCTATGCTATGGTGCTAACTAATGTTACCTTAGAGTCATTCTGGTTGAATCTGGCCTTTCATCATCATTTCTGATGTTGCTACAGAAATGACATTTGAAACGGTTACTGCCAGAGCTTAAATGAGATGGAGTCCAGCTGGGGTTCTTATTGAGCTCCTCTGGGACAGCGACAAATTTGCGTTGGCTAACTGACTGCAGTCTGTGGGTCCTCGGGGCTAAATCAGAGCACCCATCTTCCTATGCTTGGTGTCGGGTCGCAGGGGGCAGTGGCTTAAGCGGGGAAGCCCAGACTTCTCTCCCCCTGACCACTTTGTCTTGCTCATCTGGGGATATCTCAAGGCGACATAGTCCCTCCAGCATGTCCTGGGTCTTCCCCGGGGTCTCCTCCCAGTGGGACATGCCCGAATAACCCCACTAGGGAGGCGTCCAGGAGGCATCCTCACCAGATGCCCGAGCCACCTGATCTGGCTCCTGTCTATGCGGATGAACAGCGGCTCTACTCTGAGCCCCTCCTGGATGACCGAGCTTCTCACCCTACACCCGACATCAGAGCAATGTTGGTAAAATAGTTCCATATAGCTAACTGGCATAAGCAACACCATCACCTGGAATGTAGCTGCTTGTTACATAACGCAAACATGACAGCTACACGTACCTTAGTAGAAAGGCAAGTAAAACTACAGTATATGATTTCACCACAAAACACGATTAACTTAGGGTCCTCAGCAATTAGCTTTGTTGATAGAACCATGAAAGAAGCTGTTAGCTATTTACAAACAAATTATAGTTTGAACCGCTGCACTAACCCAACCTCAATCTTTAGCCACATTTTGGCACCCAGGTGCTGACGGGTGATGCAGATGCAGAGTATTTTCTTTACACTACTGCAGATTTGAAAGCATGCAATATCATAGCGCAAGCGTCAGGAGACTTTTTAATCTTGATCAAGTAAGTACAAATGTGTGTGCGTCAAATGTATTGCACCAAACTTGAAAAGAGAACACACTCTGATACATTAATTGCTAATGTTTTGTCATCCACTCCTAAGTAGGCAGTTGTGTGTGTGGATTGTGTTTTAGTGTTGGTGTTATTATCCTGGGCTAATTGAGCAATACTGCTGTGGGAGCAGCAGTGTTTAAGGTCACGGAACGACGTGCGTTCCTGGTGCAGTTAGAAAGCTGCTGCTTTCATAATTACTCTGCTTTTATCTGTGCTGAAGCTAGAATTTCTCCTAGACAAATGCACAAATAAGCACAAATGGGCTCATATACTGAAGCACGCAATGTTCAGATATTGCATATAAACGCCCACATTCGCTTGCATGAGTGAACGCTTGCTTGCACACACATGGCTCACACTCACCCACAGTTAAAAGTACTTTTTCATTTGTCTTCATTTCTATACAGGAGGAAATTGTTTAGTGAGGTTTTGCAAAGCCATTTCTGGAAAAAAATGTGTTTAGCCTGTCATAAACTATTGAATTCAGTGATACATGATGTAAATGCCTGTTCAAATTTGTCTTTGTCGATGTGCATTTCTGTGTGTAGGTAGTTGTACTTTATGAGTTTGTGTCGCCATTTATCTTTCAACAATGATTTTTATATTAGATCTATAGGTTTGGCTCAGAAAATGAATGCGGTGCTTTCATTTTTGATATGTTTAAATGAAGATTCAAATCCAATGTCCTTCTGTGTAGTTGTGCATAAATGAGTGTGTGTTTGTGCGCATGTGCTTGCATGCTCGATTGCACATGTGACTTGAACAAACGCCAACACTGGTGGCCCTGTCTGTTTGTCCCATGCAGACATTCTGTGATTGTGTGCCCAGCTCCTCCCAACTCAAACATCGCTGGTCAGACTCAGAAACTGTCAGGGAGACTCCGGCCAAGGTAAGGCGCTGTCTCCACGATGTGTGTGTAGATGTGTTGTCAGCCAAATACAGACAGATGTCAACAGACAGATGTTCATGAGGTTTAATGAAACCATGTACCAACAATGTACCAAATCATTTTTTTTTTATTTCTCTATGTTTGGTAGGAATGCTTAGATGTTTCTTGTTGTAGGCTAGGATTCCCTTTTCTTTTCCTATTTTTTTTTTAAAACAAATATTTGTGGTCATTTGAGTTACTTGGAGTCACACCTTCAAAGACAAGGGCCTCGTTGCATGACACCATGGGAAAATCAAAAGAAATCAACAAGACGTTAGAAAAAGAGTAACTGACATTCACCACTCTTTTTCGTCCTTGTGTACAATTTCCAGATGCCTGAAGGGTCCCATGTTCATCTGTCTTAACAATATAATGCACGTATAAGCAGCATGTTGGCCTTCATGCTGCTCTGGAAGGAGATAGCTTCTGTTTCCCAAACACTTAACCCATTTT
The DNA here is from genome assembly GCA_014839995.1 of Xenentodon cancila. Taxonomy (NCBI): domain Eukaryota; kingdom Metazoa; phylum Chordata; class Actinopteri; order Beloniformes; family Belonidae; genus Xenentodon; species Xenentodon cancila. The sequence goes on along the minus strand of CM026215.1, from coordinate 5,694,235 downwards.
TCTGCGTAAAAACAACCCAAGAAACAATTACAATGGATCTTGCAAAGACACTGGCCTTTTTATGGTGAAATTGGGAACGGTGGTTTCAGCCAAATTACAGTTTCCAGCTGCAGATGGGGACATAGATCTTAATTTTTGGAGTCATGTCTTGTGGTCTGATGAGACTAAAATTGATGTGTAGGGTCGTTTCGAGAAAAAAAAAATGTTTAGGGACAAAGAAAAGAAAAGCTCACAGGCCTCAGAACACCGCTACAACAGTTAAGTCTGAGGTTGGCAGCATCATGTTGTGTAAATAGACAACATCACAAAGGAAAAAGAATAAGTTGATCTACTGAAGCAAAATCTGGTCACTTTTTTATGGATTGTTAAATGAAGTATATGTATTTATTTATAAAAAGAGAAATAAAAAACAAGGTAAATATAATTTGTAACCCAGTAATTCACAAACCAAAACTATTGCATTACTCTAAAAATGCAGAAGCTGTAGCAGACAAAGGTGGCAGAAATGATTTTCAGTCTAACAGCACAGAATCACTCAATAACAGGTACTCAAGTCAATAATAGCAACATAAGAAAAAAAAAGATTAACTGATGGTAAAAAGTTAGATTTCTAGTAAATCTTCTAGGATGTAGAAGTGGGTGAATAGCTGACAAGACTTATAAAATTCTATATGATTTGTATGAAATCCCTTTATTGGTCTCATCCATTCTTCTTTAACTATTGTATAAATTTCACCTTCCTCTCAGTAAAAGTGACTCACTCTCCTTTGGAGGAGATTAAAGGATTTCTGACAATAATTCTCATCACAAAACTGCTTTGTCACTGCTTTGGTACTGGCTGCATAATGATTAATTTAAGGTACTACTTTTAAATTTTGAAAGTGAGCAACAGCAGTGGCATGACCTCAGTTCAAGTACTCAGACGCACAAGAATCCGATGGAGTTAGCCGCGCACATTTCCTGAACTGAGCAACACGATCCCAGGAAAAAGGAATATGACTACTCAGCAAAATTTGTAAGGAATCTGCACTGAATACTAATGTGAAGGTACAAGTGCATGAAATTAAGGTATAATTATTAAAAAAAATCGCTCTTTTATGCCAATTCAGCATTTTTAATTTGTTTTACTTTGTCTAATATTTGAGCAGCACAGACAAACAATGTCTCTGTGTAGGATGTTGTGTTTAAGAACAAGAGAGAGAAAAGCATTTTTCTCCTTTTGTAATGTGTACACAGACTCTTTCGGCTATGAACAGTTCTACAGTCTTCTTGTGTGAGAAGATAATATCCAGAGAGGAATTCTATCTGATTCACCCCAGTCCATCCATGAGAATCTCGCTGTCATTCCATCAAATCCCATATGGTGGGTTCCTATGAGACTAAGAGACTCTTAGACTGTGACATATAACCTTCACTTGTTTTCCAGTTGGTCCACTTTGTGTTCCTAAGTGACCAAAATGTATATTAAATATGAATAAATAAACATTACTGGAGTGTCAATGATTACTTTGCATCCTTTTTGACTATAATCTCATTAAAAACATCCCAAAATCAAATGAGTAAGAAACTTCTTATCATGACCTCTGATTACATTTCACTGGCATTTGACCTTATGGTGACTTCACTAATTATTACTGGAGCAAAAGAAGAAATGTTGTTTGACAAAGAGAAAGGTGAAGTCTAGGTGGATGGATAGGTCAATAAAACATTAAACTTTAATGTATGGTTTAAATTTTAAACCACAATAAGCATTAGCGCTTTTATGGCTATGCAAAAAAAACTTAAGTGGGTGTTTATTATTTATATTCATTCGCTTCGGCTGCCCTCTAAATTTCAAAATGTTAAACTGCATACTTTATCACAAAGCCAGGAGCCTAGACAAGAATGCACGGTTTCGGGGGTTATTTCAGGTGTAACACTGACTTCTCAGTGTCACAAAGTCAGTTCACTTATCACATAGTAAGTACAAATATAACACTTTATGCATCATAATTTTTAATTAACTTTATTTTTACAGCACAAATTTGCAGCAAGTGTCATTTTTAGACACTTTACACAGAAACCAACTAAATGTAATGCAGTTCAGTTGAATACTTTAAAAATCTTTCCAACTATATTTCAATTCAATCCAGTTGGATAGAATTCACAGTAATTTACAGGATGAAACCGCCTGCAGAACCAGGATCAGGGAGGGTAGCCATCTGCCTTTGGCAATTTGGGATTTGAGAAAGAGAACAAAAGCAAGAGAACAGAGAAGACTCAGTAAAGAAAGACATCCTGGGGATCATCCAGCAGTCTAGGCTGATAAAAGCATCATTAAAAAGATGGTTCAGGTAATCTGAGCCAAGTAACTATAAGTTTTAAGCCTAACATTAAGGTTTGTGGTTCCTGAAAACAATCAGGTGGCTTTTTCAGCTTTTTTTGTTTTTTTATTTTTTGGGAGGCTATATTTTGGACTAAAAATTAATTAAAAGCTCTACTGAAAAAAAGAAATGTCTTGGAAATTCTAAACAAAAAGTTATGTTGATATAAGTGAGTTTCACTGACATCAGCTCAAGCTGTTTGCTTCTTGGCAAAAATTTGAGGTTCCAACCTCCAGCTCAGCGGAGATTATCGTGTGGAGTCTGCATGCTCTCCTTCTGCCCGCATGGATGATCTGGTTTTGTCCCATACTACACTTGCATGGTTACATTTCACTTTTAGCCCTTTGATGGGCTGACAAGCTGTCTAGATTATACCCCATCTGTCACCCAGATGGGATAGACTACAACTCATTTCGCCACATTACAAGATAAAACTGGTGTAGAGAAGGGATGGAAGGACCTTCCAAGAGTGTTTTTTTATTTAAAAAAAAAAAAAATATATATATATATATATATATATATATATATAGAGAGAGAGAGAGAGCTTCACTGAATCTGCTGCTGATGTTTGTATCATTACACTGTATAGATTTCAGAAGATTTTATGCTTTCAGCATGACTAATGCCATCTTGTATCTTTTTTCATGTTGACAGGCAATATGGTGGCAATACATATTTTATGTGCAGTTCTAAGTGATGGCTTCCACTAATGTCTTATCCCACTGGCAGTAGAGTTCATGAAAACTGTTTTGATGCTACGCTTCTGTCATCCTGCAGCGTGAAGTCATTATGTACATCATGTGAAGCACAGAGAGACTGATGCACAAACATACATTCACTGATCCAAGCCCAGTTGTACAGTCAAATTCTCTAAGCTGCACCTGTATTCAAACAGAGGAGAGCCAAAAAAAACAAAAAAACAAATTTGACATGCAGGGAAAGAGTTCAGGGTACAGTCATGGTCTACATGTTGACTTAGAACAACAAGATGAAACAAATGTTACGTGCAAGAATACTTCCCTGGGGCGCTTTCTCTGATGATGTATTTGGGTGGGAAAAAACCTCCAAAATACAAAAAAATAGGAGGAAGTGGGAAGGCCCTGACAAAATAGTGCTCCGTTTTCTCATGTATGAGTGTATGTGTGCATCAGACATTAAAATAGGACACCAAGTGTACCAAATGTCTGTATGCAGCACATGAATCTTTGTGTCACTGTTGTGGAGTTTGTATGTGAATATTTCTTTGACTGCTGTAAATCATCCTTTTAAAAACATTAATATGGCTAAAATTGTGCTTGAAAAATAGACCAGTATGTTTGGTTGAAAGATCCTTTGATAAAGCAAGTTTCCAGTTAGTGAAGAGAGCAGCTGCCTCTCTGAAACCCACATTCATTTATGACACTTTCAACAGCAGCACTTTCATCAAGAAAACACACCTGATGACATTATGTCACACTGCCCATCACTTCTAATCATGGACTGAATGAAACAATGGGCAAAGCATTAGTTTTGTGACCTAATGGAATCTGAATCATTAGAACTGAACCAGTTTTTTGTCGTACGCCACACAGCCATGTGGTTCAGGAAGTCCACACGAACACGCCCACCGTATGTCGATCCTTCGCCAGATCCTTCGCAGCCTCCTTTGCAGCCAGCCTCTAGTGGCCAGTTGAGGAATTGCAACACATCTTATATAGATTTATACATTTTTATAATTTTGTATATATTGTTATAAATAAATACAATATAAATATTGTATATTTTTTTCCGGCAGACGTTTATAACCAAATCTCCCAAGTTAAACATGTATCAGATAAGTTGTTCATGAGCTCATGTTTAACAACACCGATGTCTTATCAAATTTCCAATTTTCTTATAACCCCTTAGTTTATTTTTTTTATAATTATAAATTTTCTTTTGTGGAAGCTTGAAGCAGAGTAAAACAGGTAGTAATTCCAGCTTGTGTGCAGCAAAGCCAACCAGTCTATCTACTGTACAAGTCTTAAGCACCTTGCATCTTATTTATTTCTCAAACTCTTTTTAAGGTACAAACAGAAAACACCATGAAAATACTGAAGGTAGATTATTTAGCTGGTTAGTTATTGGTCATTTTTTATTCTTGATAATGAGCATCATGGATAAACCGCAATAAACCAAAGCAACTGTATTGCTGTTTTCTGAAAAATGTGACTTCAGCCATTATTTTGAGAGGGTGGCTATTTACTTGTATATTAATTAAGATATAGTTTAAGAGAATTTCTGCTTCTGCTCTTAAATAGATTGGATAATAAATATGGATATCATAAAAACTTAGTATTAAAACTTGATAAAACATCATCATTAGGGTAGTGTAAGACTTACGAACAGCCAAATGTACAGTTATCTTAAGCTTTACAATTTTAATGATTCTGCTTTTATAAGAATATTTTATTTGTCATTTTTTCACACTGTGCTTTTCACAAGAATAATCCTTGCCAGCAGACACTGAGATTGCAGGCAGTCGTCAGGTGTGTGAAGTGAAATTGCAGGGACAGCACTGACCTTTCTGACCTGCATGAGGTTAGAACCTTGAAGAAAACCCTGTAAATTGTGGCTGATTTCAGCCACCGGTGTTTGAGGTGTTCATGTTTCTTCCATGCTACCACAGTTTGGCAGCATGCAGGAAAACAGACTAAGGAACTCATTAGTCCCAGATATATCAGGTAAATTTAAGAGATTTTAATCTGATGTTCATCTAGTTTTTTTTATGCGATGGTTGCGTGATCAATGTTGAATGGAAAATATATTATCTCATATGTATATAAAATACATAACTGATCCTTGAAACTTCAAAAAACTGCTGTGACCCTAAATATAAGTGGATCATTGCAATCACATGGTGATGCATGCAAACATTTGCACAGATGTAATCAAAATTCAAATTGCTTTTAGTTGATTAGAGATTAAAAGAAGACCCAATTTATTTCAATTACGTTTTAACAGTTTTAAAATAGTCAGAGAAAAGGAAATAGATCCAAGGCAATGCTTAGCCAGTACTTAGTAACACCACCCTTGGCAATTATCCCAGCAAGTAAATGCTTTGGGAAGCCACTTAAGAGTCTTTTAGCTCTCGTTTGAGGAATTTCCACCCATTCCTCTTGCAAAAAAACATCTAATTCTGTGAAATTCTTGGACTCTCATTGACTGCTCTGGTGCTTTGTTATTCATTATGTTGTTAAGGATCATTATAATGCCATCCCAGTTTCATCTGTGGCTTTTTTTTTAATGACAAACACTTGGCTGCTTACTTTGTAAATCTGCTGGGTTTTAATTTCTTCTCTCAGAATCAGGCCAGCTTCTGAGCAGAAGTGGTGGCCGAGCCACTGCACTTTGCAACCCATTCATTTTGATGACTTCTGCCATGCGATGATGCATATTGCTGCACTGAGCTGAGCGAATGCACGCTGTGGTCGAACAATGTTAAAATTGACTCCAGATGAACTCTGACCACTGTGACAAATACCTGTACAACCGATATAAACCAGGCACATGTGGCATCCATCCAAGATGATGACTGAGCTAAAACTGAACCAGTCGCTGCAGTCACAAGTCAAGTTTACCAAATTGTTTCCCTGGACCTGATGCTCTCATAAACCCGCATCCTGTGTTCTTTCTATGCATTTTAAACTTCCTTTTCCTCAAGACTTGTTTGAAAATGTGTTATTTTAATAATAAGTTAGTACAAATGCCACAGGTTTTTAAAGTTGTAGCATTAAACCTTTACTTAAAAAACCCTGTCTTGACACAGATGTTTTAGCTAATTATAGACCAATTTCCAACCTTCTATTTATATCTAAAATTCTGGTAAAGGTAGTTACAAATCTGCTATGTGACTATGTGCTCAATGCTGCTTTTGATACTATAGATCACAGCATTTTACTGCAGAGGCTGAAGTTTGTTGTTGGGATTAAAGGGACAGCTCTAAATTGCTTTTGGTTTATATCATATCTGTCTGATAGATTTCAGTTTATGTTCATTAGGTTTCTTCTGTTCAGACAAGGGTCTGCTATGGTGTCCCACAGGGTTCACTGCTAGGACCAATCTTGTTCAGTTTATACATGCAGCCCTTGGGAAGTATTATCCAGAACCATGGCATTAATTTTTATTGTTATGTTGATGATACGCAGCTGTATCTGTCTATGAAGCCAGATGAAACAGAACCATTAGACAAACTTCAGACATGTCTTAAGGACATTAAGGACAACAACAGGTTGTTGTTTGTGGTCCCAAACACCTTAGGAAGGTATAAGACGGTGTTGTGATGGCCTCCAGTACAACTGCGCGATCAGGATTTGTCATTCAAACAGCATATTAATCAGGTTTGTAGGACTGCATTTTTTCATCTTGGTGACATCGCAAAGATTAGGAGCATCCTACCCCCGAGTGATGCTGAAAAACTAATTAACGCGTTCATATCTTCTAGACTAGATTACTGTAATGTTTTATTAGCAGGATGTCCAAGTAATTCTCTAAATATCCTCCAGCTGATCCAAAATGCAGCAGTGCGAATTCTGACAGGAATCAACAAGGGAAAGAACATTTCTCCTGTGTTAGCTTCCCTCCAGTGACTCCCCGTAAAACCCAGAATCCAATTCACAATTTTATTACTTTATTTATAAAGTCCAAATTAGCTTAGCGCCGCGATATTTACAAAACCTGTTAGTACCACATGTTCCTAATAGAGTTCTCCGTTCTCAGAGTGCAGGTTTACGTGTAGTTCCTAGAGTATCGAAATGTGGATTTGGAGGACGGGTCTTCTGGTATCAGGAACCATCACTATGGAACCAACTTCCAGTTTGGGTTAAGAAGGCTGACACCACCTCTAATTTTAAAACCAAACTTAAATGTTTCTGTTTAGTAAAACATCTAGTTGGTGTAAACTTTAGTGTGTTAGGGTCAGTAGTCACAGCTGCAGCTGCAGGACCAGACTAGAGCAGCTGGTCTTCAACACAGCTTCATCCTGGATCTGCTGCTGCAGACCTGCTGCAGGGGGACACCAACATGATCCACTGACTGGTGCCTCTCATCACTTCACACATCTTTCTTCAGCTCAATCCTGTTATTAATTAGAAGTATCTCATCACCATCACTGTGCTCAATTATTCTTGTAGTTTGTTGTGCTGGTCTGTCCCCTCTTTTTCTATTCAGTAAATGTTTCCAGCCCAGAGCCTCAGGAGCTGCATGCTCTCCTGCAGTCCTGACCTCCACCTGTCTGTATAGATGTCTCTGTTGGATACCTACTGACATTCTGCCCTGCAGTCCCACCCTCTGACCATCCCAGTGTCTGCTGTCTACACCTGTTTATATAGTCGTCTGTAGATCACCAACTAACTATGTATCAGTCATATATACATGGAAGTCTTAATGCTGCTGCTGACGGATAGTTGTGCTTTGATATCTTATCTTTTGTACCATGGCACCTCCTGATATCTACCAATGTGTTAAACACAGCTGGGGCTTGTTTTTGTGGCTTGGGCATATCAGCTGCCTCTCTTTTACCCTGCATAGATTCTCTATGCAGCATCAACCTTTCTGAATACGAAATAGCTGACTGAAAGCAGTTCTTTATTAAATTGTCACAACTTGCTTAACTCAGAATAAAATGCTTTTTATGTTCAGTGTCAAGTGTTGGTTTATCCTAACCAGTTATATTAGTTATTCAATAGGGACGTTCAACTTTCAATTTTATGAACTCCTTCCATAAATAAATAAATCTGATGACCAATGAGTGTTGGATTCACGTTTGTAGTATGAGTTGGCTGTTTGAGCTGAAAGAGTCAGTGAAATATTTGAGATTATAAGCCCATTTTGTTTTTTGCTGTTGTCGCAGTTGCAATAATAACCAGGCAGACGGCCCAATCACGTGGATATTGCCTTTTTCTTGGGTCCTGTGTTATGGGCATATTTTCAGAGTCCCAGTCACATACTTTTCTTATAAGCTCTGGCAACCTTGGACTGCCCTCTGAGCATGAACATAAAGCTTCTGATCTTGGAAAGCATATGGTCTTTCTTGTGACAAGAATAAAGTGCTGTTAATTTTCAGCTCTCAGAATATAAGCCATTGCTTTTGATTCTAACAGTAGCACAGGGCTGGTTACTCGTGCCTGCTACCCTGCAGAGGACAGGTACATCTCTGCCGCTGGCAACACCGGTTAAAAGCTGGAGACTTCATGCCACTTAACGATCATTGCATTTCAATTCTGCCTAGTTTGTTCTGTACTCTGTTTAAACCTAAAACTCATGTGCTGCAGCCAGCTGAAGCTTTTCATATTCTGTTTTCAAGGAGCAAAATGGTCCAAGTGTCACTGGCTGCAACAGAAGTTCAAACCAAACGCTTCCACCTCCGTCAGAGAGGGGTCACTTTCATCAAAGTCTCCACGCAAACTGAAAAAAGAAGGAAAAGAAAGCAGTGTACAGCAATAGCACTGTACCTTTGTTCATTTCTGGCCCACATTTAACATTTAAAATGATTCCCAGGCATCAGGCATGTTAGTGTGTCCACTTACCAACTTGTGACACAGAATGTTGTTTAGGATGCAGGAAGTGTTTTCTTCTGATGACTCCATGAAGGTCAAGCTTTTGCAGGTGTGGTTTCACAGTAAACTGGGGGGGGTAACACTCCAGGGTCTGCTAAATCTTCCTGAAGGTCTTCTGCAAGGTTTTCATTTGTTTTTTTTTTTTTCTGTCAGTTCTTAAAGCAGAACTCTAGAAACGTTTTCTTTGTTGTGAGGACGCAGCTCGACCTCCTTTATTTCCTGCTATCATTTCTGTACAGCGAAACCGTATAACAACAACATTCAGCTGAAAATATGCTTTCATTCCCTTTGCTTTAAATGCTGAGCCTGTAGTCTAAACCTTTATTTATATATATATATATATATATATATATATATATATATATATATATATATATATATATATATATATATATATATATTTAGGGTAATAGACTAAACAACACATCACCAGCATATCAATTGGATTTTTATACTTTTAATTATTTATTTATTTTATCTTGTGGATCTTTGTTTTCTGTTCCTGCTAAAATCCTAAAGTGTTTTATCTAGTACGGACCCTCCAAAAAATTGTTTACTTTCTCCAGAGCTCAAATTTGTCCTTCTACGTGGGTGGTGAATAAAAACCCAGGAATACAAATATGTCTCTTTTAAGAAAAGCACTTCAGGCCCACGTTTAGCCTTTTTTGTATATTATACAAGAATAACCATTGGACTAAAGAGGCCTTTAAAATGAGCCTTAAATGGTATATATACACCCCATGTGTCCAGAGTATTTACAACTTTTTATGACCTCTACCCAAACACCCAGAGCACAAGGGAATACTTCCTAGCTAAGATCATTGATTTTCCTAACTTTAAAGGAATTACACAGACCTCTCTGGCAAAGCAGACCTTTAGCTGTCTATTAGTGAGCTTCATTGTGCTTCTCAAGCCAAATTACACTGAAATGTGTTTGTTCTCACGTCCAAAACACACTCACACACACATCAGCCCAGATATTTTAATGAAGAGGGCATCCTCTGGTGTAGTAAAAGAAACAATAAAAGATCAATTGCTGATTCATTTGGAGAAAGGTGTGGGGGAGTTACGCATTGTTAATCATGCCTCGGTGGGTCTTATTGTTCTGTCCTGTCACTCTCTTTTCCTGGGTGGAAAAATGGAGCTGGATCCTTAGGGGACATCAGATAAATTTAACAGTCCAGTTAATGGAGGCCATACTCCCAGCAGAGGGGTTTTTTTGTGTGCGTGTGAGAGGATTCAACAATCTGCTCAGTCGTTCATTCTTCCGGCTGTTGGAGTCACCTTTGCTTTTTCAGTCTGGTTCTCATTTTTCAAGTGTTTATTGTTTCCATTCCTGTCACAGAGTGAAATAAAGGATGCTACTATAGATATTTGACATGAGAAACAGGCGGTAAAAGTGTGTCATGTGGAGCAAGATGTTCCATAAACTAGTTTAAAGATTGGGTTGAAGATCCTTTTCTGAAGCAGTCTTTTTACTATATTGATTGCAATTCTATGTATAGATTGATTGGTTTCATTTTCTTTTATATATTTTCAAACAAACAACCAAAAAAGGAGATAATTAATTGGACATTATTTAGTTTTAGAATTATTCAGGTCAGCATCACTTTTTTGCTTTTTGGTCCAACGTTTGCTCTCACTAAGTCTTCAGGCTGTGTTTTCGACATATAATAATACAAAGACAAACATTTGTTTAAAGCAAGAACAATTGTCTGCGCCTGTATAATTGTAATTTGAAAAATGTCTTTTTAAGGCAAACAGAACATAAATTTAACATTACAGCCCTAATATTAACAGATAAAACCAAGTGTATTAGAAAAACATTAAATATGTTTAAGTAAATTTAATATGTACCTTTTTTCCCCATCTTTCTTTCCTCCCTCCCCCCCCCCTTCACAGAGGATGAGCTGCAGCTACCTGCTCTGCACTATCCTGCTGTTCGTCGCTGTGCTGCTGGCCGTCACTGTCACTGGCACCATCCTTTTTATGAATCACTACCAGGCCCCTCCCTTGTCTGATGGCTTGCCCCACATCACCACCAACCAGGATGAAGCAAATGCATTGGTCACTGTTGAGAGAGGCGACGGCTCTCGCATCAACATCTTCATTGACCCCAACTGTCCCGACTACAACAGTAACTTTATGCGGCTGGAGGGCGTGCAGACCTCACTGCTCCACTCGCTGACTGACCACGACTCTGACCTGAAGTCGGTAAAAGGTCAGGATCGCGCTCTCCTTGTCAGTCTGGCAGAGGAGGTGACCAAGTTGTCGGCCCATGCTGGGCAACTGAAAATGGATTATGAATCTCTACGCAGGGGGCAGGGCAGCTTGGGGCAAGACCTAAACACACTACAGACAGAACAAAGACGCCTCTTGCAGGTAAGATGTAAAGATTTCTTCCTTTTTTAATCACAGAGATACAGTATCACACAAAAAGCATAATACTCAAGCAGCATCAGTTTGTCCTACAGCTGCAACCAGTGATGCAACCTAACTTACTTTACAAAAAGTAAATTAGGTTAAGTTTGTGAAAAGCAAAAATACAGATATTAAAGGTCCCATGTTATGCTATTTTGAAGTCTATTTATCCTGATCAACTGCTGCAATTAACTACAGGTACCTTGACATTGAGCTTGATTCACAAGCCCCATGTGGTCATTTGAGGAACTGCATATATCAGCACTTCCAGGATCACACCAGGTTAACAGACGAATTTAAGACCCTTGAGTTTTCTTGATAACATAGTCTCTTTTCCTCCTGACTAACATCTTGTCCTACAACGCTGCTATATAGTCACATGTTAAGAAGTGCACATGTGGTAAATGTCCAACAATAAAAACTGAGGTATAGAGGGCATTTGCTGTAATGAGATAAGGTGAGTAATGGCACAGCAAAACCTCTTGGACCACCAACAAGATGCTTTGCTGTCTATTGACTTTATGTGGCGTTGCATCAGGCATTGTTAAACTGAATTGTGGGTGTGTTGAAATTCTTTGGAAGCTTTGCTTGCATCAGAAGTTGGGAAAAGTTCAAATTTTTCAGGCTTTAATGCTTTTAGCCAATCAATTCACACATAAGGGTGACCCAATAGGGAGGAAAACTGCTGTATGCAGATGGCCCATCTTTTATAACCAGACTTTGGAGTCATATCATAACAAAAACGCCTGGCAACAAGTGCCAGAAATAGTGGGTGAATCTAGTGTACATTGAATTTGTGTGGTTGTGGATCATTTTCTTTATTGCATGGTAAGTGGCAGCTATCCCTCAAACCCTCCAAGTGGAGATCTTTCGCAAGACTGCGATATTTCCACTGTTACCTGCATTTCTGTTGCACAAAATATACCTCAAACTTAAGGGACATCACTATGTAGGAAAACTATGAGGCTCTTAAAAGATACCAATCCAATATTTTTACCTGGAATGATACATTCTTGTATTTGCCATGGTTAGATGATTAATACTGAAGTGTCAGCAGGAAAACAGTTTATTACTGCAGCAGCTGCAGGAGGAGGAGCCGGCCAGAGCTACTTTATGCGCAATCTTAAAAACAGCAACACCATCTAATCTGAGAGGTAGAGACTTTATTGATGGGGAATGAGGGAAGGAAAAAAAGAAGAAGTTGTTCTCTGTTGTCCCTTATCTCCTTTTCCTACTGTTTAGCGATATGGGATCATTTGAACATTTACTGAGATGAAAGCTTGTGGGAAGATTAGATTAGTGGTGAAGATCTATATTTGGCAAAGCTTCTTAGCAACCCGTAGACAACAGAAATATGACACTGACTCCACACTGCTTTTTGTGAGATGTCAAAGAAAGGTTGGACACTGTTGCTTTGATCTTACGTAAAATGTTGAACTTTTTAATAGTAGCCATGGTGAAAAATGTTTATTTCAAAACAAGCGTTTAAGAAAAAACTTGGTACGGCGGAAAGCACTGAAATGTGGTATCAGGTTGTCTGAAAACGGTGCAAAGGTGCTCCACTCATTCATTACACTCATTACATAGCCTCTTTCCACCTGTGGTTGCTAGTTCGAAATATCGTTTAGAGGCTTTAAATTCTTCTCCCCAATCTGCAGTTATGTTTTTTCAATCTTGGCACCTTCAGTAGCGATGTTCACTTGTTTAACAGCTGGTGTTTTGCTTCTAAACAAAGGGCAATTGATAGAGCAGCACTGTGCAGACTCTTGGTTATTTTGAAGCAAAAATTGATGCCAGACGATTTTCTATTGTGTTGGTGAACTGTAAAATCAGCTAAAATGAAGCCAAAGTGCAACACTCACAACTCAAATCTTGACTTTAATTACCACAGAGGTGCTCCAAGGTTGGATTGTAAAACACTTGTCAATATGCATTGATTGTGAAGCCACCAATAGCTCACTGGACTTGACAGTTTGCTCTTGGATTAGTCCCTTTCTTTGTCCAGACTGCAAAATCAAAACATCATCGTTCCCTCAGTGAATGTCAGCTCAAGCATTTACGCTTCTTTTATTTTTATACTCTAAATCCCAGTATGAGTTAAATTGAAGTCCAACTAGGGCTTATGTTCCACTAAGTACAACTCACTCAGTCTGGTGTTTGAAGAGGAAGTCAGAGGGGAAGAAAGGCCTGTCATGACTCAAGAAACACAACAACTTGTATTTTAATTCAGCGAGATAACATGTTTGCCAGGACGTCTAAGACTCCACACTGGTGGGAAACATAATTAGACCCCTTTTAGTTTCACACTGTCCATATTGATTTATTGATGATACATTTCCGAAATGTGTGCGGAAAACCTTCACATTACATGCTCTTTTAATTTTGTCCTGCTCACTGCTGCCAGCAGTACAGCTGAAGCGACTAAATGCATTCTTCTGCTTCTTGCAGTCTTTTCTTGAAGCCAGGGTTATATAACATAGTGTGCAAGAATCATTAGAAATCAGTGAAAAACACTAAAAAACATGAGTCTGCTCTGCCTCCGTGGGGTGAGAAACCATGTGTGCTGACGAGCTTTACACTGGAAGCAGCAAGCGGCCTACTTCCCATGCTGCTGTTAGTGTTGCTGTGTGTTAGTGTGCGGCGTGCTGCAGGTGGCATAGTGCAGGGGGCAGGGTAAGTGGAGGTGGTACCAGCAACTTAGATACTCCAGGTGATTGATTTCCTCTGTAGAGACGAGGCATGTTGTGCGTACATCCGCTGTTTCTGCCTGACACTATAGTGTGACTGTGTGATCTATGGGCCACCTGCCTGGACTTCTGATTTATAAGACGACACAGAGGCCGACTGTGCTGGTGTTTGCAGTGGCTCTGTGTGAGCCGCGGCCTCCCCAAACCCTGGGAGAACCCCTCCTACAGTCCCCCGAGGTGGTGTGTAGGAGAATCAGATTGCAGTAGGTTTTGCACCAATCTGTTTTGATTACTGAAAAACTGACATCTTCATTTTTCTCAGCGAGTGCTTGCAGCCTACGATAGGATAGTTCTCTTTAGCCCACGTATTTGCATTCAAATAAAACACCCTGATGGGAAACACGACTCCCAGTTGATGGTCAGATTTCAGAGGCACTGACAAGATAAAGTACTTGCTTTATTTGATGTGTTTGTTCGATTTTCTTTCCCCAAACTACAAAAGAGCTGGAATAATACTTCCCACCAAGTCATTTCTGTTGCAAAGTTTCTTCTGCAATAAGCAGGCATCTAAATATGCAAATGTGAATATCCAAGCAGACTATGGTGCATTAAACTCTTCGTCTAGGTCTTGTTATGTATCATTCTTACTTAAATTTAACTAGTTAAATTAAAAAAAAGAAGCTACTAGAAACCTGGAGGACTCTACTTTTACTCCAAAATATCATTAATTAATTATAAATAATAATCAATTTAATGTCCCTACCTTTAATGACTGAGGAGGATACTGAGCTTGTGTTTTTGTAGTTTCTTTTCTCAAGCAGGCCATTCAAAGCCTTCATTTGTGTAATCTTGGTGCTGTGATTTTCTTTAATCCACTTTAGGGCTTCAACGCTACATAATTAATAAGGAATAATAGGTCTTAATGGGCTGTCATGGCTTTTAAAGCACCCATACAATGGTCATTAGGTACAGAGCTTTCTTTTGCACATCTAACGGAACTTTAGCTATTATATTCTTAAAAACTCAGACATTTTTGCTCATCCTCTGAATATCTTCAGTCCCCTTCCTTTTTTAAATGCATGGTTGAATGTACTGTCTCTAAAGCTGGAGTGGCTGGTGCCTGAAAATGTGCAAGGATAAGATGAATTGTGAAAGCATACAACCAAAAATACCCAATCTTTTCTTTTTAACCTCCATTAAAATCATGCCTCAAGTATCATGACTCGAGAGCACAGAAAACGTCTCACTGGCTAACTACCTCATCCAAGGCGACGAGTGTGATACAACAGTAGCAGTAGGCAGATAGGCTGCAGCCCAGCGATGAACAGGGTTTTCTTCGTGTTTCATCCAAGCGACAAGGCATCAGGCTCCCTTGTCAAAGTTTAACATGTGAAAACGTAAAAGGACAATTACTCTCAAGCAGGAAAGTAGCCGCCATGACATCACGCTTCAGTCGCTTCTGGTCCTTAAATCGTCGTCATTGACGAGGCCGCACACTGATATCAGCTAATGTTTATTTATCGCGTCAACCAGCCTTTTTCTGGCTGTAGATGTCTCAAATGCAGAATTTTATTTTTGATTCACACTGTTGTTACAACAACTATTGTTAGAACAACAAAACCCAAAATATGAAAACTGAAACCCAGAATCTGTACCAAATGAATGAAAATCTCTATCCGAGCATAAAACCTGTCTTTCTCCATTACAATTTTCTTTTCTTGTTGTAAATAAAACAATATTTTTGATTATTTGCATTTAAACCCTTTACAGTCAATGACTGAATTTGCTGATGTTCATGGACTCCAGACTCCAGATGCTTTGCCAGTCCTTCACACTCTTTGGCTACTGCTTGTATCGAGGCCTTTTCGTATTCACTTTTGGCGTCAGTAACTCCAAAACTGCTCTATTGGGTTGAGATCAGGTAAAGTGACTTGGTCATTGAAGAATATTCAATTTCTTTGCCTTCAGAAAAGTCATGAGTTGCCTTCACAATGTATTTAGGATCATTAGCCACCTGCAGTATGAAGCATTGTTCACTTTTTGTAGTAATGTGAGCAGAGAGGAAAACTTTATACACCTCAGAACTATTATGTAAAGATTATTATTATAAATGAGTAATTCTGTTTCTCCCCTTCCACCGCTGGTTGCACCTTGTTGTAAAACCTTTGCATTTATATTCATGTTAGCATCTCTTGATTGTAGATTTTGACAACGATGTGCCTTCCGTCTCTCGAGAAGAGCTTTTTCTTTATCAGGGAAAGGACTCTGCAGTCATTCACTTTAGATTTAATCTTCCAGGCCTTTTTATGTTGTAGAGCATCACTGCTTTCATTTTTTTAGAACCGTGTCAAACCGTTGAGCTGAGCACATCTAAGATTTTTGCTTTCTCTCTGATAGATTTGCTTTGGTTTTTTTATCTTAATGATGGCCTCCTTCACTTGCACTGAAATCCTCTTGGTTGATGTCAAATACCAACTTAATGCCAAATATAAACTCCAGAGATTTTATATGCTTCATTTGTCTTTAAATAACGGGGAAATTGGAAAAACCTCACTTGCATGTGTCATTATATGTTTTAGTTGTAGGTGAAATTTTGAAAAATGATGTGTGTGCATGAAAATTCAAATCAAATAAAGTGTTCTTGCTATGCAGTCATGAGCTTATAAGCAGGGGCGCCCACAGTCGGTCCTCAAGAGCCGGTGTCCTGCAGGTTTTAGAAGTTTCCCTGTTTCAACACACCTGATTCTAGTCAAGGTTTCATCATCAGCATGTCATCAAGGTCTGGAGAAGTCTGTTGCTGACACAGTCATGTCAGTGTCAGGGTGTCAGGGAAAAACAATTTTAAATAAATCAGGAAAAACTGGGCCCATAAAGGAGGTCAACCAAATCAAAGTGACCTTAGGAATTTATAGCAACAAAGCTTAACTGAACAGATCAATAAACAGACAAAGGAACCTAACCATTGGACACAAGAAGGAGACATGTTGTGTCTTTCATGGCTGATGGGACCATTAACACGCAAGGGGTTAACAGAAAATACAATGCAAACTAAATGTTAGATGTTAACTAAATGTGCATACTACTAATGGTCATTCATATACATATATATATATATATAATATATATATATATATATATATATATATATGTATACTCGATGCCGCACACATGGATCACTGAGTGCTTGGAGATGTACAAGATCAACAGCACTCTAAGGGCCTTCATTGCAAACTCGATGGGCCTGTGGAAAACCAGTCTCGAGGCAAATGGCAAGCCACTTGCCCAAGTGTCCATCAGATGTGGCATATACCAAGGAGATGCGCTGTCCCCACTGCTGTTCTGCATAGGTCTGAACCCCCTAAGCCAAATAATCAACAAGACTGGCTACGGATACCGCCTCAGGAATGGAGCTACGATCAGTCACCTCCTCTACATGGATGACATCAAGCTGTACGCTAAGAGCGAGCGGGACATAGACTCCCTGATCCACACCACCAGGATCTACAGCAACAACATCGGGATGTCATTCGGGCTTGAGAAATGTAGGAGGATGGTGACAAAAAGAGGCAAGGTAGTCCACACAGAAGGGGTCTCAGTCCCAGAAGGAACAATAGCAGACATTGAGGACAGTTACAAGTACCTTGGAATACCACAGGCAAATGGTAACCTCGAAGGGGCTACAAGGAAAATGGCAACAGCCAAATACCTCCATCGAGTAAGGCAGGTCCTAAGAAGCCAGCTCAATGGCAAGAACAAGTCCCGGGCAATAAACAGCTACGCCCTGCCAGTGATCAGATACCCTGCAGGAATAATAAGGTGGCCAAAGGAAGAGATACAGACCACAGATGTTAAGACAAGGAAGCTCCTCACCATGCATGGTGGGTTCCACCCCAAATCCAGCACACTAAGACTGTACGCAAGCCGTAAGGAAGGAGGCCGAGGACTAGTGAGTGTGAAAGCCACTATCCGGGACGAAACTGCCAAGCTCCATGAGTACATCAAGGACAAGGCCCAAACGGATGACGTACTCAGTGAATGCCTCAGACAATGGCAAGGTGAAGAGGTGCTGGAGGAGGAAGCATCATGGGAGGACAAGCCCCTACACGGGATGTACCATCGAACCATAACTGAAGTGGCTGATCTCAAGAAGTCCTACCAATGGCTAGAGAGAGCTGGCCTACAGGACAGCACAGAGGCACTCATCCTGGCTGCACAGGAGCAGGCTCTGAACACCAGAGCAATAGAGGCCCAGATATACCACACCAGACAAGACCCAAGGTGTAGGTTGTGCAAAGAAGCACCGGAAACAATCCAGCACATAACTGCAGGGTGTAAGATGCTGGCAGGGAAAGCATACATGGAACGCCATAACCAAGTAGCGGGCATACTCTACAGAAACATCTGTGTGGAGTATGGGCTGGAAACCCCAAGGTCAAAATGGGAAACACCTCCCAAGGTGGTGGAAAATGACAGAGCAAAGCTCCTGTGGGACTTCCAGATACAGACAGACAGGATGGTGATGGCAAACCAACCAGACATCGTGGTGGTAGACAAAGGGCAGAGGAAAGCCGTGGTGGTGGATGTGGCAATACCAAGTGATGGTAACATCAGGCGAAAGGAACACGAGAAGCTTGAGAAATACCAAGGGCTTAGAGAGGAGCTGGAGAAGGCCTGGAAGGTGAAGGTGACAGTAGTGCCCGTGGTGATCGGAGCACTCGGGGCAGTAACCCCCAAACTGGAAGAGTGGCTGCAGCAGATCCCCGGAACAACCTCAGACATCTCAGTCCAGAAAAGTGCGGTGTTAGGAACAGCAAAGATACTGCGCAGAACCCTCAAGCTCCCTGGCCTCTGGTAGAGGACCCGAGCTTAGAAGGGACACCACCCACAGAGGGTGAGGAACGAGTTTTTTTTTGTTTTATATATATATATATATATATATATATATATATATATATATATATATATATATATATATATATATATATATATATATATATACGTATATATATATATATATATATATACGTATATATACATATATATACATATATATATATATATATATATGTATATCTATATGTATATATATATCTATATCTGTCTCTCTATCTCATCTCTACTATCTCTCTCTCTCTCTCTGTCTCTCTCTCTATCTCTATCTCTGTCTCTGTCTCTCTCTCTCTCTCTGTCTCTGTCTCTCTCTCTCTCTCTGTCTCTCTCTCTCTCTCTCTCTCTGTCTCTCCTCTCTCTCTCTCTGTCTCTCTCTCTCTCTCTCTCTCTCTCTCTCTCTCTCTCTGTCTCTCTCTCTCTCTCTCTCTCTCTCTCTGTCTCTCTCTCTCTCTCTCTCTCTCTCTCTCTCTCTCTCTCTCTCTCTCTCTCTCTCTCTCTCTCTCTCTCTCTCTCTGTCTCTCTCTCTCTCTCTCTCTCTCTCTCTGCCCTCCCCAGCTACTCTCTACATTGACTTCACTCATAAACTGATATACTTAAAAAAACGTAATAATGTAAACGTGCATGTTATCGATTGAATGTGGAGTGTGGCGTCAAATGCAGCCATCACACTGACACTGGGATAATTATAGACCTTTCGTTGGTGTGAGTCATTGTTACAGTTATTAATGTGTTTGGCTGTGATATTAGTGACAGCTCTGTGGATCATTGACCAGGAACTGAGCATATGTGATGCTTCATTGTTACACAAAGTATCTAGAAACAAACGGTGGTCCTGGTCCTGGTGGAGCACAGTTCCAGCTCACAGTGAGTTCACATCTCCACTGTCCTGTTGTTCACTGTTGCACAATGTCTTACTGCAGAAAGACCTCAAGGAGTTAAAGGCTGCAAGTTGGAGCACGACTTACTGATTTCCTTGAACTACAGGTCACAGTTTAATCTGAATCTTATGCCCCCGGAATATTAATGTTTGAGAAAAGTGACACCCACAACCTCTGCTAAGGATCTGGGGTCAATCTGCTGCTACCGTGCAAAACCATATTGGCTCAAGACATTAATTCCAGTCGACACGTGTCCTTTGTGTACTTGAGGAAGCAAAATGGTGGCGGTTGCACCATTTTAGGAAATAATATGATACAAACAACTTCAACACCTTTTGTCGAAAAGGGAATAATGATAAAAGTCACATACATTGGAAAACCTAAATGGGTAACTTCAAAGATTCAGCCCACTAGATCAAAGAGATGAGGATCCTTCAGTGGGATCCAAAACATTGTTATTTCATCATTGTTATAAATTTGGAATGTAAATACATTGAAATAAATATTCATAACTTAGAACATCTGAATACATAATTCATAACTTAGAATATACTATTTACAAAAAAATTAACAGTAGCCAGTCCTCACACAGAAGAGGTTTAAAAATTATGACTCTATGAATATTATGATTCAAGGGGTTATACATTTATAAAATGGAAATCATTTTGAGATTAAATGAAACTTGTGTCTTGTCAAATGATACAACTCTGAGCACGCTGTAAATGTCAAGGCTGGTGCAAGATTTTGGGACATTTCCTCAATTGACGAATAACAATATTGGAACAATTCTTTAACTGCGCACCTTGACTGTTTTTCCTGCCTCTCAACACTAAATTGAACTTGGATAAAATTGAATGCCTGCTCAAAGATCAGAGACTCTGCGTGATATGAATCAGATGTGCTGTGAAAACAGTCTCATTATGTATGGAGGTCATGTCCATCATTGGGGTAATATTTTATTCATCATTTCTTTGCTTCAGAGGCCTCTATGTCCACCATGTCTGACTGTTTAATCAAATAGATAGAGTAGGCTAGGCAGAGGTTGACCTAACATTTGCACATCACTTTAATACAGCAAGCACTTACCGAAAGTCGATTTGAGCAAAGTTTAATAGCTGTTACTTAACATGGGGTTGCACAGAAGGAGAATTTGTAAATTCTTCTGTTAACCCAAAACCGTTAAGAGATGTTGCCAAGGAAAGCGTGATGCAGTTTTCACCATATTTCCACCCATTGTCCTGAATGTTAGATTAATTGTCAATTCTAATTTAGCTGTAGGAATGAGCGTGACTGTGCATGAATTTTGTCACTCTGTCAGCTCTGTGATGGATTGGAGATCTTCCCAGGCTATGCTTCTCACCCCATGTCAGCTGGGATGGACTCCAGCTCACACGACTCTGAACAGCATAAAGCTGCGAAACTGGGTGGATGGATGGATGGATGGATGGATGGATGGATGGATGGATGGATGGATGGATGGATGGATGGATGGATGGATGGATGGATGGATGGATGGATGGATGGGACATTGGTCATTTCTGCAACAGATTCCAGCTATAACAACTTGCTAAAAAACGCCCTCATTTACCAAACTGTCCTCAGATGTCCTCTTAAACATCTCCAACACAGTTTATGTCCCACTTTGGGAAATGTTCTTTATAACACCTTTACCTGCTGATGTATAAAGATTTGTTTTCCTTTTGCTGTAATTTTATTTTTTAGTTCTAGTTGAATGTACTTGCAGGATTTAAAGTACAGCAATGTTTCTATAAATTATCATTGTCATTTTTTAAAAATAATATTTGTACAAGCCATTACAGTGTTAAAATATATAAATGCAACCCCAGGTGAGAATAACTAGGACCAATATGAAAAATGTGATTTAAAAATAATGAGAGATTTTGTCAGGAAACTTAATTTCTTTTATTAATATACATTGATTTTTTCATGTCAGGCCTGTAATACATTCCAAAAAATCTTGGTATGGGAGAGAATCTGTGCTTGAAAGAAGCTGAGATTAAAAAAAAAAGACATTTGAAAAAAGATTTGATCGTAATTATGATTGGGTACAAAACTGAATCCATGAAAGGCTTTTAGGTGCATAGAGGCGGAAAATTTTTAATTTGTCGAGAGATCTGTTAGAAAATCTTTTAAATATTTAAAAATATTTCTCAAGGAGAGATCAGAAGGGATTTACATATTTGTCCTTCTGCTACAATCATTAAGCATAATGGATACAAAGGTCGGGATGCAAGCATAAGATCTGATCTGTGGTCTCCAGTTCTTTAAATAGTACTGCATCAGGAACCACCATTCAACAATAGCTGATATACTGTAATCCAAAACCTGATGTCACACTCGTGTAAAGGTAGAGCTGATATCTGTGGGCTCTGAGGCGTCTCGGCATGACTCTCTCATAGCGAAAACATGCATTGTCATCAGAAACGTCAATATTCCAGAGCTTTTTGTCTGAAGAAATTAGTCTTTTATGCTACCGACCAAACACAAAAAGGACCATCCAAACTGTTACCAGCAACAAGTCAAAAAGCCAGGCTCTGTGATGGCATCTGTGCAAAGGCACTTTACACTTGTTTGACAGCAGCAATGCAGGAAAGCTCAGAACAACATACTCTGCCTCCAAGACGACA
Source organism: Xenentodon cancila (assembly GCA_014839995.1). Lineage (NCBI taxonomy): Eukaryota > Metazoa > Chordata > Actinopteri > Beloniformes > Belonidae > Xenentodon > Xenentodon cancila. The sequence continues at coordinate 5,671,773 of CM026215.1, read as the reverse complement.
TCTTTCAGTAGATGCCTGAGCCTCTGCCTGGAGTCCTTATCAACTTTTCCCCGATAATCACATCCTAATGAAGCTTAGCCCTCCTGGTGTTGATCATATCAGTCCCAGCGTGCCTGTTACCATACCACATGTTGTTTAATTACAAAGAACAACAAGAGGTATGTTTTAACGAATATACTAAACAGCGTAACAACTTTAACATTGCAACTTGAATGTATTTCTGACTTTATTTTACAACCGAAGGCATGGGAAAGTGCGGAAATGCTAGTGGCTTTAAGTTATTGTTGAATTTCAAGGACTGTGCCTGTCAAAAGGAAAAAGTGGAGCATTTTTTGATTTGCACGACTGGACAGCCTCTGTTTATGGAGTGAACATATCAGGCGGAGTGACTGAATGACATTTTACACTTGCCCTCCGCTCCAGCCTTGCGCTCCGCTCTATATGTTTCTTTGTAATAGAACATCTGATTCAGGCCAGCTGTTATAGTCAGTGGGTTTTTTTATGCTTTTGTCTCTTTTGTGTTAGTCTTTCCCCATCCTTTACCATCTCCTCAGCTTTTGTTGTGGTGTGTGTTCATTTTGAAGGTCTTTCTTTGGCATTTTGTTGCACTTTGTTTGTCATTCTTGATAACGCTGAGAGGTGTCCTATAAAGCAAGACAAGTGGTTTAGTAAGTTCTGTTTAGTCTAAAACCAGGATTTCCAGTAACATGAAGGTGGTTCTCGGTCTAAAAGTGACTATTTCACTGTGGTACTCATAACCTCTGGAGCAGTTTATGTTGAAAAGGGTTTTTAATGTCATCAGACACAACTACTGAATGCTGATGTAATACCTTGCAACTAAACTTAAAGGGCTTGATGAACGTTGGATAAACTTAGGACTTTTGAAAGACAGAAACTAATGAATTCAACCCTCATATTAAAAGTGACTCAGTGCATTTGCACATGCTTTTATTGTCCATATTAAATCATTAAATAATCTTAGTCCATTGATGGACAGTTGGTCCTGCAGGGGTTGAACCTGAACCTGTGGTCATGTTGGCAGTATCAAGTCGTGATCTTCAACTCCCACTGGTGCGGTTCACAGCCGAGTGTGACTCGGCTGGAATGAGAATCAGTGCCCACAAGTTTGAGAGCACGGTTTTCATTCGCAAAAGGGTAGAATGTCCTCTGCGGGTTGAGATGAGGTGTTGTCTCAAGTTAGTGAATTCAAGCATCACAGAGTCTTAGATGGACCAGTGTGGGGGATTTTTGTACTCGTTTATTGTGGTGACTACATTGTTGAGCCAAAATGAAAGTTTCTGTGTGATCTGTGTAATTTCTGTTCTTATCTTCATCTATGAATTGTGGGTTAGTAAACAAAAGAATGAAATCCTGGACAGAAGTGGCTGAAATGTCTCTAGGGTAGCTGGACTGTCCCTTGGAGAAAGCCTGAGAAGATCAGCTAATCTGGAGGGAGCCAGTTACATAAAAAGGAACCCGTTTGAGGTAGTTGGGCAACGGTTAGAGGTTTTTGAGGGGCGTTTCCACGCAGGTGACGGCTCCAGGACAGACTTGGGACAAGCTGGAGAGATTGCATCTCTTGGCTGGATTGGGAATGGTTCAGAATTCCCCCAAGAAGATACCCCAACGTCAACCCTTTTGTGGATAAATCAGTGTTTTATGCAGACACATGTGACACCTGAAGCAAAAAGCCAGCTTTAACAAATTAATAAGATAATCACTGTTGTAAACAGGATTATCTCTAAATGTGGCTTCAGTGAAAGAAAGCCTGGATATGTTGAACTGGCGTCAGAGTGTACTGCCCCAGCTTTTATTCTGGATTCTAGTCATCTTTTCTTCATTTGTTGTTTTGCAAGTGTAAGTATTTCACCAGGTGTCTTCGGTTCAGAGCCAGACCTTTAACTATAGTTATGTTGTATTAAGTCCATATTGAGGCCTGTTACAACCCATTGTGTCAAGGACTCGGCTACTTTAAAAGAGTGTTAGAGAAATGAGACAAAGAACATATTTGTATGTAGCTTCTGTTTATTTATTTAATTTTTAAGTTTCCTGTGTGTGCAGCGTCATGTTTATTTATTAAAGTTTATTTATTATGCATTAGCATACCTCTGCCTGTGTGCCTGGATCTGGGTCTTCTTCTCCTGTCTAAACATTCTTGACACCATTAATGCCGCACATCTCTTTTATCTGCTTTAACTCATAAATAATTAAACTGGATCATGTTTAAATCTGTTATACCTCAAATTGAGAAAATAAAAAAAAACATCTAAAAATAAAGTGGATTTACCTAGTTTACCATTTTTATGGAAAAGATTTAAGATCCATACAATGTTTAAATATGTAAATATAACTCCTTTTACGAGCATCCCACAGATGTGTAACCGAAATGACCTGCAGTGAAAGCCTGAAACACAAAGAGAGGCTCCTTGCTGTAAGTGCTGTTTTGTAACTGACTTTCTAAGCCTATGTAAAGGCTTCCTAATGAGAGCTAATTACATCATGATCCTAATTGATGTGTGTGTCAAGACTCGGCATTAAGGCTGCACAGACTCCTCTACTTTGAAAGCAGACCCAAATAGAAAGTCAATACTAACTTAACAAGTAACAACACTAGAAGTAATGTTAGTTTCGTAAACAAAAGGCACCACATGCTGGGAGGGAAAACTATATTTTAGATCAAACATTTTTAAAGTTATCTTTAATTTCGATAAGTATGACAAAGTATTTTGACCATCATAGCTGCAAAGCAGAGTGGAATCATTTACATTTTTCCATGTCTGCTTTATTCTGTCCAGGGTTGCACAAGAGGTGGTGTGCACTATATAACAAGAACTGGGCAAACACTCTGTGATGTCAGCGATAGGCTTTCCAATGGCAATTTTTCAGGCGTGTCCACACCAGTTTATGCAAAATTCTAAATACCGGCAAACAGGCAGAACAGACAAGCCAGGTAGTCGGTCAGAACATAGCCACCTTATCTCAGTTAGCACGAGCTAGTTTTTTTTTTTTCTCAGCTAACTTATTACATTAAATTTATCAGACATTTTGCCTTGTTTTCATTATGCCTACATTTGTCCATCCATCCTCATTTAAGTTTACTCTACCAAAAAAAAAAAAAAAACCCAACAACAACAAAACAACAAAACATCTGATACATGAACTGCCAGAAACAGGAACTCGCGCGCTTTGGCACAGGTCCGCCAAGACCTGTGGTCCACTAGCCATTGGCTAGTTGTCTCAGTTGCCAACCTGGAGGGTCTGGGGGCCCAAGTGACTCAGCTGGAGCAGCTGGCTGTTTGCAGGGTTACAGGCCGGTGAGCAAGCAGCCGTTTAGTCAGCTGTCTACCTCTATCGTTAAGATTAAACTAAAAACATACTTTTTGATAAAGCGTATAGTTAGGGATGCTCTTAGGTGACCTGAAACATCCCTTAGTCATGCTGCTACTGGCCTAGAGTGCTGGGGGACCTCCTGTGATACGTCTTTCCTCACCCTGTTCTCTTCTACTCCAACTTTTGTAATATTATTGTTGTTGTTGTTAACTTGTGTTCCTGCTTCCCACCTGGTGTTCCTGATCCGTTGTTGTTGTTAATGTTCTCTTCTTTTTCCTGTCCTCTCAACCCCCATTCAGTTGATGCAGATGGCCACACTTCTTAATCTGGTCCTGTTAGAGGTTTTCCTTTCCACAGTCACCTGGTGCATGCTCGGGATGGGGGATGTGCCAAAGAAAGTGTTGATGCAGTTTGCTGGTTTCTAGAGTGAGGCAACAATTATTTTTGTTGTCATTGTATTAATTGGACTAATTTGGAATGAGCTGAACGTTGTTGCTGAAGTGCTTAGAGATAACACTTGTTATATGAAGAAAGCTGAAATGAGTTGAATTGCAAGCTGTCCTCGGGCTTGGCCTGGCTGGTGGCTTCTGACCTGGTGTGAGTCTAAATCCTGGCGTGTTCTGGCGTGGCTTAGCAAAGGTTCGCCCCAAGACCCTTCGGTCGCAGTGGCCTGTTACAAGGCTTTTTCTCAGCTCAGAATCCAAGTAGGTGAAGGGATCACAGCTATCTGTGGATGACACAATACAGACGGCAATGCAGCTGTCACATAAAAAAAAAAGAAATAAGTAGTCACATGAAAATGAAATCTATCTATAGTGACCAAAATCATGATTTGTATCATTCTGTGACTGCTTATTTCTACTTTAAACTTCAACATTAACGTGGTGCTATATGGAGATTGACTCAATGTTGGCGCCTGCCTCTACTGGTTATTCGAGAAACTGCACATTACAGCTTCAAGCTGCATATACCGTATGATTTATGCATTTTTTTGAACTGTGGGTGGAGAAAACCCAGGGACAGTGGTCCCAAAAGGTGTCCCGGCCCCTGCAAAACTTCAATCCAGGAGCATTGCTGTTGTGACATGACAGAGCTAACCACCTCAACACCATGCCTAGAGTGGAGTCATTTCTGTAATATATGCATGCAAGAGCATGTGATTTTCTTTACACTTCCATGAGGGCATGCGCATAAATGTGCCTTTTTCGTGTGTGTTTTTCAGTCACAGTGACTTTGCAACTGCAATTCAGTGTGGCTTGCCCCGCCTAAGCATTGTGTGATGTGGATATTCAGGCCAAGAAGTGGCCACTGGGGTTTGTCTAATGCCGTTTAAATGCCGTACTATAGCTCCACAGATATGCTTTGTTGTAATGCTGAGCCCCTTACAGTCTGTATGAGTTTGAACACAGCAGGTTTTTGTTTGTGTGTCTTTTGAGAGGACATGTTTGCATGTGGGTGAGACAGAAAAGGATAAAAGAGGAGGATTTAGTGCAGATTGTGTTTGTGCAAGTGTAAATAAAAGCAAGACTATTTCTCATATCTGCAGAAGTACAGTGTGTGTACACAAAAGGGGAACGACACCTGGCTGTGTGCAGACTCCGGCCAACGAGGGCGAAATGTAAAAATGACCTTTCTGTAATGAACAGCACATAAAGAGCTGCAGGAAGGCAGTGACCATGGCAGATCAGAGGGGTTACACTGCTTTTTGCTAGTCCTAGCACACACATTAATCAAGAACCTTCCCAAAGGGCTCTTTGTGTTTCGCTACATCCACTAGTGTGCACTATGGAATAGGGTGCCATATGTTTTTACAACACCAGGCAATCTTTGCACTGTGCTCCTAAAAGTCCTGAAAGGGCTAGACTGTGCCAGTGGATATATACATTACGCTTCAGCCCATTACCTACAAATTGAACATAATGTACATACCAGTAAATTCTATATTAGAGATCATATCGATCTTTTATGGTCGGCTTCCTAACATTATAGGCATCCATTGGTTTACATATATATATATATATATATATATATATATATATAGAGAGAGAGAGAGAGAGAGAGAGAGAGAGAGAGAGGGAGCGAGAGAGAGAGACCCTAGCCAATTATTAGCAATCCTGAGATATCTGATTGAGTTGGGAAAAAAACATCCACAGATAATTTTAGAATAATATTAGAAAAACGAAAACATAAAACTAAGCAATGTATACACAATGAAATAACATTTTACGACCCCCATTCCAATGAAACTTGAGATGCTGTGAAACTGAGACATTTTACCATTCCATGGAACATATTAGCTCATTTTAAAGCAACAACAGATTGCAATAAAGGTGGGACATGAGTAACAAAAGACTAAAAGTAATGGGGAAAAAAACACCTGGAGGAACATATTGCAACTAATTAGATTACAAGTCTCAGCATAAAATTGTTGAGACTTTGAATATTTCATAATTTCCAGTACATAATTTCATCAAACGTTTCCAAGAATCTGGGTAAATCCAGATTGGATACCTTTTATTGCAGGTGCCGTTAAAAACAGCCATGATTCTGTAATGCAGAACACGGTATGTGCTCAGAAACACTGTCAACACAATCGGTTATCCTTCTCCACATAGCCAGCTTAAAGCTCTGATTCACATATGCTGCTGTCTGGTCTAAGACTAAACTCATTTAAAATGGACTGAGAAAAAGCAAAAAATATCCTGTGATTGGAAAAACCCAAATTCTAACTTGTTTTTTGTTTTGTTTTTTTGAAACCACGGGTCCCTTATCTTTTGAAATAAAGAGAAGAGAGACCATCTGGGAGGTTATTAGCACGTATCATCAGCTCCAAAGCCTTCATCTCTGATGGTATTGGGACGCTTTAGTGTCTATGAATTGGGCACCTTCACATCTAAAAAATGAAACATCAACTTTAAAATACACAAGAGATTTCAAACACAATTTGCTTCCGTTCAGAAAACCACTTTTCCAGGTAAGGTCTTCCATCTTTCAGCAAAACCATCCTAAACAGCGCATTACATTCTTTTAAAAACCATGGCGTTTTAGTAGAACAGTTCAGGCATTGGGGTCATACACTTAAAGCTCTATATCAGATGAAAATGGGACATTTCTCCCCTAAAAATTCCAGCAACTGTTTTTTTTTGTTTGTTTTTTTTTTTCAGTTTGCAGATGCATATGGGCTTTTAAAAAACAAAAACAGGGCATGTGGTAAAATTATTAATCTCTCTTTGTTCTAAGTCTTTTGAGACATTTGCCATCAAATTCCAAACTACCGTATTATTCCTTTTTTTTAAATTTAAACATATCTATTGTTTATTTGCGTTCTCTTGTAAATAAAATATAGATTTATGAGACTTGAAAGCATGCCAACTAGTTTGGAATAGGAAATTTGACCTAATATTGGAAACCAGCATTTAAGGAGTTTCATTGTGCCATCAATGATGTAATTTTAAAAGCATTCTCTGCAACATTAAGATCAGAGACGAGAGAAAGAGGATTTCCTGTGTGTGTGCTGTCCTCACCAGCTATACAGCGATACAACGATGCTGAAACATACAAACGTGCTGTGAGCTAACTGACATTGGAAACTAGTCTGTTACACACAAGCTAAAATAAAAAAATGTTCACAACTAACTTAAATATGCAAATTATCATACCATTGTTACACATAACAAAGAGACAATTATTATTTTTGTCATAATCCATACTTGATAAATCTCGCCCAAAGCAACAATGTTTCAAGGTTGATATCAGCTTAAATTCTGAACACATAAGTTAATCTTGAAATCGTCTGCTTCCTCTATTTTGTTTTTCTCTTTTAGGGTAACCAAAACAATGTCACAAAACAACCACCAGAGGGGGAGTTCTAGGGCGGTTTACAAAAACTGTTAATCCAGTGTATTTTACAAAAGGCAGAACACTCCCCGCCTGGTACAATGCAGATTTTCCACTACAAACTAACTTTTCTTATAAATATTTTGAACTGTTTACAGCTATAGCACTCTTAGCACAAAAACCATGGCAAAACCATATCAATGGGTCTTAAAAAACACTTTTTCATTTCCATCTTTTAGATCTTTTACTTCTGCTTCCCGTCCAGGTTGCACCTCGCAACTCCGACAAGTCGCTCCTATAATCCATCAAGGTTATTGTCCTTATTTTGCAAATGTTCTTACAACTTTTTCCATGGACAAGTCATTTTTGTGTGTGCGACCGTCTTTAATGTTCGGTTTATCATCAGTCCATTTTCTCCTTTTCTGTAGACTTGATAGGTACTCACTTTTCCATTGTTTCCAAAAAGAGTCTTCCAGACACTGTACTTGCTTCCATTGCTTTGAGTAGAGGTCTGGAGATGCAAAGCTTCCAGTTGGAGCTGATAATGCATTTGTCCTTTGGGTAAGAAGCATTGCTGGGGTTTCGGTTTGTCTGATGACGAAGAACTGACCTCTTTACTGCCAATAATCCATAATCCAGCTCTGCTTAGCACTCCTTCTGTTATTTGAGGCTCCTGATGTGCTACCTTCACATGATGGTATCTAACAAGAAGGACAGCTATGTGATCAGCGTTTGGGATACTAAGTGGATGTTTCTCCTCTTTTGTTTGGAGGCGTTTAAGTGCTTGGTCACTGTTACTTGGAAGCTCAGGTCTAGGAGAATGGAATGGCAAAGGTGCCACCCAACTGTTACCTTCATTTTGATACACTTCTTTCTCCATAATGCCATAAAGTATTTGTCCTCTTTTGACAGTGACGGTTTTTCATTATCCTTTGTTCTGTTAAACACTGTTTCTCCTAGCTAGTGTTTGTGTTTTTACTGTCCTTCTGGGCGACGGTTGTGGTGTTAAACTGGTAGTTGAGGGTTTATGTTACTTCCCCATGCAGGCTTCTCCAAATATAACCCAGCCTAAATCCAATCATTGTGCATAGGGCGTACTGTGTGGCACATTGATTCCCTCTCTGACTTTGTGGACCTGTATAATGTCTCTTCCCAAGTCACTTGTTCTTCCACAGGAGGTACCTATCTTCTGTAAGTGTGGGAACTGCATAGCAACTTGTGGAGATGGAATCTCTCCTCTGTCATCCGGAATCGTGTCACACTCAATCAGGTTTGGGAGTGGGAGTTTTACTCTACTATGTATTGACTCAATCATAAAGTTAAATGCCGTTCTGCCAACATTATCCAACAGTCCTGACGATGTCCTGAGCTCGTACGTGTCTGAGCCTTTTTTAATATCAAAGAGCTCTAAAAAAACTGAGACTTAGCGAGTGACTTGTGACTTTGTTCGTCAAGCACTGCGTACATCTTTTTTGCCTGTTCTCTTTTGCCGTCTAGACTAACACAGGGCTTATTTTTGAGCATGGATGTGGGATATCTACATCACCACAGACGTCTGTGCATTTAGAAACAACTGAAACATTTGCACTATCCTGTGTCTCCCCGCCATCATCTGTATCAGCTTCAGAGCTCTCAGCTGGAGCAGGCGGTGGACCTGGATTTAGCAATGCTAAATGTCTGTCACTGCCACAGTCCATATGCTTTATCTGCACCCTGCAGTCCGCTGCTAAATGCTGGTTAGAGCTACAGCATTTAAACAGATTCTGTTCTCTTTTTAAAATTACTTGCACTTATCTATGGGTTTTGCTCTAAAACGTTTGCACTTTTTAAGTGGATGAGGCTTCTTATGTATGGGACATAGCTTGTCAGGGCTTTCTATAGGCTTACTGTAACAATGTTGAGCTAAACTAGGATCTGTAGGAATATCTGCTTTGTGTACATTAATTGCTTGCTTGCTGTTGCCTTTGAAGCTTTTACTATTTTTTGAAGCTTGCGTTGGCAGGAGGCATGATAACAAAGCCTGGGTCTTTTTTTTTTTGGAACGTTAAAACACGTTAAAAGAGGAAAAGTAAACTTTATTCTCCTCATTGTACTTTGCCCTGGTTGCAACCCATTGTTCCTGTAGTCCATACGGTAACTTCTCCACGATTGGATTGACTCCGCGAGCCGTGTCCAAACCTGAGAGGCCTGGTTGGTATCCTCCATCTTTTGGACATTCGATTCTCTGCAGAATGTCACCCAGCTCTCTTAACCTTGTGTTGTCTCTGTTGTTGAGTTTTGCAAACTGTTCAATCTTTTTTTAACAATGCTTGGTGCTTCACTATAACCTTAGACAATAATAGCTGACACAGTGCAGAAAAGAATATTTCTGCATTCGTAGCCATTTAAAATTGTTGGCGTGTTGTACATGCAGCCTTGTGACAGGTGAGTGGATCTACTTGCAACATGAATCCTTCAAAACAAATATCTGAATGTGTTTGTATGTTCTCTGCCGTGCGCTATTTTGGACTGGCAGGTGGTCACACAGTCCAGTTACATTTTTGAGAGTCCCTCCTTCTCTTCATAGACTGCGACTTCTGCTTCTGCAACTTCAACAGCCTTCTGAGAATACAAAATATGCAAATTAGTCTCAAGTTTAGTTTTTGTGCTTCATTATAGCTGCTTCTTTTTTGGAAAATGCCAGCTGTGCATGTGCAGCCTCTGCTTTTGCTCATGCTTTTAGTGCTGCAAAACTTGTGGATGAACGCTTGGATGTATTGGAGCGTATAGACTTAGCCCGTGTGTCTGCATTATCCTTGTTCTCAGTATCATCTGCATCACCTGTGTTGTCCATTTTCTCTGTTTCACTTGAGACTGGTGCTTCTTCCTGAAAAAGATTTAGGATATATTGCGTTCCTGACTGTAGGCTCATGGTTCATGTGCTGAATATCTCCTTGTGGTTGTGGCCTGCTGCGCTGATCCTTTTTACTATATTGTCCTCGCCCTGAGTTTTCTTATTTTTAACCAGCTAGACAGCGAGATAACAATGTTCCAATAAACAGACCTCTCTTTCTTTTTGCTGATTTATTAAATAATGGCCTCTGACCATTGCCTTCTCTTTGACCATTGTAAAACAGAAATATACAAGCATTTTGAATTAATCTGATTTCTTTCTTTTTCTTTTTTAAGGTGACCAAAATAATGTCACAAAAAAAAAATACCAGAGGGAGGTCTAGGATGGTTTACAAAAACTGTTAATCCAGTGTAACTTACAAAAGGCAGAACAAAGTGTGTTACCAAAAGAACATCAGCATTCAAACCCTGTACCTGCCACATAGTGAAGCGTCCTTGTACAGACAAAACACAGCACTGTTGGTAACGGGGAGGTGAGGATGAGAGATTGAGTGATTGGGTGAATGGAAAACAAATTTTATTGTCATGTACCTGCATTAGCGCTTGCATTCCAAATGTTATTTTTCATAATCTAGAAAGATGTAGGCTCTGAAAATGATCCATAGGGCCTCCCCATCCAAGGAGCAGAACCAACGGTTGTTTATAAAACTGTCTTTGCACCCTGTTGGTTAGCACTAAGACCAGTCAGAGGAACGAACAAGGGGACATATTTAGATCGACGTAAAACAAGTCATCAGAAGACTTTTGCTGTAGCCTGTCGGTAAAACAGCACATACATCTACCTTACAAAGGATCACTTGCAAAAGCTGAATGCCAAAGCTGAATGAAAGTCATCTATACTATTCAAATAACGATGCTCTGTTGTGATTGTGTTAGGCTCGCCCAGAGTCTCTCTAAAAGGATAGACTGATTTGATATGCTCCCCAAGACCTTTTGGCATAGTTAATGAGCTCCAACTGATGGTAGTTACAGGTATCTGCAAATAAAATGTAAATTTGCTAGCGGTACGTCTAGAGTTTTAAGTTAACTGAACCTATGTGAAAGAGTGCTCCCCTGCACAATTTTTACACAACTGGAGTGGAAATACATTTAAATCCTAAATGGTCAGCAAAGTCTTTTTTGCTTCTGCATATTTTCTTGTTTTTTCTGTAAAAACCGAAGCTGGTATGCCTCCTAAAAGATCAAATCCTACTCTGATTGGTGAGCTCCATTGGGCTTAGAATGCACAGACCACCATTTGGCATGAGCTCTTCTGAAATTTGAAATTTGAGACAGCCTTTTTTTTTTAACTTAATCTAACAAATGAAGTGTACACCCCCAAGTGCAGCATGAGTAATCAGCATTTGATTTGCCAGGAAAGTACAAACTCTAAAATGCTATTAAGGTTACCTAAAAAATAGTTTTCCTTTAACTGCTGGATGAGAGAAAGTGAGTGGGTGATGTATAGTAGAAAATGTATCACATTAAAACACTCAAACATCAAATTTGATTTCATGGAGACTTTAATAGTGGTAGCAGGACAAATTCCAGTCCTTCAGAGTGAGAAATATTGGTTTAATATCATTTTTATCTGAGAAATTAGAGTTTCCTGAGAATTATTACCAAGTTTGACTGAGTATGTGACAGCTAATGTGTATTATAGAGTGAAATAAACAGAAAACACTGACTGTCTTGGAAGTAATAAAGACCACTTGTCCACTATGGGAAAAGGCTTAAAGTACTTTCATGGGAGTCTGTTGTCATTTGATGGTTAATAAGTTTTAACATTAAGTGTGTATTCCTCTCCCTCATTTTGTGTGTTGCAGATGCTGTCAGACAGCCAGATCAACATGGTGAAGGTGATGAACTCTGTTAGTGATACTCTTAATGCGATGCAGAAGGAGAACATAGGTCTGAAGGCACGAGTCAAGGCTGACTTACAAAGGGCACCGGTCCGAGGGTCTCGCCTGAAGGGCTGCTCCAATGGTAAGAGAAGAGACATGTGTTGACTTTATCCATCTATCTACCTTTTATCTAGATGTGTCTGATATTATGTTGTCCATCTGTCTCTGCTTATATAATGTATGCTTGATAGGAAGTTCATATGTCAACCTTTTGTTTTTCTATTCTCCTCCATGTCATGATCGTCCCTCTCTTATCCCAGCTCCGCTATTCTGTAAAATTATATTCCAGTCAATCTGTCACCCATTTCACAGCATATTCATTCAATCTAGGCTTTCCTGGCAATATCAGTATGTTACTCTGGGCTATAACTTATCCACATTATTCATTGGCCTTGGTAGAGATGTGAAATGTTTTTTCATGTATGTGAGAAATGACGAGCACATCCACTGGACTGTGTTGCTGAGAAGTAGAGAAGGGCCTGAGGCATCACCCCATTGGAAGGCTTTTAACGGGGCGTATACCCGATGCCATTCCCCTGCTGGATTTGTTTTGCATAGGTAGCCAAGGAGCACAGAGTGAAGGCTGTTCGTGCACAGAATATAGTATACAACAAGTTAGAAGATTACTAGTCTTTGTGTTTGAGGTAAAATAATCTGGTTTCCTTGCACATGTGAAGGCATTTGCTTCCAAAGTTCACGTTCAAAAGTATGTGACATGCCTTGAATATGTGGTGGAGACATTACTTGTCACACTTGCTTTCATCCGTTTAAGGGTTCTTAAAAAAGTTCCTTATGATCAGGGGTGTCAGAATCAATCCTCGAGGGCTGCTTTCCTGCATGTTTAAGATGTGTCCCTGCACCAACACGCCTGATTCTAATTAACGGTCCTGATTAGCTTGCCATCAAGGTCATCAAGGTCTGTACAACTCGACACAGCCACTTGTATTGTGTGCTGAAGCAGGGTAGCATCTAAAACATGCAGGACAGCAGCCCTTGAGGACTGGAGTCCGAGACCCCAGCTTATGATAGTACCCCCTTACTCTGTCCACAGGATTCTAGAAGGTAAGTTACAGCCAGGTGGTGCTGATCATCAGCTTTTGATAAAATGATCATCAGCAGGTGTGCAGAGCTCTTTAAAAGGAGACTTGTTGACAGTTTGCTGCATTTAGGTGTTCTAACACAAAGCCAAGTGGAAAAGGCACAAACAATAGTCTGAGAGAAGTAATTCTTGCTGAACATTAGTCCGGAAGGGTTTATAAAACTATTTCAGAAAGCTTTGGAGTTCACCTTTCTACAGTAAACGATAAACTCGGAATGAGCGCAGTTTATCTGGAAGGGTTGCTTAGGGAAAAACAAAAAAGCACTTTCGAGGTTGAATGATGAACTGCATCTGAACAAATCTTAACACTTCTGGAACAAATATCTTATGGACAGATGAGACAGATGAGACCAAAGTGGATATATTGAGCCTTAATGCTCAACACCATATCTGGAAAAATCTTATTCAATATTTCAATAGAAAAATGTCATACCCATTGTTAAGCTCAGCAGTGGAGGGGTGTTGATTTGGGGTTGTTTTGCAGCCATGGGACCCAGGCACATTGCAATAATGAAGGCAACCATGAACTCCTCTTCTTTTTTTACAAGATTATTCTAGAGGCAAATGTTAGACCATCTGTCCTACAGCTAAAACCTGATGATATTGGGTCATGGAACAGGACGGTGATCTGACACACGCACACCTACATACAACGGAAAAAGGCAGTGTTTTGAAATAACCTAGTCAAAGTCAGACCTCTATCCAAATGAAATGTTTCTGGAGGACCCTGACACAGCTGTGGATGAGTCACTGGCTACAAACCTCAATTAACTGAAGAAAGAAATTGAGCCAAGATTCTCCTCAATGATACGAGAGACTAATGAGATTAATTTTTTTCAACTAAAATTACATCTGTAATCTCTTGATTTGTAGAGATACTTAGTGTTGCCCACATTTTTGTCTTTTTGGTTTTTTTTTTAGTTGAATAAATATCAAGGTAATTGTTTGAAGATTTTTTTTTTTAAGAAGAACTGCGATCAGATCATGTTCACATCATGAGTGTCATGTTCACAGAGACAGGAAACAAAAGACTGCAGGATGAAAAGAGAAGGTACTGACTATACATTTTCAAAGGGCTGATATGCATATACTTGCAACTCCATCCATATTTCTGAAACTATGCAAGAGCAGGGGACTATTACATATAATTTCTTTAACACGGATCATTTTCAGGCCTTAATCAGAGTTTCTGAAGCAATCAGCAAACAATTACCTGAAAAAAGGCAGAATGTTTAATTCATTGTCTTGTGGCTCTACATTAATGATAACAGAAACAAAAACAATGTTTTTCCCCAAAGCCAAGTAAATCATTAGTAGATTTATGAGGTGCACAGAGATCCTTCAACTGAATGTGGAGTAGCACTCCTCCTCTGAAATGGTTTATCTGAAGGCTCACATGGCATTGAATTGCATATGTGTTTACACTCACCAACCACTATTAGTACACCTGGTATACCTAATAAAGTGGTGAGTGACTGTACAACACAACTTTATTATTATTATTATTATTATTATTTATGTCCATGTTAGGGGATAGATTTGTAACATGGAGAAAACGACCCTCCAGTAATAAGGTTGCAGTGACCATTGCATTATCCCTGTTGTGGCTCATTCTTGTGGTTCTTTTCATTATTTCACTCACAGCTTAGTTGAGAAAAGTTTAGATACAGATTAATTTACTAATAAAATCAAACATTAGTTTGTTTTCATTTGTTTTTTTTAAATATCAAAGATATATAGATCATAAACAAACATATATAATTACATTTTTTTAATATACAGGTGCTTCATGATAGTCATCATTTTGATAAAACCTAAAATAAAATCTGAATGTCTACATTCTACTTGCATCTTAATTGTTGATTTCACTTCAAATTCACTCTGGTAGTTTATTAAAGTGAAATCATAAAGAGACTGCCATTGTCATGTGACTTTTGACAAATTGTACTTCAAGCTGATCCAAAGGAATGAAGTACAAACCCAAACTTTACACATTTAAACATGTTTAAAGATCTGCCACTTTAAGAGTTCAGAACCATGGACAGAGTATTGAGGGTTCTCAGCAAAGAAAGAAGTAACTCACATTACACATTTAAACAACCTAACACAAGCGTTCAGGACCATGGACAGCTTCAAATGTCTTCAGCCATTCTCAAAGCTTTACATATTTATTACTGCAGTAACACAGATTTTTATGTTCCTTCTTTTGTTTGCTGCAGATTTAGCCTTTGCACCAATTACACAATTTTCGGAAACATTTCTAACCGCAACCTGTATGAGAATCCGGTGAGCAGAAGCATCTAACTGCTAATAATGCAATGGATGAGTGGGCAGCTTCTGACCGCAGTCATCACTCTGCAGCAGGAAATATATGTGTTTGACTTTTGACTTTGGAGTGGCTTGGAGTAATTTGCAAAGATGGCAAAGAGGCAGTAACTTATAATAAACTAAATCTGACACAAACTTTTATAGTAAAACCAGGCTATTATGGAATGATGCTCTGAGATTATTTTTGATCTGAACTTATCATATTGTCTACAAGTAGCTGGTCTATCTTTCACTAAATGTTCACTGACAAGGACTAGTCTGCTAGTTTATAAAAACTTGTACCCATGGTGTGACTTCACACAAACTGAACTGGTTCCTGCAACAATTTCTGAATTGATTATGGATTAATTTCAGACTTCCATCCATTTAAGATCTGACCTGATTTATAGTTTAAGACAGACTTACAGCAGTATGTTAGGATGTGTATATAAAGCACGAGGGTCTGGATATTCACATAAGGATATTCATGTGGACATGTCTTTAAATTGTAAAGACAATTATTTTAGCTGTATGATTGAGTTCATTATACAGCTGGACGATTCACTTGACAATTTAAAGAAAAGAAATCTGATATTTGCAGTGAAAGTTGTACATCTTGTCTCTTACACAGTTTAGAGTAAGAATGTACTGTAAATAGTAGTTCAGAACACATCATTACAATTGTGACCAATTTTAAATTTGGTTAACCATATCTAAATATTATTTTTATCCTATGTTTTTCTCTAATAATAAAATAAAGAAAAATAATCTGCTTATAGTAGTGGGTCCAAGTACCAGGCAAACACAACTCTGGGTGAAAACAAGATTAATTTTATTTTAATATATATATATATATATATATATATATATATATATATATATATATATATATATATATATATATATATATAATGAAGGCAATACTAAGTATAAATAATTTTATAAGCTACACATACTTTTAGGAGATAGGTTGCACCCAAGTGCTAAAGTGCAATTGATAAATTGATCATGAACAGGTATGCAAACTTCATATTAAAGCAGCTTTGTTGGCAGTCCACTTTATACCGGCATATTCTAGAAGCAAATAAGAAGTCATCTGGTTGACTTCTAGAGCTTGTTCGAAACTGGGTCATGCAATAGGAACAAATACATGAAGGATAGCCAAAAAACTATGTCAGAATAGCTGAAAAACTAAATTAAAATCTGGAAACAAAAATCAAGATTTTAGAATGACTGAGTCAAGGTCCATAGCTCAACTCAACTGAAATGGTTTGGTAAGACCTTGAAAGAACTGTGCACAAATGAATGCTCAAAAAAACTCAATGAGATGAAGCAATGATATGTTGAAGAATGGGCCATATTTCCTCAGCATGCCTCAGCATGGATGTGAGAGGCTGATAAGGTCATAGATTACATAATTATTTCAAGTTATTGGTGCACAAAATGGATCTACGATCATGGGCGTACTTGAATTTTTTTTTACATAATTTTTATTAAATAAAATATATATATATTTTATGCTGAAAAAGAAATGTATGTTGTACTAGCCTTTGCACAAAGCTGGATTTTACAAGTCCAGCTTAATGATCTCTTGATGTAAGGGATCAGGACCATGAAAAGAGCTTCTTCAGAAAGAGCTTAAAAGAGCTTATAACATTTACATTGTTCAGTAGTGGCAAAGATTGTTTGTTTTTGTTTTTTCGTAACGTTGTTCTGCTACAAATGCTACAAATGTACAAGTGCTACAAATTTAGGTTTTGCACCACAATAGAAGTTTAATGTATGCAGAACCTTCCCTATCTGTGCTATAGTATAGTTTAGAAAACAAAGGAATCTCATGACGAATAATGCAATTGATAAGTGGGCAGTTTATGAAAACATTACAATGTTGGGTACTTACCTTATAATTTATTGAAGACACCTGCAGTCATCACTCTGCAGGAGAGAATATGTGTTTAATCTTTGCAGACTTTAGATAGTTGTAATTTCTAAGCACAGCAAAGAACCAACAACATATAAGTAGGAGTCATCAGGAGTGACACAGCTGTCTGCAGGAGACAATGTGATATCTTACCATCATGTCTGTGGACATGTTTCTCAAAACTCGAATGGCATTTTTTTTTATTTTTATTTTTACAAGGTTGAATTTATTGAGTTTTACCTTCATGACTCACAGACAAGCTCACTGCAATTTACCAGAGATTATCATTGGTTTCGTCTGTAAACAGCTTTTCCACTGCAATTTTCCCCAACCACATATCTGTGACCAATAGGAGCCCATAACACTATTCTGCTCACAACATGACAAAGAGAGGAAGAAGGAACATAGACTCACAGCGGGATTCAGAGATGTGAATGTAAAATCATGACACGCGGGACATTTGTGTGGATGCAATGGTGAAGAGTAATAGGAGAATAAATGTAGGTCTATATATCGAACCATATTTTTCAATAGATATGTCCATACGACAGCTTTTATGTCTGCAACTTGCTATTTTTGTTATTTTGTTTATTCTTCTGTTGGTTAAATTGGAGATGTTATTTTACATGTTTACTGTAGACCTTCACTAGCCTTATTTGATCTGTAGCTCCTTTTGAACAGTAAGAGATGCCCACATCTGACTGGTCATTACCAAAGCTTCTCCTGACTCCATCTGCTGATTCTGTGATCATGTTACTAATAATGTATGCAACTTCTCTTTCAAGCTGCATCGGGGTGCACCTGTTGTAACTATGATTTCAAATTAATAAATCATGGCAGTAAGCCATAAGGCATGTTTTAAAATTGCTTAAATGGGATGTGTATATGCATGGATATACTGTCATGCATCAAGTCTACATATCCTTGAAATTCAGCACTCTGCAGGTTTCCGCTCCTTTTGCTCCTCAGAGCGTCTGTCAGTATAGTCTACAGCAAAGTACCCAACGGCAACTCAGTGTTTTTGTAGAGCACAGCCTTGACATTTTAACAGACGTCAACATAGAACAAAAAACTAAGCTGGGAAGACAGCATAAAATTGTGCTGATCACAAATCATCATAAAATGATGAAGAATATATATCTCCTCCACTGTAACTTCCCCATGCTTATTAGATCAGCACTATATACTTGTTTACTTTCTGTATAGTATCTTTGACTGCTTTTTCTCTTCCACTGCACCGGTGAATATTTGAAGAATTTGTCTCTTTACTGTTTGCTTTCGATTCCCAAAAGAACACATTCAATTTTCAAAGTCATATGAATTCAAACCTGACAGCAATGAAGCCTGTCTGTGCTGCAGCTACAGCGGGGTTTCTGGGTTGGATGAAACCACTCTAGGAGTCCTAGTTTTCAGTTTGTGGACTGCTTGAGTTTGCTGCAGTGTTGCACAGTTTTATGTCAAACATAAGAAAGCAAGTCCACAAATGGGCTCAAGATATGACAGGTTTTGTATTTGTTTATTGCATTAATATTTAGTCTATCATAGAAATGACCTGGTTTTACTAGGAAAGAGAAGAAGCCAAATTAATAAAAGTAATGTTGAATGCAGGACATATTTCATGGTTAGAAGTAATGTTTGTGGTCTCTAAAGCCTCAAATCTACAGCTGAGAATAGTCCAAAGCAAATCCGTTAAAAGTGAAAACTATCTCCCTTGTAAGTCACAATATTTAAAATGTATTGTTTTCAGCTGTTGTAGGAGGTTTTTTTTTAGCATTTTTTTTTTCAAATACATTTCAAATACATTGTATCTGTTGGTATTTTTATATAATAGTCTTTTCCTTTATTAATTAGTTAGCTTCAGCGTCTAGAAAGTAACAATAAAATAAAGCACATCTATAGATTTACACTATACACTATTTAAGGCATGGGTGCACAGTTATGGAATACTCAATAATAATGAATAAAGTAAGAGAAGACAAAATAAGTAACTTAAAAAAATAAATATTACATTGTCTGCATTTAAATATGAAAATGCTGCTAATTAGTAAGTTAGTAAATGTAATTGGTTTTACTAGAGCCTTTCTTAAATAATCTTGAATTAAGAAAACTTGAGTTTATATAACCTGACTCAAATTAACATTGCAGACTGATTGAGCTAAGTTAAGTTAGTTTTAGTTTATTTAATTTGAATCAGTTTATTTAATTTTTGTTAATATAACCTGACTCAAATAAAAAACAAAACAAAAAAACAACTAAACTTAACTTTACTAAGCTCAATCAGTCTGCAGTGTTAAGCTACGGTATGTGTGTCCGGACTTTATAGAACCCAACTTTATACAAATCAGTCTAACTTATGTTAGCTGGATATTAGTGCTGAGCTGCAGTGCTTGAGTCAAAACCTAATATACCAAGTTTAAGCGCATTGCTGTATTACAAAATGCGACTGAGCAAGCCTGAGAGCAATGCTCGACTTAATAAAGCCTGAATTAATGAAGTATGACTTATAAAAACCTGACTTTAAAAAGCCTGACTTGACAAAGCTTGCTTTAACATAGCCTTACATAATATATATTGGTTTAAATAAGCCTGACTTAACAAAACCTGAAAAAGTGTAACATAAAATCTAAATTAGATTAGGGTTTTGTACTTGTAAATAAATTTAACCTACCTTAACAGACAATATAACACAATTTAGCTAAACTCAACTTAAATAACCACACTTAGCTTAAACTGGCTTGACTAAACAAATATTATTTTATATATTTATATATGTACAGCTGCTAATATTAAACAGACTTGACAAAGACAAACTTAAAAAACTGATTTAATTTACCCTTAACTTAAATAAGCCTCACAAATCAAAATCGTATCATCAAAGTAGAACTTAACAAAACAAACTAATACGGCACTTATCTTAATTAGGCTGCAGTGTTAGGTTGAAATGTTTGAGCATAGAGACCTAACCTAAAGTAACTGAGCCTGGCTAAAACAAGTCAGATTTAAATAAAAAAATAAAAAAATAAATACAAAGATTAGGGAAAAAGAGTGGACATAACCTGAATTTAACAAAACATGGCAGAGCCATAGCTTAATTGGGCTGCAGGGTTTATTTTACAGCTTTATCTTACAAAACAGTTGCTCTGAATTGTGCTTCCTATGAACTTAATTTCATTCCAACTAGATCAGCATGTTGTGGAAGACGTATTGTACCAGCTGGTATTTTTCATATCATATATTGTTTAGAACAAGGATAATCTATGGACTTTTCTTTACCTGATAGAAAACTCGAGATTGTAAGTAGAAATAAAATAATCAAGTACAGGGTGGAGTCACTGTTTATTATTATTATTATTGTTATTATTTATGAAATGTATGAAAAAGAAAAGACATAAACCTATCCCCCTCTGATTGGTGAAGGGTGTCAGTCTGTTAATTGTCTGAACTGGTTGCACCTGTGAAAGTGTGGATTTCAAGGCTTCCTCAGGGACTGTGCTGCTTTTGCTGGTGCAGCTCAGTGTGTCCTATTCAGTTTGAAACTAATTGAAAAACTTTGAGTTTAGCCTGCACTGTAGCTCTCTGCCTTCGATCCTCATCCAAAGACACGTAGATGTTGCATGCACAGATTTCAACCCAGCTCATTAAAAGTATAGCTCATAGTTTCCATATTTCTGCCACCCACCCTGAGCTTAAGCAAGTGAGATAGCACTGGTTTCCCTGCCTTTGTGTTATATTTTCATTGTGACAAAAGGCCTGACAACCTAGACCTGCAATATGTTCGATCAGGGAAAGAAGTGCTTGGGAGAATGTTTTCTCTCTGTAAAGGATCATTAAATTAAAAACATTGCTATAAAATTCTGAAATAATGACTATAGCGTTTTTGTTTAAATGTCCCATGGTACTTTGACAGCTTAAGCTTTCTGTTACGAAAAGGAGAAGTGGGAGACTTTACCATTTATGTGTGACAGTGATGAAAGGCTATTGGAGCCCGTTAGCCATGGCTTACACTGAGAAACAAAAAAGCTTCATGGGGGGTAACATTTTATACCATGTAGGGACACAAATAAAAAAAAAAAAAAATACTTGTGTGGCCTTTTAAAGAACTCTCCCAGCTGTTTTAAATTCAGGAGTTTGACCCTTTGAAGACTGCATGCATAATCTACAGCACTGTCCTCATCACAGAGTTCCTTTCTTGCTTCCTAGGGAATAGATTTAGTATCCCTTGGGTAAGATGGGTTTCTCTGCCACAGACAAGAGTGCCACTGTTCCGCTCTGCTCCAGCGTACAAGGTCTGCCTGTCACCATCGCATCTCCAATCCTACATGATATTTTCGTGAATTTTGCCTGTCATATTATCTCTCCCTTTTTTTCCTTGAGTCCTGCAACTCAAATGTATCAGTGGCATCCTCTTTGATGTATTCATTTTGATGTTGTTTTTGTTTTTATTATCTCCATAATGTCTTGTAATTCTGTTACATGCTGGATGATTATTTCAAACCTCAGTTATGTTTTTCTATTTGTATTTGTTAATACTTTGAGGAGCAAAGGTGGGCAGAGAATCTCTGTGGTAGTATACTTTCTTTAATCAAAAGCATACCGTTTAAATATGAGACATTTTAGTCTGTGTTTTCACCTCAGATATTGTACTGTTCAAACTCTAAAAGTCCCTTCTAGCGTGCATAATCATTATTTTCAGCCTTAGAACTGCCATTCTGCTCCCAAATCCACGGCTGGCCACACAAACCTCCTTCTCTGCAGTCTCAGCCCCCCTTCTGCTCAGGTTTTTTTCTGCTGGCTCGCAGAACTTTTCTTCTCAGATTTTTCTCTTCACTTTTGGATTGTTGTGTAATAACGCTGTCAAAATCCCCCCAGCCAATAGAAAACCACATTTGATCCTGACCAATCGCATCTCTTTTCTTCGACTTTAAAGCAACATTGCTGAACTTTGGCGGTTTTTAGAGCCCCCTACAGCTCAGTGGCAGTACAACATTGTTACAAACGGGTATGAATTGAGTCAACCAGCTGATGCTGCGGTCCAGTGGATTTGTTTAACAACTGGAGACTAGTTTAACCTGGAAATAATACGAGACAAGCAAATTTCATGTGGCCTTGACATTAGCTCAAGAACAGTGCACAGAGAGCTTCATGAATGGGTTTCCATGGTCGAGTAGCTGCATCCAAACATACATCACCAAGTGTAATGGAAAGTGTCGGATGCAGTGGTGTAAAGCACGCCGCCTCTGGACTCTAGAGCAGTGGGGACGCCTTCTCTGGAGCGACGAATGGCGCTTCTCCATCTGACAATGGAGACGATAAACGAGTCTGGGTTTGGCGGTTGCCTGGAAAAGTTTGGTGGAAGGGGGATTATGGTGTTCCATGCTCCCACCTTTGTGGGAACACTTTGGGGCTGGCCCCTTCTTCTTCCAACATGACTGTGCACAAAGCAGGTCCATAAAGAGATGGATGACAGTCTGGTGTGGGTGAACTTGACTGGCCTGCACAGAGTCCTGACCTCAACTCGATATAACACCTTTGGGATGAATTAGAGCGGAGACTGAGAGCCAGACCTTCTGGTCCAACATCAGTGTGATCTCACAAATAAGCAGATTAAAATGGATGGATGGATAGATAAGTGAAGCCTTCTGTAGGGGGAATCTGTGAATTAAACGAATGCATCCTCGATGCACTAACAAATAGATGTAATGATTTCTTTAGTCAGGATCAAATGTGGTTTTCTATTGGCTGGGGGAATTTTGAGAGTGTTATTCCACAACACTCCAAGAGTGAAGAGAAAAACCCACAAGGAAAGTTTTTGCTCGCCTTCCCAGAGCGCAGAGGGGAGGGGCTGAGACTGCAGAGGGAGGTTTGTGTGAGGAGCCGTGGATTTGAGAGACAAAAATAACATTCCTGGACACTAGCAGGGACCTTCTGAATTTGAGCGTGGCATTTTGACAGAGAGCACAGACTTAGGCTCTCACATCTAAATGGTATGATCTTGATTAATGAAAGTAAAATACCCTCATAGATCCCCACTTTGGACAGAAATGATTGTGAAAACACCTTTAAAAGCTATGTACATTAAGAATGTATAAAGACATGACTGAGGAAGAAATGTTCCAAGAAACGTAATTTGAATGCATTATGTCTGGAGTAAATTCTAGAATTGTTCCTACTTTTTTTGTTTTGGGTTTATGTCCTTCAGGAATACTACTGAGACAAGTCAGATTAATTATGACAGGAAGACTTCATAACAAACTGATCCCCCACATTCTGGTTTTTCATGTGTCTCTGTATAAACAGAGGGTAGAAGGACACAAGTGCATTTCTTTTTCTTTTTCCACAAAACCCAGAGTGGAGCTGATTTATTTAATGTGCTGTCCTTTCTCCTCTCCCAAGGCTCTCGCCCCCGTGATTGTGGTGATCTGTATGCCAGTGGTCAAAGAGAAGATGGCATCTACTCTGTATTTCCGGTTCACCACCCCACCGGCTTCCAGGTCTACTGTGACATGACCACGGACGGAGGAGGCTGGACGGTGAGTCAGAGCAGAAAACACATATGCAACACAGCTGAAACGACCACACACACACACACACACACACACACACACACTCACACACACAAACACAAAGCTCTTTATCTTTATATGCATCTCCCTAAAGTAGAAGTATTCGGCTGCTGTATTATTCTTGGGTTACAATCAAAATGAAAAGGACGAAATGGAAAGCAGCTATAGGTCTATTCTCCGTGGCTGTTACATAAAATGTGCTTTTTAAGTGCTAAAAATCTACCTCAAATGAATAACTGTTAAAAATAAATAAAGCTACAACAATTATTGAGGCTTTTCACTGCTATGTATTATACAAGGATTAATTTTATATAAATTCCTATTATCTGCTATAATAACATTCATACAATTTTCACTCAATTTCAACAAAATTTACGGAGGCGCTCTTAAAAGCATAGAGTGCTATTACACTTTTTTTTCCAATATTTATGCTGCATTTGAGTGCAAGTCGAAATTCCACAATGGCAAGATGTTTGCTGACTTCTGACATTCTGGCATTCGAGAGAGGGAATGGATTTCCTCATTGTTGGAAATGATGAAAGATGATGTCACAATGTAATTGTGATCAATACTTTTCAGTCATTTTATGACAACATTTGAAGACTGAACATCAAACTTGTGCGCCGGCTGTTGTGAGTTTCCAACTTAAAATCCGTAGTCCAGCGGTTTTTCTTTTACACTTTTCTCAGGCACGGACACTTTTATTTCCCTGTACAAAGTATAATGGATTGTAGCATTACATTTATTTGATTTTTTTTTAAATATTTAAGAATAATTATTATATTTGGTACATTTGATTCATAGTTTTGAGTTGACCTGTTTGGAAAAAAAAGAATGAATGTCAAGAAGCTAAAGAAAAGTGCACAGAAAGCCAGTAAAACAGTACTGGCACATGCATTAAAGCCTTTTTGTTCAGTCGGATAAAGAAAGTGTGCCATTATGGCAAGAGAGGAGATTCAGGTCCAGATATAATCTCAGTTGTCTGCTGATGCTGCGATCTATTTCCAGATAAAAGTATGGTTTAGGAGATACAACATGCACATGCAGCAAATTTAAGTAAAGTCGGTTTCATCACTGTGCCTCAAACTGACAAAAAGTAACAGTTTTCAGTGAAGTTGACTTATTCCTGACCTACTTGGGATTTTTTTTTTTTATTCGGATGTGTGAGCCTTTTTTCTATCGTTCTGGAATGAAATGACATAGTTTTGTATCTTTTGAAAAGAAAACAAAAAAAAGCATGTTTTTTTGTTTTTTTTCCTTGATCAAACATGTGTCAGTTTTCTGGACCCGCTTAAGTAAAAGTCACTGTTAAAGTGAGACTTTCTCCCAGAAGCGCAGCGTCTTTGGAGAACAAGAGACAGTGAGGTGCACAAACATTGACACACAGTAGTTTGCAGTTATATTTGGAAGTGTAGTTTATATGTATTTCACCCTGCACACACAAACACAATCTACTGGTGAAAGCCATTTATTTCCCTTTGTTCTGGAGTGTACTGCAGCAGTCCTTGGGGAAAACAGAGCAGCTCTTAATAGAGAGCGAAGGCCTCGTAAAACTTAGAGTTTAAAATTTCAGCTGCACAAATCTATCATATGATTCATTTTTACAGTTTGTGATGCAATATAGAGAAGCACACGGAGGCTGTTTTTGGAATTTGTCCAAAACTTTTCAGGGAGGAATCTTAAAATCTGGATGTGTGAAGAGAACTGATGCAAGCTGTGTCCTAAATGCTTTGAAGGTGAAATACATTCACAGCATTTTAGTTACAAATGTTATGTGACTGACTTTTAACAGGATTTTGGCATGTGTCTGAGAACTTCTTGGAATGGACATTTTTAAACTTGTGAAAAGCTTATGAAGTTAACTCAGATAACTCAGCTGTAAGGTGTTTGTATTAGGACATAATAAAATAAAACCATCTGGTCCTTACCAGGACTTGAACCAGCACATGGCATGTTATATAAAATAATAAAATACTTTTCCAAAGTACATAAGCAGTGTGTGGAAAGACTTTTTTCAAGATGTTTTATTTCATTTAAGCAGTGAGAAGCAGTCACATGCAGCTCTTTTACCTTTTAATTTAGGAAGGGATAAAAGGCCATTTCCAAACATTTGAAGTTTATTATTGTGCAGTGAGAAAGATTCTCCAAAAGTAAAAAGCATTTGACGCAGCTGGGAATCTTCCCAGAAATGGACGTTCCAGCAAGTTCATTTCGATGTTAAGTCATTTTTTTTGTCGTCTTCTTCAGAATTTATATCAGACTTTACAGGCTTTCAGTTCGCATGTTCGGTGTTAAAGTGCATGACAAAAGTGATTATCTTTTAGATGAGTAAAAAACTAAGATGTTTACCCACATGCACTGCGTCGGGTTTATGTTACTATACTGTGTTCGGTATAAAAAAAAAAAAAAACACCTTCTGGTGCCAAAAGTGGTGTTGGAGGGGGATGAATTGGGTTTTTTTGTAACAACACAACCACGATTCAATCGAAACAGCAAATCTACTACAGAACAGGTGCAAAGGAAAAGAGGCGAGGTTCTCCGACAGCTCCGTCCAGTCCTCATCCTGGCGTAAAAGCGGTGGCAGGATCTTTTTAAGAGTCCATAATTGAATATCCCCAAAAATCTCAATGGACCGAATAAGAATGGCACAATGATGTGAGATAACACCATACAGAAAACAAGTGTTTTAACTTATTGAATGAAAAATATTGAATTTTGCTATTATTGTTTCTTTTTTTTGCGCCTCCTGCTTCTGCATAGTTTTTTCTTGTCAAATCATTAATGTTATCTTGTTGTGTGTTTGTGTGTTGTCATTTGTTTTTCAATTTAGGTATTTATGTAATTGTAAGGCCTGCTAAGGAACCCTTTTCTTTTTCTTTTTTTTTTTTAAATCATATCCTGACATGCAAAATCTTTTTTTCACTTGACTGTATGTAAGAGCACTTGTAAATCTGCCACCAGCTGTCTGAGGAAGGCAAGGTCATACCCTGCTATCATCAAATAAAACGAGACTGTCAGAGTGACAGAGTGTTTAGCACCGCATGATGGGTTAGAGTTACCTACAGGCCTGTCAAAGGGTAAATGTGTCAGTGTGTGTGTGCCCGTGTATGCATGAGTTATAGTTTATGAAAACAGCTTGTTAGAGCGCGGTGCTTTCCTGCAGTTCCCAGACACTCAAGTGTTAAGCAGAAAGTCTGCCTTGCATCCAGTAAAAGGATTTACATAGCAGCTCAGATTGAGGTGATAACATAGCCGTTACTGATCCTTCCTGGTGTGTTGAGCTGCTTGTGATAATCTTTAAGCCTCATTAAGAGATCAGAGTTGTGTAGTCCAACAGGAGCAGGTAGCAAGATTCTTGGCCAGTTCGGTGGATTACTTGCCTCCTGAGCTTAAATAAAGAATGAGCCATATGCTGCCACCTCATTAGCATAGTTTGACATACTGTTGCAGAGGCTGCTGCAGGCAGACTGAGAGATGAGCGGGTTACTTAGAAGAGGGAGGGAAGAGGCAGGGCAAACCTTAAAGGGAGCGAGAATGTGACACTGGTGCATAAAAAAACAGAATAGCGAAGCACCAGTGTCATCCTTTCACACTCTAAAATGTCATATTTTAGATATAACCCACAATAAAACCTTTCTCTTCTGCTGTATTTGCAATAAAAGGGTGACTCTTAGGGAGCCTTGGAGATAATGGAACCATCTTAAGTGGCTTTAGATTTAGGTGCCAATCAGCACAATTATAGCATCAGGCAGTTATGACCTTTTTTAGGACGTTGCTTTTCCATGTTCAGTTTGGCACCCGAATGCATCCGGCTTCAACAGAGAGGATTCCTCCAGATGTGATTGCATATTGCATATCTGAATGTGATTCTTGGTTTATCCTTGACTGTCTTAAAGCTAACTTTGTTTTATTTGGATTCTAA
The DNA here is from genome assembly GCA_014839995.1 of Xenentodon cancila. NCBI lineage: Eukaryota > Metazoa > Chordata > Actinopteri > Beloniformes > Belonidae > Xenentodon > Xenentodon cancila. The sequence goes on along the minus strand of CM026215.1, from coordinate 5,644,019 downwards.
GAAGATGTCAAGACAAGTGCAAACCTCCTGTAATCTTGAAAGGCAAGATCATTAAAATAAGCTCTTTTCCAAATTGCCATGCACAATTCAAAGTCCAACTGTTCAAGCCAACACAGTTTAGCCACCCACAGATGCCACTGTCTCTAACTCCAATAGAAAGTGGCTTCTCAAATTGAGTTAGAGTGTATGAAACAATACATTGGAGACAGCGTTACCCCCCAACTCTCCATATCACAAATTACTCATTGCCAGCTTTCTACAGTGTTATATAATAGTTCTTGTTTTCCTTTTTCTTGTCTTTTTTTCCCCCTGAATGATTCAAAACAGAGCTGCTCCCACAAGGATATGAAAACAAAGACAACAATACACCCCAACTGTCCAGTTAATTCAGGGAATAAACCCTTTTTCTCAAAGAGAAACTGGCTGATTATGATTGAATACAATAGTAACAGTTTTTAAAGCGTGAGAGAAAAAGGAGAACATATTTGTTTGGTCTAAACAGCTTTAACATGTAGGAGAGTCAAGGAGACATCTGAAATACTTAGTAAAATACTCAGTGTGCCAAGTTTCTTGACTTCTTGGATACAGTAGTGACTCTGAAAATGATTTTCCTGCACAGAGTGCAAAAATATCCCATATGGCGTAATGACTCAAAAATTACATAGTGCTCTTTTTTCATCCCCTTTTTTAACTGAACGAACCCAGGACCAAGGGAAAAATAAATGAGGCACAACAAAGCTCTTGTCTTTAGCCAGCTGAGAACACCATGTGAGGTTTTATGATGGATCCATGTGCCATCTACGTATGTGCTTTTGATGCCCTGACATCAAACGAAACAGTACACACCATAAGGTTTAAACAAACGTGAAGATTTTATAGCAATCTATATTGATTGTATAATTAAGTTGGGTTTTTTTTGTTGTTTTTTTTTGCAGCCCTGTCTTATCCATGTTAGATGATCCTCTTCACTAAATTTTAAACTCTTATAAAAACTGTACTTATCCAACTGGGCCAGATACTGTGTCCAAGCCTCTCAGGTGCTGTCATAGCGCTGCATGCACATAGTAAATACCAAAAGTTTTTTTTTTAATGCCAAAACAGAGTTTTCACCAGCTACAAAGCCATAGAAAGGGAAGTGAAGAGATTATTACAACTTGATGTGAATGGTTGTCAGAGGAAATTGGTCGGTATTTCTCAGCTGCCATAACTCAGGCGGCTCTGGAGACTGTCGGACCACAGAGGTAGGAGGGATGACGGCAGATAGGACATAAAAGAAAAGAGCTGTCATTATGAGGCCCCACACTTCCTGCCACACAGGGACACATACAGTATACCGCACATCCGACCCGGGGAAACGAATTTGTCATTATTCAACAATCTGCAACCTTCTCTCCACAAAGCGCCTATGTAAAAGAAAAAAGAATTCTGCACGTCTACTGACAGAAAATCAGAAAATATGTGCTCACGTGTTCTTAATAAAAGCTGTACATATATAACATCTCACTGAACAATCCTTTGGGTAAGTTGTCCACATGTTTCAGTAAAGGCAGATTTCAAATGTTGTATAAATACAACCTCGTGGCTCAGGGTAATGTCTTCTAATATTACTATTTTATTTGTTAAAAGGAAGGGACTAAAAATGACCATGCCATTAATAATAAATGGGAGCAGATATATCAGAGTGCAGTGTAGGTCTGCATTATCAAATAGGGCTTTTATCAAAAGCACAGCAATCACTCTCAAATATTCAATTCAGCTAAGAACTGAAATGTAAAAGTTTGAGATTGAATGTACAATTGTGTGCATGTTCTAACTCTTTTAGAGGCTTGGAGTGCCTTTTGAGCTTTTCAGAGAGTACTGTATAGGCTTTCCAGTATCTCAGTGGTTCAGAGGTTCGTCAATATTTTATCTGGTAGTTTATTGGTTTGAAAAGATAAAACAAATCCAGGAAGGATGTTTCTGCAGTTGCTTCTTATCTCTGAAGGTTTTGTAAGGCAGGAAAATGGGAAATAGCATAGAATCCAACCCTTGTGCACAAATAGTTTCCTTTTATGTTGATATTCAGTACATTTATTTATTTAAATTTCCCTCCATATGCTATTTCTGTACAGTGATGCAGATATTTTTTTTTTATTTGTACACTGAATAAACTGATGCAAAGAGATAGCACAGTGGCGAGTTGTTTGAGCTGTGTGCAGCGCTCGTAGCATTAAAACAGGTAGTGTGAGACATGTCCTTGATGATATTAAAGCCATTAGAGCTCTGTGCAGGTAATGTGGGAAAAGGTTAGACCACTGTGAGGAGACTGCTGGAGTGACATTCAACGATTTTATAGTTCCTCCCTGTTACATCAACAGACAGGAGAAAAAGGACTCTGGCATATAGAGCCTAGGTTTTATCCTCTGACGGGTTGTGCACAGTGTTAAAATGAGACTATTATACAGAGTTGGTTGTTATGTTCAAGTTTGAGAACTATAGTTATACACACATGATTCATCTTATGAAAGATGAGACATATGTGCTTTCCTGTTAAATAGTGTGTACTTAAATATAGCTTGATTATATAAGAGTTTGTGGAACAATAATCAACTTAGATGACTATTTGCCAAGACCCCGAAAGCCAATGACAGGTCTCCTCCAATATAATATACATAAGACCACTTGCAATCATAGTTCTCACCTACTTCAATGGATACAGTGTATACCAGGACAAATATTGAAAAGGGACACAAAACTAAAGTTTATTTTGTAATATTCTCCATGAACGCTCTATCAAAAAGTATTTTGTTTTAAATAAAGGCTTGTGATGTATCTGTTATATGCATATGTATTTTTTTTGGAGAATGTGCAGAGATGACATCTAGAAATTCCAAGTTCATTTTTCAATTTGTGAAAGACAAAAAGAGCAAATTATCCAAATTACTGCTTTGTGAAGTGGTCTTGGAAATCACAAAAACGTTTTTGTGATCCAGATCGCTTACTTAGCTTACTATACACATCATAACCGGAGGTTCCAGTTCTCGTGCATCCAGCCCGGACTGGAACTCCAGCCTGTGGCCCTTTGCGGCGTGTCTGCCCTCATTGGCAACTGTTTCTACCCCTTACCGTTACCGTTGCATTTTTTTAAAGGTGTCTGAGTTGCATTCAGAGAGAAAATCTTAAATGCAATGCACCTAAATGACATGAAATGCAAGTGCAAAATCAGTCAGTTATTTCACCTCTGAATGAGACCTGAAACCAAACCGACAATATCTAATGGGCCTTGTCAATTGAAATGTAATGACTATAATTATATACCCATGTATTTTGTTTACTTGCCAGGTAACCTAAGTGCTTCCTCACAATTTATAGAAACGAGGGTTAACTTGATGGGAACCAATGTAATTACAGCAGTTAAAGTATAGTCTCAGCTGATTTGATATTAAATCGAATTAAATGAATTACATGTTTTTTTAAATTATTTTTATTTTAATTATTACTAAGGCTCTTTTATTGCATTAGGTTTTATCATTCTTAGCTTTGTATCTATATGGATATTGTTTTTGTTTTTTTTCTGTGCAACTTATACAGCACTTTGGTCAACTTTTTTTTTTTTTAATTTGCTATAGAAATTAACTTAAAAACTTAAAATGTCTTATATACCAACTTATTTTTGATCATTTAAATAACTCCTATTCAGTCTTACCATGAGATGTAGGGTTATATTCATCCTTCGTGTTTCTTTAGCTACTGAAGTTTCTTTGTTATCCAGAATGATTTTGTTGCATCGACAGCATATTCAGTTATCTGTGCTGAACTGGCCAACGGGACAGATGACAGTTTTTATCTTCAGTATCACAGAACCATTAGTGTGTGTATTATTTTTGTGGGAAAACGTATTAACACCTCTGTATAATATGCTTAAACCACTGGGTGACAATCTGGGTTGAAACTGAGTTCATTAGATTATCATGAATAAAGACGTGAGAGATGATCCATGGAAATCCTGGATTTAATACAGCAGTTGCATCCAAGTGGGTCAAACATACATCCGGCGTCTTGATGCAGAAATGACCCAGAGAGTCGTCAGTACAACAGTTTGACAGAACAGAGCTCGGTGCTCTTTAGACAAAATAACCTGCAGCTCTCAAAACGACATCTTTGCGGCTATGTAAGACAGCTAAACCCAAACGGCACAGACACAATACTGGCCTGATCCGACTGTATTCATCATGACCTCCAAGAGGGACAGGAAATTTCCATCACAATGATTACAACGGTATACTGCAAAAGCACCTGCATCACAACAGCCTGAATTGTTTTTTTTTTCTCTCAACTCTTTTCTCTTTCTCTCTCTCTTTTGTTTTTTTTTTCTTATTATTCTGATTCATCCACAATTTATTTCAACAATTACTATACAGGACACAAAGGAAGATGGGAAAAACAAACCAACAAACACCAATTAACTTTCTGTTTCTGATCCAGTGGGAACATAAGGGACTGAACTCTTTATAGCTGATGAAAAATATCTTTGAAACAAACAAACAAATATTATTCACATATTCATATATTTATTTTGTATATATTCATTTAAAAATACAGCTAAGCATACATTAAAATGTACTCCCCTCCAGTGTCACTTCGGTTGGAGCCATGTTTGGATGTTGTATACTTTATATCTGTTCATTTTTCTCAGCACAATTAAAAACAATCTAATTTACAGGTTGCAAATGTGCAAACCTCTTTTGTATTCCTTTATTACTATATATTTATATCATACCTCATAAATCTCATCATGTGACTTCATTAGTCATCAATCTGCTTGATGCTTTTGGTCTGGTATTTCACTTAAATTACAAATTATTCTGTTTTTCTGCTTTCAAATGGCTCTAGTGATTTATTTTGATATAATGCATGCATTTTATCTTAATTTGAACAGCAGTACTACTGTGACGTGAAGGTTCTGTTCGGGCTTATTGTAGGAACAAGAGGTGTCACACTTTGTGTAGGATTGCACATATTTTTATCCTTTTCCATCATCCCACAAAACTAAAATTAGGACCTTTTATTATTACTGGCTCAATTTTCTAAACAATGCAGGATACGTGTTCTCAAATGTGGTTAATTATTTATATTATTTATATTATTTATATAGTTGCAAATAGAATACAAAATGCACTCATCATATGAGATTGTGTTAGTCCCTCAAAATCTCTTCCTGTATTCCCTACATAGCTATTCTCAGCTGGGAAAATCTGGATAGAATACAGGAAGTCGGAATGTGATAACTGCAGAGCAAATTTCATGAGCAACATTTTGACTTGCATATACTTGTCTACATGTTTCATTCCATGTATACTCTCAAGTTCATCCATTTATTCAAGAGGCAAATGCCCCCCATCTCTGCTTTGCCAACGATCCACAACTGTTAAGCTCGCAGCTGTTCTACTCATTTGAGTATTTGTTCAATTCCACACAAGTGACAATATCAGTCGAAGTAACAAAGTACATGTGAATATCACCAACTGGAGCTGGACTCAATATTTGGTCATTAGGTGGACATCTGGTTTTCCTTTTTAGACAAGCGGTGGTCTCATTCACTAGCAGCCATGAAGATCACCAGTAATGTTTCTGAGCACTTTGTTCAGTGAAAGACAACATGCTGAAGAGCTGAGCTGAGTGAAAATGCTTTCAACGGAGCGATGGCAAGACGAAAACCGTCTGCCAAATATCCTTGTTGCCTATCATTGTGGCATAACTCAATTTAATAATACTTTAGTAATACTTTTTAAATCCCTGACAGGAAATGACATGCCATGAAAAAAAACAAAAAAACTAGTTGTGACATCTAGTTGTGTATCACTTTGGTAGCCATGATAACATAGTTGCGTGCCACAGTGTCTAATGTGTACACACCACCACCAAACCTCCACTAATTCAAAGTTCAGAATATTCATTGCGATCTTGAACCAAAGGTCTGGAGTATAAAATGGTTTTTGGGCCAGTCTCACAAGAAAATACACTTGTATCACCCAGTCTATGAAAACATCCATCCATCCATTATCTATACACGCTTTATCCGTTTCCGGGTCACGGGGGTCTGTTGGAGCCTATCCCGACGCATAGTAGGCGAAAGGCAGGGGTACACCCCGGACAGGTCGCCAGTCCATCCAGGGCCACATAGAAGACAAACACAATCACACTCACACTCACATTCACACCTAGGGAGAATTTAGGATGATCAATTAACCTACCCTGCATGTTTTTGGACTGTGGAAGGAAGCCGGAGTACCCGGAGGGAACCCACGCAAGCACGGGGAGAACATGCAAACTCCACACAGAACTGCTCTTACTGCCTTATGTTGCAGTAGCACATTGCATTATGGGATATAGTGTGCAGGCTAAACTGGTCTATTGCATGCTAGAATTCTACCTGGTAGTAGCAAACCATCTGGGTGTTTTTTCCATACTGCATACTACATTTTAGAAAAAAAAATCCGTGTGCACTAGTAGTTTGCAGCATGAGTTGCAAGTAGACTATTTGTAGGAATTGGTAAAGTTAGTTTGACCACACTTATTCACTTAGTGAAACCTCTTTCCTTAGGTCTGGTAGCCCTCCGAGTCATCCTCATTTCCACCAGTACAAAATGGGTTCGGGGGCAGATTTTACGTTGTTTTTTTTTCCCCCTGCAAAACCATTTACCCACATTTATCCCACATTTGCATTGTTGGAAACGGGTCATTCTAGGTCATTGCCATGAACACAGAGATTTTAAGAATGTTTACACACCTTAGCTGAGATCTACCAGCAGTAACCCAGTTCCTTTTAATCTTTTTAACCTACACACAAAAAACCTAATTTATTGTTTTCGTTTATGTTTCCGTAATCAGATCACAGCTGAAAGCCAGGAATAATCTTAATCACATGTAAATGCAGATTTTATCTTTGCATCTGTGTGTGAGCGAGCGGGTGACAGATGAAAGTGTTCGCAGATTGTTTCTTCTGTTCTCATTTGGTGCCGCTACATTGTTTGGAGCACATCTGTCTTTCTGATAGGATTATGAAATGCTCTCCAACAGATGTTTGCAGACCTCTTTGAGGAACGCAAGTGTGCAGACTAGTGCAGATTTATGAGCTTTCTTCAGACAGCATTAAATTTGTCTCCATATAGTCAATACTCTCAAAATAGTAATCAAATTGTTCACAATTTCTCTAGCGGTCTACTTGGATCACGTTTCTTCTTCGAGTTGATATTATTAGCCTCAAAGGTTGCTCTATTTATTCTTATTCAAGCCAATATTGTTTTTATTTGACAGAATTTTCTCCTCTATATTAAAGTTGTGTGATAGTTTATCGCAAACTGGACATACAGTTGTAGTTAAAAGGCTTTTGAACATTTTATTTGTTTATATTTTATTTTATTATGCCTGCTTAAGAACAACCTTAAAATTGTTGGTTTTTAAAAATCCAAAAACTAAATAGAGAAAATCTGTTTAAACAAATGGAAATAATAGAATCACATACCGAGGTAAATTGGTTATTTGTTAGGCAAAACCTTCCAGGTTTTAACATTTAGGATCTGTAAAGAATTTTCAAAATCTAAAAATAGAATGTGACTTGAAAATAATGACATTTAACATCAAATTCAGTTTCTTGAAGCTTGTTGGAAAAACCTTATCAAGTTCTTCATTATTCCGTTCAAAAGAAGCATGTGTGCAATTAATTTGGATCCTGGAGACAGCGTAGCTCCGCAGGAGCAGATCATTAATTAAATATCGTATTCTTGTCCATTAATAATCCCTTTTTAGAGGGAGGTTCACAAAAGTTAACAAAAAGTTTTCCAGGTCTTGTTTTTTGGAGGTTTGTCAAGAGAAAATGTTACCTAAGAGATTAAATATTTGTTTCAAACTCTTAGTGCTGCTATCAGGAAAGCCATCACAAGACGGTGGTTAAAACCAGATAGACCAACAGACTATGATTGAATTGACATATTATACAGTGATTTTTATAAAATGGAGATAATTCCGCCCTATATTAGCTTTCAAAAAGAGAAACCTTTTGAAAAAGATGGGAAAGATGGATTACATGTATTACACCAATAAGACAGTCATTTGTTGAAATAGGAATTGTAATTTTTATTTTATTTCTAAATGCATCTATGAAAAGCAATTTTTCATATTCTGAAGGTGCACCCTAATGTTCTCGTTCCAACCAGCACTGTTGTGTTTATCTTTTACTTTACTTTACTTTAATTATCTTTTACTTTAGTTGTAATAGATACAGTAAGACACCGATGGTGCCGTGTTTACGGACCTCGGCAGGATTGAATAAAATGGAATAAAAGAAAGCTAGATAAGACTTTGCAAGAAAAATAGAAACGTTCCTGAATCATATTCTTTGGACAGATGAAACTAAAATAAGCTTGATTTTGATAGACTGGAAGAGAAAAGTGTGGTGAAGTAAAGGAACAGCTCATGATCCACAGAATATCACATCATGTGTGAAACATAGCGGAGGCATTGTTATGGTATGGGCATCTCTGTGCAGATGGATTATGATCCTAGGTGCACTGTGAATGCAATTCAATACCTTCTGAAGGCAAAGAAAATTAAATATTCTGCCCTCACCAAGTAACGTGATCTCAACTTTTTAACTTTTTTTTTTTTTAAATAGCTTTTCTGCTATTTAAGACGAACTAAAGACAGAAAGGTCAACAAACAAGCATCAACTGAAGGTCTGGTAAAGCTCCAATGTCAGGTAGACATTGACTACAAAGAATTGAGGATAATGGTTATAGTTACATTACTTTGTCCAACATTTTTTTTTAGACCTTAAAAATAGAGGTACTTTGCTAAAAATGGCTGTAAGACTTAATGGGTAAATGGCATATTTTTAAAAAACATTTCAGTAAAGCTGAAAGTGTTTGATAGCAACTTGATTATTTAAGTTCAAGTCCATAGTGGTGGTGTATAAATGCAAAATCATAAAAACTCTGCCATCGTCCAAATGCTATAGAAAGAATGCTTAAGGGCACAACATCATTTCCTTTTTCTTTTTTTGTTTTGTTTTTATTCCTTTGTGATTCAGCTTACTTCATATGGAAAATGTTATCTGCCATATGAGGCAAAGTCCAATGTTTGTGAAGATGCTTCTCTTATGATAGTGAGTACAGAGCATCATGACGTGACATCTGCTGCCAAAGCGACAAACATGCAAACATATAGCATGCTCACAACGTGTATCTGCCAGGAGCTAACAAGTTATTGGCACATTTTCTGTTTTCGACCCGGTGACATGCCAGATTGTAAATCTCCCAGAATCAGCTTTGGAGTGCTTGTGTTGATTCTTCCCTGTGTTCTAGTCTGTCAGTCAGGGTGTTCGTCTGTTCACGCTGCAGGCTCCCTGCAGTTGACAGAAACCCAGCTGAAGAGCTTAAGGCTGCTTGTTAAGTAGCCTTCATCTACTGCAGAGATTACAGGGAGCTTAATGTGATCATGCCAGTGCAATAGCCCCCCAAGCGTTGGGTGCGATGGTCGTTAAGGATAGCGGATTTGCTCGGTAACGGCCGTTGGTCATTACTGTTTATATGCTGGATTGATTCCCATAAAAGTCAAAGTCACCATATACCATATAGCAGTGTGGGTTATGTTGGATTTAATTTATTTTGTGCACATTGAATACATTCATATTGTTTCCAGATCATCTTCTGCAAAGATTTGTGTTCCTTTTATTTGGCAGGCTGTGAGTGGCTGCAGTCCCTGAGCCACATGGCTGACTTTTTTGAAGAATATTCACAATTTCCATGTCTGCAGAGGAGCAATACGAGGGACTTTCTAATGTCTGATTCTTAGTTTATGGACGGTTGCTGTTTGCACACTGCAACGCAGCTTGATACATAATTCGCTGTCCTTCTCGAAAGCACAATATGTGAAATGGATGAGCTTTCTTGCTATTTTGCTGTGTATCAGTGTTATTCAATACGATTTAAACATTTCCGTTGTTTCCACTACAAAACTGAAGCATGAAAGCATGAAATAATATGGCTGTATTTTTATCTTTGTAGTTCTTCATTAATACTCAGAACACACAATGTGGTGTGCAACAGAAATTCAGTTTCTCTTGCTAACATTTTTTTGTGATGTATTTTCTTAGAAAATGTAGTATATGTGCTTCTGTGTAAATAGTATAGCTACTTCAAAAGAAAGGGAAAAAAAAGTGACCTTTAATGCACTCTTGATGATGTTGGAAGAAAAAACTTCATATAACATATATATATATATATATATATATATATATATATATATATATATATATATATATATATATATATATATATATATATATATATATATATATATATATATATATATATATATATATATAAACTTGAGGACCAAATATGTGCAGAAAAGGGATTAAGACAAAACTGCAATATGGGAAAAGTCTGAAGGAGGGCTCAAGTGGTGCAACAAAATGAGATAAAGGAACTGATATCCAAGTATTATCTTTAATGTTATGCAGACAGATGGAGAACACAAAAAGAGATCAAAGAGTAGCTATCCTCAAATAATTCCTGATCCTATACACTGCCTTGAAAAAAGAAATTCACACATTCTTTGATTATGGCACACATTTACCATAAAATTATTTCCATATAGGCAATGCCCCATTTATTTCCATCGAGAGAGTCATTTATTTTTTGCAAAGATTTTGTATTAATGATGGTAGAATCAGGACACCAGCAAATTCCTAAATATTAGCACAGTGGTTAAAGTTTGTACTCTGCAGTCTCCAATCATGTGTAAACAGGATGTCTCCTGCCCTTAGATCCTCTTATCAATTTGTGTCCAATAAATGCCATCACAGAACATGTCCATTGTGGAAAATGTGGTTCTAAAATGTTTGTTTTTTTTTTTGTTTTTTTTTGGCAGATAACATTTCTGAACATTGATCTGGCAAAATGAAGTAACCCCAGATCATAATACTGCCACCACAGGTTACCCTGAAGTTAGACTTTGGTGCTCCAGAGTCTAGTGTTTATACTATTACTACTACGGCCAAAATCGTTGGCCGTAGGTCAAAATGTGGGTCAAAAACACTAGGAACAAGACAAGGACAGGGAAGAATACCGTTCGATGTGAAAAGACTGAATAGCTGACGATCTGGCCACGTGAGGCTGCGGTTTAAAAGCAGAAAAGCCCAGTTGCAGTACATCTGTAATCAATGAGTGTCACTTGTGATGAGTTCAGGGTAGACTAGGAACCCACAGCCCTGGAACGTGACACCATGAAGGCTTTTTATTCCCTGATTAGCTTCACTAATAAATTGTTTTCTTAAGGCCACACAACTGTGTTTACTTATTCTTGTGCAGATGATGAAGCGCCAACTTTCAGTGTTGAAGCCTGATGTGACTGTTGATTTTCTTTGGTTTGATCTCAGGAAGACCAGTAATCATGATCACTCAAGATTTTTCCCCAAACACCTTTCTCCTTTGAAGATGGAGAAGGCCTTTTACCATTTTACCATTCCTGGCTAAAAGTTTTTTGCTTGCTTGATGCAGACCAAGAAATTCAATCTTATAAAACGGAGGAACACCTTTTCCATGGCCTCAGGATCTGTTTTCTGACATGTTTGTTTTTAGGAATGAGAAGCTGTTCATTGCTAAAGTTAGAGTTAAAAAAACTTGTTGCCAGCTACATCATTTATCACTGTAGTACACAATTTTTATTTTTTGCCAGAGTATGAGGCAATCCCTTGACAGGTGGTGCAGGCAGGCATTATAACCAGTGTTTTATGCTCGTTTTCACCCCTCTACACGTTTTATCCCAATTACTCCATCTTGTTTATGAATCCATCTAAACAAGAGGCACACGTCTCCCAGATGCCTTCTGATACATCACTCAAAATCCCATCCTCCTTCCCAGCTTCCACCCAGGTTCCTGTTTCATGGACTGGGGGTTAAGTCAAGTTCATCACCCTCAATATCTCTACACTAATAGATCAGAGCCTAAATGCCAAAAGCCAAGTGTTTTATCATTAAGAAAGCATTTGAAGACTTCATTGCAAGAGCTGACTGAAATAGGTCCATGGATGAACAGAAAACAGTGCCTAATACCTAAAGATTTGGGATTTTTTAAACATTTATTTCACATGTTCTTCCCAAGAATACAAAAAAATATGTTTAGAAGTGGGCACGTGTAATTTTGCTTGTTACACTGGCCGTAAATATTGACATTCATTCATTCAAATATTGACTTTGACATATTTGCACACCGATAAGAGTACAGAATGTCATTGCTGTGGGTCTTGTGGCTCTGGTTTTGGAATGTTATGCACTTAAAGTTGTGTATGCAAACCACTGAACCCTTACTCAGTCCTTCAGTAAAATGTCCACTCTGTCACAGCTGCAGATCTCAGTATGTGGATGACTGGCCCATCACCTTCCATCATAAAAATAGTTTCTGAACTTTTATAAAACTGCTTTAATGTCAGGTGCGGCCCTATAGCCAGACATTGTATGGAAGAAGTTGTCTCTGGTGATATTAAGCTGCATCTAAGTAGTAACAGTGTTTGTATCTGTGTGTAGTTGTTGGGCTCCAGAGCAGCAGAGGTTCAATAAAAATAGAGGCATTGGAGCCTCTTTTAAACAGTGCAGCTATAAAAGTGCATGCACACAAATTTATAGATGCATTCTGAAGTGAATGATTGTTCCTGTGATGATGACACTGAAAAGCTGTTTTGTGGCACTAACAATTCTCTCTGCCACCTTAGACATCATCTGTTGAGGAAAGTTCTTTATGTATATTCATAATGAAAAACTGGGGAAAGATGGTAGTCTTTGGACACAGCTCAACTCTAAATGGCTTTGCTGTGACAAAAAAGAGTGATGGATGGAGAATGGAAGTGATGAGACTCACTTTCATACATGGTTCTAACATTGATGCCCATCTGATGTTTTCCAGTGCGACATCAGTCTGAACGGTCAGGTCACAGTTTAGCCATCTTTGATGGCACTGCTGTGCGATTAATGTCACAATTCTGCACTGGTGGGATTTTTTGGACGAAATCTGCGTGGTGAAGCCGGTCACGTCACGGTCCACCACTCCTGGCTCCTATTCCTCATCCACACACGTCTCTGTACTGATATTAAAGCCATCACATGATCAACTTTAAAAATGTTGCCTCAGGTTTCTTCTCAATATAATTAGTGTACGAGGTTGCACACATTCATTGCACAAAAATTTAAAATCCTTGTTTACTTCCATAGACCTGACGTACTGCTTTTGATGTCACACCGTCTTACTGCACGTGCGGGTCCCTTCAAACAGATGCTTCTTCACAATGAAGTCTGATGAAAGACAAATTTAAAAATACCAACATGAACAACCACAAAAAACTGCATCTTGGCAAAACAAATCAGAACTGAGCATTAAGACCTGCAGTGTAATTATAGCCTAAGAGACTTTTAAAAAAAAAAAGAAAGAAAGAAAGCAAGAGTGGAAGAGAAAATGAGGCAGTGACCAAACAAGATTAAATCTTGGACAGTACTTTAAAAATGACTTAACTTTGTCATCCATTGAGGGGGGAAAGGAAGCATAAATTCCCTTAGGACACTTGAAGTCTGTTAATGACCCATTAACATGAGCCAGGTGAGTGAGTGAGAGAGCGAGAGAGAGAGAGGGGTGTCTAGACCATGCAAGGCAGTTGTACACAAGGACCAGGACTGAGGAACGCTGCCTTACATGAATTAGCTGGGTTTCCTTACAACACAAATGTATAACACATGCACATATATGCATGCAAATGCATCACTACTCATATATTTAAAAAAAGATCCAAACATAAAAGGGTGTACAGCTTTAAAAAAAATCCACTTGGTGTTGGGAGTTATCTCCTGGATCTGTGTGGTAAAAAAGTGACCTATAAAGACTCACACTGCATTTCTCTCTGAAAGGGAATCTTTTTTTTCTCAAGAAAGTGGGGCGTTCAGCGAGTAAACCTAGAACTTTGTTTGCCTAGAGACTTGCATGCAAAACAAAGTTCTAGGTTCACTTGCAAATAGCTGCCCAGTGGTCGGAGCATGGATGTCAGTTACATAGCAGCTGCATGGTTGTTACTTCAAGACACGGTCATAGTTTGCTCTTTTTTGACGGATTTTGTTGAAGGAAGACGAGGGGTATGATCGGACGGCTCATCATTTAAAGGAGATATAATTTGCGCATTGCCTTAAAGACAGACCCGTGTTCCACGCAGCTTTTTCATAAAAGTTTCACTTATGAACACAGTTCATAAGCTAAAATAAAAACAAAACCAACGGAAAAACAAAAAACTGGAACAAGCCTTTGGGCCAGATCTTCTGTGTACAGACACACCTTGGGCAGAAATTAGATCGCTTTGACTGATAGTACAACTTCTTTCAGTTCCAAAGTTGTACGTAATAAATCCTGGTTTAAAATAGGTAAGTGTTAAAAATAAGTGTTCTTAGAAGGATGTAAAAAGAACCTCAGATGAAACAACAACACAAAACCTAGATATTATCATCATTAATTTGATAAGTCAAAATGAGATTTGGTGAAAACTTTTATTTTCAATTGAGAGAGAGAGAGAGAGAGAGAGAGAGAGAGAAAGAGAGAGAGAGAGAGAGAGAGAGAGAGAGAGAGTTCTCTCTTTTATAATGAGGCTATCTGTCATTCAGAGCAATGCTCTTCAATTCAGGTTAAGTTAACTTTAATAATATGGCACGTTTAAAACCAAAGTGTTTCACAAAACAAACTAAGTCCTCAGCACCCATTGAACCTGCGTAATTTAGACATTCCCTTGCTCCAAACCACTGGGCTCACATTAGAAGGTCATTGACAGACCTCCATAGATGACAAGCAGATGGTCTCCATTCGTATTTATCTAAAATAGGCTGGACAAATATGTGAGTTAAAACAAAGTGCTTCAGTGTAGAAACCAACAGGAAGCTGTCCCAACTAACTGAAGCCTCTGATTTGTTTCAACAGCAACAGACTTTAAGAGGGACATATGACGATATGATTTGGGCAATCACAGTTTAAAACTCAGTGGGTGCTTCAGATTTGCAGAGTACTGCAGTACACCATAGCCTCAGATGAGACTATCAAGCCTCCCCATCTTTATCTCCACCCAACTTCATATCGTGCTGCATTTTGTTGTACCATGGAAGTTGGTAAGGCAGGCAGATTTATTTGTTTAGCACTTTTCTGTGCTGTGTGTAATCTCATTTAAAGCTACAGTGCAGTGTGGGGAATTAACAATTGTTTTGATAAGGAGAAAGGTTTGTAACCGTGATTTAAAACAGCGGAGAGTTTCAGTAGACCTGCAGTATTCTGGGAGTTTGTTCCACATGTGAGGAGAATAAAAACCGAACGCTGCCTCTCCACATCTAGTTTTGACTCTGGGGACAGAAAGTAGACCCGACACTGACGACCTGAGGGCTCTAGCCGGTTCGTAACAAACCAGAAGGTCAGAAAAATATTTTGGCCCTAAACCATTCAGTGCTTTAAGAGCTAACAATAGTTTTTTGAAATCCGCTCTTTGACAGAGGGGAAGCCAGTGTAAATCTCTCTGGAGTTACCTGAGCCACCTTCTTGGTCTTAGAAGGTAGTGCAAAGCAGTAATAGAGATTTGACTCTCATAAAAAGGGACTTTAACATTCAGCCAACATGGCAATGATTTATCAATACGTAACTGTGGTATAATTTTGAGGTGTTTTGTAAATGTAAATTAACAAGAAAAGGAGAAAATTAGCTTCCATTAGGCCTACACGACGGAATTTGACATAACTTGTTCAAAAGCACTTAACTTTGAATGTACCATATCGATCCCACACACATAACTCCCACCAAAGCAACCGGCAACAGGAATTAATATATTAGAGTTAACAGTCTGAAAAGTATTGGTTTTGTAAATATGCATTTCTGTAAGAAAGATTTCTATTTCAAAAATCATGCTTCTGTGAGGATAACTTAAAAAAAAGACCTAAAGTCCCTAGAACATGTTGATATGGGATGATGACGCAGTGATGATGGTTAAGATGATCATGGCAAAGACAATTATGTGTGAGAGGAGAGATAATTAACATGCTTTTTTTTTTCTTTTTTTATTGCCGTTTCTCTGCAGGATTTCTTTGTCTGTGAGGATATAAAAGCAAAGATGGCTCAATGTGCCATATGGCACTTTGTGGTATTTTTGGGGGATTAGTCATGCCGAATATATACAGTCTCAGGGAATTTCTTTTGTCATTTCATCAACAACAAAGCCTTCCAACAGTGAGTCCTCAAATTATGTTTGATCTGTAAGCAATTATTCCTCAGGAGCACATTTCCAATTTCCCCTCATCTACAGCTTGTCAGGTCAGCACTTTTATTGGAGTATTTTACTGGGTGATAGAAACGCATGTCCACAGTGCGCATTTACTAATATTTCCCTTGTTTCTTGTATTGATTTCTTTTTATATATATAAATCATGCCCTCCAAAATGAAAATACCATCATGTGCAAAAGTTTGGATCCCCTCTTTTAGTCAGCATTTTTGTGCAAAAACAAAACAAAAAACAAGCACTTCTTACTGGAAGAAAACTATCCCCACCCCCCAAGATCAACTACACCCCTTACCCCACCCAAACACCCAACCCCCCTGTACTAATCTGAGGGCCAGGTGGTAAGACAGAAAACAACTACTTCAGTTTGTACAAACCTCTATGGAAGGAGCTATTTTGGTGCTCTGCTGGTGTTGTTTAACACGATACCAAGAGGGAAAGACATAAGCAATGATTTAAGAGAAGCAAGAGTTAATTAACATTGATTGTGAAACGATTTGCCAACGATATGGAGTTTATTTTTTTGCTTAACTAATCACAAGATCAAAGCATTCATGACAGTTGCCAAACTTCTTACTACTACTTCTGAACAAACCACAAGACTCCTGGAACAATGTCCTGTGGACAGATAGGACAAAATGCACTTGTGTATCTTTAATGTCCAGGCCATGTGAGTCCAAACATGGCATATAAGCAGCAACAGCTCACGCTCTTACTAAGAACGACAGTGAGAGGTTATTTATTTGGCTCTGTTTTGGAACCACAGCACAACGCCACCTTGCAGTCATTGAATGAGCTATAGCTGGAGGCTATGAGAGGCCATCTGTCCAACAGGTAGAGTTTGGTCAATATTAGATCCGCAAAAGGAAAACGATCTGAAGAAAGGCAGCAAATCTACATCAGAAAAATCTAGACCTCATCCTTTACTTGGCTGAAATGCAGCAGAAAGATCTTTAGAATGGGGTGTAATAATTTTATATGAGTCTATAATACATAGTGCAGAAAATATTGTTTATACGTGTCGGTCATGCATACGCGAATCTGTGTGTATGTAGGATCATTGTTTAATGAATCTCGTCTCGTACCTGGGATTTTAACTATGTATGCAGATTTCATGGCAATTTGATTTAAAGTCAGAAGAGATTTAATGGATTCATTTTATTTGCTTACTACAAATTGGCATTTTAGTGGAAAGAGCGTTTGCATTATTCATTGTGATGGAGGAAGCACGTATGAGTTAATTTAGTTTGGCTCTACCTGAGCTCAGGCACCAACAGTTTGACACAGGGAGTCATCACGAAGGATGATGAGGCGCACCGTGAGAGATGAGTCTCATCTGACCCCTGATCTCTCGCTGTCTTGACTACTGTAGGTGATCCAGCGCAGAGAGGACGGCTCGGTCAACTTCTTTAGAGGATGGGAGTCTTACCGGGAAGGATTTGGCAAAATCACTGGTGAACACTGGCTTGGTAAGTGGCTCCTTCAATGTGTTTGGCAATGTGTGTCTCAGACATGTGTTCAAGGAAGATATCTAACAAACGCAACCACTTTGGCGTGAAGCCACAACTGCAGTACTCTCACTATAAACAGAGCGATGAAAGCAAGTCAGCGTTGGCAAGTGATGAAGCATCAGACAACCAAAAAGTACACAGAACAGATTGGATGACTTCTAACATTTATATCATCATCTGTTGAGCCTATAATACTGTAACGGTAAAAAATAAGCACCGCAGTAACAGAGAAAAAGAAAAGCATTGTTTCTAATTCAATTAAGGATGTCTGTTTCGCAAAACAATGCTGCATCTTGTGCCAAAAGATAAGGACAGGAATTACAACAATTTTCTTTTTCATATGTCAAACACACAACAAAATAAGCTCGCTTTTTAACTTGAAAGCTTTTTATTGGTTACTGTCTGCTATGGAATTAATATTTCTCAGAGGAACGCTCACCCAATTTCCTGCTGGCAGCACATCTTCAAATTTGACAGGAAAATAATGCCAGCAGACAAATGTATTCAGCTGTGAAATTATCAACTTTTTCCAAAGCCAAAATCCTCATCTTCACACTTCTTCTAATTAAACGTACCAAAATATTTCTTCACAGAGGAAACTGGCGCCCATCATGGTCACTCTTATCGCTGTGAGTCAGCTTCTTACTTGAGATCAGTAAGCTCTATTTACAGAGCGGCACTGGTCCATCAAAAACATTTAAAAGATCATAATTCAATTAGGCTTTTAATCTGTTTATGCTTAATCTGTTTACGCTCATATCCCAGCATGTCTTAAAGTTTGAAAGTCCTAAAAGGATATGGAAATATAAAGTACTATTACAAAGGAGCCTCTTTTAAATGAGCCTGTAATGTATCTAGGCAGCAGATGAGCGGAAGGCAAACTGTGTTCGTGTATTTAAAAAAAAAAGAAAGAAATAAAAGCACATTTGTGGAAAGAAAACCCATTGTGATAGTTGGTTCTCCAGGCTAGAACTTTGTTGCAACATCTTAGGACTGTTTTCAAGAACCCGATCAGCATCTTCATAAGATGTTAACAATACGAACATAATAGTAAACATGCAACAGCAATGCTCCTTCTTTGATTGCTATGCTGTTAATCGTGTTAAAACATGCTAAAATTCATCTGACTATATTGAATCTTTGCAGCCATTCTTATGTAGATTTAAAGGTGTGCTTCAGATTATTGTGCCGTTATATGGCCTATCTTTAACCAAGCCCTAGTTGTCGATGCCCTCACATTTGCCTGTAAAATACACAAGTATAAAGTGGAGTTCACATTTAACTCAGTGATTGCAGGTCCTGTTGCTCCAAATAAACTTCGACTCATCAATCCTCCGCCCACCGTGTTTCAAAGTGGTTTATAGATAAAGAATATAAAATGGGGGGTTTTATGGTTAAAACCAACAAAGTGCTGGTAAAAGTAGCTCCTATTCAGTCACCATCTCTCACTCTGCAGGCAAAAACTACTCAAACAGAAGTGTTTTTTTTACTTATTTATTTTTTGGCTGGGCCATTTTTGTATTTGATGTTTTGTAATGCAACGTCGGTCTGATTGTCAGGTTGCATTTCGTTTATCTTTGATGTTAACAATTTGCAATTAAAGTCACAATTCTTTGCTGGTAGGTTTTTTTTTTTTTTTAGGATGAAATCTGGTTCAGTGAAGCCGGTCATATCATGCTCTGCCACTGGCTGTTTCTGCAGTGTGGCTCTGATTCCTCATCCACACACGTCTCCATACAGATATTGAAGCCATTGCTCCACACAACGCCAGTGATGAAAATGTTTCCCTTTTTCCCCCTCAGTCTTCTTCCCGTTAGAATTTGTTTATGAATTTGTCAGATTCCACTGCACTTAAACTTCAAGAATAAATCATACAGGCTCACTGCGGTGCATCCATGTTTACTTCCGTACACCTGAGGTACTGCGTTGGGGTCATTTCAAATGCAGAAGCCAGTTCACAACAAAGTCTGATTTAAGACACATCTAAAATACTAACGTAAACAACCACAGATAAATATGGATCTTGGTAACAAACCAGAGTCAACTTGAAATAGTCCTGGAAAGAAAAATAAAATTACTCTAAAAAGAGTATTTTGAGCCTCAGGAGATGTTTGTTATTATTATAATAACTCACAAAAAGCTTCTGTTGCAGTGAAGCAACTCACTTTATAACATTTTATAAAACATATTAAATAAGAACAATTCTCTGGAAATATTTTGGGATAACAAGCAGTTTCACATAAAAGAATAAAAATTTGTTTGCTGGGAAGATTTGGCTTGAGCAGCCAAATATTAATGTGTTAACACCAAGTGGAGACTGTGTATCTTTGTAGTTTGCTCTATTTAACACTAGCAGGGTAATTAGAGCTTGAAAAAGTCTATTTCTGTAAAAACACACACTTCGTCTCGGTCAAGGTCATGGAAGTGCCGCACCAGTCTGCAGATTAAAGCGAGTGAGTCTTCAGTCGCGACACTGTGGACATTAGTAAGTGTCTGCGGGCAGATTGCAGATTAATAATTGATCATGTTGAAGTATTTGTTACATATTGTGTCCCCCAAATGTCTCTTTAATTTCAGTCAAAAAAATGTGTATTTCATACAGAGAGAATCAACAGAGAGGTAAACTTGATATTAAATGCAAAAATCCATTGTTTTCTGTGACCAAATTAGTAACACGGTGACAAGAACATTGCTCACTTATGTTAGAAGATCTCAGTGATAGTAATGAAGTCAAACTGTAACTGGAATATCCGGCAGCTATATACACAGCTTGACTGTTAACTCAAACCAGAGATAAAATTAGATAAAATGTACTTTTCTAATATTCATAACAGTGGACGTGTTTGACAGTTCTGCGCAGAAAAGCAGAACAAGGTAGGTGAACTGAATGAGCGTATGAGGCTGTGAGTACCCAAACAAGTGGAGGACACGCTCCCAACACTGAGCGAGAGTGGTGCGAGAGGGCCAACGAGTTATTAGTGTGTGCGAGACCGACCGAAAGAGTGTATGACACGAGCTCGCTAGATGGAAATATATTTGTATGCCACAAACAAATAAAATTTAAGAATTAATGCGATGGGAAAAGAGTTTATTTCCAAAACCGTCACAATTCAACTTAAAGATTTCCACACATGCTCTCTTCCCTTTAACAGCTAAAATGTGCTGGTGCATCACCGCGGGTGGCGTTCACAGCTGTCAGTAAGTCAGAGCACTGAAGTGTTCAGAATGCTGTTTGTAAAAGAAAATAACTCTGAATAGAGGATTGAAAATGGCGTTCAGATGTTCACCTAACAAATCAGGATATTCGAGTATTTTGGTCCAAATCTAGTAGCTGGGAACCTTGTGGTGACTGACTGATGAAAGAGTGTCACTCAGATAAAGTATATGATTTATACTCTGTCTGTACACTATGACTATACTCACTCATTTAAGGACGAAAAGAAAACGCAGGAAATGACATGGAGTTTCTTAATTTTAAATAGACCCAGAAGGAAGAAACAAATGGCATCCAAACTTTTCTTTTTGCCGTGTTCTTCTTTATGGTTATATCTTCAATAAATGTGAAGCGTTTTCCTGCTCTTTTTTGTAATTGAAACTAAAACAACAACACAATGGGAGCTTTTCCTAGCTGCGTTGCAGGTTTCACTTGTACTCTCATTGGCTGCAGCTTTGGATTTGCACATTGGAGTAACTGACACAGGGTGACCGAGCCCTGCCTGGTAAATTTGCCATTTGACAGGAATTTTTGCTTCAGTTTGTGGTTGTGGTCCTTCGTCTACCCCATATCCGGGTTTGGGTTGCAGGGGCAGTAGCCTAAACAGGAAAGCTCAGTCTTCCCTCTCGCCAGCACTTTTCCCAGCTCAGCTTGGGGATCCCAAGGCGTTCCCAGGGCAGACAAGAGACATAGCACCTCCCGAATTTCCTGGCTATTCCTCTGGGTCTCCTTCCAGTGGGACATGCCTGGAAAAGCTCACCAGAAGGGATCCTCAAAAGGTGTCTGAACCACCTCATCTGGCTTGTCTTGATGTAGAGGAGAAGCAGCTCTACTCTGAGTCCCTCCCAGATGACTGAGCTACTCACCTTATCTCTAAGGGACAGTCCAGAAACCCTGCAGAGGAAACTCATTTCAGCTGCTTCTATCTGCGATCTTGATTTTAGGGTCACTACCCAGAGCTTGTGACCATAGCTGAGTGTGGGAATGTAGACTGACTGGTAAATCAAGAACTTTCCTTTCGGCTCAGCTCCTTCTTTACCATGGCAGACCTACGCTGCATCTGCATCACTGGCGACACCGCACTGCTCATGTGCACTCATCGCATGCATACTCAGACATCTGATCGTAGCCATGCAGTAGAGAAGAACTGAAAGGCCTGAAGAGAGATGCCATGGTGGCTCTATTTCTGAAGATCTGGTAGTTGTTTGTCCTTTTATCTTTTCAGACAGATGGGATTCAGGTATTTTATGCCTTGTTTCAGATCAGACAGGGGAAGACCTGTCATCATCACTCACCGTTCGTATTTAGTTAGTAGATTATCTTCATGTGAACTGGTGGTGTGATTCTAGAGGTGTGGATTTAAGAGGTTTTGAGCATTGTGGGTGTAAACTGTCAACTTGTATTCCTTGTATCTCGTTGTAAGTTTTCCAGGCGTCACCTATTCCACCATTAAGAGCACAATCTTCCCTTTCACAATGTAAAAGTAAAATTGTTAATTTTGTTTCAGATTTTTGTTCCATTTTTTTTCATGTTAAAAAGGTTTCTGACAAACAACAAAAACACTACCTGAAAACATTAGTCAGATAATTTCAAGTAGGAGAATTTTATGCTCTATAAAAGAGCAGCACACTGTTTTAGTTTCAGGTTTGTCTGAGATCCGGGTGCTCCATCTTAACGCCATGTGGTTCTGAATTTAATATACGGGGGGGACTTCTGGCTATTAGTCTGACATTATACTCTGAATTATACTCTGAATTTTAGCTTTTAACTTGTAAATGTTTTGTCTTAATTATTAAGTAAAGGTATGAGTAACCACAGTAAAATGAAAAAGGCTTTTATTTTGTAAATGAAACCTCCATTTAAAATCTTTAATCGTTGAAAAACATTATCACGAAAGTCTTGAGAAATCAATTATTTATTCATATGAATAGAGTGGAGTGATTCTGGGTTCTAACACTTATACACCCCGTCCTTGGCAGACGTATGAATCCTTGTGTAATTTATAGTGTTTGCAGAGTTTATATGAATTAATGGAGATCTAGGTCTCTTTGCTGACCTGAGGCCATTACAGTGTGCAACCCATAATAAAAAACATGTTGGTGGTGCCAGCTAGATGTCCCTATGGTATGCTGTAGAAACATGGTGGGAATATGGAAGGCTCAGGATTTAGCAGCTGAATTTGAATGAGCCAGCAGGCAACTCTGAACCTTTTGAGAGTACCCTAGCTCATTCAGGTTGTGCTGTTGTCTCGTCAAACCAATCATCGATTACCCTTTCGGCTATAAAATGAAAAATGGATTCATGCTCGCCTGTAGCTGAGACATAAATCCATTCCCACTGCTTCCCCCAAACCAATACAGCTCACTTTTACCATCCAGTACCTCTGAAGCTCGGTGCATTTCTCATTATTTTAATAGGCTGCTTACTCTGATTTTCGTACAACTATTGACTTTTTGATAGTATAATGGCATTGATCATAGTGGTAATTATAAGAAAAATAATGATGGTGGGAAATCAATCAATAAAGACCTTTTCAGATGTGAGATACATAACATTAATGGCTTCATCAATCTTTTAAAGCTTCCCACCATTCAAACATTGGTCACTTTTGCATCAATGTTGCCCCCATTTCATTCAGTCGTGTCTGGGGAAGACCATGGTGAGTGCACAATATTTGACATGTATCTGAGATTGAATGGTAAATCAAGTGAGGTATCCGTGCAGAGTCACAGTTTTCACCATGTCAATTCATATTACCATGCCAGGAGCACACAGTAAGACCCTCAACCCCACGTTGCTCCTGATGTCTTCATTAGTGTGTGTTTAGAAGGCATTAAAAACACTATATGTTAAAAAGAAAAGAACATACAGCCTGTGAATGTGTAAATGTGGCCTGTGGTGCATTACCATTTTGTTAACCAGACAAGAAAAGTCCAATGCACTCCTTATTACACAATTCCAAGAAGTGTACATGATATGTAAAATGTGATGTTTTGTTTTCTTCTTTTACTTCACGTCTCTGCAGTCACTGCTGTTTATCAGATCAAAAGCTGTGCTGCTCCAGGAAGTTTTGAAAGTCCTTCCAAAGTTAAGGTTTTCACAAAACACGGATGCCATGGATGCGAGAGGCCGCCCATTGCTGCTTACAGTTTTAATTAGGCTTTATTTTGACTCTTTTAACTGTTCAACTATTCTATTGTTATTTGGGTGTAATTAACAATGTTTCTAATCAGAATGGAGATTCTAGCCTGCATGAATAAAATGCTTTATGCATGCTGTGTGGAAAAGAAAAAAAAAAGAAGCAGTTTTATTCTCCTAAAAGAGAAAGCATGAAAATGGCTCAAGCGACATCAAAAATTCAGCAAGGAATCTATTTAACGCATTGTTTTAAAGGTGTGTGATATGCTTTAATTAATTACCAAAGAGTTAGTCTTTGTTCTCCAGACGTGGCCTTTGACAGTAACAGTCTTGCTTTGTCACGCTTTCACCATAAGTGTCTTAAAGAGTTCTTTTTCTTTTTTTGTTTTTTTTAAGGCATTTTTTTTTTTTTTTACAAACGGATAAAATGTCTAGAAGGGTCATTTACAGGGGCGACAGAAGGCGAGAATGAGCTGAAACTTTGTTCTAGTTAAATCTTCTTTGCTAAAACGCAGTAAAAGGAAGAGCCGCTGCTTCTCCAAAACATATGTTCAAAGCCAGTCACCAAAGCACCTTTGAGAAGAAAAAACAACTGATAAAGTTATGTCATTATATTGTCTAGCTATTAACTTCATCTAAATAGTTCCAAATTCTGACTGAACTGCACATGTTGTGTTTCGATTTTTCATTAAGACTCTTTAAAGTGAGTGCTAATTTCCATCAAAATGTTGCACTGCCAGTAATAAAATAAGGAGCACGCAGTTGCTTCTTCAAAAGCCCCATTTAAAAGCAGCGGCACACTGTTTATATCGTGTCAGGAAAACTGAGTTATTGCCCCCTGCTGCTAACATGCTGAAATGCTGGCACTATCGTCGCTCATCGTTGAAGAGTCCAACTTACTTTGGCAGGTAATGTTTGTGCATGTTTATTATACCAAAGAAAAGACTCCAATTAAATGGCCTAGTTGAGTTATTGTCATTGTTCAACCAAACAATGACTAAGAGGATGCTCCCCAGGCGCTGGAAAAAAACTGGCAGCCCACTGCTCCTATTGTAACTAGAGATGAGTTAAAAGCAGAGCCCCGAATCGTCCCAAGGGGATAAATAAAGTGCCTTAAAAAAAGATAAATAGAAAAATTCATTTGATAAACAAAGTGTTTTTCTTTTTACTTAAAGAAATCACAGACACATCTTTACTGTCTTGAAATACCCAGTTAATGTATCAATAATTTGCCAGTACCCATAAAAACACATTTGCTTATAAAAAGATTTTAAAAAATGACATAAAATAAAATTCTGTACGTCATGTTCTGTAGTGACAATCAAAGCCCCACATTGACTTTTAAAACATTTCCTCATATACATACATTGACAGTGATTTTTTTTTTAAATTTAATATTGGTTCTTCTGTTTGAGGAGCAGCAGACTTTTGCATGAAATCCAACGGGGTAAACGTGCTAAAATCAGTACGTGAGCACACCTGACGAAGCTCGGCTCTTCTCTTTCCCTTTTCTCTTTGCGTCAGCGTGAAGCGGATCCATTATCTCTGCTCTACTTTTCCGTCTGCTTTTAAAAGAGTGGACCGTGTTTTGAAGCCAGTGTATCGGTGAAATTAGAGGAGACAGAATCTGCTTTTATATCAGTGAAAGTTGTTTTTTGATATAATGGTGTGAAGTAAAATGTGTTGTTTTCACCTTCAAGTTCCTTCCATTAGCCAATTTATTCACCAGAAGAGATGCTCACCTTTATGCTGGTTAATGTTTGTTTACATCATGCTTCAAGCCTGTGACAGAAACGCATTATTGGGCTTGGTTGCCAGGATAGATGAGGGAAAAGAAGACCCAAACTCTGTTTTTTATATTCTAGGGGATTTTAAGACAGCAAACCTCAGTGAAGAACCACACAAACCCATGCTATTAAGTTTCTACATCAAACACACTATTATCGTGTCTAAGGATGCTTTCAGCATGTTGCCTATGCAGATTTCCATCACTCATCTTTCCTCAGCATAACACCGATTCAAAAGACAGCTATAGCGACTGTTTTACTGTCAAACAAAAACAGGTTTAACAGCCAAAGGATGATGTTCACAGCACGAGAAGCGTCATCATAGTGAAAGAAGCTGCACTGCGAAAAAGGTTAAAAAAAAAAATGAATAAAAGACCTCATACCTATCACTGGCCCACAGCCACTCTCTACACATCCTGCAATTTCAGCTGTTTTCCCTTGACCCTTCATTAGGAAAGCCCCAGGCCCACGGTGACAAATTGGCTCCTGTCTACAGACAGATTTTCAGCACATCACTCAGTTTGTGTGAAATTCTCAGTTGTCCCTGAAATGCAAGTGAAGAAACAAGATAAATAAACAAAATAGAATAAATAAATATATTCAGGGCATCACTTTTCAGATTGTTGTCCAGAATATATTTGGACATCTGACTGACTTCCCCTGTCCATCACAATCTGATGGGTCACACCTCCAATGTACTCGAGTAAATCTTCTAAATCTAGAAACAAACCTTTAACTTATAAGCTTATAAAGAAAACATGGTCAACAGCTGGTTCAGAAATCCAGCTTGAGAGGAAACAAATCTTTTAACAGGAGTATATAAGAAAAAGCTCAAACAAGTGATAGGAAATAAAATAAAAACATACATACAATGAATAAAAATATATATTTAAAGTTTTATCATATGATGAAACGAATTAAAACTATGTAATTGGTTAAGTTTATTAAGATACTGCACCAACAGTGACTAAGAGGGAAAAATGCAGGGAACAATGCATCAGTGAGACAAAGAGCAAGGAAGACGTTCAAAGACAACGTGTAGAGTGTGTAAATGTGAAACTATAGTGCATATCATGCAGGTCCTGTTGAACATGCCATCACCGATGGCAAAGAAATACAGAGCTGTTACTGTCGAGGAGGTTTGCAGAGCGTGGAGTCACAGTGTCAAACTAAAACACGACAGTCCAGATATGTGAGCAGAAGACAGGAACCTGCATTGCCTGTCAAACATCAGACATCGATATCCACTACGTGAAATTACAAGTTACAGTATTATTGCTATAGGTAGGTCACGTGTTTTTATTTACCTTAACACAAATTATAGTTATTTGCCATCAGTTTTATTGCTGATTTATCTTGCAAGATCTGGCAATACTGCAGCCATACTCTCTGCCCAGTTTATAAATTAAAGTGTCAGCACAACTGAGGCACACTACTATTTTTAATTTGTCCACTTTAGTTAAGGACTGTATGCAGAGACTCTGCTGCCACTTCTCAAACTTCACTCCCTCAACTTACAAATCAACAGCCCTCCACTTTTTTTATATGTGGATCAGTAATTTTCTGAAAGTCAGAAAGTAGCAAGAGAGGAAATTTTCCTGCTCTTTTCCTAAATTACTGCAAGTTTGGCCCCGCTGGTTTCATCAGAACCTCTGCTCCTAATGCCACAGGCTCCACACACGTAACACTGTCAGCCATGAAAACTTTTATGTTTAGTCCAAGCTCTGTAAAGAGGCCAAGCAGAGGATGTACTTCATGTGCCCCCTGAGGAAAGTCAGCTTTAATTGTCTGTGCAGATTCTCAGTCATCTAGGTCGTTGTAATCCTTGGTGCTTAAATAGAAGACCTGGACTTCTTTAAAAAGTCTCATGCCTCATCCCGGCTTGTTCTGTTGTAACTGACCTGTGTGCGGTTTAGAAAAGCTGTGTGTTGTTATTCATCCAAAACTTATGTAATGCAGGCTTATCAGTCACTCAAACGTCATATTGATAGATATAATATTGGCACTAGAAGTGCCTGGGGAGCTAATAAGGGCTCCAATGGTACTGCAGAAGATAGGTGTTGCCTCCCCCAACAGATAGCTTGTCTGTGTTGTGTTGTGTTGTGAAGCTGTGGATGCTGAGTTTACACAAGCTAAGCCACGTTGTATACACAGTCCGATGCAGCGGGGAGTATATGTGTCTGCTTTAAACAACCACACGACAAGAAAGTCAACATCTTAGGTCAAAACTCTCTTTACGTACCTTGAGAGGTTAACAGAATCTACACATTCTGAACAAGACAAATAGAGGGTATGAGAGACGAGTGGAGCTGGCCATCCATGTTCAGCTGGTAGTACCACTGATGAACACCCTGTAGTCATGTGCAGAAGGTAGTACCAGCTCTTTAAATCTTTTATTTGTGTTTAAAAAAAACACAGACTGGTGGGTGTAACTATTACACCCTGGCATAATAAGTGATAACAAATATCATATAGGCACCAATAATTACCTATGACACAGCAGCTTATAGAAGTGCCTTTTACAGCAACATTTTCATGTACTTGCTTTTACTTTATTAGCCTTTACCACATTGTTTCAGTTCACTGACATTTTTGGACATTTACTTCTGCACAGCTCTATTAAGGTCCCACTACATCATTTCAGTTGAAGTTTTGTGGACTGGATTTTAAATAGGCCATTCCAAAACAACGTTTTTCTTTTCTTCAGCCATTCAGGTGTAAATTTGCTGTTGTGCTTTAGATTATTTTCCTGTTGCATGACCTAATCTTGTTTTCCACTATTGGAGAATTGGCTTCCCATTTGCTTCACCATATTTGATATAGAGAGTCTCAACAACTACAAGATTCCCGGCCCCAATGGCTCACTGAAAAAAGTGAGAATAATACAAGCTTTCATATCTCCAAAAGTCTTCATCTGTCAAGCCTGTCTATCACATAGCAAACAAGAAGGGGCTCATGGCTGATCCTTGGTGCACCTCACCACCGTCTTGCAGCTCCCATACATGCCCTGCACCCCTCTAACATACTTCTCTACCACTTCAGACTTCCTCATGCACTAACACAATTCCTCTCTTGGTACCCTATCATGAGCTTTTTCTAGATCTACAAAGACAGACTGAAGCTCCCTCTGGGTTTCTCTGTACTTGTCCATCAACATCTTCAAAGCAAATGCATGATCTGTGGTATTCTTTCTTGGGATGAAGCCATACTGCTGCTCACAAATGCTCATATCTGTCCTTAGTGGAGCTTCTATGACTTTTTCCCACAGTTTTATTGTATGACACATCTTCTTTATTCCCCTGTATTGCCACAACTCTGCATGTGTCCCTTGTTCTTAAAGATCGGCACTAGAACACTTCACCTCAATTTCTCAGGCATCCTCTCGTTCCTAAGATCTTGTTGAACAATGGAGTCAACAACTCTACTACTACCTCTCCTAGACACTTCCATACCTCCAAAGGTATATTTTTAGGACCAACTGCCTTTCCACTTCCATCCTCTTTAATGCCCTACCTCACCTTTCCTAATCTTTGGTACTTAATGGTCCTCAACGGTCACCTCTTTTAATCTTCATTCGCTCTCATTTTCCTCATTCATCAGCTGTTCAAAGTACTCTTTCCATCTTGCTATCACACTTCTGGCTCCTGTCAATACATTTCCCTTATTATCCTTCTCCACACTGACCTGCTGCACATCCTTCCCACTTCAGCCTTCTGCTTCACCAACCTGTACAGATCAGTCCTTCCCTCCTTACTGTCCAACTTATCATACAAGTCATCATACCCGCTTTTTGTTTGGCCTTTGCCACCTCTATCTTCACCTTACACTGCATTTTCCTGTACTCCCGTGTCCTCTCTATTCTGTCCCGTCAGCGTCCCACTTCTTCTTAGATATCTTCTTTCTCTGTATACACTCCTGCACTTCCTCATTCCACCACCAAGTCTCCTTTTCTATTTTCCTCCCAGATGACACACCAAGTACTCTCCTGCCCATCTCCCTGATCACATTAGCTGCAGTTGTCCAGTCCTCTGGAAGCACCTCCTGACCACCCAGTGCCTGTCTAAACTCCTCCCTGAAAGCCACACAGCACTCTTCCTTTTTCAGCTTCCACCACTTTGTCCTCTGCTCTGTCTTTGTCCTCTTCATCTTCCTCATCACCATGGTTATCCTACACACCACCATCCTCTGCTGTCTGGTTACACTCTCCCCTACTACTACTTTACAGTCACTAATCTCCTTTAGATTATATCGTCTCCATAAGATTTAGTCCACCTGTGTGCTCCTGCCTCCACTTTTATAAGTGACCCAGCATTCCTGCCTCTACTGAAAGAAAGTATTTCACTGCAGTCACCGCCATCCTTTTTGCAAAGTCTACCACCACCTGTCCCTCTACATTCCTGCCCTGGATACCAAACCTGCCCATCACTTCCTCATCACCTTTGTTGTCTGCATCGACATGTCCATTGAAGTCTGCTCCAATCACCATTCTCTCACATCCTACCTGTGGGGCATAACCACTGACAACACTGATCAACACACCTTCAATTTCCAGCTTTGGACTCATCACTCTACCTCACACTCTTTTCACCTCCAGAACATTCCTAATAAACTTCTCTTTCAAGATAACTCCTACTCCATTTCTCCTCCCATCAGCTCTATGATAGAACAGTTAAAATCCTGATCTTAAGCTCCTTGCTTTGCTACCTTTCAGCCTAGTCTCCTGGACACACAGTATATCCACCTTCCCCTGGTTCAGCACCCTGGTTGACAGCACTGGTGGTGGTCATTGTTAACTTGGGCATTGACCAATCCAGAATGGAAATAGATTTGAAGTCAGATGCCCGTACTAACACAACCCTCTGCATTTATCCAGGTATAGGACCATCACATGAACGACACTGGCTTCTACTTCAAATATAAAGATTAAACGCTATTTTCTTTTTTTGGAACCAGATGTCCTTGAAAATCAGGTTGAGAATATACCATAAAAGACTAATCACTAACACCAACCTGCAAAGATTTGTACACCACTCAGGTCAGGAAGCAAGGAACAGACCATTTTAGTTGTTTAGCCTTAAATAATGAAACTCACTCTTTCTGGTTAGTACTTCAGATTGACCATCTGGAAAGGAATATTTAAATCTCCTCTGCTGGGGTTCACTTGTAATTCCAGCCATTTATGTCCATAACCCAACGTTACTTCATGCTGTTCATGCCGTTTGCTGCAAAGATTCCGATCACTGTCATACATCACAATCCTGTCTCCTAGTGATAATCTCTCTGCCCCATCCCACAGGGAAAATGCGATTATGTAGCGATATGGATTGTTTTAATCTAAGACAACTCTGCTAATGCAGTTATTCAACTGTTTAATAAGCCAGCTGTAGAAGACATGAGCTGGAAATAAGCTTATTAAATTCCTTTAACAACAGCTCAGGTCTGAGGCAGTGGGAACTTAAAGTAAATGAAACAGTTATGGATTGTGTCCCTGTTTGTCTGACAGTTGTCATATCCCATAACAAGAGATGCTAATCAGACGCTGTAAAGTTAGAGAGACTTCACAGCTGAGAGGGTTGTTGATTGTTAATGTCTCATCTCAGATTACATATCAGAAGTGCACTTTGCGCTAAATGTTTCTGATATTTAAACAGAATGTTCAGTAGTTGCTTTCACATTTCCATGGGCAGATTCTGATCTGATGTTCATCTTTTAATGTGTGAAGGGTAAACTGATCTTGTATTTTCACTGTAGCCCTTTCTAATTCAAATCGCTGTGATGCAAAAACAAATTATATATGTTTTAAATATCTGTTAAATAATTGTGAAGGGCTCTCCAGCATTCATCTCGCTGTGCAGCAGTCAGCCTGGATGAAAACAGCTATGTCTAATTATTGATTGCAGAGTTTTGTTCTTTTTTTGTTTACTTTTTTGCACTTATTCATTATGACACTTCCACTAAGATAATTAATGAGAACAGGCGCATGTATACACATTGATTAAAACCAGGTGAGTTTTGTGCAGATTGCTCAACTGTGGCATTATGTTGCTGCGCCGCTGTTGATGAGCTACTACCTACTGTCCTTTGTTAGCACTGACTGGTTATAGTGCCGATGTGTTTGGGATCGTTATCCTACCGCATGACCTAGTTTCTGCAAGCCTTTTTGGCTTGAGATTTCTTTGCTATGCAAAGGAGTTTACGGTCAACACAATGACTGCCTGACATCCACCTTCTGTCCATATAATAACTTCCGCCATTGTTCTTGACAACTGTTTTGTATGATATTTACATTGATATGGTGGGTTCAGTATCTGCCAAATGTGTTTGCTGTATATTATAGCCAAACGTCCCTTGTTGATAATATTCTAGAAGTCTTATAATTTGTTATAGATGCAACCTTAAAAAATTAGGCCTTGCTTCTGTTAGTCCTTCTGAAGAAGGGTTTACTTTAGGATATCCCTTCTCCAGCTGCGGTAATACCTAGTTTTGTCAATGTAGAGGCACATTTTTTTAAATAATTTTTCCATTGCATCAAAAGATTCCCACATAAATTCTCTCGCATGAATTGTCTCTTTTTGCATGGACATATAAGGTCTTTCCAGAGGTGAAGTCTTACAAAAGAGAAGATTTTTTTTCTTTTTCCAAAGTGCAACATGTCCACATGCAGATATGCAGAATGAGTGCTTTAAAAAATGCTTTACATAGTAATAATCACGTCCTTATATGGAGGCCCCTGGACATCGGTTTAATTGAGTTAATGAGCAGCATAAATGCACTGCTGGTTTGGTATTCATGAACAGAAACGTCTTTTGTGTAAATCCAAGGTTTACACGTTTGTGCAAAGGTTTTTAGAAAGGACACGATTTATTGGCAAATCTATTCACAGATTACAAAGGTGTCCTGCAATATTCTCAATTTGTGATGAAGTCAATCTCCGGTTTTGCTTCATCCATGTCTGAGATACTTTTGACAATGTTGTGTTGGACACTTACAAAGAGGAAGAAGGGTGGAGCGTTGTCAGTTGATTCATGGTGTACAGACAGCAAATAAGGGACACATCTGACACATTATTCACAGGCGCTTCATTTTTCTACAAAACATTCAATCACAATGCCTCACTTGTCTGCTTTGCTGTCAGTTCCAGATTGTTAGGGTGGAGTCCATAACCAAAACAGTTTGGGGTCCAAGGGTACCCAAGGGTAAGGGACGGGCTGTCATATTTTACTCAAGTTCACTGTGTCCCTACATGAGGGTCAACATCAAATTTCTATATGTGATTCAGTTGTTTTTGCATAAACTACACAAACTAGAACTAAACTGCATGAACTAGAACTGAACCAAAGAAAGTTGTCGGTGGAAGGAAAGGAGGAGGAAAAAGATAATGGCCTGAAGTTCTTCTTCAGGATTTCATGATTCAAGACACGAGTGTTGAGGTTTTACACCAAAGAAATTGGAGCAGGAGAGGGTCAAGAATGACTTAACTGAAGTTTTTTTGTTTGTTTGTTTGTTTTTTAAATGGACAGCTCTATAATTGTCTCCCGTTCAGTTAAGGATGTCCTATGTTTCAGATGAAGAAGAAGTTGTTTAAGTGAAAATGTCCTGGTTGGAATCGGTAATAGCTGGAGTAAGAGACACTGATTCATGTTTAAATGCGTCCACAAACGAGCCACAGTTGGTTACAGTTGAACATTAAGGTCCACATGGTGAATGAACATGATTAGGTGTAAATATTATAAAATACTTATGTAAGGTCTGAAAAATGCTGGTGGCAAGAGCTTGGAGTGCAACATTGCTACTTGACTGAGACTGAGCCTTTAAACCGCATTTGGTGAACTTTGTTCATTAGTATATGGATTTAAAAGGGTAACTATAATAGTTCCAGTAATACTAAAAAAGTATACCGTTTTATTTTTATTTCCAGGATTTGAATGGGCCTCTTTTTGCTAAGGGTGCCCTCGGGGATTGGGAATCATCACATTTTTGTGATGGTCCCTTGCACTGCAAGTGAGGAAACTGTGTAATAAGACCCACTACCTCACTTGGAAATAGTCCACTCTCTAATAAGAGTCTTGTTATTTGTTATTCTCCCACCGACTTCTTTATTAAAGGTACAATTAAAGCTGCCACTTAGAGTAAATTGAAAAGCAAGCCTTGTTTATAATTTATTTTTTTATCCTGTCTGTCACAAAAATTGTATGAATTCTACACAATTTTACATTGTTAAGCACTTTGCATACCGCTCACCTTTATCGACTGGGTCAAGCACAAGTACTATAATTGAGCTCTTAGCTTCTCTGGGTATTTTAAGCTTGTGTGATTATAGAGATGAGCTGCAAAGAAGTGGACATTTACGTGTTTTTATATAAGCGTATGTACGTAAGTGCGAGTAAAAGGTGTCAACCAGGCAGGTAAATGCTTATAGTTTGGATGCTGAATGGTCTAAACAAGTGGCAGCTATTTCGCATCCAAAAGGTCAGCCTGAAAAGAATGCAGAACAAATTATTGCAACTTCACAAACAGTGATTGAAAAGTGAAAACAAGTGGACAGTTATGGGGTAGAAATTGTGTTGGGAATATGATCCTTGGGGCATGAAGGTTAGCTGGTTCGGCTGCGTGCACCTTCCGTCGCAAATTGTGGCCGTTCTAGTCAATAAGAGAAACACTGCAACGCAGTTCAGAGATGTCCCAGACGCTCCGGTCTGCTCCACTGCGCTAAAGATACACAATAAGTTCATTGGGGTCTTCAGCCGAGTCAAATCTGATTCAATGTACACATACCGCAGGGTCTGCATGGTGGATCCAGTCATTCTCTAAAATGAACTGCCAAGAGCGGGCTCTGATTCCAAAATCAATATTATGTTAACCTGTGGAGACTAAAGGGAAATGTGTATTCTAGCAGAAAGGATGAGACATAACAACAGTTATGTCTTTAAACTAGCAGATTACGCCATAATTCTCATGTGATCTGGAAACCTTTTGGGTAAAGTCGTAAATCCCACCTCGCCGGCAGTGCTTGGAAGTGCTCCACTTTTGAAACACAACCCAAGTGTGACGCTTCTGCTCCTAGAAGGAGCAGGAGTGTTTTCCAATTTGGTTCTGAAACAGAAAATAAAAGAACTACAGAAAGAAATACGACTTATTCACACACAATCAGGTGAAAAGGAAAGCACTTTCATTCCTAAATTCTGCATATAAAGACAGGACTTAAGACATTGTGTGGTCCTTGTGAGGTCTTAGCGTAAGACCTGAGCTCTGTAAAGGTCCTGCCACAGCATTTCACTCAGCCTGACGTCTAGACTTTGACTTGGCCATTGCAACACCTTGATTCCTTTCATTTTCACAGGACTGTAGCTGTGAGTAAGTAAGATATGTCATACAAGCGTGTAATTACCAAGCATGTATGCAGTCTTTTATTTGCCATGTTGTTTATCATCTTTTTCATCTCTACCCATCTTTTTCCTGCCGCTATGGCAGGATTTCTAGCCATGTTCCTTGGATCTCTGTGAAATAGTGCGGCGTCTGTTGCAATTAGCCCCCCGGCCTGAAGAACTGCACAGAGCTGGAGAAGCAGAGGCGCCACACGCAGCAGGGTAGCCCATTTATCTTCAGTGTAGTGAGAACACACTGTCCACACACACACAAACACACACACACTCTCAAAACAACCATACCAT
Source organism: Xenentodon cancila (assembly GCA_014839995.1). Taxonomy (NCBI): domain Eukaryota; kingdom Metazoa; phylum Chordata; class Actinopteri; order Beloniformes; family Belonidae; genus Xenentodon; species Xenentodon cancila. The sequence continues at coordinate 5,608,376 of CM026215.1, read as the reverse complement.
GGGACAAAAACTATAGACAGAATAGAGCAAAGATGCTCAAACAAAGTGTTTCTCCCTGGGCTTTGTGTTTTGTGATGTAGAATTTCATCGACTATTAACAGGGGTTAAACTGAGACGGGGCTCTCCGGGACTCACCCCCGACACACAAGCTTTGCTGCTATAAGATGTTTAACTTTGTAAATATACGGTGTTGGCGCTGAGTGTATTATATTGTCAGCTGGCAGCACCAGGTTGTAAATCCTGCTGCAGAAACTGGTGATGCGTCACAGTTGCAAACATGCAGGGCAGCTTTCTCGAACCTTCACAGCCGTTTTCAGTGCTGTGTAAAGTTGTATGCAGAAGTTAGTATCCTTAATTCAATGGCTTATATGCAGAGCTCACAAGGACCTGGACTTTGATTAGGTTGTACCAAATCCTTTATTTTATGTTTCCTTTAAATTTTTCAGCCATTCAGATGTACATTTCCTGGTGTGCTTCAGAATATCCTCCTGTCACATTAACTGATTTTAACCACGCTCCAGCTCTCTAACATATCAAGTTTACCTTCTTAAATCTCATAGAAGCAGTCCGGGGATACTTCAGATTACCCAAATGTTTCTTTTTCTTTTTAAATTTTGGCTTGACTTTTTGTTGAATCAATGACACAGTTTAAAAAGATATATTTTGTTGTTCCGTTCAGGTTGTATTTGAGTCACTGTGATCAAGTGATTTTTATTATGTTTTTCTCACAAGAAACAGGATTGAAAGAGGGGCGTCCTAACTTTTGCAGATAATTCTGACTGCTAATTTGTGATATTAAAATAGTAAAGCCAAATTTAGCCAAAATTAGACAAATACTGGCATTACAGGCTCTCGCTGTTTATTTACGTTTTCATGTTTATGTACAACCTCTTTTTTAAATGTTCATCTCTTTTGAGGCGGCAAAGTATATGTTATAGTAGTAATCTCTTTGTTTTTTTAATATATAATATGTGAGTATCAGAGTTTGTATTGGTCTTGTTAGGCACCATAGTTTCACTTCCGCTTCGCGAGATAAGCAGTCTGTGGTTCAAGAGCACCCAAAGGTTGTTGTTACCAACGAACTCCTTCAAGCGACCATCTTTTTGTGTGCAGGTGTCCATCATTGGAGTTAGTTAACTCCTTTTTGACTCCAACCACCTGCATGGTGCAGAACCATGATTTATTTCTTCTGAACAACCCTCAAGGTTACTCAAATAAAGAGATGTAGGCCTTTACAGATGCGCAAAGTGTGACAGCACTGAATCGTCTCATTCATGCTTTAAAAATGTCGCAGTAGAACCGTAATTTTCAGTTCAGTCCGCATGTTTACCTAATGTAGATATTTCTGTTTTGTTCTGTTTATCTTTTTCTTTCCCACACACAACAACACATAGCATAAACTCATATTTGCACACATTTATCCTCCGCATCCTGTCTCTATCATGGCGCAGCATCCTGAAGCTTGTATTTATATTCTTGTCAGCAAGCAGAAAATCTAAAGAAGCCTGTGTCTACAAAGAGAGCACAAATCAAAGAACATCACAATTCCCGTGAGGATGATGGCTCATTTCGACTTTCTTTGTGTATGTTTTCCATTATGTGTTCGGTGGGCATTTAGTTTTGTGCAGCTAGAATAAACCAAGGAAGAAGGGCAAGGCTTTGAAAACACAATTGATCAAACTTTTTTGAAAATATTGGACAAAGGTCACCCTTGTACTCAGCTTTACTTTGCCTATAGCTGTCATTCAAAATGGATTTGGGACATTTTGCCGCAAACAGCAGCTCTGTTTACTCTGCAGTTGTATCTGCTCTGAACAGCAGAGGAGTAAAAGAAAAAAAAACTTTAAACAACTGCAGTAGATGTGACTCAACTCTATCAATGTTTCATTTGTGAAAACCTACTGAGCACTCCGATTGAGTGTTGCGGCAACCTCTCTCAGCCTGGCGGCGGTATCACTGACAGCAGAGAGGTCAGGGGTCAATACTTCTCATCACTCACAGGTTGGTGGACAGAAAGAAATGGATTCCTGATCGATTGCCCTCTAAAAGATTTGTTACTCAACTCCTTAGGAGATAGGTGATGCTTCTGCCTTATTGAAAGACGATAATCCGGGCTCCCAAAGCGTTCCTGTGTTCATACACATGCAGAATTTTAAATTATACTATAAACTGAAACACTGAGAGTTACGCAAAAAAGACTGCAGAAGTAATGATTAAAGAAGAAATGAGATAGCTGGATAAGGAAGTAGGTGAGTTACGTCAGCGAGGATTTGCTCACAATGAGGCCGTGGCACACTGGAGTAAAAGGGAAAAAAGAAATCCATTATACTGTCAAGAAGAAAGAGATGCATAAAGAGGAGCTTGAAATAAGAGACGATAAAGCTATGAAGTAAAATCAAGAAGTAATAGTTTATCTATTCATGGAGTTTTAAAAGGACTAGAGGGTAACCTCCAGATTAATGTAGATTGTATGAATGTTGTAACACCTACATCAATGCACCTGTGGTGTTAGGCCAGGAAGTCCAGGGTTTTTATTGAAAAACCTGGATCTAAAGTTAAAACTGAGCAGACTCCTTGCAGGTGATTGCACAAGCTATGATTCTAAGTCAGCCCATACGGCCTGTCAAACGACAAAGACCCTTTTCTGTGTGTTGGATGGGCTCAGTGCTGCTCACTGACCCAGCTGGTCCGTTACTAACACCAGTCACAGAAGAGTTTCACTCCCACATCCTCTGAAGCTGAAGCCGTCAGTCCCGATTGTTGCTGCCGCTTCACCTAACGGGAGACAAGCGGATTTGTGCCAAACTAAATGTTGGCAAGTTTTCAACTAGAGATATAAGTTTGTTTTTATTATCATTATAATTACTATTAAGAAAAATAACAGAGACACATATCGAAGCACAGACTAGATGAGGTGAAACGATACGTTGGCTTTTGTTGCTGCAGAAGCTGAGTCAGAATATAAACTGTCCTTTCTTATAAAATCAGGTTGATAAAGATGCATGCGTCTCCAGTAGTTTGTGTGTGTGTGTGTGTGTGTGTGTGTGTGTGTGTGTGTGTGTGTGTGTGTGTGTGTGTGTGTGTGTGTGTGTGTGTGTGTGTGTGTGTGTGTGTGTGTGTGTGTGTGTGTGTGTGTGTGTGTGTGTGTGTGTGTGTGTGTGTGTGTGTTTGTTTGTTTTAAATCATGCAGCAAAATAAGCTCGACCTGACATCCCTTAAGCATTTAATTAGAGACTCACAGAGTTGACACGGTTTACACTCTGATGCTCTGCTGCGATAACAAAAAAACAAAGGCTGACAGTGCACTTGCAGTGCCCGTATCTGACAGGACATAACATAACATAAAAGCATAGCGTTGAGCTCATCTGTGGTGTATATAATAAAATAAAGGTTCAGTAGTGTCGTGTGACTCTCTGCTCATGTGGACCAATGAGCACTGATATCCACTGTGGCAGGAAGTAGACCATTAATCATTGGCTTTTATTGACATTCATAATTGTCGTGTAATAATTGGGTAAAATCATAGATTTGAACTAGTTGATTTTAAACGTGGCGGGCAACAGAATAGACCGGAGGAGATAAGAAGTAAAAATGAAGAACTAAAAACATGATTGGCGATTGGTGGCCTAGTGGTTACAGTGGTGGGCTTGGGCGTGGAGGACCCAGGTTCAAGCCCAGGGCTGCCCACAATGGAAACTAAATCACTGTGATAACTCCCAATTGGCCAATTTCGGTGTGCATCGTACATACAGCGTGTGCACGATGATCATGAAAAAGTATGAACCTGCAAACGTCAAAGCAACTTGAGAGTTGAAGAACAGGAGAAAACGGACACATGTCACTCAGTTTACTTTTCTTCCACTCGTTTAGTTATTGCATACCTAGTCTAGTTAGGGTCTCAAATCTACTATTATTTGGACTCTGAAACTATTTTAAAAATTACACAATTTAACCTTTTTGGACTGGTTTCAGCCTCCAGTGTTTTAAATTCCTGAAAACGTGTGCATAAATGCAAGAACAAAAAAAAGAGGATCAATCTTAGACATGCGGAGATATGCTGTTAAGAAAGAGTTGAGTCACTGAAGGTTGCTTCCTTGCAGGAAGGTCGCATCTAAAAAAAAAAAAGAAAATCTCACCAGAAGGCTCTGCATAGTCTACCCCTGAACTCGTTTTCTTCCTGTCCTGAATAAATAGCCTTATTTTTCCACCAGGCACTTACCATCCATCCACATGTGTCACTGTTTCTGTTTCTTAAGAAAAAAAAAAAAAGAAAATCAATGCTGTGGAAAGACTTTATTCAGTGACTCACAGTTACCGCACTATGAAAGCCAGTGAACATTAAAACATTTTTCATACAATATATGTTATCGTTTTTTATTCATATATCATATGAATTTTTCTATTTGATTTTGAATCTCACTGCTTTCAAAAAGAACTGACAGCATGATCTTTTTATTTACATAATATTATCTCAAGCAACATGTAAGCTGCATCGTTTTCAGTGGATTTATAGGTTTCACAACACTTGATTGAAGTTCACCCCTACTCAGAAACCACCACTGACTGGCTGGATGAAGGTGTGGCTGGTTGGAAGCTGGGGCAGAGTGGAGTGAGCCTCCCCGTTTTTCCACATCCTGGCACTTAAACCTTCCTCAGGTGGATCTCAGGCAGTCAATCCTGACTCAGCACCTGCACACTAAAATTAATATAAGTCATTGGGTCCACAGAAGACGTCAGTCACGGCAGCTGGCTTGAGGCTGGAAATGCAGGTAGCAGATTAAATACGAGACATAAGGCATAAGATGAGACGTTTATTTTAACATTCAGCTCTGGACGCTGGATTGTATTTGTACTTGACCTGGAGACACTGCTGCTGTCTGCTGAGGTGTTATGTTGCTGACCTGTTGGCAGTGTTCAGAAACAGTAAAATAGTATTGGTTAGTGTAGACTAGAAGACCGTGGCTGAACGTGTTTGCAGCCTGTGGTGTCATAATCAAATCACTCTAAAATATTGATCAGAAATATTCCGATGCCGTTGTTTCCCTTCTGATTCTGTTTACCTGGGCTTTGAATATTTGCTGATGGAGGTCCGAATGTTAAAGCCGACTTCCTGTTTTATATGTGTTTTATTTTTCCAACCCAGCCAACTGCACCGCGACTCCAAGTGTTCAATTAAGTGGTAAAATCTTTTCAGGGATCGATGTGAGCTAACTATCGAGCAGATTCAGTTCTACCATTTTGACCTCTGCTTCTATCGTTTCAGAAAAGCAAACTCCAGAGTTGGCTGCTGTGGTTCTCCTGCTTACTCAAATGCTGTTGTGAATCAGATGGAGCGATAAATAGGGATAAACAGTAGGGATAAATACTTGCAGATCCATAAACACTTATTTTTGGCAAAATTGCTGATTTATTTAGAAGCTGCAGTCTGTCTCAAAAGCTCACGAGGGTTTTGTATGTTACAGGAGACCATGGTGGGCAACGTTTGGCCGTATTCCCACAGTTAACACAGACACGAGCAAAACATTGCACCATTTGATGACAGCCGACTCCAAAATCCACTGTCAGATGAATGTTTGTCGATTTAACAAGCTTGTATAACAGCTTTTAGTAAACTACTAATGCACACTGGAGGGCACTGGATTATTCTGAAATTATTTTCTACAATTTCACATCAATGACAAGTTGTGCTACAGGTGGCATTCTTGGTTGAACTTTTTTTTTTTGGGCTTTCTCTTTCAACACAGTTATAGTTGACTTAAACACTGAATTGATACTTGTGACAGATGGCAAAATAATCTTTTTTTTTTTCAAAAGCATTCGTTGAAAGAGGGGTTCTGCAATGTAACCACTCCATTACGGACTGTCACTGCAGAGAAAGTTATTAGACTAATCTGAAGGTAGACAGCGCTCTTTGATGCAGTCGAGTTACATGACAGTATAAAAGTGAAGGTTCTGTCTTCAACTGCCTGAAGAATCTTCTCAAAAATGATTCACCAAATACCAACGTACTAACCCTGTTCAGTTTTGCATCATTTGCACAAAAACAGCTTCTCGGTTTGTGCCAGCTGTACTTCAGCTGGTTATTGACTGAACAGACTCAGAGGCTTATTGTAAATGTTTTTGTCCTCGGGATAAAATTGTGCTCGCTGTAATTACTGTGCTCAGTTCCAGGCAGATAGTGGCTATTAAACAATTTACAGTCACTGGCAGAAAGCAGAGAAAAACTAAATTGCTTAATATATGCAGACGTTTTCACAACAACGACAACAACAACAAAAAAAAACACATTAACCTAAAGGGAAAAGGATAGTTAGATAGTGATCACCTGGAGGTGACCTCACAAACGGGAGAATTGTTTTCAGCGGTCAGTGAGCAGTTAGTGTGCCCTCATATGCTTCCTCCTCACTTCTGGCTTTCAATTTTGCAGATTTTCGCGACCCACGCCCACCCCTACCCTCCCAACCAGCTGCCCCATCCACATTTATAATCCCAGAAATCATTTTCAGGAGACAATACAACCACGGGAGTTTAATTCTTCAGCACACGCTGTACAATTTTAGGAATGTTTAGCGGCAGGACTGTTCGCGCATTGCTTTCATAACATTCCTCACAGCAAAAATGATTCCCAGTCCTTTTCGAGCTTTTCGTGTGGAATGTGTGTGTGTTTTTCTCTGGGTATTCTGGATTATTCCACAGTCTAAGAAACATGTGCGCTGGATTGATTGGTGGTTCTAAATTGTCCTTAAGTGTAAGCGTGAATGCTTGTTCTGTCTGCGTGACTCCGTGATGGACCAACAACCTTTCCAGGATGTGCTCTGCTTCTCACGCGAGGACTGCCTGGATAGACTCCATCTGATATGTTTTAACTTTGCAATGCTTTGAGGAATGCAGGAAAATCGTCATCCACTGTTAAGTCAGCATTCATCAGAAGGTATTTCAAAGAAAAACAATGTATATACGTAGAAACATAGAGGTGATAACTTTTTTTTTTAAATAACATTTTTCTCCTCATTCAGGGATTCTGTGCTTTCAACGTTAATTCATATATTGTTAAATTCATACTTGACATGCACACGAACACATTTAAAGAGCAAATACTCAAAGACCTTGGCTCCACTGGACTGGGAAGTCTTTAACTTTAACAGATGGCATTTCAGGTGTAGGGCATGTGTACATGTGCATTAAATGCACATAATTTGTTGATTAATTTCCCCGCCGAAACAACCCAGGGGATCTGCTTGATATTAGCGTAGACCCCAGCTGTTGTAAAATACAGGAATATATATCATTTAGTACCGTATCCCACACAGTGAAGAGGAATATAAACTACAATCCCTTGCAATATATTATTTAAAACACATGTAAGTGTTTTGAGTTAAAGCTTTTCCAATACAGCATTCATATTCAATCAATTATTCAAGAGTGTGATTCCTCCTCAGTGAGTCCGACACACTGATGTCAGTCGTCCAGGGATCCAGCCAGTCAAGCCAGCCAGCTGAGGCCCCGCCAATCAGCCCTGGTGCTGACACAGTGATGTCCTGGCCTCCAGCTCCACGTCTTCTTCCTTCAAGGGGGTACGCACTCTCTGATTGGTGCAGCTGTGTGCTGGCAGATGCTCTATCTGCACAAGATTGTGGTTCTTGAGTGAACAGAGATGCAATTTGCCACAATTCTCTTTGTAATTTTGATATGCATGAGGATGAGAGTAATCCACAGCTCTCTCCTCGAGACCCAGATTCTTCTCCTTTACTAGCCTGTAAGTATATTCCTCCACCACTCTGCTTGTCCTGGTGGCAAAATCTGGTCTGCTGCACAGGAGGCACTTTAAAAGGGGGAAGGGATTTCATCTACCAGGAGATGTAAAAACTTTATGAGCAGAATCTGCTCATAAAGGAATGTTGAATGAGCACAGATGGGATGATTGAAAATTTGATTGAGGAATGATTGAATAGATTTCCCAGTAACAGTGACAGGAAAGTCATTATACCAAGCACCCAGCCTCTTTCCATATAATCACCACTCTATTTTTCCTGATGTAATCATTTATTTCATCATTTGTCTTGGTTTTCTTAACGGCTTTTAGTTTAAAAACACATAACACCTTTTGTGTACACGCATTAGTGGTTTATTGTTCACGTCCAGTCAAACAACAGAACTAAATGTAAATTAGCAATTCATAAATTCTAGCATGGCCTCTTCTGCCCTGAGCTGAGATAAGCACACGTTGCTGCAGGAAGGCATCCATGCTGCATCTCAAATAGGACTCCCTTGGGAACGCGACTATTGCAAGTGTTAAATGCATATTTCTCACAGTAAATTAAACATATATCTGATATGTTAGTATTACTTGACACTATAAGCTTTAACCCTCCGTGAACATCTCGACTGACTTTCTTTCATTGTTAATTCATCATCTCATTCTTTACCATTTTAGCACATTAGGCAATTAACAAGCAATTTTATTGTCTTTAAAGGCTGCAATAATGCTTTTGTTTCACCCTTTGTTTGTCATTAATGAGGATTTAAACTCAAACAATTCTAAGAATTCTTAGTGCCTAATCAACACTGAAAGCTGAGTGACCTTGCTGCATTCGAGTACGACTGCAGGGTCTGAAGAAACGTGGCCCCGTTGGACATTCTCAAGCCCTTCATTACTTTGACCCAGGAATCAGAGAAGGGCTTTGCAGGACCGTCATGCTGTCCTTGCCCCGCACATAATGGCACCATGCGGTTCTGATCAAAGTCTTCATGGCATTTCAGTGCTCTACTTTATGCTCATTATGCTGGGCTCTATGTCAACTCAGTCTTCCTCTCTCGCTCCCTCTCTGCAAGTTTTTTTTTTTTTTTTTTTTTACCGTTTTTCTTACGAGGGATATTTTCTCCGTATATTTAAATTTACTGATCAGCATTTGCTTTAGTAGCTTTCACATTTTTATAGTTTTCAACAAGGATTCATCCCACTGGGGCCACTTAAGAAGTAGAAGACATTTTTAAAGGTCTCACCAGGAGAAGTCACTGGGATTGAGTTTTTTTTCCTCAATGGCAGCTACTAATTGGGTATGCCCCCCCACCCGTGTCTTCTATGGATATGTTGTGTTGTATGACACATACAGTGGCAAGAAGTACATTTGGGTCCAGATGTATTTGTATAATAACTGAATATTTTCTGATCTTTGTCTTTATACATCACCACAAATAGTTGAAAATAAAAGATTAAAAAGTCTGAAGTTGATATCAGGTACTGAACTGGTATTTGGCAGTAATTTGACAGGAGCTACTAATATAAAGTCCAAGTACATTTCAGTACAAGAAGAAAGGTCATCATTAGGTTTAAAAGAGGTGTGGCTAAATCAACAGTTGGCTACATTCATTAAAAAAAAAAGAAAACAATGGTGAGTTCAACATCAGAAAGCTTAGAAGGCCACAAAAGGCAACTACAGTGGATAATCGCAGAAAAATCTCTTCACAACATCAACAGAAGTCAGGAATACCCTGGAGAAGGGAGGTATATTATTCTGTGTTTTTATTTCAGACCCCATTACTTTCCCTGGATGAAGAACTTAACGTGTTTAATGTGCACTGAGCAGTGTAAATGCAAGGGGTGTTATTGCCTCCCGGTGCCCAAAGCTGAGTTGCGGGGGAGGGTAAAGGAGCCAGGAGGCGTTATCGAGTGGTACTGTGTAACATGATGGCGCCGCTGTCTGCTTGGTTGGCCTCGCTGGCGTCGCCAACATCGGGAGAGCTGGATGCAGGAGACGGAGCGGATGCTACCATGCTACCCTGAATAGCAAGGTCATTAGCGGAGTAACCCCCCCCCACCCCAAATTGTGTAGCACAAATCAAAATATGACCAGTCAGACCAGTATGACCAGACTCGTATTTAAGTGTACAGTTGGAGGCAGGCTCTTGACGGGGAGCCAGCTAGCTACCCAACCCCATGTCAGGTCATGTATAAAGACCACACAACGAGCTAGAATTGGTTTAAAACAACACGGGGTACCCAGCAATATACAAGGGACTACTGTTAATCTATAATCAATTGACACCTTCATTAATGTAAATGCAAAGGGTTTACAACGAGGTGCACATTCCAGGACTCTGTGCTGATATGCCATGTGCGTGCGATGGCGTTCCACCGTCTCAGTGTCCCTTTCAAGTACCAGGCGTCTCTTCTCATTCGTCAACACCTTTGCAATGTATTCAAACTGAAACGCAGCAACCATCTCAGCTGCTTTGGGGCTGAGTTCATGAGTCTGTTTTCACTTTCTTCTTTTCCTCTTCGCCTTCTCTTCTTTTATCTATCGGTAGTTACCCGACAACAGTGAAAATGGAGCACTACCAGCATGAAGTGGTATGCAGTAGTTGTCTGCTAAGTCAGTGTATCTCACCGGCTCCATCACATAAAATTGATACAAGTTGGCCTCCTGTGTTTAAGTTTGGACCCGCTACAATAGAAACGCGCTACAAAGGAAGGTAGAAAAGTCGGCAAACAAGCAGCAACTTAATGTGGTTGCAGAGAAGGTCTGACAAAGTGTCTCTTTTGGTGACGTCTATATAGATATATATAAATAATACCATATATATATATATATATAAAATACCATCCAAGATATTTGCGGGGTTTTCTTTCTGCAGACTTTTGACTTTTGTTTCTGTAGGAATGCTGCATACCCTGAATCTTTACACTGTCTGTCGCATCTCCTTCCTGCAAGCTGAAGCTCCTCTGCTCATTTTGTTTTACCTGAGAGCACCTCTAAATATTAATGTGGCCCTCTCTCTGAATTACAGCCTTGAAGGGCTGCCAGCTCCCTCAACATTTGTCTACCTGCCCCCACGTCTCTCCTCCAACTTCCCTCTATGTCTTACTTCACCACTCTCAGCTCACTCTTTCCACCCTGAAGGTTAATTTCTGATGATATCAGATGTGATGGGTTGTTGGCTTTGATTCTTCCCTCTGATGATTTTATGACTTTAATCCTGCCACTCGAGCAAAATCCCCTATTTTCTTTTGCCCTGCCGGATGGCATTTGGAAGCATTTAGTTACACAAAGGCGTGAGGTTGAAAGTTAACCTGAAATCTAACACTGACATCTATCTAAGCTATCTACCATCAGATAAAATAATCTTTTTTGACTGCAGCCAACAGTGAAATCAGCAGGGTTTCAGAGATTTAAATTTGCATCACCATGACTGTCCCCTGCTTATCAGCAAAATGAATCATGTTTGAGTGGGATAAACAAGCTAGCTGGCTTGGCTCAGGCGGGGACCTTAGCAGCAGGATTCCCATTTACTGCGTTTGAACATCTGAAACATGCCAATATCGTAAAATTCAGCCTTCCTACACATATTCTGCACTTGAAACATTCTCAAAAACACACTAATGATGGGATTTGCCACTGAAGTGGTATTAAAAATCAAAGCCAACAGATATTGTTTGAACAGGCTGAGAGATAACAGAGTAACAAACAGAATGTGCATTTCAATTGATTCTTGTTTCGGAATCATCCGCCTTCCCCTCAGTTGTACACTCATGCCATCAAAGGCACTCTTCACTCGCCCAAACATTTGCAAACATGGGAACTCAACTGCGTGTACAATACAATTACCCATCAGTGATCACAGTCAACCACACAGTCATAGCAGACATCTTGACATCCTCTTCACTGCTCAATTATGTCTGCATGAATAATTCTTACAGCAAGAACAATGTTTTATAAATATATTATAACTGGAACTTAATACACAAGGAAGTCCCACATAGATCTTAGTAGTGATACAATAAAAAGGAAATGAACACGGAGCCTATCAGTGATGAAATGATTTACTTGTTACAGGCTGCTGTTTAAAGGGTAAGCATGTAAAATTTAAACTGTGAATCGGGCACTAAAAGAATTTCTGTTATGTGCAGAAGTCTTTGTTTTCAATGTACTCTTGTTTGCCAGTGTTGCTTGACTGAACTAACCTAGAATTGAAGGGTAAATGACATTAGCTGTAATTGCCACAAGATCTCCATACATCAATGTGACCTCACAATTAGTTTTTTATTTTGCATGTTATACCAGCCCTGCCTGTTCTCAGCCATTAAAATTACATATCCACTCATTAATAATAGTTACGATGAAAATATGCAACAGGGAGGGAGAAGGGTACTTCAAAACAGACTGCAGTCTTTGTGAAAAGAGCTTCAAATGCAGCTCGGTAGCAGTTACCATAATAAACAAACGTAATTAAAATCTTCAAGCGACATGAACAAACGTTTCACCTCCTCAATGTCTTACTGTGAGCTCACACTGGCAGCAAAAACAAGAGACAAAGCAACCGGTGCTCATTCATTTCAAATGAGTACAGGGAGATGTGGTGGAACAGAGAAGGAAGTGACAGCTGATGGGGAGATTTCAGTGATTCTGGTGGCAGAAAAAAGTCAAGCAGGGCTCAGATTTTAAAGAACAGGGGCAGAAGCCCACCTACGTCATTGTGGTCTTAAAATTCACATGTTCGTAAACATAAAACCAAATTAAAATGTGCAGGGTTCTCCGCTTGCAATCATGTGCACAAATTAGTGTCCTCTGTTCTCTGTTTGACTCACTTAGTGTGTGTGATAAAAAGGTAATAAAAATCATAATGGGTCTTAGTATAAGAATAATTTAACCTTAGATAAATGGCAATAAAAAACTTTTTTTCTGTCTTTTAAAGGGAAATTGTTAATTATAATAAATGAAGCCAATAATAATAATAATAATAATCATAAGAGAAAAATGCATCTTTCTCTTTTCCGCAACCTCCAGATGGATGTCAGCTGTTTTTGAGAAAAAAACTGAAGAAATCTGTGATTTCTTTTTTCTGACTCTAACAAAGCACTTCAAATTCCTAAAACTAACAAAACAGAAAATATGAGAAATAAAGAGAAATAGAAAAGAGAAATAAAACATCAAGAAAAAAAAATATGGGACCAACCTCAGTTTTTTTTTTAAAAGGCAGTCGGCTGCCCTCTGCCACACCCTCCTGCCCCTAATATCAGGCTCCCTGTGCAACTGTACTCCTAAATGTGATTATCTTTTTTATGTGCAGGTACATGGGGAAAAAAAGTCATTTCCAACTGAAATCAATAGATTACATTTTATTAAAGTTTCACAAACTGTCACTAGACTGTGTTGCCGCACCATATTTCATCTAAGGGCATTTTAAGGCCCATACCGTAAGATATTGGATTAAACGCAGCAATTTCCGACAGGGAAAGCCTTCAGTGACAGCACAGAGGGTACAACAGGAAACACTGGTGGACTTATTCATTTAGCTAGTTCAAATCATTAAAAACTGTTCTAAATGTATTGAAGTGTTGTATTAGCCGATGACAAGGCAGTTCAAATGCTTCGGAGGAGATTAAAATATGGTGAAAAGCAAAAAAAAAATTGGATTAGAAATAATTAATTGGAATTAGATTTTGCTGAAAGTCATATAGTAGAGTTGTGGTTGAGGCATCCAAATTTAATAATAGCTACCAAATTTGATCGGAATAAGTGGGATATTAAGGCTCTATTCTATTAATGAAGCATTGTAATTTACTTTTATGCAGCTAAAAATATAGAAATTAGTATAAATGAAATGATTTCATATTGAAATCTCTGCTTGATAAATGTTTTCTAAAGTATATTTCACTTGGTTGTATCAGCAAACCAACATCTGACCTTGCACATGACTGTGTGTTTACCGTACAAGGTAAATAGACTGACTTTTTTTTTAACTTCTCAAGGTTCTATAAAGCACTCTACAATATCTTTCTAATTCACCCACACTCAAATACACTCATACAGCATTTCTAATATATATACACTCTATATTCCATTTTATTTCTTCAAATAAACATCAGAGAACTGAGGGTTATTAGAGTATGGCCATCGGCTGGCTCACAGGGGGGCTATGTGGGGATCAGTGTCTTGCCTAAGGACACTTCAACATGACAAGTTACTCCACCACCCTTGCAGTTAAACAACAACCTGTTCTATCCACTAATCTACAACCTATAACTTTGCTCTTATGAGTTGTTTATTCTACCTTTTACTGCTACATTTTTGGCAATAATTGGAAAATACCTTTTGTCTTACTAGTTAATTGAACATTTACTGCAATTTGTGGTTCTACGTAGCAACTATGCACAGAGCCTGAGTACCGGACCTACTTTGTGTAGCTGGTTTTGTCTCGCCCTACATCTGTCTGTTGAAAATGAGGAACTTTCCGCGTTTATGGATGGGGTAGATCAGCGCTAATGCCATTCAGTGCTGCCATAGAGGAGAAACGTATTTTCTAGTTTCTAACAGACTAGACTTGTAGCCTCTACATTTTGTGATAGACTGGCAACCTGTTTAGGGTGTACCCCTGCCTCTCGCCTGTAATGAGTTGGTATAGGCTCCGGCAGATCCCCGTGACCCTGCAAAGGATAAAGCGGGTATAGAAAATGGATGGATGGATGGATGGATGGATGGATGGATGGATGGATGGATGGATGGATGGATGGATGGATGGATGGATGGATGGATGGATGGATGGATGGATGGATGGGTTATATTATTACTAAAATTACCAGTACTCCCCAGAACTGGTTGTTGCTTTTCTTTTACCATTAAATGTATCTGTTAGCAATAGATCAGTTATATGTACATATAACAATCAAATAAAATGTACATATAAGTAAAGAGTTTATAACGAAAATTAACAATTGCAGGATATTTGACTGCTCTTAATTAATAACAATGATACTATTGCTGCAGTTTAAAAAAAGAAAAAAGAATTAGAGTTGATAATCTCTTGAGATACAGATACCAAGATATTCCCTTCCACTTATTTGCAGTACAAGCTGCCCTTGACAGACAATTTCAGAGTACAAAATACATGTATTTCATGGTGGATTAACATTTAATTATACCTTTCATTAGTGTTCTACCATCATAACGTTCTCTCTTCCTTCTCTCGCTCTCTTTCACTTAATAGCTCCGTTGGGCTGCAACCAAAGCTGAGTGCCTTTGTGATTCCAGTAGGATTTTATGTTGACAAGGGCCAATTAAATATGACCCTTGACACTGAAGTCACATTTAAGACGTCCAAACTTGGCTTATACACATTGAACATAAGTCATTGTGCTGTCACATCAGCATAAGGAGTTGCAGGTAAGAAGTAATGTACTTATTTTATTCTGTTATCATGTTCGGCATTCGTCATATCTACAGAGCTGTCTCCCCACACCTGCAGTCACATGGAATCGCCTGTCTGTGCTACTGCTCCCATTAAAGACATTGGATTTAATTCAGGGAAAATGCTGGCAGTCTAAAATACACAGCTCTGAAAGTCACCCAGAAACTTATAAGATTCAAAATGAAACAATATGTATTAATAATATATTACAAAAATCTATGTATTATCCAGGCAGAAGCAAGTGACTCCTGAAAGCAGTAATGAGGGCACTTTGGGAACAATGAACACTCCTAAGATCATTACTCACAAGTGGGACTCAGCCTGAGGAACAGTACCTTGTTTTTGCACCACTGATCATTCACTCAGCTGGAAAATACTTTTGAATTGCTTTCAAATATTGTGAAATCAGCCAGTTGAGCATTTGTTTCATCAGTCAGACGCAGGGCGTGTTCATGACTGCAACCAAATCTGAAGGCATGACAGAACCGCAACCACGGTCATGCCCATTACAGCCCATAAGTCATTTGAGCTAATGATCACCTTTTAACCTTTTATTAGGTTCAACAGTATAGTTGGTTTTGGAATGTGCTTCTTATTCATCCAGCGCTTCTTAATATCTGTGTAAAATAAGCAGTCTAAATGCTGTGTGTAGCACTGTTGTGTAGGCAGTCAAGCATCGATGAGCACCTCACAAGGCAATGTGATGTTCGTTGTCTTTCCAGAGGAAACTTTGACATAGCTTGGCCAGTCATCTTAATTATGTTACTCTTCGATACAAAGAGTTAGTGTGGTTCGGCTGGATTTGACTTTGATTTTCAGGGTGCAGTACCAACAGACGCAGTGGAGTGGGAACGGCCGCTGTCAGTGCTGCAGTAAAAACATGTTGATCCATGGTTTCATTACCAATTTTATTACCATTGGCTTGTTTTGAATAGTCACTGTTAGATGCTTGTGTATGAGTCATTGCATCAAGTCCTCCCCACTCCTTTGCAATTGGTTCGGAACATTCAGTACCAGCGGAAATGGCTGTGAATACGAAGAGTACCAGACGCAAATCTGGATGCCCATTCAGTCTGAACATTCATCATTTCAAAGCAAACATTCAGTAGGTGGATGGGGGCAATGGATTTGCACTTTCCAGACATATTTCCAATAGGAGTCCCATCAGCTTATCCTTCAAAGGATTTCTTGGAATGCATTAACTAGTCTATTCCTTGTATAACCAGCATTTGAAACCAAATTTTCACATAAGAGCCTAAGAATTCGTCTATATACTTTATTCCTTTATTACAGTTTACCCAATTTCTAGGAAAATTGACTGTCAAGAAAAAGAACCTGCAAGAGGAAAGTTACCAACTGGCCTATCAATGTCAGAGGTGTGACAGTTAATCATAGAATTCTTTAGCTTTTTGTCCCACCAAATGTCACATTCGGCTCCGAGGGAGTGGAAAGCCAGAGAGTTCAACACACACCTGTCTTTGCTTTTCTGACTGCACTCCTATCTTTTGATGACAAAGGGAGAACCAGCGATGGCAAACCTTTTGTATTCCCTGAGAGGAGACGACGCAAGCTCTTTGGAAAGATGCCTGTTCATGGGTCCCTCAACCGAGGCATCACCCAACGGTAAAGGGCACCTGAACCATCCTTGTGGCTATATAGAAACAGCCTAGTCTCTCCTAACTACTCCCCATTTGCAGCCTCTGAAGAGTAAAACAGCTTGACAGTAAGATTAGGCAAGAGAGGAGTGATAGAGGCAAAAAAAAGAAAGAAAAAAGACAACTTGAGGGAGGGTTTGAGTTATAGTGGGAGGCAGAGAGAGGGAGGAGATGGAAGAGTGCAGCTCTTTTTCTCCTTTTATGCGGAAACAGTCTCAGGAGCTGCCCCCCAGCAACAGAGGGAGAAAAGCATTATGAATAATTAACTTTGAGAAATGTCACAAACGGCAGAGAGAAGTGTAATCATTTCTCTGTTGGGTTTAGAGATCTGTTTTTTATTCTTTTTCCTTATGCCCCGTAGTGGTGCATGTGTGACGCTGAGACTGTGAGCTCAGGAGTGCAACCCATCCCCTAAAAGCACGGAATACATTCCCCATACATATTTTTCAAATAAAAGCAAATAAATCATTAATATTTGGGCCTTTTAGCAGTATCACAGAGAATCTCACAGAGATCCTCTACATTTTTCATCGAGTCATTGATGTCAGTCTCATTAGCTGAAAAATCACATATAAAGAACAGGAATCTAATATGATAATGGTTTAATCAATGTCAGGAAGACTTTCCTTTTAGTTTCGGAGAGACACAACATGCCCTCTCAGACTGAATAAAAGATCAAAATAACAAATTACTGTCTTCACGTTGTAAACAAGCTGAATTTGTCTTCTTTACCGTAACCCTCGCAGCTTTGAAAATGAGTTATGAATTTCATGACCTACTTTAATAATAAATATATTGATATGTACTTTTTAAAAATAATTTCCTTAATCTTCTTCCAAAAAAAAAAAAAAACTATTGTTGTAGGACCCGTTTCACATGTGGTACCAAAGATACACGTTTTCCTCCATCCATCTGATATTTAGAAAACATGGTGAAGATAATGCTGGGCTTTCAGTGTTACTGCTATTTTTAACACCCCCAAAGGTGCAGTAGTCTTTAGCCTCGTGACTCTGTCGTAAGCAGGCATAAGGGAGACTATAATGACACGGCCCATTTAATGGCAAAGAAGATTTTTTTTCCTTCATCAATGTGCAATCAAGCTAAATGAGATTCATAATCAGTGGAGGCATTGATTGTTCAAAATAAGATGCTGCTTTTGTAAGTACTGTTCATCTTCTTTTTTTTTTTTGAAAGTCGTACATTTTACCATCTCGTGAAAACATTTTAGCGTAATCTTGATTATCATGGCAGCAATACATTTAAAAAAAAAAAAACATGGCACGAAAGGACTGGAAAACTAAGTGATGCAAAAAAGAAACACCTTGAAGAACATCTTGCATCTACTTAGGTCAATTGGCAGGGATGAGTGACATGATTGAGCATTAAACAAGCATTTTAGACAGACGGAGCCTCTCACAAGTGAAGATGGTCAGAGATTGCTCAATGGGATGAGGATAGGACCCAAATGCAGGAGACTTGGAGGAAAAATTTGCAATCAAAATATCTCTTTATTTAGTTAAAAATGCTGCACACAGCAGGAAATTAAAAAAGAAACAAACAAAAGAAGAGAACAAAACAATATAGAAATAAAACAAACAAGGATAAATTTACGGGTCATAAAAAAATACCTAAGGCAGAGCAGACAAAGCAAAACTGAAACAAATTGGGAGCAATACAACGGTCAGAAGAGTTAATAAAGGGCAGCCAGACGAGCAAAGCAGTTCCGGGGCCCAGTAGGCATGTGAGAGGGGGACATGGCAGGGCAGAAAGAAGACTGCAGTGGAGGTTGGAGGGATGGGTGGAGCGGAGGCTGGAGCTTGGGCGGACATTGGTTGAGGCGTGGAAGTCACTGACAAAGCCCATAGCAGAGGCAAAGTTGAAGACTGGGGCTAGGGTGGAAGCACTGGCACCAGTGAAGACCAGGGCTCAGGCCCAGGCTGTGGCGAAGGCAAAGACATAGTTTCTAAAGACCTGTCTGTCTTTGTACGGTGCACAGCCGTATTGTTCTGGAAGCTGACGGGATCACGATCCACCGTTTGTCAATCAAATTTAGCTTTAGCTGTAGGTCGATGTAGGTACGTTTTTTGGATTGTCCGAGTTAGTTTCCCTTATAATGATCCTGTATTTTGACGTAGTCACTCTTAAATAAAACCAGGCATTAAAAATGATGTCCAAATATCATGCAATGTTGTTGTTCTGTTCTGTTTTATTTAATTCAAGATCTTGTCAAGTCTGCTCAGGAATGCATCTCATTAATCTTGGCTAATTTGAGCTTAAAATGTTTTTTGTTTGTTTATACAGACATGCATGCTTCATTTTTGCAAATAAAGTTGTGTAGGCCTTAAATAAAACTATGTCGTGGTGTTCTGATCTTTATTGTATACATTACTAATAACGTGCTGCAGGACTGCACACACTACATCAAAATAAACAACATCAAACTAGCTGCAATACAGAGAAGCATGAAAGTGTAATTGCTCATCTAATGTGAATAAGAGGAAATACGCCTTTTTATTTTTCTTTTGCTTCCTTTAAATGGCAAATCAGTGAGAGGAGAGAGTCGCTCCCCGACGGAGCAATCAGTATGTTAATACTGAAGCAAAACACCTCAAAACTCTCCCTTGTAATAGAACTCATTTTAAATAACCTAACAATAGACTTTAATTAACAGACAGTTACACCTGAGCATTTAGACTTTAAGCAAAGAGGTCTCTGTTGTTATTTCACTCGTCTTCCTTTTTTAATTATTCTGAATTGGAGTCTCGCTGAGATTCTCTGGGGCTTTAATTAGAGACTGAATTAAAGTTATGTAAATACAGTTGGAAGCCGGAGAGTCTTTAAATAGAGTCGTGTTGCATCTGCCATTTTATTTTCCTTTTTTTTTTAATTAATTAATTAATTTATTTATTTTTTCTGGAAGCGAAAACATACTAAGTCTTTCTTTTGAAGTTTGTCAAATCACTGCAGGGTACTTTACCCTGAGGTGCTCGTGTGGATTGATACTTTTTCTCTAAAGGGCTGTGACACAAATACTATTTCTGTAAATGAGCCATTTTCTTTTTCGCTGAAGGTGTTTGAATATGTGGTATTTTTGTTTGTCTTCCTGTCTCTGCTTCCTGAATCGGGATTTAAGTATTGATATTCTTTCATGAGAAGTTACTTGAAAATGACATGAGTGAAGTAAACTACCTATGAATGCATTCATTATTTATTCCCCACTTCCAATGGGCTGGTTTTCTTTGAAAATGAAAAGAACGGGATCGGCCTCCCTCTGGGCTGGATTAAATCCAAACTAAAGTGCCTGGGCCCACACTGCTAGCTACTTTCTCTGAATAATAATGGGCTTTTTCGGCTGTGTTTGTCATCAAATTAGCCCTCCACTTCAGATGAGGTGCTCTCAGAGAGCAGTTCTCGACAGCGATGGAATTCAAATTAGGCAATGTCACAGTTTCATTTGTGAAGGTGATGATTGCCGTAGGAGGTAAAATGACAGTGTTAAGGTTTATTGGAACACCTTCCTTCCTGTGGTGCAGCTGCTTTTGCAGTGAGTCTGAGTACGCTGTATAGAAGAGACAGTAAAACAGATCCTTAAACCAGAAACTGCAGCCCACAGCTTGCTCTATATGTGCTTAATCCAACCCTCGTTCCTAAATATAAAGCTATTGGATCTTCTCCATATGTTCACACTTTCCACTCATTTTCCTCTCTGGTTTTATTCTCTCCAATATGCACCGACTCTATAAAGTGCATTTCTAAATGCGGGGGAGGCTCTTAAGCAAAGTCTTGAAGCCAGATTCGCTGTTGTTTGTCTTCCTGCTTTGAATTTTGTGTTCAAGACACCCAGGTAGGGTTCTTCCTGCCTCTTTCTGCCTGGGATGCTATTCCTATTTGATACCTTTGATCAACACAGGAGGGGAAAAGTTGCCCTGGGAAGCACCATCACTGCGACACAGCAGGGGGACAACAAGGCTGGGCGGGAGCAAGGAAGGGAGGATGGGAGATCCCTCCTAAATCTGCTAAATCTAGCAGATCTATCAATAATTAAATCAATTGAAGGTATCCAAAGTGCTGACAGTATCATAATAGTTGAAACTGTTGGACGTGTACTGCAGGTTAATGACATGACCACTGGCGGGAGTTTGACAGCTGTGCTGTGGTCACTGCAATTAATTAGCACTTTGCATTCATAGTAAACTTTTAGCTTGGCGGCTCCCCCATAGGCAGAACCTCAGAGACTCGATTTTTTAATACTTTTGAAATGTTAGCTTATGAGACACAGACGACGTCCTTCTAACAAAGATGGAGTCAATTTGATTGTAGTTTTGCTCAGCATCGAGCATTGTGACATGACTCACTGATGTCCACTGACGTGGTTAATATGCAACTAAACCACCCAAACCCATGGTAGACCAACATGTATGAAACGGTTTGGGAATTCTCAAGATTTGCCGAAGAAAAGAATTAGAAAATTGTGAAGCAATTAATCCCCCCACCAAAGAAATAAAAAATTAAAAAAAAATACTACATCTTCACTCCAGTCTCTTTCTGACCTATATTTCACTGAGGAACAATTCATTTGAATATGTATGAATGAATGTGCTGTATAATAAATGCATTTTGTAAAAAAAAAAAAAAAGTTAGTTAATTATCAAACATATTAAGTGTTGCATTTCTAAATGTTTTCTTTTGTTTTAAGTATAGTAGTATGTCTACCAAATAAAAATCCTTCCATTTATCTTTTTTGTTTGTACCCTCCTCAAGCTTGTTTAGGGTCACCAGAGGCTGAATCATTTACCAACTGGGTGAAAGGAAAAGGTACCTGCAGGGGGACTAACGCGATATGGTTTTTAAACCAAATCCCACTTTTTTATTTGTAATTTTAGCACAGTTTAGGCTTTGCCTTCAGGGTTACATTTCAACATTTTTTGTTCTGTCTTCTAACGGTCATCGGGCCTTTGCTCGGCCACTCAAGTATAACTACAAGATCATGATTCAGTCCTCATTTCTGACTTTGTTGAATTATAAAAGAAATAGTTTTTATTTTCTCATCTGGTGCCCTTGAATATTAGTAAGGTTAGATGAGTTCCAAGATACGCAAAGTAACCTCAGTACCCTTTTTTGGATGGAAACACAAGATGATTAATGTTTCTGCATAGTGAATAAGGTTGTACATGGGAGTACATGGGCTGTTTGGTTTTTCTTTTCTTTTTTTTTTTTTACGATATACATAATAGAATTCACAATGGCCTGCGAAACTGATCTATATGAAGGTTATTATGGTGGTGGTCAGGCTTCAAGATATTGAAATGACCTCTAATGCTCAAATTGAGCATGTATCTGTTTAAGATATGCTACAGCAAACTTTTCATATTTCCATGTGAAGTCTGACAGCTGCAGATCAGTGCAAAGAGAGGTTAACAAGCTGTGTCACTGCTTAATCAAAGTTCCATAGATGGATGGGTTCAATAGAATCATCTGGTCTCCAGTTTCATTGCAAATAGCTGTGTAAGCAGTAGACTCTGCATAGTTTTAAAAAGAATTTATAATCTTGGGAGACTAAATGGTACAAAGCAAACTTATCTTACTTCCAGAAAATGTATGGGGTTGAGAGGGTTCAGAAATAGCTGTATTCTGTCTGCTGAGAACAATTCTGGTGCTTTGTAATGGATTGTTTTGGTCTGTGTCTTGTTCGTTTTCCCTGCAGGGTTGAAGCAGATCCATGCCCTGTCCATCCAGGGGAACTATGAGCTACGTATCGACTTGGAGGACTTTGAAAATAGCACAGCATATGCCCAGTATGGTACCTTCGGAGTAGGGCTCTTCTCAGTGGACCCTGATGATGATGGATACCCTCTGACTGTTGGCGACTATTCCGGAAATGCAGGTACTTGATGTAGAGGATAAACTTGTTCAAATCTTTCTTGGAAGGAGTGCTGTGTTTTTTCCTTCGACTAAAACACCCTATTTTTGTGGAGCACATTTTTTTTCCTCTAACTGCTAAATACCAGTAGATGCAGCCCCCATCCAGCCTTGTCAAAACCTTTAAATAACAGTGTTATTTTTACAGTTCGAAAGGTGTGTCCACTTGTTAAACTGTGCAGTCAGCGGCACAGAGCAAAGAGCAACCATGTCTCTGCTCCCTAACAATCAGCGACCTGTCACCTTGATTAAATTACTGCCAATTAATTGCGTTGCTTGACCTGCAGCGTAAACAAAAACCTGCCGCTGAAATGAAGAAGCAATTTAAAGAACCTGTGGGGAGTGCCTCCTTTGAGAACGCAGAGAGAAAATGGGGACAGATATGAGAGATGGAGCTCCGGGGGAGGACGTGTGAGGAGGAAGGAGGTGGGCTGGAAGGAAACTAGGGTGGAAGTGGGAAGGGAACAGGTGTGAGAAGAAGAAGTAGTAAATAAAAATGAGGATAAAGATATTTCAGCGACAGGAGTTGTGTGAGAGAAGGAAAAAATTGCAAAAAGTACAATAATAATCCTGGCCTGTTCTTGGCACGGAATCACCTTGAATCCAGTCACATTAAAAGAAGCTCTCTCGGGATGCCCATGCTGTCAGCCTCCCTTCAGCTATAGCTGGTGTTATTATTATTATTGTTTTAGCTGCTGTCTTTTTTTTGGTCGCTTTCCGATCATCTGACAGCTACTCATTTGCACCGTGAGCAGCTGGATCTTAACTCGCATCAAAGGACCCTCCCGGCCCCGAGCCACCAAGGTGACTCCCAATGCCTTTTCAAATGAGCCTTTAAGTGCCATCGTTTTTCTTTTTATGCGCCCTCTGGACATCAACCTATTGTGCTTTATCTTCCCCCACTATCCTTCTCCTAATGTCTAACAGCGGACAACATGAATATCACACATGCCTGTCAATTATTTTTTCTAACTGAGAGGTTGCCATAGTAAAGCCAAGTGGAATCCAGAGTAGGACAGAATGAGAGGGTAAAGAGCTGGGCGGCCACATCCTGGGCAATTAAGGGCTGTTTGATGCCCTCACAAGCTGTTAGCCATCACCTGATGGCTGGTGAGCAGAGTCTGTCATTCTGCTCACAGCTTTGTGCTTCTGTTTACTTCTCGTCCCGGTGTGAAGCATCCTTTGAAAAGGAAGGAGAAGGGAGAGGGTGAAGGGAGGGTATGGGAACTTTACTGCACATTATCAGCTTTTGGAACATCCATTGGAGAAAACTTCTGGTGTACCGGAGTATCAGCGAGGATGTTTCCTTCATTTTACTTTTAAGCCTCTTAAAGCTTTTAAAGCAGATGCCATTGTTGAGTTTGCCGGTGGAAAAAAAAAAATGAAATATGCTTGCAGCTCAGCAATTTGATTATGTGGATCAGGTTTGCCATGAAGACCATGATGAGGGAAACTTGGCTTTGCTGCATCCATGCGGTGGTCCTACATCATTGTCATAAACACAGATAAGTCGCAGGAAAGGATTCCTGCTTATTGGTTATACTTTTAAAGCTTTTTGCACCAGTTACACACAGAAAAAAAAAAGAATTGAACTCAAGATATGAGATCAATTTGGCTTCAAATGTTTTAATTCTACTCAAAGGCATTTGCATTTTCAAACAGGAAGACATTAAGATGAAACCATGGGGGTTGTGTTATTAAAAGACAAAGGTCACAGCAGCAACATTGATGAGTTGGCCTTAAAGCTGTCTAACCTCCTGCTTCAGACAATAAGAAGACATTCTTTTGGGAATTGTGGAGATTAAGTTTCATGCTTTTATCTCAGTCTGTTTCCTCAAACAATTAATCAAAAAGTCATGCCATTTTGAAGTAAATCACTTGTGAATATGTCTAATTATGCTTTCTGGTGTCAGATCCAGAACAATGCATTAGGTGTTAATTAAAAAAATTATTTAAACAAGAAAAATCTCCTATTAAGCACTGTTTAGACAAACTGATTTGAGTCATCTAATGAAAAATAAACAGTTACTGCAGTTGCAGACAGAAGATTACATACACATTAGAGAAAGTCGTGTTTTTTTTGTTTGTTTTTATCTACATGTCTGAAAGGAAAGTTGAAAGTAAAATTTTGCTATGATTTCTTAGATGACTGTGACCTTAAATAGTTCCAGGTATTCCACATGATGATAGCTTGGTTTCAACGATTCCAAAAATATTACTCCAATCTAAACAGCATGGGAACGCAAAGTCATTCTCCTCTGGAAGGAGTCAGCGTATGTATCCCAGATGTGATTGTGCTTCCATGCAAATTGTGCAAATAAACTCTGGAAAACAACAAAAGACCTTTTTAAAGATGCTGTCTGAAACTGGGAAAGAGCGTCATTATCCGCCATAACAAGCACTTTGTACCAACATGAGCTGAAAGATCTCACAGTAAGAAAAAGCCACTGCTCCAAAACCACCATATAAAAGCCAGATTACAGTTTGAAGCTGCACATGAAGAAGAAGATCTTAATTTTTGTAGATGTGGCCTGTGGATTGATGAGAGTTAAATTGAATCTTTTATTATAATGATTATTACAACAAGAAAGTTTGCCTTGACTACTTTGGTGAAAAAGAAAATGGATGTAACTTATTCTAATTTGTATATCAACTTCATGTTGGAAATGTATTTATAACTGCAAATTTGCAATAACATACAGTTTTTGTTGCATATTTCTTAGGTGATTCTCTGGTGAAGCACAATGGAATGAAGTTCACCACCAAAGACAGGGATAATGACCACTCTGAGAATAATTGCGCATCTTTCTACCACGGTGCATGGTGGTACCGAAACTGCCACACCTCCAACCTTAACGGGCAGTACCTGCGCGGTCAGCACACCTCCTATGCTGACGGCATCGAGTGGTCCTCCTGGACTGGTTGGCAGTATTCTCTCAAGTTCTCCGAGATGAAGATACGCCCCACCCGTGACCCTGAAAATAAATAAATACTGACAAAAGAGGAAAACAGAAAAAGAAAAGACAATTTTGAAACATTACAAACCACAATTTCTGCCAACTTACATGGAGTTATTTGTCTTGATATTGTTTATTCACTGAAAGAAACCTCTGTGAGTTTAGCTGACTCTGGAGTTTGCCTCATGGTTTCCCTCCTTCTCGTTTGCTCATCTTATCTTTATCACTCAGCTACTAGTCATGCTGGCTGCCATAATCCTTTGCGCGTGCTCTCATTTTTTTAAATGATCCCAACCATGAAGCTATCATTTTTTGATCTTTCCATTCACAAAAGCAGCATACCAGATCCACGAGCCCACAGTCCACTGCACTAGCTTTATCCAGCCTGACATGGTGGTCCATCCATTGCCTGCAGAATCACACACCAGTGATTTTCTCCCGACTTGTAACTCTGACCTCCCATCTGTGCTGACATGGCGCTTAGACGGGCTCAGTCTCATTGCCCATCACTTTAGAAGCTGTGAGAGGGTCTCTTCTCTTACAACAGAACAAGACAAACCCTTCACAAAGTACAAGCAGGAGATACAAATTGTGAAGCTTCACCTGCGAGAAGGGAAAACGCAGTGGTGCGCAGTGTTACATTTACGTCCTTTATCTGTGTGAATGAGATCCAGCGGGGTAGTTGCAAGCAGCGCAGCGCCTCAGATAATGAGAGGAAGAAAGCGAAAATGAGGAAGCAAGAGTTAAATTGGTTGGAGAAGGGGGAGAATAGAGTATCTCAGGGTTTGAGGGAGTAGGAAGAAGAAGAGGAGGTACAAAAAGGATAAAAAAGAAGAAGACTGAGACGGCAGAGGTTCTCATTCATCTGACTTGGGCTATTAGGGAGCATATTGGGCACTTTGTCTGATCTGCCTGCCAGCTGAGTACTGGCCAATTGATGCAGCACTCACAGATGGTAAGCCAGCACTTCTGTGTTTTGTAGGTACGCGCGTGCAAATGTGCACGCCTCAGATAAACAGACAGACGGACAGAGCTCCCATCGACTATCAGCTTTCTGTCATGACTGTTCTGACTGAGAACAGTGCTAAGCACAGAACAAGATGTATGGTTGCATGTGTTCACGCTGTTCAAGTAAGAAGCAAAAACATGAAATAACAAGGCGTGGACGATATGTTCGATGTGTTCTGTAGTTAGAAAAAAGGCAGGAAAAGAGTGCACCAGAGAGGGAGAACCTGTACAGGAGGTTACATGCCCCATTCCTGGCTCTGTGTTGTCCTCTTCTTTTGTTGTTGTTCCTCCTTTCCAGGTGATTATAACGGGACTTTCTCTGGCGACACAGTTTCTGCTGTCTTGCAAGCACAGTAACAGTAGAGTCAAATAAGATTTGACAATCTCTACTACTTTTATTCTCTTTTGTCTTTTTCTTCTGAATAAAAAAATATCCACTGTCTCATGGCAAAGTCAAAACAATAAGACAGAAAAAAAAAAAAATAAGAACAAAAACAAAAGGCAACATATGGATGAAAAATTACAACTTTTCAGTGTCTCTTTTCTTTAAATTCAGTCAATCAACTTTTTGGATGATGTAAGAAGAAAAGCTTTAAAATATCTTCAGATTATATTGTACAGTGTGTTTGACTTTCAGAGCATGTGAATCATTTCTTACTATGCTAAAACACAAAGAGAGCTTCAGCACACAGATCCATCTGTTAAAGAGACAAAGGAGAACTTTTCCTCTCGGCGTGATCGACAGTCGGGAGTGACCCGTGCAGCTCAGAAGGTTGACTACACGTGAAGAGGAAGAATGCAAATATCCCTCAAGCACATGCCCGTTCAAATCTCCAGCACAAACACAGAATCAGACACAAACAATGCAACAGATTTCAAACTTTTTGGCACGTTCGCTGCCTTGCTGGATATGTGCTATCCTTCTGAATCCTTGGCTCCGGAAAGTCTTGCAACGTGGGAACACGGCTCTGAACGTGTGCCGAAGGGTGTCACCGCAGCTGACAGCGAGTTCACGTGCAACACCCAGCAGTGTTGCGCACGATACCCCTGATACCGGAACAGCTGCAAGTGTTTGTGTCATCGCAGGTGTTTGGAAGGATCTCCCATTGCTGTGTACAGTACATGCACCAATATGTCATGTCTCGATGGACTGCTGCCATGTCCTTTCATCAAAGCACAGACACTTGTAAAAAAAAAAAATAAATAAATAAAAATAAAAAAGAATGAAAAAAAAAATCAATGATGTTGCTATGGCACAGATTATGAGGTTTCATCACGTGGGAGGCGATTGCCGATTTCAGTTTGAAATATAAGAAGTCACATAAGGAGAAGGCATAGAGAGCGTGTGTGTGTGTGTGCGTGCGTGCATGCGTGCGTGCGTGTGTGTGCGTGTGTGTGTGTGCATGTGAGAATGGATGCGAATGTGTGTGCGTCTCTGTGCTTAACGGAGCACATGTATTTGTGTGCACATGCGTGCATCAGTAGTGTCTCTGTGTGTACACATGTAGGCACATGCTTTAGTTTGTACATGCCTGTGTGCATGAGCCAGACAAGAGTGGGAGGCTGAATGTTTTTCGATGTGGAATTTTCAAGTAATGTGATGCTTATGTACAACTCGCCTTCCCTGCTGTTTGTGTTGATAACAGAGAGAATTTCATTATTATAATGAACTATTACTTATTGTGATTGTGAACCCGTTAGAGTGGATACCACCTTCTGGTACTGTGTTGAACTGCGCCTGTACCCTAAAGCCCTGTGAAACCACTCCTAAATTCTTTTTTTTTCTTTTTCACCCCCACAGGACATTGTGCACACTGTATATGTTAATGCTCCATTGCCCTGTTGTTATTCAAATGTGCGGACATGTATGATTTGCCATGGCCCTTTCTGTGTTTTTGTTGAGGGAATGACTTTACAGTCGCTCTCGCTCTCTCTTTCTGCTGCAGCTTGTTAAATCTCCAATGGAAGAGAAGATAAAAGAGTGAAATCAGAGGCTCTAATCAATCCCAGTTATCCCACTTGTTATAGAGCATCAGCGCCCTCCTTATCGATCCCCCAGGTCCCCAAACCCTCTATATTTCTTAGTGTGTACCTTCTTAATTGCCTTAGCTACTGCTTTTAAATCCTACCCCTCCAGCTCCTACATTCTCCTTTTTTTCCAGCTCCTTACCCGCTCCTCTTTAATGCTGTTTTTCCGCCCTACTCTTACCCCTGCTCTCCTCTTCTTATCCCTCTGTCCTCCCATTCCATCATTTCCGGCGCAAAACTATGTTTTGTTTCTTTCATTTTTGGTGAAGTTCTATAGGTTGTTTTGCTGAATCTTGATACTGTGTTTTAATGTTCTTGTCAACATTTAATAAACATTCACATTTTATAAATGGAGCAACAACATTAACTGTGTGTTTTTAATCCTCTCTCACAGTGCACCCTGGCATAGTGTGGTTGGCATCGTGAGTTTTGATCTTTGTTAAAGCCACCCCATGTAGCGATACCAGCTCTGACCACATGGGGACATTTAGATCTGCTGCGTTAACAAAAGAGCCACTGACTAACTGTATCAAAAGTGATTTCACATGCAGTGAAACATCTCTTTCTATGTTTCACTGCATAGAGGTGTTGCTTTAAACTTCATTTGTTTATGAAACGCTATGTAGTAGGAGAACATTGTGCATTTTATTGGATAAAAAAAAACAATCACTTTTATTTGCATTGCATTTGCTCACATGCACTGTTCAGATGTGCTATCTTCTTGACATGACCACACTTCTTGGCTTTCCATGGAAAATGAGAAGAGTCTGCCCTTTGTAATTGATTTCTTGTTAAAATCCAAACATACATTCACTCTCTTTTAACCAAAATTGTGTCAATCGGGCAGCAGTTTAACAGCAAAGACCTCGATCTCTGTCTCCACAGCCGCCTCATCCATCTCTAGTAAAATACCAAGGTGTTCAAGCCAGCTGAAAGACATAAATTCTCCAGTATGCTCTGGGACTTGCTTCAGGGCCTCCTCCTAGTTCAACATCCCAGAAATACCTCCCCAGGGAGGCATCTAGGGGGCATCCCAACCAGATTTCCAAATCACCTGATGTTAAAATATCAGTTTTGTCTGAATGAGTATTTGATTATTTTTAGGAATTGTGTTTTATCTCCTGCAGTAAGGGGTGTCCTTGACCTCAGTGAAAACCATTTCCTCTTCAGATTTGTTTTACGTCTGTAAGTCATACATCAACGATAATGGTCAAAGATGGCAACAAAGATGACGCTCGCTCACAGAGCTACAGTGTCCAATGTAGATGTCAAGGAATGACAGAAGAAGTCAGCAAGAGGAAACCAGAGTAAAAGACTTGTAGATATGACTTCACCGCCATGTCTATAATAGGGGGAACGTTGTTGCTTGAAATGGTGCTTAAAGTTGCTTCTTGTTGATAGAAAACTGTGTTAAACTTGGCACAGCTGATGTCTGGCAATGAAGTGCAGGTTTATTCCTGATTCTTGTGATGGGTGCATGATTTATGATATATCTAATTTGGTTGTTAGAATGAAATGTTTCACTTCCACAATTAGCAGTATAAACCACATTCAAGCTTTCAGGGCACCAGCTTCCTCATGTTTAACTGGGTCTGATCACCATATTTATCCCTGATTATACCTCAGCCATCAAAAACCGCCTTCACAGCCATCCGCATAGTGAAGGGAGGGCGGAGAGGGTAGATGGAGCACGCACCTCTCCTCCGACTGCAAAAGATCCTGGTTGTTAAGCCATAAACTATGTTATGATTGCATTCATTTTCTTAATGATTTAATTATTTTTTCTGTCTGATCTGTCAGTGACTTGTAATAGAAGGAATATTTTGAAAGTAATAGAATTCATCCATACAAACAAAATGTCTTGGCTTTTTTCAGTCAGTACATCCCGCGTGGATAATCTCCCACCCTTGCATGACATGCAAGCACGGTCCTTCAAGCATGGTTGCTATGGCAGCTAACATGCATGAAGGTGATGTAAACAAGGCAAACTACAGGATTGTGAACTGTCTTTGCTTCTGTCGCATATGGCCAAAGGGAGCCGCAGTGCAAATTTTCTAGAAGTCACAAGAAAGTGCCAGAGACGGGGGAAGCTACTGTGTACCGCTTTACTTTACAGCATCCCTTTACGTACTGTTGTCGTTGTCATGTCGAGTGTCTGCCCTGTCAAAACCGCAGGTCAAAGCAGAGGAAATGGAGTCTTCTTTTGTGCTCTTAACCCATCACTTCTGTCATTATAGACATAGACACAGTAATTGTTTCTCCACAACTGGGAATGATAAAGGACAGATTGAAAGACTATTTGAGCAGCCAGATCATTCAGAATGAGTCTCAACTGTGGAAATCCAACGCAATGCATTTATAACCACCTCCATATGTTGTTTGAATCAGAGGATGTAGTGAAACAAGTGGGAAAGAAATCCCATTTTAACTTGTTTTTTGGCTGTTCAGACTCTCAGCAAGCAATCTAGATACAAATTGAATATGCTGAAAATCGGATATAGAAAGACTGTGAAAATAACTAAGGATACATGCACATGGGGAAAATGCGTTTCCTTGACAAAAGGAAGATAACCCAACAAACAAAACTGGCCTGGTCAAAAATGATGTGACCATCATCTTGATACTACGTTGCACAACTTTTTGAGTCAATCGTTGCAATTTCTGCAGCTCTCCATGATACTTTTACACTTGTAGACAGATATTTTGTCCCACTCCTCATGAACAAACTGCTGCAGCTCTCTCAGGTTTGAAGGGCTCTTCTCCAGACTGCATGTTTTTATCTTTTTCCACAAATGTTCAGTGGTATTTAGATCAGGGATGATGTTAGGTTCTTCTTCTTTGTTTCATTTATCTGTGTATTTTGGGCCATTAACCTGGTGGAGGACCCATGACATGCAATTGAGACCAAGCTTTCTGACACTTGGCAAAACATTTCTCACTCCTGAATGCCTTGATAATTTTGAGACTTCATTGTACCTGCTAAGATTCAAGCAGGTCCACAACATAACACGCGTTCTTAATGTTTCACAGTAGCCGCTGTCGTCTTTTGTTTTGATGGCTTCATTTTTCTGTCTGTGAACATGATGTGACTTGTCAAAAAGCTCCAGCTTTGTCTCATTTGTCCAAATAATTTTTTCCCAAGAGGTCTGTAGCTTGTCAAAATGCATTTTGGAATTCCACTGTCGCTTTTTTATTATTTGCTTTCAACATTGTCTTCTGTTAAGTTCACTTTGGCTTTAACAGTGATGGATAGTGCAATCTGACACTGACATACCTCAACCGAGTTCACTTTGAGTCTCCTTGGAAGTTGTTCTGTGCTCTTTGGTTACCATTCGTTTCATTTGTCTCTTTAATTTGTCCTCAATGTTCTACTTGTGGCCACAACCCGGGGAGGGTGGCTACAGCCCTGTGGACCCTACACTTCTGAGTGAAATTTACAACTGTGGTCAAAAGAACAGCAAGCTGCTTGGAGATGGTCATCTAGTCTTCACCTTTAACTCGCTTGTCTAGAATTTTCTTTCTGATCGCCTCAGACAACTCTCTCCATTGCTTTCACTGGTTCATGTTCAGCGTGGTGAACAGCATGATACCCAAACATCAGAGTGATGACTTTTCACCCTTTAGTCAGACCGACTGTGACGCACTGTGACCTGAGGCACTAAACTCAGGACACACTTTAGTCACTATAGCCAAAAAACATTCAGTCTTTTAGGGGTTTTTTTATATTCTCTTGAACCATAATTCACAAGTAATATGTGATTTTCAATAGTCCCTTTTCAGAAAATTATTATTTATTATTACTGAGTTTTAAGTTATTTGAGTGACCACTATGGGGGTTTTTCTACTTTAATAGAAGCATACCAACAGATTAGTTCACACGTGCATGTAAAAAACAGACCAACTGATTGTTAGTAATCATTACAAGAGGAAGCCATCCACAATTTGGGCTTCTGTGTGACTGAAGTGCTGTAAGAACACCTATTGTGTGACTAAATTGAGCAATAAATGGGCTCCTTCAAGTGAATTCATTGCTTCCATGTCTGTCTGTGCACAGAGCTGCATATTTCATCATGTTCAACAGTCCTACAGGTGTCCACTGGGTCCCCACACTAAGTGCAGACCAAGAATCTGTAACCATGCAGACTGAGAACACCCACTAAGCATGCACCTCGATCAATATCTCATTCATAAAAAGACACACCAGAAAAAAGAGGAAAGGAACAGAACAGCAACATGGATGCTTGCTTTTCAGTGGAGACTTGGCAGAACAATCGCTTTAGTGCAGCAGTTACCCCTGCATTCCACTGGGCGCAGAGGCGCCACAGTCCAACCTCGGGCTGCAAGCAGAGCCTTTCTAGTCACAGGGAGCGGTACCACCAGAAGTGTGGCAGCGCGTTCAGAAGTGTCCCTGAAGTCGTCTGTTGTGCTCCCCTGAAGATATGCACAGTCTATTTTGGTGTTCAGCAAAACCACGTCAGTTTGCACACATCGCATTGAGGTGGCAGGAAGTCACACACACAAGGATAGCATAAAGAATCTGCTTGACTTTCAAAACAAAAACACCATGAATGGATTCTGACTCGTGCATCAACATTATGTTAACCCACAGAGGCACAGGCAAACAAATCAGAGGGTCTCAGGTGAGATTTCGGTCGTGGATGAGTGTAAGTGTGTGTGGTTGTCTGCCTACATGTGGCCCTGCCATGGACTGATGACCTGTCCTGGGTGTACCCCTGCCTTTCACCCGAAGAGGGCTGGGTCAGGCTCCAGTAGACCTCCGTGACCCTGAATACGAGTGAGTAGACATAGATAACGGATGGATGGCTATAACATGCACCTCAACCACACAGATATAGATACAGGTATTTTTTTCTTTGTTTTTTTTATCTTAAATTACCTTGTCCTCGGACATGCACTGAAGCATCAGCATAATTTTTTTTTTGTGATAATGCAGGTGCACAGCTGACATGTATGCTTCTGTCCATGAAAGGAAAACTGTACTTTCCAATCTCTCTCACAGCCACATCTGCTGTATTACGTGTGTATTGTATGTATAAAATATTATTTTTCTACAGCTCTTTAATTTTTTTGCGCATTACCATTTTCAGTTATCTATATTTATTGCTTTTTTTATTTGGATTGAGTTATTGAATTCTGAATTATTCATCCTTCTTCGGTGATGCATATTGTTGCAGCTTCAACAATCCACACTGATCTCAATTTGCATTCTGTTTATTGTAAAATAAAATATCTGTTTTATGAGTAAAAATCCAAGTATATGATGACTTCTTATTTCCTGTAATTACTTTGTAAGAGAGCTACCAAGCACTGCTGCCTTTGTAGAGAAAGTTAGATTATTCCCAATGCCGGGAGTCCGTCCTTCAATCCCCCCCTGCTGTTTCAAATTCTGCACCACAATACAACGTAGAACTGATGAGATTTAAAGTCTGCGTGGCAAAAAAGCAAAGCCAATATGGTGCATCTACTAATTGCCTTGAAGGAGTGTGAGTCATGATAGGAAAGATGTGTGTTGAAGCAGCAACACAGGGGAAGGATGCCAGCCATGTGATTGAGATTTCATTTCAGAAGATGTCAGTTCATGGCAATGACTGAGTTCCTATCTCTGGAGAGCCACTCCAAGCTCTAGGCATTTAAGCCTTGACTTGACACTCTGTGCTTGCTGGTTGGGTTTTTTTTATTTTTTCCCACTTCCTTTAATGTGTTGGGCACTGGCAGCAAAAACATTGTATAGATATTTGTGGAGCTGTGTCAAGTCCCTTCAAATGCAATTTCAACTCCTCATACTGGAATCAGCCAACGAAACAACACTGGTGTACTATTTTGCGAACTATCAAATCCTGTTAAATTGAATGTCTTTCTTCACCACAAGCATACAGAATGTTATCTATTTCTATTTATGCCTCTTGTCTGTAGACAGTATGAAAAATGATGGATGCAGCTTGAAACAAAATTCATGTAATTTAAAGACACCAGGGTTGGTATGCATAAAAGTTCAGTTTTCTAAGGATATACATAGGCACAAAGGCAGAAATGTGCGTAAGTATTCCTTTTATGGGATTTGCTAAGTATGGGTTTTATTTTATGAATCTAAACTATTGTGAAGTTGTACACATGTGCATGAGTTTGTTTTCCTTTTCCATAGGGAGTCATGAATGGACACTGATCCGCTCAATCTTAAGTGATATCTACTGATTGGGACAGGAAAAAGTGGAGGGAAAATAAAACAGGAGATAGTAATGGTTGCAATTCAGAGCAAATAAGGTGGCAGAAGTTTTTTTTTTTTAAAAAGAGGTGGTATTACAAATAAGTCAAAAAGGACATCAGTTGACAGAAGAAAACATCGCAGCTACAGGAGGAGGACTGATACGTATCATGTGCTGGGTCTTACATTTGCTATGGGATGGCGAGGAGCGACGGGCAGATGCACAGCTGCAGCAGCGTACGTAGACTGTTTTTCAAACAAAGCTTTTGAAGCTTAAAGAAGCACAAGAGCTAATTGTTTTCTGGTGCAGTAAATGCCTACCCCGCTTACCGATTCTGTTATTAAAATTGCATTTCTTCACCATAAGACCTTTACACTTGGCTTCTGTTATTTATGGAATCATGATAGGAGCATTTTCAACCACATATTATAGATAATCTTAACAGGAACAGGCTTAACTGCTCTTAAGGACACACGCATGGTCTGAAGAATATACGAGGTGCACACAATCTCATCACAATTTCCTATACCTCGTGTGCAGAAAAAGATGCACCCATGGTTGTTGTATATGCATCAATTATGCATCTAGTCTCAACTGTGCTGTGATTGTGGCTACGTTTAAAAACCAGGACAAATGGTACCCTCCCATCGAACAAAGACAAATCCAAAATGATCAGTGAAATAACTGATAAAAAGAAATATTAATTAATGGTTTACACAAAATTGGCTAATGAAGATCAGATTTTGCTTCAGATTGGTGGTTTCACATAACAAAACTAAAAAGATGAAAAAGGCCAGGGCGAATTACTTTGTACTATTAAAAAAGATTGAAAATGATTTGACGTGTTTAACTAAAGTTTGTCCTGTGATTGTTACTGGTCTCTTCAATCTTTCCTTTTTATTGAATTCCTTTTCTTTCAAAAAAGAGGAAAACGGTGTACAGCATCCATCTGAACTTCCTGCAATAACGCTGCACATGTGTAAATGGGTCATTTATGGGTGTGATTACACTAACGACATCAAATTTGGATTTCTTTGCTGGATTGTTGATGCCACTGTGTGTTAAACATCATTTTAAGTATTTAGCAGGATGTTGACAATTGTGGTGGATGGATGGTCCTACATGAACTTCCTTGTGGAGTTCATTGTTTTTTTATTTTTTTTTGTGTGTTATTTTTTTCCTCATATTACTCTGGCAAAATAAATAAATAAATAAATACATAAATGAACAATGCTTTGACGGTATAGAAAAGGCTGACCTACTTATTTGTGTAGTAACTAATTTCCCTTTTCCCTTTTACTTTCTGAACCTCCTCTTTTTGTTTTTCTCACACGGCAGTAACTCTGTTTTCATCCTCACTATCACGCTCTCTGCAGGTTTACCACTATCAGATCGTCTTCTGCATCGCTATGTGACACCTCATCCTCACTGTCATCGACCAGCAGTGCCACCGGTGCTGAAGATCTTTTTGACTTACCTTTGAAAACCTTCCAAATATGTTGTATGTGTAAAAATATATTCCTCAAAATGTCATGTGGATAATTAAAACGCCTTCCTTTATAACTGTTGTGTCCTAATTCCTTACACCTGGTCATGCCTTGAGTGATTTCATTACGGTACAATATTGCTGCTGGCAACGTGCGTTTTTTTTTTTGTAATTTCCTGAGATATGTATGAATAAATGCTTGAAAACACAGCATTACCTATCAGTGAAGGACATTCTGTTTTTATAAAGAACATGGTGGAAAAAACTGAAACTGAATTCAAGGCTCTTCAAGGTGGGTGGCCTACTGGTGTCTGTATCGCTCTATTTTACACCCTGAATGCATCTACCGTTAGAAACTATTGTGTTGCTTACCTCAGCTTTAATCTCAATGAGGTTAAATGAGCTTGTGTTTTATTTTGCTCCATGAGCATAAATTGCTGATTAGATTTGTAACATGGAAAGAACCTGGAGGGCATGTGCCACACTGAGCACGCAGTGGCTTTGTGTTTGGGTGATCTTAATCACTAAAAGCAACATAAAGGCAAACGAGGAGTTGGGATAATGGTTGACAAAAATAATGGTTAACAGCAGTACACTGTATGAGTATAACTGGGTTTAATTTCAATTGTAATTTTATCATTTTTGTTACTCTGTAAGGACTTGTTGGTAGATTTCACGTTGGCTATATTATGCCATGTTTGCTGTGTATGATAAGTATTTCTTCCCTGTATTCCTTCATAACATGCCAGCAGGGTAAACATACAGATGAATAGCAAGCCATGGCTCACCTGACTGAAAAACAGAACAGAGCATTTAAATAACTTGCAGGACACGGACTGCTGCTGCTGCACTGATGCAGGTTAGGGCTTCACCTCCTCACTTCCAACCCTTTATCTGATACAGTCTATCCAGTAGCTCTGACGCAGATAACACAGCATTGTTGTTGCCCTGGTTTCACTTTGTGAACACCCATGGGGGATTTACATTACAGCCAGCTTATGTCTTCAGCATATCTGCTGGAAGGCAGGGGAAAGCTTACGGCAGAACCACAACATTTAATAGAAATGCTTAGCATTTGTTGCTAACTGCTTGTGTTGGACTGAATTTAGTGAACAATGTTTTGTATAATCTTTAGTCACTGACAGTGTATCTGGACATGAAATGCACTGTAAGGGGTCACTACCTATATTCATCTCTTTTATTTTCTTTTGTTCACTTTCATTCAGTATTCTTGGGCATAATAAACCTTTGTTAAAGTGGCTTTCACATGGGGAAACTGCTCAGTTTTCCACTGGTATGAAAAATTCATAAAACTGTCAGATCATCAAAAGTGAGGAATCAAAGTCTCTGTTGTGTATTACACCATGCGCATCCCGAAACTAAATCAGATCTGATATACAGAAACTGACAAAATGGGGAAGACAAAAACATTTGTTTAGCTCTGATTGCTGCTCACATTTGTTTTTTTTTTCTTTCCTGCTTCAAAACGTTCCCTGCAAAGGGCCACATATATTATGATTTATATGTAACGATGAAGAAGAGGTTTCTTCAACGTTAACGTCGTTCTTTTATGTTGTGTTTTCTTCCTACATAATGCTTCTTGTGGTAAGAAACAATTCACACATATTCAGAATATAAGTTCACAATAAACAAAATTAACACGATTAAATCCATCCAATAACTTCTGTTTATCCTGGTTTCGATCATGACAGCAGCAGCAGCAGCAGCAGCAGCAGCAGCAGCAGCAGCAGCAGCAGCAGCAGCAGCAGCAGCAGCAGCAGCAGCAGCAGCAGCAGCAGCAGCAGCAGCAGCAGCAGCAGCAGCAGCAGCAGCAGCAGCAGCCTAACCGTGAGCTCCCACACTTGCCATGTGCGATGCTCAACAATGGGTGGTTCTGATGTGCCTTAGTTATACTAAAAACCAAAACCAAAAACCCATATATTAACCTGCTCCCTGCACAAATAAGCAGCACGCTTCCAAACTGTCCTGCCCCCATATACAATGTCATTAGTTGGCTCTAGCTGTGTAGCTGTGATTTGAAAGATTGACACTTGAGGTGAAACATGAAACATTGAAAGTTCCCCAACTTTTGACAAAAGTAATGAAGCTTTAAACACACAGAACCCACAATTCAATCTTGCAACTTGTGAAACGTCATTCCATTCAAAGTGAATGGACAGCTATACTGAAGACACTTACCCCTTGAGCAAGGGGTAAGCAGAGAGACTTCCAGCTCTTCCTGGAAGACAAAGGTGTTCTCAGGCCAGCCAAGAAATATACTCTCTCCATGTCCTGGTTCTGACTTGGGGCTTTCTCCCAGTTGGACATTCCCAGCATCCAGTAAGCATCCCTTAGATGTCTGAACCACCTCAGTTGGTTCCTCTCAATGTAGAAGAGCAGTGACTCTGTTCTCTCATCCACAAGTTCCTCCTTGTGGATGGCTTGTCATGGTTTGCGTTTATATGTTCCTGTTTTAGTTTGAAAGTCTGTGTCCTTGTATTTTAGTTCTGCTTTGACTTCCCTTGTTCCCATCTTCCAGAGTGTTTGCACCTGTGTCTCGTCAGCCCTTGTGCATATATCTTGTCTTGTCTTTGGTGTGCTCCCTGCTGGTTTGTACTGTTTTCCCACATCCCGTTTCTGGTCCTGGTTACTGTTTTGTTCATGGACTCTGGTCTGGTTTTGTCAAGTTTGGGCTCTTTTTATTTATTTTTTTATTCATTTGGATCCCTGCCTATGCAGTGCATTTTGTTAAATAAATCACTTGTGTTTTGAAACTCCTGCTCCCTCAGTCTCCTGCATATGAGTCCTACATTCTCCAAGTTGACACGACTGAACTCTATCTCAAAGGGGGAGGCCAGGAAACTGAATCCAGATACTTGCGTTTGCAATCTGATTTGTTTCAGTTACTACCCACCGTTGAGAAGTAGGGAACAAAGACTCAGGTTTGCCTTTCGGCTCAACTCTTTCTTCACTATTACTGGCTGGTACAGAGTCGATACTACTGCAGAAAGTGCATCAATCTCCGTTTCAGTCTCCTGTTCCATTCTCCCCCTCACTCATTAACTAGACACTCAAACTCCACTACTTGAGGCTGTACCTCACTCCCAACCCAGAGAGTACTTGACTAAATGTGCAGACAAATCTTTTGTTTTCTCAAATTAAGAATATTTTGAATGTGATTTTGCTCTGTTATATAAAACTTCCTCATAGTGGTGCAATTATCAATTTACTGCAAAGCTCTCCATCATGGTGGAGTCTTGAAAAACAATTATGCCAGGTCTCATTGTTTTCATGTATGATCAGTAACTGATTTACCAACTGCTCAGTTCTTAGGTTGATTATAATAGAAGAATCTCACAAATATAAACAGAAGCTTATTTTTGTCTCTCTGACAGATGATAATTTATAGCTACGAAGCTGATTTACGAGGGCTCTCTGTGTTACTTTTTTTTCTTCTGTTTTTTTTTTTTGTCTCCACAGTCTGACTCTGCAAACCAATTTCACATTATTAAAGTTTTTATTCGTTCTTTTTTATCAGAACTTTAACATAACCTTAATTAGATGATCTAATCTCACTTCACTTTGTGCATGAAACAAGCCTAATTTCGTCTCCATATGCATTTGCTTAAAGCTGTTACCAGTCAATCAGCCCAACGGTGACAAAGCCCCACTCCAGAAGAGATAGTCACTGTTTCTCCTTCCTTTCAAAGTCAAGTCATTTTATTTCATTTCATGTCCATTGTATTATGTTCATAAGATAAATTACTTACAGTAAGTTTGGCATCAACTTAATTTTATATAATTGCAAAAAGCTTAGAGGTGGGGACTCACAAAGTAAATAATGAATACAGGGATTGTGTAGAATTTTATTTTTATCACCATGAATTTATACTTAGTTCAAGCTCCATAACAAAATACTCATGATGAACTCAGAAATATGTGAAGTGGACATGATTGTTGAGACTCTTTTAATGTTATAACATTATGTATTGGTTACACAGAAAGCGACAGTCTTTTACTTCACTGATTGTAGCGTTTTAAAGGCGTCTGTATCATTCAATGTGTTTTTGTCTGACCAGCCAGCCTACAGAAGCTACCGCGATGAGATAATGAGCTCTGTTGCCATTTTCCAGGTAGCATTGAATTGTTCAAAAGACTAAATTGCTTAAAGGGGACCTTTTCTGTGCTCGAGACCATTCAGCTGAAATCAAACTCATGGGCCTCCTTTGTGAAATCAGAAGTAATAAAATGATCACTGCCAAAAGTGTTGATAGTTTATTTGGTTCCGAAAGAGGACAAAATTCTAATATGGTACATTTAAGATATTTTACAAATGTATTCAAAGGAAACAAGAAAAGAATATGTCATGGCCAAAATTATCTGGTATCTGACAATAAGTAATCAACGGTGTAGCCTTTTTGACTTGCAGCCGTTTCTTTGGTAGTTCAACTAACTACTAAGTTGAACAACTAAGTTGGCACATGAGACTGAGGTCTAGGCTCTGAGTGGGCCACTCCAGGACCATGACTTTGTTGTCCTTGCAAAAGGTTTTGGATACAACGGTTTTGACATGTCTGGAATTAATCAATATGTGACTGAATGAATAAAAGTGTTATCCCTTGTTTGTGCATCCAGCTGTTTATCAATACCATGCACGCCAAAAT
Source organism: Xenentodon cancila (assembly GCA_014839995.1). Lineage (NCBI taxonomy): Eukaryota > Metazoa > Chordata > Actinopteri > Beloniformes > Belonidae > Xenentodon > Xenentodon cancila. The sequence goes on along the minus strand of CM026215.1, from coordinate 5,567,249 downwards.
GTGGGCTTGGTCATTTGTACTTGGCAAGTATGACCTAAGAAAACACACTTTAGAGGACAAGAGGACACATTTCAGTCTTGCTGCTGTTGAAACAACAATAAACTTGTGTATTTGAAGACATCACAGCTAGTAGATTAAAACCCATTCAAAAATCACGTACCTGATGAAATCATGGACATCTTAAAACTACATTCTATTACACAACAAAGTTTTAACTTTCCTTTTTACTCGCCTCTCCTCTGCTATTACTTCTGCTTTAGTACTTTGGCATCTGAAATCAGCACAAGACTGGCCGGTGCAGGAACACATCCAGGAGATTTGATTTAACTTGACTAGATGCAGACTTTGAATTGGAACAGACTTCAATATCTAATGAAAAACCACATACATGTTATTTTCGAATCAGTAATTAAAAGTTAGTGTGGAAGATTTGAAAATTAAAATTACTGGTTGACCTTTGTACTGATTTCACAGCTTAAATTGTTTTTGTGAACATTGTGACAAAGGTAGATAAATTATTCACTATCAATTACAACTGAATTAATTCAAATGTATGTATATATATATATATATATATATATATATATATATATATATATAATATATTGCTGGCATGGCAAAAAAAAAAAACAGCTATAAAATGCCAACAGCAAAAAAAGAAGCATATTTGTTTTAGGAGTTTTGAATGAAAATGGTTAAATATTACATTACTGTAATATTCAAACTATCCATGTAGGCAATCTTTTGTCTTTTAATAATATATCTTAATGTGGATTTACAGTCCAAACCAGAGAGACTTGTGTAAGATTGCTTCATGTGTCACCTTTGCTCCTTATCCCAGGACTGAACAGCTGAGGGAGTCGGAAAGGAACCCGTCTGTCATGAGCACACATGAGGAGATCCATGATCCTCTAAAATGGCATGACAGTTACTTTTGGTATACTGTCTGTTTTTGTCATGTTAAGCCATTTTGAGTTTGTCTAAATCATTTTAGATCTGTGGAAAAATCAAAAGTTCAGACCATGAATAAAGATAATAGGCAATAATGGGCATCCATAAATCTGAATGTTAAGAAGTAGCTGACATCACATCTATCAAAATATTTGTGCTGAATCCCATTATATTCTATGATAAATCAGCAATGAATTAACTGTGAGCGCAAACGCAGTGGAGACCTTTCATCACGCTACAGCCCTCGGAGGCTCACATGAAGAGTATCAGTGATGTGCGTGACAGAACAATGACGAGGACTTGCTGTACTGATTAGCTTGAGAGCAGCAATCGCTCCTCACCTCTCACGACTGCCTTGATGTGCCTGTGGTCGGCTCTAATGAGCTTTCTAAGGCTTACATTTGAATGTGAAGTTCCTTTTCAACCATGCAATTTTCTGGAAAAGCTCTTGAAGTGTCAGAACCTTGCTAAGAATAATAATGCAAGAAGAAAATACAGTATGTTTGTGTTGATGAAATACTGAGGTGAGGGTGCTTCTGCCTGATTTACAGATTTGTAAATGGGGGAAAAAAAAAAGTGCTTCAGAGAAGAAGAAGAATCATTGAAGAACTTTTGATGTGCCTGGCTAAATAAAAAGTTTTCTTTCCCATTTTTAAAATGAATTTTAAGCTGTATAATTGAAATGAAGGTTTCCGGTCCCTGTGTGAGGTCATTTTGAGCGCACTCAGGTCAGACCAGTATTGTGTCAGTGCAGTTTGGGTTTAGCTGTCTGACACAGCTGCAAAGATGTTGTTTTGAGATGTTATTTTCTCCAAAGAGCACCGAGCTCTGTTCTGTAAAACTGCTGTACTGGAAACTCTCTGTCACTCCTGCACTCAAACTGGAGATTCACTTTTTACCCTTTTGCATGCAAAAGATAATTAAATAATTCACTAATTCAAGTCACATTGCCAAGTCTTTATTTTCAACTCCTATTATATTATTTCAGTCTTATTCAAGTATCACAGTCACCTTGAGTGCTTAAACTATTTTTCTACAGAGTTATTATATACTTTTTTCAACAACATTATTACAATAAAGGTACACAGTTTGTGATGTGAAAACCAAAGTGCAGCATTATGAAGTTTCAGCAGTCAGACATTTAAATCAGACTCAATAAAGAAAAAAAATGCATTTTATTGTTATAGTAAATATAACAATGGAATAACTGTTTAACTTTGAACAGTTGATGGAGTTGCTGTAGTACAGCAAGAGCAGTACCAACAACTGAACTGTTGTTTGAATGATATTTTCATAAAATGACAAGACTATGAAGACTGAATAATTGATGGTTTGTACCATTTAAACTGGTGACGTGACAAATTTATGAACTGTGAAGTGAAGATGCAGAGTATCTATCTATCTATCTATCTATCTATCTATCTATCTATCTATCTATCTATCTATCTATCTATCTATCTATCTATCTATCTATCTATCTATCTATCTATCTATCTATCTATCTATCTATCTATCTATCTATCTATCTATCTATCTATCTATCTATCTATCTATCTGTCTGTCTGTCTGTCTGTCTGTCTGTCTGTCTGTCTGTCTGTCTGTCTGTCTGTCTGTCTGTCTGTCTGTCTGTCTGTCTGTCTGTCTGTCTGTCTGTCTGTCTGTCTGTCTGTCTGTCTGTCTGTACACACAGAGGGGTCACACCAAAATACTGGCAAACAGTTACTGAAGGTTCCTTTTAGCACTCAGTGTATGGCATTTTCTTTGTCTTTTTTATTATTCTATTCTATTGCACTATTATTCTACATAATTAGCTTTCCTAGCTCTATATTTTACTGCTGCATTTTCTAAATCTATGTATTCTGAAATGGCTTACATTTTTGAAAGACCAAATCATAACACATCTACCCAATACCGCAACAGAAAAGCCTTTTCTTCTGTGAAAGGGCTTTCTCTACAAAGAATGAACTCCTCTTGTGTCCTTGCAGCTGAAAGAGGTAGCCATCCATACGCAGCAACTGAACATCCAGGTGAACCTATTCAGGCTAAGAGGTGAAGACAGAGTGCCCCTGACAATCAGACATGCACCCAGAAGTGGGAACCTTTTCATGAGCTTTGCCAGTGATGATCCCTCTAACTGAACATTCCCATCAAAGATGACACAGAGAGCGAAGGGAATCGTAGTCATTCATTTCAAATAAGAGTTCATACTTGAGAAGAGCAAAGGATGACATAACACAGACCTCAGTATTTTCAGGATGGAAGAAACTTTTTCAGTCTAGTTCAATCTAGCACGAGAAAGAAGAGTAAAATCCGGCTGCTATTCTGGATCGCATGGTCCATCTCCTGCACCCAGCGCTGCCTCCAGCAGCTCTTTGGATGCTGATGATGCCAGCAAGCCAAACCAAACAGACAGCAAAGCGGTTATGCAGTACCAATCAATAATTCATCCCAAAGGTGTTCTATCGGGTTGAGGTCAGACCAGTCAAGTTCATCCACACCAGACTCTGTCATCCAGGTCTTTATGGACCTACTTTGTGCACTGGTGCACAGTCATGTTGGAAGAGGAAGGGCCCAGCTCCAAACTGTTTCTACAAAGTTGGGAGAATGAAATTGTCCAAAATGTCTTGGTATGCTGAAGCATTCAGAGTTCCTTTCACTGGAACTACGGAGCCAAGCCCAGCTTCTGAAAAACAACCCAACACCATAATCCCCCCTCCACCAAACTTTACACTTGGCACAATGCAGCTAGACAAGTACCGTTGTCCTGGCAACGACCAAACCCAGACTGGTCCATCAGATTGTCAGATGGAGAAGCGCCATTTGTCACTCCAGAGAACGTGTCTCCACTGCTCCAGAGTCCAGTAGCAGCATGCTTTACACCACTGCATCCGACACTTTCCATTACACTTGGTGATGTATGTTTGGATGCAGCTACTCGACCATGGAAACCCATTTCATGAAGCTCTCTGCGCACTGTTCTGAAGGGCACATGCAGCCTATCACAGTTCCACGCAGGAATTCACTGAGCACCTGAGAGCAATTTATTCTTTCACAAATAGTTTCACAAACAGTCTGCATGCATATGTGCTTAATTTGATACACATTTGGCTATGGACGTGATTGAAACACCTGATTCTGATTATTTGGATGGATGAGCAAATACATTTGGCAATATAGTGTAGCTCTGACAGAGACATATAGATAGTTCTAGATAGAGCTACAACATGGCTTTTGAATATAATTGAATTATGGGAACCCACCAACTGAAAAAAAATCCTTAAATTCAGTCAGTACAGATTCTTAAACTGAGCATGGTGGAGTCATTTTTCTTAAAGCTGGGTTGCGTGAAGCTGGGTACTAAGGGTCTTTCTTGCAGCAGACAGCAGTCATGGCGCCAAGTTCGGAAAATCAGCCAGGAATACTGACGGCTACCAAGGTTAATAGCTAACAGCTACTCAGAATGAGAGCCCCAAGGGGTGCAAGTTTTCACCGTCTAAAGAAACTCAAACTTCAAATATACCGGTTTGAGTAAATTCTGGGAGATCTGGTTTTAACCTGCTGTCATATTTTTAGACAAATATTTACTTTGGCACTAGTTCTTTACCACAAAGCATTAATGTTGCAACACAGTCGACAATCCAAGTACACTAGGCGTCACAAAAATGATTAAAAAAAAGAAAACTTAGCTTTTAACTAATGCCATCTGATCAGGTTTTGGTTCAAGTTAAAAGAAATGACAGAAAATTGAATAATAAACCAACAGGTTTTTGTGTTGATACAGCAGCCGAAGTCCCTTAAAAGTCACGTTAACATAAAACACTAATACAGATGTAGCTTCTTCAGTTATCTTTTTCAGAAAAAAGATAAATTTCACACACTGTGGTGGAGAGTTTAATTTCCGTACATCCTGTATGAAATATTGGCTGCATTTAGCCACATTCCTGGGAACCATGTGCCTGACATGCAGGAATGATATCATGCATCCGTCTCTCCTCCCAGTTACGAATATATGGTGCATGAGAAAATATCACAGGCAATGTAATAGTATCTCCGAACTCCGACAATACCAAGTCTCCACCCCCCTACAGCATGTGACATTATTGAATGTTAGACTAATTGATGGCGCTGGCAGGTTGAAGGTCCCACTGGAGACTTGTGGGAGCTGAGGATCCAATTTTCTGCCTGACAGACACAGGCAAAGGTAACTGGGAACCTGCTTATTACTGGTGACATCTCACAAATATGGAGCACTGGCTAATAACCAAGCAGACCCCACGAGAGCCTTTGATAGAAGGATGCTGGAAGAAGGAATGTAAAGTTTTAGCTAATAGACTTTTATTCAAATTATGCAGAAGGACTCTAGCTTGCACTTTAGTATACAGGGGAGCAACTCATCCTCTCTTGGCATACATACGTAACCCTACTGTGTCAGCACATAAAAAAGGAGGGCTCTTATTGATGTGGGTCATAATCATCTGTTACTGAGGATGTGGCACTTCAAAAGCAGGCTGCTCCATCACACAAACACACACAGAGAAACTCTCCGACAAGACTGTATTAGTGCATTAGTATCAAGTTTTTACTTCAGTTACCACTGTAAAAGGACACGTTTGTTTTCCATGTACAACCTAAATCCATCAATCATACTTAATACATGCCAGAAAATGTCAAGTGGTTCATTAAAAAACATTATATGTAGAGTCAGATTACATGCATACATGTAACATTATGCATGTACTTTATATGACGTGTATTAAGCCCTGTAAAAGCATGCTGCGTGAACTCCACCTGCTGGAGTCTGGATTATTATTGGCTGTTTTTGACTACTTTTGAATTTAGCTGTTTATCAGCTTAAAACGTGTTTGTCTTGTCTTGTCAAGCTCACCTGAGTGAATTTTCTTTTATTTTTTCATTTTGACAAACACAAATACATTGGACCAAAAATTACACAAAAACTTAAAGTCTGAGTAGGAAAAAACTTAGGTGTCAAAACAAGATGCCATACAAACAGTTTCCACCACAGAGAAAATATTTCTTGTCCATTACAAGACGGAGGTTCACATCGCCCTCCTGAGACACTTCTGACACTTCCAGTCTGGTGTCTTTTCCACCAATAGGAAAGGGGGTGGCATTTGTCTATATCTCTCTCTCTCTTTCTCACTTTTTTTTAACTTTTTTTTTTTACTATAAAACACAATTTAGCACATAGTCTAGCATATAGTTCGAGGTTTGCACTTTCAAGACAAGTTAAAACTGGGGACTCGCTGCTACGTCACTCTAAATCAATCATGTGACCTGGATACGCCGGCGCATCCGTCGACTCCAGAGAGTTCAGCTCTTTTAGTCCATAATTTCTGGTGGACCTTAAACCAGTTTGATAAAATTCTCAAAGGTCTATTACATTTGGTGATTTCCAATACACTTGCGCCCATAAGGTTTTCAATTTGGCTCTTTGAGAAATATAATTCAGCGTTGGCTTCTTTGGCTTCACAAGTACACTTGAACACAAGTACAGTGATGCACATACTGATAAACGGCTGGGAACTCTCCCAAGTGGTATTACTACATAGGGTGGCTTTAAGTACATTTTTCAGAGGCTACTACCCTCCACTAGTGGACTTTCTAAATAAGATTCCATGATCTTATAGTGTTCTGTTGATTTTTTGTATTTTTTTAATCACGTTTTAATGTCCCATTGTTGTACTTTTTGTTCAAACATTAGATGTGGTTTTTCTAATTTGGCAAAATCAACTCTTTTTCAGAGAACTATCAGTGAAAATACCTTAAAAACATGAAAACTTCAAGGGTAGAGTGGAGTTTGTTTTACAGTATACCGCATTTTATCAAGGAGGAATTATACATCCAGTGCAATCAATAATACACAGAAACAGCGGCTGATGTTATGTTGTGAAAGTTTTCATACCGTTAAAGTAAACTACCGTCAGTCGCATTGCTCCAGACATCATTGAATATGACAAACAGCATAGATCTGATAAGCTAATTGGCTTGGGACACAACTGTTGCTCAGAAGCAGATGTTTTTTTTTTTTAATGTGACTGAGTGCCACACTGTTTGTGTGTAAAATGAGCCAAAGTCATTACAGCATGAAAATTAGAAGTCGATGCACAGACAGGGCCTCCGTTTCCTCTTTGTCTCAGCCACACAAGGGAATGACCAAGAAATATCAATAGTTGTGCTGCATGTGGAATTTAAAAAAACAAATATCTGTTGACCATATTGACCACTTGTACGCAATGAACAACACCACAAATAAGTGGAAAACTTCTCTCTGAGGTGTGCTGGTAGTTAGGTTTTTGGCCAGGAAGTAAACCACAATACATAAGAATATTGTGTGAATACGATCTGATCGAGTACCATTTGATAACAGCGCAAGTGAATAAACAGTCTTTTATTCATTTCATTGTAGTTGTTTGTTTTGCCATTGTGCTCGGTAAAAGCTACCCGTGGCTTGTCAGGCCATCGACTTATCAGTATTGTGCCTCAAGGTCTTTCAGGAGCAGATCACCTTGGAGCAGGAGGTTATCATCTCCTCTGTAACTCTGGGGAGAATGCGGTGGACGATGGAATAAGACCTCCCGGTCTCTCTGCAGAAGCTCTGGCTCATACCTCATTAACTAGCCAGAAAAGGAAGACTTTGGCGTGAGGTGGGGTGGCCCATATGTGTCTTCCCACCTGGAGCGAATATGTTAGGAGCAAAGCAAAGGTCTCCCAGCCACTCCATTTACCAAACTTTATCATGTTAAATAATGTCATGCTGTGAGCACCACTGTAAGTGAGTAACTATACCAAACTACATTTAAATGTATTGTTATTGATACAGGATATATAGATAATTCCAGTATTTCTCCCTCCCCTCGTTTTAAGTCTGGGCGTCATCCTCGACAGCATGCTCTCCTTCACTTCCCACGTGAGCAACATAACCCGGTCGTCATACCTCCATGTCTGCCATCTTCTGTTGTCTTCACAGGCCTGCACCAGCAGCGCAGCAAAAATCAGCTTTCCCCTTTTTGATCTTTTTACATACAGCTTGGCATATCTTTGTTTCCTGTGGAGCCAAATGTCACCAGCTGATTAGCTGAATCCGCTTCCTTTCTGCTTCCTTGTTTGTATCAGTCAGTCTGTTGGAGATGAATCGTGCAACGTGGAACATTTCATTTTACTTCTGTTACACCTCTGTTCTTGGTGGGGGGAGAGGTGATAAGAGGGGCGGAACACTGACAAACGATCGCTCTGTGAATATGAGCTCTGGAAAGGAGTAAGAGGGGCTTGAGAAGGGCTTCAAACTCCCCACAGAAGATAAAATCATTCAACCCAACACGGGAATGGCGAGAGGCAGCTAGTTAGAACACCTTGTCAAAAGACTTCAGGAGCGTGACTAGAAGGGCAAAGCTTCAGAGACAAAAAAGCAAAAGACTATGACCACAAGGTAACAGAAACTGGCTAAACTGGCCACATTATGAACGCTGTCAATAAAACTGGGGTCCTGGCAGCTTGCCAAACCCTGTCACCACCATCACCACCGCCACCATCAGCTGAGACAGACACAGCGTCTCCCTTCTGCAGGAGCAGACCCACACCACAAGAGCCCACAGCCGCCGTTTGTGTGTTCCACTGGAACAGCCAGGTAAAAACTTCATTCAGTCTGACTAGAGCACAGCAGGTGACCTGAGACATTAGGGACTTGTTGCTGGCCAACGTCTGGAAAGACAAGAGAGAGAGAGGCCTAGTCAGGTTGCATAATGTTCCGCATACATTAGGAAGGCAATATTCCGCCTTCGTGGGATCAGAGTAAACGTACAATGAAGAGGGAAGGTAGAATAAAGAGTGGATCTCACGTGTCATGAGCCCTGCGTAAAACTGGCTATAATTTTACAAATGTGACATTTTCTGGTGCACACGCATGTTGTTTCAGAGGGTTGTTGCATTGATTTGAAAGTCTGATACAATACACTTGCAGTTAGTAATATAACTTGTCAAATCAAATTTTTACCAGCTAAAAATTGGGTTGGAAACAGACAATGTGGCTGAAAATGTGAATGTAGCCTACATCACATGGCATTAAACCCCCCTGAGACGACGCGGCTGCAGTCAGGAAAGGTCAGGTGCTGCAGATATGCTCTTCTTTTGGCAGCAGCAGATCGACTCAATGTCCTAGACAACTGGATGAATACTTCAGTGATGTGCATGATGTGGGACACATTTTAGTTATCAGTTCTAATTCCTTATATGGTTATCATCCCTGTTACGATAAACTTACACTTAATACTACAGTTTGTCCTACAGAAAAGGTGCTAAATCTATTACTTTAAAGTTAATGTTAAATAAAAAGACTTTTGTGGTCATTATTTTCTTTACCGTCTCGAAAGTATAATTTAATAGCATTCCAAAGAAGGGAATAAAAATAAATTACTTTAAAAGTGTAACTGGCAATCATGCAAGAACAAACATTTTATGCTTGCCTCTGTTCTCATCCAGCACAGGGTCAGCCTCAGAGGCACTTGAACACACCTCACGTTAACATTAATGTTGTTTAAAAGTACACCGTGTAAAAAGCGTATTGGAGATGTTGTTACATTCCCATCTGTAGATACAGCACCTGCTGTTGCCAACGGTTAAGGGCAAGAACAGCTGCTGGCACAAATAAGATGTCCTTGAAGGAAGAGACTGTCTCATAACACCAATTGTTTGGTCTTCTTGGCCTGGGACTGGCTCAGCTTCAGTGATGCGGCAAATAAAATGGGGCACAGGTTTACAACATCTCGACTACACAGAACTGTGAACAGGCATCTCAATGTTTCAAAAAGGCCAATCAACAGCCATTCAGAGTAGAGAGCAAAAAATCAACAGCCAATCAGAAGAGAAGGCGAAAAAATCCGCCGCCAATCAGAAAAGTGGGCGAAAAAAATCAACAGCTAATCACAAGAGAGTGGAAAAAATTAACAACCAATCAGAAGAGAGTGGGAAAATCAACAGCCAATCAGAAGTAAGATAGAAAAAACCAACAGCCAATCAGAAGACAGGGGGAAACCCCAGAGCCAATCAGAAGAGAGAGCAACAAAACCAACAGCAAATCAGAAGAAAATAAGAAAAAACCAACATCCAATCAGAAGAGAGGGTAAAAAAAAGCAACAGCCAATCAAAAGAGAGCGCGAAAAACCAACAGCCAATCAGAAGAAATAAGGAAAAAACAACAGCCAATCAGAAGAGAGAGAGAGAAACCAACAGCCAATCGGAAGAAAGGGTAATAAAACCAACAGCCAATCAGAAGAAATAAGGAAAAACCAACAGCGAATCAGAAGAGAGAGCGAAAAACCAACAGCCAATCAGAAGAAATAAGGAAAACCCTACAGCCAATCAGAAGAGAGAGCAAAAAACCAACAGCCAATTAGAAGAAAGGGCAAAAAAAAAAATCAACAGCCAATCAGAAGAGAGAACGAAAAACCAACAGCCAATCAGAAGAGAGTGGGAAAAATCAACAGCCAATCAGAAGAGAGGGCAAAAAACCAACAGCCAATCAAAAGACAGGGGGAAACCCCACAGCCAATCAAAAGAGAGTGGGAAAAATCAACAGCCAATCAGAAGAGAGAGTGAAAAACCAACAGCCAATCAGAAAAAAGGAGGAAAAACGAATAGCCAATCAGAAAACAGGGGGAAAACCAACAGCCAATCGGAAGAGAGTGGGAAAAATTAACAACCAATCAGAAGAGAGGAGGAAAAAACAACAGCCAATCAGAAGAGAATGCAAAAAACAACAGCCAATCAGAAGAAATAAGGATAAACCAACAGCCAATCAGAAGAGAGAGCTAAAAACCAACAGCCAATCAGAAGAAAGGGCAAAAAAATCAACAGTGAATCAGAAAAGAGAACGAAAACCCAACACTTTTATCCCTGAAAGACATCGAACCACTTGGACTGGCTAAAGGTTGTCTGAGCTGTTTGAGTGATAGGTCACTGAGTACGTATGCTTTCCTCACATTCATCCCTCATTTAAAATTTCTGATCGCAGTGTATCTCTAACATCTACATTTTCCCCATGCAAAAAAAAAAAAATCATAAGGGCAACACCAAGTACTCCCATGGTTCAATTGCTATGCATACAAAACTTGTCATTCTCATTTGGTAAAATCACAACATTAAGATTGTCAAGTACGATGCTGGAGGGGTGATGAGGGGTGATTGCTGTCATTATGTCGACCATGAGCGCGGCGGAGGAAAGTGTGAGGGTACCTGTCTGGCAAAGCTTGGTTGAAAATGGTGACTGGACGGTGAACCATAGCACACCAGCAAAAGGACATCAGAATGGCTAAAAGGAAAGAATTGAGGTTTAAGACTGACCTAGTCAAAGTCCTGACCTTAATCCAGTTGCTCTGACCTGAACTAAAGCTTGTTTTATGTTGCAGCTTTGCTTTGCTTATGGTAAATAAATTATGACATGGGGAAAAAAGTTATGTTGAAGTTTAACTGTAGTTGACTTTGTTTAATCCAAAGAACCACTATGGTTGGAGGATTTTTTTTAAATTGGGATTTTACGCAAAAAAAAACAAAGGATTACTAGCTTTTGTACATGACTTCACATTCTACATGATGTTTAGTAAAGAAAAGAAGGCAATAAAATACAATATGATAATCACTTGAAAATGTTCGCTTTGAATTTGGTGGATATTGTGTTTATTTTTACTGTGGGTGACAACCATCTTTGCTGTATGAATATTTTGACTCTTTAACCTGGTGTTCTCGCCTCCTTTCTCGCCTGGCTTTCTGATCAGCCAGTAATTAATATTTCAGTTGGCTGCTTACTGATTAACACTGAAAAGAAACCAGAGCGGTGATGTTGCACTGGTTTTGAGCCCAGAGGTATTTAACAGCCAGCTCACTTTTACTCACAAGACCCTGTAAATCTTGCATAAACGTGGAGTCAGCAGAATCTAAACATGAGGCTGGTACTCATAAATATCTTTTATGCAGTTTTACATAGTTTTAATCTCTTAAATGACAATAAACCTGACGACAAAGAGTTTTTGGAAGTTGAACTTCTGTGCAGTTTTCAAACCTGCTCAAGGAATCTTTTAGGCACTTTAATTACTTTTGGTTCATTTATCGGTGGTATCGGTGGATGTTCATCAGTAGAAACCTTGTTTTGCTTTCCAGGGTTATGGGACTATTGGATATAGTGGGTACATTGCCGGTCAGTTTGGACACACCTACCCTTTGTAGGCAAGGGTTTGGTCAAAATATCACCGTTTACCACTCCGTCTGCCTTTAGTCCACCAACCATATGGAAGGCGTTGGAGTCTGAAGAATGTATCAGCAACTAGGCCTCGGAAAATCCCATAACACTGATTTTTGTTAATGCCTGTCTTTTTAATCAGCCAACCTCACTTGTCCCATCAACAAAGAAGGTGACGGAATTTTTGTGTCAGTAACGGCTCCTCTTCAACTTGTTGGTCAACATCAATAAGGACAACCTCAAAAAAATCTTATCAACAATACCATACAGCACAAAAGTCCTTTATTCTTTCCTTGAAGTGATTAGAATTAGAATAAAAAAAGATTTATTAATTAGAAATGTGAAATGCTCCCCAGAAAAGGCACAAAATGAAAATGAAAACAAAGTTTATTTTATCTCCAATTATATTTTTGTTTCAGTTAATTTTGCGTTGTTGATATTTGTTTTATTTCTTTTTAGTTATTTCTGTTAAAGTGATTATTTCTTCACTCTTAGTTTTCATTAAGCATAATAACGACTGTCCCCGACTGTCCCCGTAAACTCGACCTAGATGACTCGATTTTGGTATAAATTGAATAGAACATTATCGTATCATGTCCTGCAGCCGATGCCTCTTTCCCTGACGTGCACTTTCAAACAGTTACAAACAGTCCTGTCAAAAACATCAAAACTGTCACCCTGATTTTGTATATTTCCCTTTTTGCTTAAACTCTGTTTTGTGGAAAGAACTCAGCTCAAAATTCTTCGTCAGTAGTCTTCGTATTGTGCACCTTGGGCCACCCAGAACCAGGAGCAATGAGAGGCGTGGAAGTCAGGCCATAATAATAATAGCTGATATAATGTATCTGCTTCAATAACATATGAATTTCACAGAATTTCATTTTTATGCAATTTAGCCCAGGATCCACTTATCTCCACTAGTTCAGTTTTATTCTTCATGTGATTGACGGATTTTCCGTGCATTGTTTCTAGTCATATTTGGATTTTATTCGGCGTCACATCCATCATATAGACTTGCAAGACAACACCCATATCCTGCTTTCAGAATGACCAATCGCAGCAAAACTGACAAAGCACGTTGGTGTAAGTCGTGTTAGTCCTCTGCCAAATGCAGATCCAAGGATTCAGATCACGAAGAACTCATGGAGCTCCGCATATACATTTGCATAAGGGGTGGAATCTTCTTGCTCTCCAGCACATGTGCCGCCGTGTTGCGGGTGTATGATTAATGATGACTCATAAACTATTTGCTCATAATTTTCTCATTCAATTCTTGCCATCATAATAGCCTGCAAAGCTTTTTTTCTTCTTATTTGTGGCGTGCAGTGCAATGCCAAGAGTTCATCTTTATCTTTTCCTGTGAACTATATTCTCTGAATGTCTGTGAGCGAGGTGTTCAAGGTTATCTTTGGACTGGGCTGGAGTATGTGTGCTTCATCATACTAAGTGTATTCTGCTTCTGTGGGGAGATATTCTCTTGAAATATTTTTTTTAAACAGAACTGTGTGAAATGCATTTCAAAAATAAAATGTATGACTCAATTCTTTCTATCTATATCTGGTTTTAAAGTGTTTGGGTTTGTCATGATCATCCCATAAAAACCCTTATTTCTACTTTCATGAAAATTAGATAGAACAATAAAAAAGGTCAAACAGTCATCGCTGATCATGCTCATGTCTGCATTTACATACGCAATAACTGGACACACAGTAGTATCATCATGGACAGTGACTGAGTGAAATGTCGTCCCTTCTTCCTACCAAGAGAGTTTACTGTAGTCAAGAGGGAATAACACTCTGGATCACGTTTATTCTAGCATTAAGCATGCGTACAGAGCTATACCCCTCCCTCGTCTTGCACAGTCAGACCACCTTTCCTTGCTACTTGCCCCCGCACACATCTCCCTCAAACAAAGATCATCACTTGCTACAAAGACCGTTATGAGGTGGCCTGAGGAGGCACTTCCCCAACTACAAGATTGTTGTGATAACACTGTGTGGGATGTGTTTGAACATGCAGAGCTGTCAACATACACAGTGACTGTTCTGGCATACATCAGGTTCTGTATTGAGAGTGTCACTCTGAACAAATGCATTCGGGTCTTCCCTGATGACAAACCTTGGATGACTGGCCATGTCCACATGCTCCTCAATGCCTGGGAGTCTACATTCAGATCAGGTGATAAAGAACGGTACAGCATAGCTCAAGCTGACCTAAAGAGAGCAAAAAGGGACGCTGAAGCAGACGATAAAAAGAAGATTGACAACCACTTCCCTGTAAACAATTCACGACAGGTAAGGCGAGTGAACCCTCAGAGCAGTGAACCCTGATGCCGGTCCTGATGCTGGTCTTGATGGGGTGCAGAGTAAGGTGCTCAAGGAGTGTGCTGTTGAGCTCTGACAGGTCTACACCTTGGGCAGCACGGTTAACGGTTTTAGTGGTTAACACTGTTGCCTCACAGCAAGAAGGTTCCTGGTTCGATTCCCAGGCAGGGGTCTTTCTGTGTGGAGTTTGCATGTTCTCCCCGTGCTTGCGTGGGTTCTTCATGCGTACAGAGCTGTATTAAGCTCTACTAAGTTGACTGATTATTCTACGTTGCTGGTAGGTGCGAGCATGCATGGTTGTCTGTCTTTGTATGTGGCCGTCTGGATCTGTCATGGGTGTACCCCTGCCTCTCACCTGCAATGAGTCGGGATAGGCTCCGGCAGACCCCCGTGGCCCTGCAAAGGATAAAGCGGGTATAGAAAATGGATGGATGGATGGGTGTACACCTCCATCTTCAACCTCCCCCTATCACAAGCCGTGGTCCCATCCTGCTTGAAATCATCCATTATCATTCCTGTTCCAAAATGACCCACATCAGTATGCATCAAGATGCCTTTCACACTAACAGATCCTCTGATGATGCCATAGTTATGGCTCTACACACTTCTCTATCCTGTCTGGAACAGCAGGGAAGCTGTGTGCGAATGCTCTTCATAGACTGCAGCTCGGCTTTTAATACAATCGTCCCGTACATACTGATCACAAAGCTGTCACACCTAGGCCTCCCCCAGCTCCCCTGCTCCTGGATTAAAGACTATTGGATAAACACGCCCCAGTCAGTGAAACTCGGCTCCCATCTCTCCTCCCCCCATAAACTTAGCACAGGCTCTCCTCAGGAGTGTGTATTGAGCCCTCTCTTCCCTACACACTCTACACACAGGACTGTACCCCCGCCCCCGCAGGAAATACAATAGGTCTGATCATGGGAGTGGATGAATCCAACTACAGGAATGAGGTCCTGGATCCAACAGCTTGGTTCTTTGCACACAGCCTGCATCTATACACCACAAAAACAAAAAGAATCATCCTTGACTTTAGAAAGGAGTGGGGCTGACCACACTCCACTCCTCATTGATGGCAACCAGGAAGAAAGAGTCCACACCTTTAAAGTCCTCGGCACACTCATCTCTGATGACCTCTTCTGGTCAGCAAACACATCAGCGGTTATCAACCAACAACTACATTTCATGAGAGGGCTCAACTTGCATTGAGACTCTCTCATACTGCATGCCAGCGTGGTACAGCAGCGGTGCTAAGACTGTGAGGAAGAGGCTGCAGGGTGTGGTGAACACAGCACAGAAAACTGATGGTCACACCTTCCCGTCCCTGGACTCCTTCTACAACACTCGCTGCTTAAACAAAGCAATGAACATCACTAGAGAAAGTTCACACCCACGCTACCACTCGTTTGAACTACTACCCTCTGGCAAACGCTACCGTTGCATCAGGTCCAGGACAAACAGGCTTAAAAACCTTTTACTGCGTATTACTTTTATTTTTCATGATTTATTTATTTTTTTATCACTAGCTGGTATAACACACCTGCACTTAACATACATTCTACCATCTCAGGTTTTTCGCTTATTGTTGTATGCTGTGTGGAATGTTTTAATGTATATTGTGTTTTATGTGATTTGCACTTTAAGGCCACGCCTTGAATCTTGATGTACTTACAAATAATGACAATAAATTCTGATTCTGATATTATCTATATATAAAAAGAGCTAGATATAAGCCCTTCCTCTGGACATCGCAGGCAGCCCAGTGAGGAACATGTTCTTTAATTTCTCCAGTGAATTTAATACCATCCAGCTTGCATTGCTACGTATGGAACTCAAGAAGATAAAGATGGATGCCTCCACAATCACCTGGATTACTGACAACCTGACAAACAGACCAGTTTGTGAGCCTGAATGGTTGTGTGTCTGACCAGGTGGTCAGCAGCACAGGAGCACCACAGGGGACCGTACTCTCACCATTCCTTTTCACGATGGTGGACAGTTTTGTGGCATGGAGTGGGAACAATCATCTCATCTTGAATGTGTTAAAAAGTGTGTGGTAAAGGCAATGATTTTTGCTTTTTAGATGAGCCAGGATTACATCAAATAGGTTTTCCATCATGGGAGAAGAAGTGACAATAGTGAAGGACTATAAATGCCTAGACCTAGACAACAGACTGGACTGGAGATACAACACAGATGCTTTTTAACAGAAAGGATACAGCAGACTTTACTTCTTAAGGAAACTTTGGTTCTTCATTGTTTGCAGAAAGACGTTGTATATCTTTATAAGTCAGTCATGGAGCGTTCAGTCACATCTGCATCTGTTGGGGAAGCAGGGTCAGAACAAACTGATAATGTTGGGATCTGAGAATACATAGTTTTTTCACCTCTCAGTCCTTCAGTCCTCCAGTTCGCCACCAGGGGGCCTCATGGAACAGCTACTCTACAGGAGGGTGGACTCCAGCAGGTGTGCAAGGCAATGCAATGCACACCTGCAGATCATTTTAGCTCGGCTTTGTAAAGTTGAACAATGTAAAAAGGGATTCCATGGAGATCAACTCACTTTTGGAACCAAGTAGTTTATATTACAGCAGTAAACCATGCGTTGACAAGTACAAGCATGACGGATTGCCAGAAATAGTACCACCTCTGACCTTATGTGGTGCATGTACATTGAAACAACTGCTTTTAGATGGTCTGCTCCTCCATAAATGTTCTGTACTCATTATCCTTTCTGTTCGTTGTCTAAATTTGCACAAGCATCAGCCATTGTCTCATTATCTTGTCATCCCCAGTAACATGTAGTGCTGGTTTTTATTCATATTTACAAAAATAAAGCTTGACTGAAATGAAATAATGAATTCTTCTTTTTCATCTAAATTAAATAATGTGAATATTTTATGTTCATATAAGTTTAGATTTCCATTGAATTTAACTCTAAGATTAAAATTACTTGAATTAGCTAAATTAATTAGGCAGCTCATTGCATTGTTTAATTATTATAAAGAAGTCACATGAGATTTTCAATTTTAAAGTTAAAAGTCAAAAATGATAACTAAGACCATGAGTTCTTCTGGGTTGTATTTACAAGAGTGCACGTGTGTGGATGCTTTTGGATTCATTCAGATAAAGTGAAACTGCAAAAGCGGTAGTTATTAAGTCATCTGGAGAGGAAAAAATTGCTGTATGTATACTGCTTGTTAAATGTTAAAAAAAAAAAAACATACAAAAAACCATCTAAGATCCAATCAATTTGAGCTCCAGATTGCTATTTCCTGCCCACATAATGTGCAGTATCACTGCCTACCCATTAAAAAAAAACGGTGGTAATAGTGGTGGCGGCATAGGGAGTGTGGGTGAGCTTCTCGCTGCAAATTGCTCGTCTTATATGAACTAGATTAGTACTGATACAGCTGCTGATTCAGCTCCCTATCAAGATAAATTGCCCTGATCTTTGGGGACCTGTAACTGTTGAAACGAGACATGCCCACTATTCCCGAAGTTAATATTTTCCATATCGACATGTTTGTTGGTAAAACATTTTGAACTAATTTAACCTGGGGAAAAGCGTAAGAGGTTAGCTGGCTGATATTAAAGCCCAGGCCTTGGATCAACATATCAGTGAGCACTCTGGGAGACGGGAGTAATGGACGTCCCCTCATACTGGAAAGTGACCTGAGGCGAGAGAGAGTTTGGCTGAGGCAATAATGCAGAAAATCTAATATGGTGGCATGGGCTGTCCCACTGGGCCGGACTCTTCAAACAGCACAAGCAGACGTCTGTGTGGGCCTTCTCTTTTCTTCTTCCTTCTTTCATCTGCGACACATTTAAGCACATGCTTACAGCTACACATACACAAAGTGATAATCGGCGTCCTGTCTACGACGCTAACCTCATTGGTGAGTTTATTGGGAAGCTCTGCTGGAGAAGTAACCACATTTTGCCTGGAGGAATACAGAGTCAGCTATTTGTTTGGCTACCCCCACACTACCGACACCCCTACACCACCTCTGTCTTCCCTACTTTGTCCACCTCCACACTCCACACATTCTGCAAGTTTGTTGTTCCAATATATCAACCGACGTCCACCTGCAACAATCCACACACTGGCACACAAATACAGATGGTTTACACAGATGATATGCTCCAGTAGCTTTAGGCAATAAGACTAACGTTGTCAGCTTTCTGCTGAATTGCAGACCGAAGTTCGGGCAGAGCTCAGCTGTCATTCTTGATCGTTTGGAATTAGGCAGGTGAAGTCTAATTACTAATCATGATACTGCACACAGTTGAACCTTGGACAGGTCTTTTGGCAGATTATTTATATGTGGCTAAGAGACAGACTTTCTAGCTATGCAGACAGATAATTACAGGCTTATTTTCACTTTTCTTCACACCACTCCTTTTTTCCACTAACTTCTTATGCACAGCTGACTGCACTATGAACTCCAGGGTACTCTGGGGACGTGAGTCCGGCACCTCAAACTGCCCCCTCTGGCACTAAGCTGCAGCACACACTCGATCCAGAGAACCAATAGTGACATTGATTAGAGAGAGCTGCTCACAGAAAAGCGCAGGTTATCACCACAACATGCATTATACATCAGTGATGGACTATTAACGATGCACATTGTTGTTGTTGTTCTCGCTCCTCTTTCTGCTTCAGTACTGTTTGACCATCAAAACCATCTATTTTCAATCAGTCTTCTGTTCAAACTCTAACACAGTCTATTTTCCTATTTTTTCAAGTTGTCAAGCCCTACAACGTGTTGTGACAGTGAATAATGGTTTGCCTCAGAGGCAAAGACAGAACAGGTTTATATTGTTATAGGTTTTATGAATAGATATTGTACGTTACATCTGATGTTAACAAATAAAACTAATAGTTTCATTATTTCTGTGAACATTACCATGATCTTTTAGCTCCGTGAACATACCCCCCTCTGATGATGGATCACCAATGCACCGCTAAGGTTACTTGAAGAATGTAAATTGTAACAAATCTTGCGTTATTTTGCACCATTACACTATTAGTGTCAACTTGGGTTTATTTAAAAGAAAAAAGAAAAAAAACCTACTGCAACTAAACTGAATGACTAAATATGATATTATCTAGATTCTGTGCGATGTTGGAGAGGGTGAAAGTGACTATTAAGGACAACAATGGCCCCATATATCTTCTCTGCTTTTCATACAGTGCTGATTAAATGAGTGTGATGGATCTCGCCATCATTAGTGAGACTGAGAGCTGGCAGATTGTAGATGTCACAAATCAGCTTTATGTAGGAAGCGTGTGGAGTGGCAGTGGCAGCTTTACAGCTCTTGTGATATTAATGGAGTGGACCGCTTTACATTGAATGGCCTGCAGCTCTTTTCACATCAGATATATGGTCACCAGTGGTTTTTATACACCTCCAGACTGGTCATTTTACATATTTCCAATGGTGTTCTGTACCTAAGGCTGAACATTAGTGGTTGTTGGATAGGTGCTGAAGTTACTATTCAGAATTACCGCTGAGATAATGCTGACCTTGTGCCTCCAAATAGAAGTAATGTCCAGCATTAACATTCATCACAATTCTGTCACTAGAATGTGAAATAATGCACCCATGTTTCTTGGGCTTTAAGATTTCCATGGCTACTTTGAGGTACTAATGAGAATATACCTCGCCTGTGGTGTGAGCAGCGCTATGTTTGCTTGCTGTCTGCTTTAGAATTGATTTGAATTTTCTTTTATTCGCTTATAAAATTCTACAAGGTCTTGTTTCTGCTTTTTCTTTCTTATCTGTAGAACAGCCTTTCCAAAGACCAGAGGGAGGCACAGACGTTTTATTTATTTTAAAAGCAAACTCAAAATGTTCCTTCTGGACTCACTTTTCAATGACTAAGTAATTTTTCCATTTACCTCAACTGGTCATAACTCATAATCTGTGTTTATTTGTATTATAGCTTTAGTGCAGTCACTAAATAAATTTAATTTTACTTTATTTCTAATTTTTATTACATTGTTGTACTAAATGGTGTTTATTTTATTTGTAAAAGAGAAATGATATATATACATTTAAAGAATAGATCATGTAAAACAGCTGTAAATGAAATGCAAAGGGTGTAATAATATATTGTGCAGCATAAATAAGTCAAAGTCTAAATCTAAGTGTAGTTTTAAAGATTACTGCTCACAGGTTACATTTCCCTCCTCCTGTCAGAGTCGTGACCACCAATGAGAAGTACCGTCCTCCTCCTTGTAGTCACACAAGCCAGTTAAAGATGGCCCAAGCTTATCATAAGGTGTTATGATAGTGTTATGATGGTTTCCATTAGCTGAGGGTTCCAGGAAAACCGGAAACAGGAATCTCTGCCAGGGCCGAATGCTTTTTCTGCCCCGTTTAGCCGATGTATCTCGGTTACCGCGTGATCGTCAAAATTCGCCTTTTTGTTGTTGCGAATAGCCCACAGCATAAAAGGAGACAATAAAGAAGAATGCAGCAAAAGAAGAAAGAGAATAATAACCAAGTAAACATAGAAAATTAAAACAAAACTCCTGCTGGACCTTTTCAGTGGCGTAATGCATCAACAAAGACTGGACCTCCTCGTTGGTCTATCAACTTTTATTGTAATCTCCATCTTCATCAAATGTGATTAAAGCAAAATGTTCCTGTCCAAATTGTGTTAATGAGTTGTGGGCATGTGATTTATGTTAATGTGAGAGGACTGAAGGAATTTTAGCAGACTGAATGTGTGCTAAATTAAAGTATGAATGTGAACACAGCTGCTGACTGCTGACTGCCGACTGCTACTTAGCTGATCAAGCGTTATCTCTGGATCCTTCAAAGACCCACACAAAGAGTTGGTCGGTTGGTTTCAGTACATTTAACCAAACACCAAGCCATAGGAAAAGTAGGGAGTCCAGTTTTTGTTATGCCAAAACAGGATTACCAGGCAGTAAACATGTTTCTTTCTAGTATAAAGCAGTCAATTTTAACAATGGATGCAATGAGGGGACTAGCTGTACTAAAAAAAAAAAAATGTTTTTAAAGTAAAAACCAATCTACTCATGTTGTTTCTGCCAAGTCTATGAGACAGACCAGAATTTCATTTTTGAGTCATTTGATTTTTGGTCACAGGGAGATGACCAGTACTATTACTTACTTCTTGACTGCCCATCAAGACAGTGATGGATCTGAAAACATAACAGCTCTTGACAAAATATTCTACTCCCTCTTGGATGTACTGTGTTTCAGTCAAGCTGCTCTTCCAGAATATTTCAAAGAATGTAAGAAAGAAGTGAAGATGGATCTAAAAAACGTGGCCTCTATGCTGCGTCCGACTTGTGGTACCGTAAGACGACTGAGCCATACAGTCCATTCAATCCAATGACTTTGTTGAAGCTTTGCTGGCTACAAATGAAGTACAAATTACAGAACAAATTTTAAATCTTTCTTACTTGTATTGTTCTCTCAGTTATAACTCGCTTTGAACGTTTGAACAAAAAAAAGGCTTCATTTAACAGTCTGAGAACAAGCCATCAAGACAAGTTTGACAAGTTTGAAATTAAGGATTTACAAGATTTCTGTAAATTTTCTTGAGCTGCTTTGTGCTGGAGTAGGATGGAATTGGGGTTTGTCAGGTTTCTCTTTATTTTTGCATTTGCACTTTTTGAAGAACTTTGGAAAATTCAGTTATTTGAAACAGCTCAACTTTGACAATAGAAGCAAACAACCGAACACAACAGAAATCTTTTCTCCATAAACAATCAGCTTTTCACAATAAAATGCATTTTCTTCCTTAACGCAGTTTGTCAGAAGATGCGCAAATCTTTTTCATAAGTACTTTTTATAATGCTTAATGCTCAGTTGAAAATATCTCTGTTTTGTGGCAAACGAAAGAAGTCAGTCGAGTGGAACAAACTGAGAAACAATTCAGCTCGCCCATCGCTGTTGCCTTTTTAAATTCACTGCAGAATAAAATGTCCTGGTTTATTCTGTGTAAAGATGCCCAGGTGATGGTTTTCCTCCAGTCATCTATAGTTCACTGTAAATATGAGTCTCTTTCATATGCTGTTTTAAACTGTACGCAGGTTCGTTACCATTCTGCTGACAGTTAAAAACAAGCATAAATTTTACTTTTGAATATATATTTCTTTCAGCTTTAGCTCCATTGTAAGCAGTTTCCATTTTTTCTTTTTTAATGATTAAAGAGATCAAAATTCCCTCCTGAATTTAAAATAACCTTTTTATGTCCACAAAGAAGTCTAACCATGCCAACATCGAGTATCTGTTTTGGACTTGTTTCAGTGTAGCAGAGAAATGTAAACACCGTTTAACGTTTTTTTATTTTAAGCGCTCATTAATACTGTATCCTTCAACTACCTTTTATTAGTTTTGAGGTCAACAATGAAACACTTAAGTGCTGTTCAGCTGAGATTTAACTGATAAACTTGAGCATGACAGAAGTGCCATCCAGTCACGATTGCTGTCTTTGGCTGAAAGGGACCATATATCCCTAGACGTTTCTGAATTCATTCATGTGCTTCTGTCACATCTTCAATGAACACTAGAAACCTCCAGCAACCATGCACGTCCATGCCAGCACCACTTACACTGCTTTACAGATGATGTTTTATGCTTCAGTTCATAAGCCGCTCTAAGCTCTTCTTATATATATTTTCCTTCCTGTCTTTCTCATGCAGGTTGATCTGAGTCTCAACCATCACTAGAATACTTTTCCACAAATACCCAACTTGCTGTGGCAAAGTCTAAAATGATCTTTTTTATTTCATGCTCATGCAATTTTTGCATTCTGTGGTGAAAGCTCTGCCTTTCCTCCTATTAATTATTCCCTTTTTGGATGCCTCCATCTCCTGGATAGTGTTCTTTTGTTTAAAGTGAACATGTTAGGCTTTTCCATGTTTTCTGACTCATTGTATCAGCTATGTTATGTTATGATTATTTATATTTATTTATCCTAGACATGAAGGGAGGCCCCAAAAGACATTGTGAAAATATGTTGTAGTGTTCCATACATGACATAATACCTTGAGGGGGCTGGCAATGCATGCTTTTATAAAAGATTTTTTTTAAAACATAGACCCTAACCCTAATCCTATGCTGCTTTTGTTTTTAAAGATTTCTCATAAGACATAATACCTCACAGAGGTCTGTTTCACGAACAAGGACCAGTACAAAAGATTTACAGAAAGCTGAAAATTGCATTTCCAGAGTTACAAGTTGTGAATTTGAACTGTACTTTTTTTGGCAAATGTGTGCATTTAACTGCAAAATGGGTACAGTGACCATAGTTCCCGAGTCCCACACATGTATGCTCTACTCAAGCAAGCAAGACAAAAAAAAAAAAAAAAAAAGTGCTTTTTTTCTTATTTGTTGAAAACACAACAGCTCTTGACAAAATATTCTACTCCCTCTTGGATGTACTGTGTTTCAGTCAAGCTGCTCTTCCAGAATATTTCAAAGAATGTAAGAAAAAAGTGAAGATGGATCTAAAAAACGTGGCCTCGATGCTGCGTCTGACTTGTGGTACCGTAAGACGACTGAGCCATACAGTCCATTCAATCCAATGACTTTGTTGAAGCTTTGCTGGCTACAAATGAAGTACAAATTACAGAACAAATTTTAAATCTTTCTCACTTGTATTGTTAAAAAAATGTACAAAAATAAAAAAATAAAAATGTGCTTTATTTCTTATTTGTTGATATTTTATAGTATTGGTATAATGGACAGGCCCAGCTGTAATATCTATTGTCACGGTTCATTGTGTTGTCCACTTTCAGATTCTGGATCAGTTTCAGGTCTGCCAGTTCCCAGGAATTCAACCAATCAGAAAACACTCAGATCAAAACTACTTGTTTGGAGCTTGTCTTTGTAGTTTTGTGTCTTTGTCCTTGAGAAATAATCACAGACTTCTGTATTTATGCTAGCTGAAGGCTGAAAACATAATATAGTCGCTTTAGTGGATGCGACCAAATACGTTTTCTCTTCTATGTCAAGTATCCTCCTTTCATTCAACACTTTTTATGCTGCTTACATATTGCTTATTTTGTCCTCCATAATATACCAAACTGTTTATTCGACCACTCCCAACATTCCTGCCATCTGTCAGATGAATTTACTAGTTTTTTTAGTGCTGTTTTTGTTTTTCTATACACAAAGATGATTCTGATATAATGTGCACATGAAAGAACAGCCCAAAGTACACAGAATAACAATGTCCGCTGGTTTATACTTTGTTAACTCACTAAAGCATGAAAGAGTCCTTTAGTCACAAAAAGCCATCAACAAGCACGAGGATAAACTGCAAGATGTTGTTATCAATAGAAGCAGGGATGGAGCTGGCAGAGAATCTATGACAGATTCACTACACTTGAAGTGGGGGTCATCTTCCCGGGAAAAATAGCATTACAACTGCAGTAAATTCAGGCAGATCGTTCACAAGCGAGTGAGCCAGGGAATGCGATTTTAGAGCAGAAGAAAAACAAAAACAAAAGTAAGCCAATAGGAGACACGGTGGGGAGTCAGGCTTTTGTTCTCAGAAATGAGTTATATCCAAACGACAGGCAGCCACTGAATACAGAGCAGCAGCCCCACGCCTGCAAGTCTGCAACTTTCAACAAGCCAAGTGTTTCCTACATCTGTGTTCATTTCTGAGTTTGTGTGTTTCCTTGATATCTGTGAATCATAAAACAATATCACTGTGTGAAACCTCTCTGGCAGAATTTTCCTAGTGTGAAAATCCATCTAACCAACATGAGTTAACATTCTACTCATTCATGTGTTGAGAGGTTTGCACCACAAATGCCAAACACTCTGCAGGATTTGTCTTTGAACAAGATTACTTCAGTTTATTTGTGCAGATTTGCTTGGGTTTATAATGTGATTTTTTTTTATTTATATTTATTTATTATTTAATTTTCATCTATTGCAATTTTTAACTAAATGACTCACTTAGCATCATACTTTACGTGAGTTATGCTGTTCAATGCAACTCTTAATTTCAGGTTTTGTCATCAATAAAAGAGCAATTATAAGAAAGATCCTTGTGAAGCATTGCAAAGCAGGGAATCCAACATCCATCACTAAACAGAGAGAACTATGGAAATCTTCCATGCAATGCACAGTCTACAGACTAAACTGAACTGCTTAACAGATGAAACATGGGGGAATGTTGTTTTGCAAAAAAGAAAAATGGGAAAATAAAGTAACATTTACAATAATACACTAATGGACTACTGGTTCAATGCACTGATATACTCAACAATATGAGAGTAAGAAGAATACACCCAGGACTATAAGTAAAGCATCTGTCATCTCTTAGGTGTCATGGCCCACCTGGATAGACATGTCCTGGCATGTCTGCTATTCTGTATTGTACTTCATACAGTTTATGCAGAGCTCACCGTATTCCATCACAGACATACTAGTATATCCTAACACAATCGGATTCCGCTGCGTGATGGTCAAAGCTAGATGCCTCCAAGTCAAGGGATGTCAACATCACCCTTAAGTGGAATTTGTGAATGTACGTCCCAAAGTTATTACCTGTCCATATAGTTATACCGACTATTGATGAATGACAGTTCTTGCAATGTCGTCTGAAAGATTGTTGTTCTCAGGTGTCCAGCTTCCTTCAGAGACTAAAATTCTAACATATCCTTTGAATTTGTTTGTTGAAGACAATTCCATTCTCCCTATGAAGAACAGAGTTTTTATAGATTTGAAATGACTGTTGACAAACTGCAAAGCCTTTGTGCAGCTTCGTTAAAGAATAGGGTGTGGTGTAGGTGCAGTATATCATACTTTGATACCCTGCGCCATATGTTATGGCACAGCATGCACCTCGTCAGAAATGCAACTGCCCTTTGGGTCGACACAGAGCATACCATCTGTGATTGTTCTGCTTGGCCTCATTGTATTTTTTGCTTCTGCATTTCTGGCTAATACATCTTCTACTTCACTTTCAAAATGCCAAATAAAATAAACAAGATATAATATATATATATTTTTTATTTTTGAAAGAAAAAACTTAATATATTGCCCTTCACTTCTTCCCTCTGCTCATCCGATCTTTCACGCGAAGTCACGGACAGTCACAGCTGTAATTGACCATGAGCAACACAAAGTAGTTCTCAAGGGAAATCTGGCATGTATATCAATTCAACCGACTTAGTAGACAGAAAAAAAAAAATCAGCAGTGAAAACACATGTAGATCTCGCAGTATCTGCTCTGTAGGACTCCTACACAAGAAATATGTCATGCCCCCTGGTCACCATAACCCCAGCCGTTTAAAAAAAAAAAAAAAAGGAAAAATATCCACTCACTACCCATATGAACGTGGGAGGATAGTAAAATTTGTAACCTTATATTTGACTGATGGAGCCTGTTGATACCATGGGGCTACATGAATGCAAAACTATGAAAAATTGATGTTCATCAAATGACCACTAGTACAGATGTTCAAGCGACAGATCACCAGTAGGAAAAGCATATATTCGAATGCTCTGTTGCAGTCGTCGTAATTGAATTGGACAGTTTGAACTACCTTGTGTGTTCTTGTCTTATCAGCATAAAGCAAGTCCAATGGTGACTCCACCTCTTTTTGGGGTGACAGGTTCAGCCAGGTTTAAAATCGCACAAGATCTCGTCATCTAGAGTCATGTAACTCAGGCTCTTCAGTCTCAATCTCAATGGGTTCCAGGAGGAAACAAAGCACAAACTTAAACACAAACATGCTTAAGCCATACATAATGTCAGACTAACAGATCAGTACCACCGGGGCAACGTCACTGTCACTTTCAGAATCAATAGGGCTACTCTTTGCCGCAACTGAATTTGCTTTCAGTTGGCAGTGGAACAATTGGGCCCCCAAGACCAAATTTAAACATCAAACAAGTCTCTGTAAAGGGTGGGGAATACTAGAATTGTGGATTTTCCCACAGCTGGTATGACTGCAAAAACTAAAAAAGGATTTATTTTTTATTGTAATGGTTCTGTTTTTTATATAAGAATGGAACCTGTGGGTAAAGAATTTGTTTATCAGAATTTGATAGTTTTATTTGTTATTATGTAATATCATTATCACAGTTCATTAAATAATGAAAAATGAATTAATTCATAATCACCAGCTAAAAACCAATTTGTTAATCTATTGTTACCACAGTTTCTGCATATAAAACCACCATTTGAATCACTATCATTGTTGATTTCCATCCCGTAGCAGCTGTATGAACATGTCACATTTATGCCAACATCAACAACAGTACCACCCGCCTGACATTTTGTCAGGAGCTGCCACTGCACAAGGAGCTCGCTACAAAAGTGAATAAATCTCCAATGACCTCCATGCAAAAATGTCCAACTTGCAGCAGAGATTTGCAGGTTTAAAACAAGCTGTCATCACTTTAGCTACTTAGCGCTTCAAATTTTTTGTGATTTTCACATCCTAGCTGTGAATTAAGAGCTAAGCTGGTCACCAGTTTGGCTGCCTGTTCTAGCGAACCAATCATCATCTTCATCTTCGAATCTTCATTCTGTAACCATTCAAGAACTATTTAAAAGGTTCTGGATGGCGTTCATAGTCTAATGCTAGATTCACACAGCAGGAGGGTATGTCCCACGCTTGTGACCAACACTGTCACCATGGCATGGGATTACTATGTTTTCCTTTGGTGATCTGCCAACTCTCATTCTTGGGTGGATTTTATTGGTCTGAGGTTCAGGCAAGGAGGTCATTTCACTGGTAAATAAGCCATTGTGAGTTTATTTTAAAGTCCTTGTCCTCTGATGTGTGTTCAAAACTACCTACTTTTGCTTTTGACTTGCTTCTGTGTACAAGTTTGTGGGCTGAAAGAGTTGAACATTTTTGACCATTTGTTGTTTTTTTTTTGCCTGAGTCTCCTAGCTGGGTTGAGGCTAGACTAGCGAAGGTTGGCGTGCTAGCTCTGGCAAAAGTTGACCAGAGTTCTAGCAGTCATAATTTTGCCTCTGACAGACTTCATTTCAAATGTCACCCCTGGAACGACATCTGACAGGAGGACAGATTAGCCCATAATCAATGTAAAGCATTTTAAGTTAACATGAGCTGAGCTAAAATAACTACCTTGTGATAACCAAAGTCATTTGGGTGTATTGCATGTCACTGCCAGGCTTGTTTGTTTCATCCATTGGTCCATTTTTGACCCCACCCAACCCTGTCAGTTCCTCCCAATACAGCACCCCTCCTAAACAAGCTTCAGAAACCTTGGTGATGTCACAGCTTTCTTTACGCAGCAAATGGTTGAAGTCAGTCTAGATGGTCTTTGTCTGCCAAAATGTAAGCTTGAAATGCCAAAGACATCTAATTTGAAACTAAATCCCCCAGCAGCTCATTCACAAA
The DNA here is from genome assembly GCA_014839995.1 of Xenentodon cancila. NCBI lineage: Eukaryota > Metazoa > Chordata > Actinopteri > Beloniformes > Belonidae > Xenentodon > Xenentodon cancila. Next base: position 5,538,337 of record CM026215.1, on the reverse strand, counting down.
CTGGACCAGCTGGGGCTCAACACCCCGCTGTGCTATTGGACTTCCTGACTTGGAGACCACAGGCAGTACAGGTCAGCAGCAACACATCCAACACCATCACACCGAACATAGGGGCCGCCCAGGGATGTGTGCTGAGCCCCCTCCTCTTCAACCTGCTGACCCACGACTGCACACCGATGCACAGCTCCAACTTCTTCATAAAGTTTGCAGACGACACGACTGTGGTGGGTCTCATCAACAACAACGATGAGTAAAACTGCAGGAGCCGCCTGGCTGAGCGACAACAACCTCTTCCTGAACGTGGAGACGACCAAAGAGATTGTTGGTGACTTCAGGAGACAACACACCCAGCATGCTCCTCTGACCATCAATGGTGTTTGCTGTGGAGAGGGTGAGCAGCACCAAGTTCCTGGGTGTCCACATCTCAGAGGACCTCTCCTGGACTGTTAACACTACATCACTCACCATGAAAGCACAGGAGCATCTCTACTTCCTCCGCAAACTGCGAAGAGCCAGAGCCCCGGCCTCCATCATCTACACCTTCTACAGAGGCACCATCGAGAGCATCTTGACCAGCTGCATCACGGAGCCTGCACCGCATCCTGCCGCAAGTCTCTTCAACGCATAGTGAGAGCAGCCGAGAAGATCATTGGTGTCTATCTCCCCTCCAGGACATTTACAGCAACCGTCTGACTCGCATAGCCCTCAGCATTGTGAGAGACCCCACCCACCCGTCACACAGCCGCTTCAGTCTACTGCCATCAGGGAGGAAGCTGTGGACCCTCCGGGCCAGAACCTGCCAACTAAAGGACAGCTTCATCCACCAGGCCGTCAGGATGCTGAACACTCTCCCAGCCCAGAGAAATGTATTTATTGTGTAGCACCAAGGGTTTGAAAGTAACGTAATTTTGATTCTCTGTATGTATCTCACATGCAGTAGAATTGACAATAAACGTGACTTTGACTTTGACTTTAACTAAAGGTGTGGCATGTGTTTGAACAAACTGATGTTCAGAAGACAGAAACGATGTGATCGCTCTTGACAAATTTTTAAATTCTTCTCTCACATTCTGCAAAAAGAAAAAAAGGACAAAAGAAATCTTAATTAACTTTTTATTGTCTAGTTGAAATGAAAACAGTTTGGCTGGATCAAGAAGGCCTTAGATTTTGGTTTGAGAAAAGATTCTTTGAAGCGTGTGACGGTAGGATTGAAAGGACTTTTCCAAAGGCAACACCCCAGGTGGAGCTGCCATCACCGCCTTGCTGTCATCTCAGCATGCCACATGGGAATGCTGAAATGATCCCACTCCTGCCAGCATTTCCCTTCCCCCAGGTGGTTGTTACATTGATGAATGATCTGAAACCGTGTCAGTGCCAGTGTGGGTCAACTTTGATGACTTTCTAACTAGGCAGACTTTCTAAATGTCTCAGCATGCGGATAGGTAATGATCAGTTTCTTGATATGCAAATTAGATTGCTTAATCCTGTAAATCCCCTGTACACATTTATCAATTTTACTTTGTTTTCTCTGTGTGGACCATAATGGCAGTAACAGGTTGCTAATGTTTGTTCTCCACTCCAATCCTCTGAGGGAGATTATGAGACAAGATTCTTGCTCAAATAATTATGAATTATGCTTTCTGATTTTGTAGGGAACGTTTTGTAAGTATCACCTGGGTTTCCTTATGTTCAATGCTTTTGTAAAGTTCCTTTTTTCTATCTTTAGTTAGTGTTTGTATTGAATTGTTCTGTATTTTAATCCATTTCATTTATATTTTGTTTCTCAATCATTTTCAGTCATTTTCTCAATCATATTACTCATAACGTATTTGTAGTTCCAGCTTTGCTTTCTTCAGGGCCTGATTTTGGTGTGTATAGCTGGATGTTTTATTTCTAAGTTCTTATTTATTTTGTCCGTATGATGTTAAAGCCTTTTGAAATGGACTTCTTTGATTTGATAAACCTAAGAATGTAATGAATCATCACATAAACAACTTTTTAAGTTCTTTTAAGTTTGAGGGAAGGGTTTTAGGTGTCACAAATGTGATACTTATAATCAGACTAAATCAGTGTAATAATGTATCTTGAATTCATATCCTGCACCAGAGCAGTTCTTTTTGCAACTGGCAGATTAAACTGTCTGTGAAGTTCTTTTTTTTTGTTTGTTTTTGTAATCATATAGGATCTAATCATGCTGAACAAAGTGCTGATAATTCAGCTGTAAACTTAAAAAGCATCTTGTTTTACATTAGACAGTATGAACTTTACACAACTAATTATTTGATGTTCTTCCCCTGTTGTTTGCGTTGCAGCAGCATTGTTATTTTGATTTATTTTTTTTATTTTTCACACTTTGCCATTCACACATTCAGCTCTCCTCACAAATTAAGCGTCAGCGGTTCTGTGAGTTTTGCATGAAAGAAGTGCCAATTGACACATGCCTCTCCTCTTCTTGTGTGAGCATACGCTGCAGCAGAAAGCTAGGCCATAGTAATTCAGATGATAATCACTGTTGTAGTCTCAATTATCTCTTATTTCAGCGTTCCTATTTCTATAACCAGCTCTGCCAAAGAGGGCCTGGATTTTTTTTACCTTTTGTCATGGTATATCCCCCTTGGCTCTCCGCTAGTGCAGATAAATGCAGTGGAGACTTGAGTATAAGCCCAGGCCTGCTGTGGTTATAACATGATGATTTTCATTTTGGCTCCTCTGCGAAATGACTAGAACGTCCACAGCGACTGCATGACGTTCGTCTCAAAGGCGCTACATCCAAGACTCTGTTGGGTGTTGGTCTGTTGTCTTTTTTTCTCCACATCAAGCAAGCATTTCTCATTAAAAATGTAATGTTAACACATATTAATCATCATGTTGGCGGCACATTAGACACAACACCATGATTGTAGTGTGGAAGAAATATTGTAACTCATATAGTATACAGTGATGATGGTTTTCTTTAGAGGACCACATAGGTTGTTTAGATTGGTTAAAATAGTAGGTTCAATTATATTTGATTGTATTTACTTCAGGAAGTGTCATCTAGATCTCGTTGTCTATCAACCCTACCACCAGAAAAAAAACCCCAAAGAAACGTTGTACTGCTTGCCTGGTCATCTTTTACATATTGCATAGCAGTACTGTGTTCCACTTCAACATTGATGAAAAGCTCACAGAACTACCATGAACATCATGAGATAAGCAACTAAGTGACCCAAGAAACTAATGATGAAGGAGGAAAAATGATAGTTACTCAGCAAAAGACTGAGCAAAAGTTCTTGAACAGAGGCTCAACCTTCGCATACGACCTTAAGAGCTAAAAATGTCAAGTGTTGCTTTTAAAGAGACTAAAATATGTATATATTTGCATTGGTATCTAATGCACTACATAACATGAATAAGACTTGTTTTTTAATCGGGACCACTGTGTTTCTCCTGTCCAACTAGTTTTGGCTTTTAAACAGAAAATTGTATTATTTAAAACCAATTAACAGACTAAACTTGAGGAGCTTGTGAAACTTGTGAACAGTCACATAATGTGAGAAGAGAACAGTTTCCTACCTCCATAATGTAATTTTCTGTTAGAGTCTAATTCAGTCAAAACCAGTCAGAGAACAGATGCTAAACAACACTTTATGTCTGACACTTGAGCAGATTACAGTTAACTCACACAAAAAGACTTGTAATGCTCTATTAAAATTAATCCCCATTTCACAGAGTTGCAGCTGAATGATGAATGTGCACAGAGGACGTGGGATTGTGAGCGTGGCAACAGGCTTGGCCGTTGGGAGGTGTTTGATTGGAATGAACCATGGAGAAGGGTGAAAGCAATCCAAAAATGCTGGTTGAAATAGACTGCCTGAACTAGCTCCTAGGACATGCCTCATTATTTGACCCTTTAGGATGACAACAGGGGAGACGATCAGGATGGTCTTTGTCTGCCTTACAGAGTCTCTACCCACTTGGATGTTCCTAGAATATCTCCACAAGGAGAACTTCAGCTGGCATTTTTATAACATGCCCGATTCACCCCAATTAACTTATTTCTATGAAAAAAGCTGCAAATGTGCTCCAACTTCCACTGTGTGTCTGAAGTGTAGTAGCGTAGATATGGAGCAAAACTATATCAGTTAGCGGGGCGAAAAAAAAGAAAAAAAACATTCAAAAGCTGCTTCTTCTTCTGTTTGACTGTCAACTTTCCAACAACCGTCTTGCAACTAGATACAGCTTTGACGTTTTCTTTGTCATTTTCTTTCTTCTTCCCAAAGCAAACTCAATAAAATAGTTTTCTTCCCGCCACCTTACAGAGCCAGTGGTGTAGGACAGCTCTTCGTATTTCTGCTGCAGCAGATTTCAAGTGAACTAAGATGGAGCCTGTCACCGCTGAGGGTATTAGCTGAATGTGATTTGGTATTTTCTGCTTTATGGGCTCCCTGCTCTACTATCTGGAGATAGAACAGAAGACTTGGGGCTGTCATTTTGCATGGCATCAGCAGAAACAGTGAGCAGATACTGTCAGAGCTGGAAGATCACAGGTAGAAAGGGTCTTTTCCTGTGGAAGATGTGTGTGTGGGGGTTGGGTGGCGGTAATAACCCAGCTTTAGAGAGGCAGGAAAATACAGGCAGACATCTACAACCTATCCTCACTGTCAGATGCTCAATAAGTAAACACTGACATAAAAGGGGAGATGTTTTAGAATAGAACTATATTTTTTATTGCCATATCATCTTAGAAAAAAAAAAGAAGTAAAATACCTATCTACCTTAAGTGTTTGTTATAAATACAATGTTCTTGGGTTGTGCCAGGAAATTTTTATTGTGGATATACATAATATTCACCTTCCACAGTGTTTAAATACAAGAATATAATTACAAGTCATAAAAATGCAGTCTGCAGGCAGTTTGAATAAAATGGAATTTTAAGGAAAACCAAATGGATCAAATGATGGACAGGAAGAAAGGAAATAATTGAACGTGTAAGAGAAAAATCTGCCCCATGAATGCTTAAAATGTTCAATCACTGTATCTGCTTCTATAAAATTTCACATTCAGCAATCTTCAAACATAAATGGTATTTTGATAGAAGCTGTCTAATCTCAATTTAAGTGCAATGAAAAGTGAGAATTTCTCCAACAGTATAAAAATACACAAGCGGATCTTCCTTGTTACTAAAGGAATATCAAATATTGAAACGTAGCAATTTATCACCTTTACTTTATTTGTATTGTATTCACAGCAAAACTCTTTTCAAGACACTTTAAGCAGAAAGCAAACAAGTTCAGTCCCAGATGGCAGATATGGTTGGACCTAATCTGGGCCACTTTTGGGACTGTTACAATACTGGTAAGTACTATGTGGGCCAAAGCAAATGTACCAAGCAAAACTTAATATTTGGCATGAGTTCATGTTATGAGGCCATCCATGGCCCAAAGGCCTAATAAAAATTAAGAGTTGTCCACAAGATCGGCCCATATCTGGTAGATATGTGGATGAGTTTCGGCAGCCACACTCACAGAGAGCCACAGATGGTTCACAGTAATTATTTTCTCTTTAGGGATTAATAAAATATCTTTAAACTGATTTGAACTGAATCAAGGCTGGACCTGACTCCCAGTCCAGAAAAGGTGTTTCACACTTTTCCAACTGAGAATAGCGGTCTCCGATTTGGAGGTGATCCCTGCTAATCTCACTCACCTGCTCCAGTGAACTGAAGATCCCTGCTTGGTGGTGCCAGCAAGACCAAATCATTCACAAAGAGAAGAGATGAAATCCTGACACAGCTGAACCCAAATCGCTCGGCCCCTTGAATTTCTGTCCTTAAAATGATTAACAGAATTGAAAACAAAAGGTAGCCCTATGCAAATTTAAAACACCAGCCCAGCTCAGGAACCCAATGGATTTCATTAAGTCTTCACTTTGGTGGAATTGCCCATCCTGATAAACATGAAGAAACCTCCAGCAGAGCCCGACTCAGAGAGAGCCTCCGTCTGTCTCGACTGGTTAACAGTTTGAGAGGACATAAAAAGGAACCACCAAAAAGAGAGAATAGTCCAGAATCTGTTATGTTATGGTGTCGTAATTGTTCTCTAATAAGAATTAAATTCTATTGTAAATTCTATGATACTGTTTTGGGTGGTTTTATCGAACACTCCTATTGAAACTTCACAGTGCTGGAGAAGGACATTAAAGGATTAATTACTTCAAAAAAACTAATCGGAGTCAGTAGTTACTAAGCCTGGTCTTCAATAAATTAAATGAGTTTAGAAGTGTGACTCATATTTTAGGTTAGATTCTACTGATCAGATCAGGTTTTATGGCAAATTAATGTAAAAAAAAAAGTGCTTAACACAAAACACTTAAAACAACTTATAAAACAAGACTGTTTTTATCTTTTTGTTTGACTTTTCATATCCAACAGCCGTTTTTAGGATGCTAAATTACTAGGAGCTTAACCCAGATTACAAGTCTTTCATTTTTGCTAATCTGAAATAATGTTTTAAGTTTTCTCCATTGGCTAGCTTTTAATTATACTAGCCTGCAGTCAGTTATCATTTAACTTTGTCATTTTCATTATCAGAGAGAAGATAAAATTACACCAAAATAAAATCAGAGCGTTGACACTAACAGCAGTCATTGTTTTTTTTTTTTATTCTATTTTTAAATTTTACAAACCTCCAACTTTTGTCAGAGTTTCTGCTTCTGTTGATTGACACTGATTGATTTTGAGACGAACAGCATCTTCTGATACCCTCAGGATCGTTCCATCCTCGTCTTTACCTGCCTGGTCTCCCATCTGTCTGTCTAGTCCTGTTCTTTCATTTGCTCAGTTTTGTTGTTTTTATTTGTTTTTATGAAAATGTTGCTGTTATATGGTTAAAAAAAAAACAAACAACTAAATACATATCTCAGTCTTTTGACATATTTAATACACATTTACATGTGCTCAGACTTAGCCAAACATTGATAACAGTGTAAGTTATATTTATGATGATTTTACTCTGATAGCTAAACTTTGGCTGTTTGCTCAGCTTTCTTTACTGCAATTAAAATTATGTATGTTAATGTTAATTAATATTCCTAAATTAACTTAAGATATTCCTAGGTTTGCGGCTGGAGTAACAGCATGGTTGGTTCTAGGCGGCCACATTGGGTTTGTAACTGCAGAGCTCACCTGCAGGATTTAACTTTGTCATTTTTTGTGACATTTCTGGAGAGACATGGGAAAAACCTGTCCGATCCTATTTTTGGAGATATTGAGCAACAACAACAAAGCGCAAACAGTACAAAACCAGCCACACTTAAACAGCGTTCAGGTGGAGTAAAGGGAAGCTTTGCCACAAATACAAAGCTAGTGGACGCGGTGGAAAAACTTGCGTTGGGTGGTTCACAAAAGGAACTTTATTGCTGCTGCTCATATGCTCATGGCCTGGAAACCTGTCAATAGTTCAGGAGTAGGAAGCACAGAGACAAGATTTCTTTTGTAAAAGAGAAAGGAGCATGCTACAGCTGCCTGTGTATTGGACATATAAGTTGCAATTGCACAAAACACTTGAACTGTCAAACCTGTGGTCAGCAGCATCCAACTGTGCTTCACATTGATAAAAGCAGTGAGCAACCATCACGACCTTCCATCAAACTCCAATCCAACACAGACATGTGGTCTTACAGGGGCCAGAAAAGATTGTTTCAGTCCAGGTCTGATCCGCTACTGGAAATGAAGTTGTGCAAACTTATGCATTTCTTGATCCTGGTAGTTCTGCTACATTCTGCACAGAACAGATCATGGAGAAATTAAATATTAAAGGAAAAATAACTCGATTTCTTTTGACAACAATGAGACAGGAGAAAGTGGTTCCAGCACACTTGCTGTTTGGACTAGAAGTTGCAGGCCTAAATTCAAGCCCTTTTTATCTTCTACCTGAGGTTTTAACACAGAAAAATGCCAGTCTCAGAGGCTAATGTTGCTACTCCTGCAGGCCTGAAAAGATTTCCTTACCTGTCAAAGGTTAACATCCCCCATATAAATTCTACTGTTGATTCGTTGATAGGAACCAACCAGGATTTTGGAGCCGGGGGAAGTTATCAACAGTAGGTCTGATGGTCCATATGCTATAAAGACAGTACTAGGATGGGTTATCAGTGGTCGTTTACATGGAAATGGAAACAGTGTGACAGCAGCAGTAAACAGGAATTATATGGTAAATCTGGAGCTAATGCTGCAAAGTCAATACAATCACGAAAAAACCTCAGTGGATAAAAAATGTCAAAGGAAGATCTGGGACAATTCATGGAGATGATAGACTCTACTGCACATTTACAGAACAGATATCTCCTTAACTTACCCCTCAGAAATTCTGTAACAACCTTACCGAACAACTACTCAGTGGCAAAGCAGATGAATCTTGGCTTGAGGAAGATGTTTCTGAATGATCCAGACTTTCACCAAGAGTATGCAGCCTACCTTAAAAATGTAATTGAACAAGGTTATGCAGAAAAGGTGCCAGAGTTGGAAGAAGCAATGGGAAAGGTGTGGTTTATCCCACAACATGGTGTCATCATGGAACAATGAGCTGTTACAAGGTCCCAATCTCACCAGGTCTCTTCTCATCTGGTTCAGGCTGAGACCAGTGGCATGTATGGGCGACATACAGGCTATGTTTCATCCGGTCAAGGTTGCTGAGTCACATAGACACCTTTTTTATTTCCTCTGGTGGCAGGATGAAGACCTGAATAAAGAAATGCAGAACTTCAACATGACTGTTCATTTTTTTGGAGCAGTGTCATCACCGAGTTGTGCTGGCTATGCCCTAAGGAAGACAACAAGGCTGATTTCTCTGAGGTTGTTGTGCAAGCAGTAAAACAGGACTTCTATGTGGATGACTGCTTAATGAGCTTGAATTCAGAGAAAGAAGCAAAGCAGGTGATAAAGGATCTTGGTGCTCTCTGCAAGAGAGGAGGGTTTATTGTGGTGAAATAGATGTAATAATGCTTTACCTCCAGACATTTTGAGGACATGGAAATTCTGGATTGGAGAACTTGGTTTTTGACAAAACTCTGTGTTTAGGACAGATAGTACAACAGTGTTTAAGTATATTTACAATGAAGAAAAACTATATTAGGTGTTTGTGTATCAGACATGTATGTGAAACAATGCTGGAGACAAATTAAACACATCTCTGATTTGTTTAGGAAGAGATGGGTCAGAGAATACTATAGAAATTTGACTATGGATTCATCAGCACCACAGGGCTCTTGGTGTCTAGGAAAGGTTTTGGAAATGTTCCAATTAGAGAAAGATAATATATAAGACAGGATATGATGTGTGCATTGGTGTGTGTTAAGCCGGAAAGGTGAAATCAGTTTTCACTGCTTTGCCGGGAACGTCACGCTCTCATCACAACTGGTTGGTTTTATGTTTTACTGTACGATTAGATAAATAAATTTGGCTTTTAAATGCAAACGACAGCATTTGGACATTATTCCATCTACATCAGGTCGAGCGCGTCAACCTAACAATCCAGATCCGAATACCCCAGTGGCTTTAAGCCAATGCTTAAAGCCACTGGGGTATTGGCTGGGGTATATGGCTTAAAGCCATTGGGGTACTCAGTTTCAGATCACTCAGTTTATTTAAATCCAGGTTGAAGACTCACCTGTTCTTAACTGCTTTTGTATAAAACTCCAAATCTGCACTGATGCTTTTAAGCTTGAGTTTTAAAACTTAATACTATTTTAACTACTGATTTTATCTATTGTTCTTTTTTCTATCTTTTTTGTTTAAACTTTAAATCATGCTTTTTTTGTGGATGCCGTTCCATGCCTAAAACCTTGGTGGCACTAATGAGCCAAACAAGAACATTCACCATTACTGAAGCTTACAGAAGAAGAATTTAAACAGGTGGGTAGCCGGCGTTTGAAAAATGTTACACCAGCAACTTATTCACTTTGCTCCACGTTTTGTGGAGATTGTTGGTAAGTCATTTATCCTCATTAATGTGTGAACTATGCGACTGCTGTCTTTCTGCTGAAGTCTGACAAAGATTGAATTAAGAGGCAGCAGATGACTTTTGGTTAACTGTAGCTCACTGGCGTAAAGGCGGGGATGTTAACATGTCGCTGTTAATAAATCTAATGTGCATCTGCTTCTTGTGCTGTGTCGTGGGCTGACTGGGTCCGATAGTATTTCCTCTAAGCTCTGTGGAAAAATGTTAAAATTGTTAAGGAATTTCACTGTCTAAGCTTTGTAATCACAGTGTCTGAAAAAATGTGACTGGAAAATGTGTAGGCACCTTGCAAAAACAAAAAGAAAAGATTTGTGTGAAAGGACGTTGGACAACTCTTCTCTGCGACAAGTGTTGCCCTTGATGACCCCTTAAAGAGACAAATCTGAGCTCAGTGAAAAACGGGAGACTAGGTCTTCAATGCTTTGCCCCTCTTGCTACTTTTAATTTAGTAAAAATGCATAAATATAGAACAGAAAAAGATATTGCTTCATGCGTTTCAGAAAAACAAAACTTTCTCTACTAATGACCATAAAAGAACATCTGTCAGCAGGATGCAATAAATGTGATCAGAATGTTATTGAAAACTCCGGCATTTCCAACTTTCTACTGATTTTCCTTGCATAATGATTGGGAATGGAGAATATGCTGCTCTTGTGCCTCTGATCCACACCCACTATAGTCGAAGCTGCAGCCTCTCTGTTCCTTTTGGGTTTGGGGGGGTGTTGTGAATCATTTTAATGTTGGAAATTAAAAGTAATTGTTGACGTTTCATATTTAATGAATGGTTTTTATAACGAGTGCTATACTTAATGGCTGTGTCTTTACAAAATTATTCAAAGGTGGGAAAAAAATCACTTTCTAAAAAAAAGAAAAACAAAACACTTCTCTGTGTATACAGGTCAAATTAAAAATATTTTTAAATATTTTACATGAAAAGTATCCACACGACCTTGTTAAATATAAAAATACAACAATGATAGACAGGATTTTTCTAATGAATCTGCAATGTTGACAGGAGCCACTGACGGTAACTTACTAATGTGTGAGCCAGTCACGTAAAACCACTTTTTGTTCCACTAAAAGTGCATTTGCTTTTGTTTTATGCCAGCAGCCAATACATGAACCTTCTTGTGATGTTCTGCCTCCATATGGGCAAAGGTGGTATTACTACATAGAGTAGCTTTAAATACTGTAAACACAGTTAATACCATTTTCCTTTTTGATTTCTTTTTTTTTTTCTACTCTGGTGCCTCAATGTACTGATCTATTGGTCTGGAGAGATTGGAAACTGTTAGTTTGACTCCAGAAATGTCAGGGAAAAAAAAACACAGCCAAATGTCACCACCAGACTTTTCTGTCCATCGCACTACCTATCTGCCCCCACACACAGTTTCACACACTCACACACACAAGTATTTCCTATTTATATTGAATCCATCCTAACACTGCCCACCCCAAATAGGCAAAGCATTTTTCTTAATCCACCTGCAGTTGAAAAATCAATAATCTTTTGTTCCCCAACTGTGAACATGTGCTCATCCATTCAATAATCACAACCAAATTGTACCTTGGTGTTAATCCAAGGGTGGTCCAGGGTTGTTTACTGTTAAAATCCATGGTGTTTATGAAATAATTTAATTTAAAAAAATGCTTGGATTTATACAACTAATTACTAAATACTTTGATTAGTGAACATACCAATGAATAGGCATTTCATATGTGGTGAAAGCACCTCTTAGATCAGTAAAACAAATCTGCAGACAAAAAAAAGGAAAAAAAAGAAAAATTGCTTTTTCCCTACTGGTTTTCATTTCATTTCATTGGCTTATTACATGCAAAGGTTTTTTATTGCATTCACAGTAAAGAGTTTAGTTTCTACTTGAGAACAACAATATATTTTACTTCATTTGGGTTCATCATACAGCAGTGTAACCACAAATAAGTTAAAAAAAAAAATAAGGATATTCAGTCAGACATAAAACGATACTAATAAAACTTTATTACACAGTTTCACGTTGATGGAAGGAGCAGCATGTCTGAAAGACGCCTAAGTTAACTATGTATTTCATAAACTACCTCGTCTTCCTGCAGGTAGTGTAGACTATTTATCTCTGTAATGAAACTATAGAACCAAAAAACTGTATTTTTCACACAAGTATTGTAATTGTCATTAGGTTCATTGTAAAAATAGCATGAGTTTTACATTTTACACAATGCTGTTGGGAGCCTCTGTCATGCACTACAGTGCACATCACAAATGTCTCTTTTCAAAAAAAAGAATCCTTACTGTATATTGTTGAAGGGTGTGGGCCTCTTCATGCTCGGAGGCTCTGAGAAGTCCTTCACACCACACAAACATGTATTGTGTTCAGATGGCTCTAATGTCTAGATCTTCTTGGGTATAAATGGAAGCTGTGGGTGCACAGGTGTATCTAGACTTTTAACAGTAAAAAGGTCCGGGGTTCGAGAGTGCCGTTGGAAAAAGCTCCTTTACAGTTCTGCATTAGCAGCATTAATGCAGAAAAGTAACTGCGTTCTTAGAGCAGCCTATACTACATCCAAGACTGTCTTTCAGAGTGCCGAGACTGGCCCGGCTCTTTTTCAGTGTAGCCACATCAAACATATATTCTAGATTAAATAATCATTGCATGCACTTCACTTGCAAAACCAGTTGATTAGTATATTGTCATTTTGAGTTTGACTAATGAACGGTTCTCTCAGTCTCCATCTTTCTTTTCTCAAAAGCAGCACAAGAACAATTCTATAATTTGATTACAAAACACAAAAAAAAGGAATGATTTGGAAAAACAAACTACACTGAACAACATACAGGTGTCAGAGCCTGCAATGCAATGAAGCACTGCAATGACTGATTTAACTGGCTCAAAATCTGGCGGCACAACGTTCAGGAAGCAAATTACAAGTCTCTGAAAGGTCCTGTGGCGCTCGTCTGTTGCAAACGGTTTGCTCTCAGGTCTCACCATTCTCAAAGCAATTTTAATTAATCTCGCAACAGATTTTTTTTTTGCTACAGGAACACGTTTTATTTCTGTAAAATGTCTAAAACCTTATATTAAAGTTGTGACAGATAACACCCACATAGAAAAGTTTAATTCGTAGGTAAAAACATATTTAAAAAAAAAAAAATGTGTAAATGAAAAGTTTTATGATATTGGTGATATTTTGGACGTATATAAAACGAGAATAAAACTGCATAAAATGTGTGCGTTTGTGCACTCCACTTGTGGTTCCACAGTCGCTCTACAGCTCTTTTATGTCTTTGGCTGTGACATCCATCTTTTCTCGCTGCATTACATGTCTGCTTTTACAGGTACAAATGCTTAAAGGCATTTTTTACACTCTTTTCCAGAGTATGTGTGCTGTGCTGTGCTGTGCTGTGCTGTGATAGACAGCCATCTAAATGAAAAGACATGAGGCTGGGTCGATCCTTTGATGGTGGTGAATCATTCTCATGAAGACATGTCTTCCTATCAAAGTCACTAAATGAGGGAAACCTGCCATGTGGATTCTTCCACATATGGATGGGTTCTCACACTTAATCTCAGCTCAGCGTGGGAAGACCCAGATGTGTATACTAAAGGATACTAAAGAGACCACCCTTACGTCTTAACATTTGTGGATACATTAAGAACAACAGGACCTTACAATAAACCTGCTCTATGTTGAACAGAAAACATCATGTTTTTCCAGTTAATCAAATTAAAAATAAAATAAATTAAACTGTACAATAAATTGGATGCCTTTCACTTTAATTATGGAGAAAGCTTCAGACAATGAACAGCAGAAATATTAATAACCCACATTATGCTTTCTTGTGTTATCGGAAATTTCAATAAATTATCATCTTAGATGCAATCGAAACCACAAAACAGAAGGTAAATGTGTGTTGTTGTATTCCTGCCCACATATCTGTCTGGGAAAATCAGGGGCAGTCTTTTCTGTGTCTTGGCATTATGACAAAATCAAATTAAATGGCCGAAATGCAAAACCTATCTGGGAAAAAAAACACTTGTCTTGAACAATGTTTTTTTTTTTTTTTATGGATATGCAATAAATGTTACACTGTTTTTTGAAAAGATTACTATGTGTTAACCAGAGCGACTACGCGTTATTGAGCTGCAGAATCAAGATGAGAAGATGTTCCCTCTGTGTTTATATAATTTTCCAGATAGGAGCTTTTGTGTTTCGACCATTGATATGTTAAACGTCCTTAAGTCCTCTTCCTTATGCAAACTGTCATTCTATGTTGCCCTTTGTCACAACCATCAATAAGGTGCAATGCTGTCCTTTGATTCATAAAAGGAATCTGGTTATAGTTTTGCAAGTAGTGACCTTCTATTCAGGGTCAGGGGTGTTTATCCCCACAGTCTTTGGGCTAGATGCAGACCCTGAACAGGTCACTCCATCACATACGTTTATCCTGAAAATGGTGTTTTAGGACTGTGGGAGGAAACAGAAGTGCCTGGGAGTACCAGGAGTTCTTTACATACAACAGCAAACCTCCATGAATTTGACCAATCTAGAAACATGTCAGCTGTAAATGTGCTCATTGGCAGGACGAGCATCTTCTTGTGCTTAAGCTTTTGCAGTTACACTGGAAACCACTCTAAAAAGTGCCACAGATAACAATTAGTTGGATGAAAATGAAAATAATATGCTCACTTTCAAGTCTCTTACACAGGCAGGTTTGTACAAGACAGTATCAATCAATAGGTAACTTAAGCGCATGTGTGCACTGTATTTCTGTTCAGCATTTTGTTGTGCATCCCAGCTCCATGAGTCAAGACCAGTAAGGACAAACAAGTCCTAGAAGTTCTTGGCGAATATTAGGTTTCACTCCTCCACTCATGCTTTTGTTTTTGTTCTTGGCCTGTGGGGAGTTCCAGTCAATCTAACTGTCATGGCACCAAAAGAAGATGAACATCATGTTTGCAAGTCTTTTATGCAGCTACCCTATGAAATTAGACACAGTGGTAATTTTTAGCATTGCTCATTTTGGCACATGCCAATTCCTCTGAGTTTCACAACAGAGTTGAGAGTTTGGCAGCGTGTTTCCATCCTCAGAAACAGACACACAAAGCCATGGCTATATCTGAGCAAGTCAACAGCTACAGAGGAACCAGCCCAGACCCCCTTGGAATGATTCATAATGCAGTACATGATTTCGCTCCAATAATGAAAGTCAGTGCCAATGCTGGAGGGGAGTGTCGTGTTATTGAGTGCAGGTTGGTACCTCTTTAGTGTTGATAAAGAGGTTTTCCAAAGGAACTGGAACTCTATTTAAAACCTCTGAGTGTAGGATTTGAAGGTTTCTGACTTTAGCATACATCAGTGTTAGTCTGAAGAAACGGAGAAAAGGGACACTGAGAGTCACTCCTACGATACAAAGAATGTTATAGGCTCCGGTACTTTCAACAGCATTTTTTTTCCTGCTTAACAATCTGCAAGATGGATAATGTGGTTTGTAGGAAATACACACTGTTCATGGAGGTTGGTAAACAATTTCTTTGTCATCTGCAAACCACTATCACAATTAATGTGAGAGAAATGGAGCAGTTGTATTATACTTTACATATACCACCATCAGCAAAGGTGGATAAACACAGCAGCCACAGCATCCGTCTTCCTCCCCTGAGCAAATTTCCACCTGTGAAACATTACAAGTAAGGTCATTAACTGCTTCATGCTGCACAGCAATGCAGTCGTAGCTGTAAACATTTAGCGGAGGCAGCCGCACTACAGTCCCCCGTGTCACACACTTTAGTGCACTTCTCTTGAAATGAAGATGTTTTCACATGAAAAGGTTCAAAATGAGTCCGTAAAAGTGCAACGACGCTTCTATACTGGCATTATTTGTGTGTGTGTGTGTTTTTTTTTTCAAATAGCTTTGTATTTGCAACCAAACGGCACAGATTTCCAGCGTAATTTGGCGCCTTACTACTGAAATTTGAGACGGTAGTGGCATTTTTAATTTGAACTGAACTTTTAAAATGTCACTTTATAGAGAGAACATGCATTGTTTCACAAGTTGCTGTGACTTTCCTGAATCTACCTTTACTTCCTAGTTGGGAAACAAAATAACCTTTTGATAAATAAGAAAAACAATCATCTTTGACACGTAGGCGAGAAAAAAACAAGAATTCTCTACAGAATTATGTTCAGAATTTATTTTCAGCAAAATGTTATTTTTTTTTTCTTTCTTTCATGTCCATGACTGTTGACCATACTTACTTTTGTGTAAGCACAAACATCGTTTTATTCATGTGACCAGCCTTGTGGGTACATGTTCAGTGCGTCAGAACCGATAAGTATTGGGCATCTTCATCTCCTCTTTTATAGAAGGAAAAAGCCAAACTGAGGACGTTTCAATTTTTTGATGCCTCCATCAACATTTTTTTTTATATAAAAACTTTTTCCCCTTTGAAACGGTGTAAAACGTTTTTATGAAGAAGCTCAGTACACAAATGAAAATGCTGAATGAACATACTGACAAGATGTCAGCAAAACTGTCAGAACTTTTAAAAAAGATATCAGTGGAGATGCTTTCGTCAAACCAACAACCCAAAAAACTTGCTTTAAACAGTGTAGATGTCTTCAGAAGTATATTACCCTGCCCAGAATGTATAACTATGTGCAAAGTTAGAACTCCCTCATTAAATCCTACTTTTACTTGTGTAAAAACATAAAAATCATTTAAGTGTAGTGGTTCTTCATATTAGACTAACACAACCTCCCAGAAATGACTGGACATAGCTTTTTATTGTTATTAAAGAAAAAAAAAAAGATAATCATTGTATGAACCGTAACGAGTACATCCATGGCTCATTAGCTTCTAGATCCGCTTTTAGCAGCAATAACTTGAAGTTGCTGTTTCATGTGTAATTTTATTAGTTTATCACATCCTTGTGGTGGAATTGTGACAAATTCTCATTTTCATTAAGGTTTTTGCACCTTTTGGGTTTATGCAGTTTTCTAAGGTCCTGCTACTGCATTTTCTTTATTTTTTAATTTATTTTATTTTTACACGGCCATTCCAGAACTTTGATTCTTTTATTTTCCAGCCATTGTGGTGCGGATTTGCTCGTGCTTTTAGGTCATTTTACTGTTGTGTTAACCGTTTTTGACCAGGCTTCAATTAACAAATTAATGGATTCATTTAATAGGCTTCATTTATGAAACGTGAGCAGATGGATTTTGTACGTAAATTGTGAGCAGAGCAAAATTTAATCATTTAAGCAATTGCTTTGAATGCTTTCCACTTGTAAACCATCTCTCTTTTTGTGGAAGACTGAATTCCAAATTATTTCGAAGTGGGAAATCATTTGGAAACAGTAAGGTAGTATCTAACATTGCCCAATTGATTTTTTTTTTTTTTTTTTTTTTTTTTTTTTTTTTTCTTATTGGATACATTTGTCTTGAATAATAGCACAGTGATTATTATATATAATTGCTCATGTAGGGTTGTAGTTGCCAATGAAGACCTACTTCAATCAAGTTATTTTTGTCATTGTTTATTTTTTTTACAAAAAGAAACAAAGGGGTAAATGAGGGTGTATTAACCTTTGCACATTACTGCAGCAGAAGATCCTTATGCTACAACTGCACTGTAACAGTCGCGGTTTAGGACACTGTAAAACGGTAATGAAAATGATAAATATTCAACTCCTTGAATGGTTTCAGGTCATGTGAAACCTCTGCAATTTAATGGAAAGCAAATGGAATTGCTCTAAATCATGACACAAATACCCCGTAAAGAACATGAACAAAGGCATGTTTGAGGATGTATATTATAATATTGCATATTATCACATGTTATATACATAAGGCAGAAGTAGTGAAACTTTTAGAACTAATTTTGGAAACGCCATGATCCTTCGGTCGGTCTTTTTTATGTATCAGAACTTAATAAAAAAACAACCTGCTTTGTCCCTTTGCAAAAGAGAGTGATGACATTGGTTAGGAGTGTTCTCCAAAACACTAAACCTGCATCCCTTTAAATTGAAACGGTGAGCTGACAAATGATGAACCGTCATGGTGAGCTCCGGGGATAGAAGAGCTGCGTCTTAATTATCTGTGGATTCATCTCTACACTTATTCCTTATTCATACAGCTGCCTTGGTAATAATGTACAAAATATTGGAAATTTAGATTTGAAGTAGAAAAGAAAAAAAAACAATAAAAAATTGCATATATTTTTAAGATGGTGTTTTAAGTGCTTCTTAGCTAAACTGTGCATAAATGAGGGAAAAAAGGAGCTCAGAAAAGCCATGAATTTAACATCAGGTATGCAAATATAAATACATTTTACCTGTGAGTCATATTTTGTAAACTGAGCCATTCATATAATATCTGATGTTTGTCAAATTAGATCTGAAACCTCCCTCTGAACTTCCAGAACACGGCTCATATAATCCTTGCATCATTTGTAGGTGTCCTGTGAGGTTGTCAATCATCTGGACGTTAACTGTGATGGAGCCGGTCTGTAGAGGAACACTGAGGTAGATGTTCGACCTGAGAAGTATTTGGAAGGACGCCGTCCAACGCAGACCTGTATCACCAAAGGTCTGTGGTTGAAATTCAGTTGACTTCGGCTTATGATCATCCTCCTTAGAGTGAAAACGTTTAATTAACTTCTGAAAGCCAATGCACAATTATAAATAGGCTTGCAATGATGCATAAGCTGTATCTTACTACTGAGAGGTAAACAGTTTTACTTGCTTCGTTCGAGGCCAGACTTTGCAGGACTCTGGAAGCCTAGTCATTCTGCACAAGAAGAATTAGATTAATTGTGTTAAGAACAACGTTGAAAGGTGGCCCCACAAATGTTGGAGGGGCTACACACCAGCTCAGATATACGCTCGGTTCATGTCCGCTGTCGCAGGGAACACTATACCATAAGCAACACTCTGGCCTGACATGCATCTCTGCACAAATATTACATGTACATTTTTCATGTTTTCAAGTCGGGTAGAAAGTTTAAAAAAGATTGTTGATCAAACTCCAACTGACGTAGATATGCTTTATTTTTTTCCACTATGTCTAAGTTGCATAAAAGAAGTAAACAAAAGGAATCCAAACAAATTACAGTATTGCAGAAAAGAACCCACACCCAACACTAAGTACTTGGAAGTGTAATCACAGAGCGACACTAATGACAAAGGACAAGCATAAATGCCAGCAGTGACGTCAGTACTTTACCCAGAGTACATTAATGGTTGCTACGTGGAAGCAAAAATCAGGGTTAATACTTAGTGGATTCAAAGGGAAAGCTCACAATGTTGAACCAAAGATTTAAGGGACAGTGTCCTCACTAAGTTATTTTTGGTGGGTCAACACTGTAAAGCGCCACAGATGCACCACAGAGGTTAGAGGGCTACATAAGTGCTGAGGAGTTGCAATTCAAGACAGAGTTGAGGATCACCACCGTCACCCACCTGATTTTTCAGCTGTTTTACAGTCTTTCACTAGAGGCTGTTGGATTGATGGAGACGAGACTACAGCAGTATATCAGAGTAGAATAGACACTCTTCCTCCCCCACTAACATGCCCATGTTGCAATGACATGCCTATAACATCCACCGCGAGAGTGCAAGTTATGCAATTCACAGCAACTGTGTAACTTTTTCACCTTTAATCTGGAAGATTTTAAAAATCATTCTGAGGTCTCGTTGACCTATATTAGGATGAATGGCTGTTACCTCCCACGACGCCCAACTGGGGCAGTGTGCAAACATGCATTCTGACCTAATTCTCCCACAGTTCAACAGTCATTGTCATTTTGTTGATGCTTGTTGAGGTGAAAAAGGTTTATTATGTCATGATTCTGAGACCTAATTTTGCACACTTTACAACTGGCTCACTTATTCAGGACTGGCCGGTGGTCATTTAAAAACAATTTCTGTAATGCAGTGAAGTCAAAAAGCATGTTTCTGCTTCACCTGAAATTTAATAGTACAGAAAAGAGAGGCTGAAACAGGCTACAACCAACTGCAATGCCAATGAACGTGAAAGGTGCCCAAGCTTGCTTTTAAATGAGCTAAGGAGTTTAACCAACAATAGTGTCGAGGAAGGACCATCTCTTGATTTTACACTGAACATTTACATGTATTAAGCATTGAGGTCAGCTGTAAGATCCTGAAGACGTCTAGAGTGAAATGTCTTCCAGCCATCCATTATCTATACCCGCTTAATCCGTTTCCGGGTCACGGGGGTCTGTCGGAGCCTATCCCGACGCATATCAGGCGAAAGGCAGGGGTACACCCTGGACAGGTCGCCAGTCTATCCAGGGCCACATAGAAGACAGACAACCAATCACACTCACATTCACACCTAGGGACAATTTAGAAAGATCAATTAACCTACACCGCATGTTTTTGGACTGTGGGAGGAAGCCGGAGTACCCGGAGGAAGAGTGAAATGTCTTATATATGTAAAATTTTTTAATTATAGTCTTTAAAAACTAAAGCATAGCAGTGTGTAATGTACGTAGGGTAGCTCAAAGCTGTAGGGCAGAGAAAAAATAAGGCCCATCCCACAAAAGAAGGCTGAGAGGTGGAGTCAAGCAGCTTACTCCACCCAGTAAAAGCAGTTGCTGTGAAAAGAGTTGTAAATTTGTGGTTGACACTCTGGTACTTTGACCAAAGCATCAATATCGGCTCAATATAATGTCAGGAATGTTGGGAATGCTATTGGCTTGTAAAAGTGTTTATTTTTTCCT
The DNA here is from genome assembly GCA_014839995.1 of Xenentodon cancila. Taxonomy (NCBI): domain Eukaryota; kingdom Metazoa; phylum Chordata; class Actinopteri; order Beloniformes; family Belonidae; genus Xenentodon; species Xenentodon cancila. The sequence goes on along the minus strand of CM026215.1, from coordinate 5,517,601 downwards.
GCTGTGTGTGTGTGGTCTTTGCCTGTCTGTAGGGGGATTTGTGAGGCAATAGTTCATGAAACTGTGAAAGGCAAGACTGATTGGCACAGCTGTGACATGTTGATAATCAGCCTGTCTTTTTATATCTGCAGTAGTTAGCAGAAGCCCTGAGATGCTCTGCCTCTGCCACTCTGCAGCAGCGGACACAACTGCCCTCTCTGACTGTGTTACAAATCTTGTTGCACTAGACATAAAAATAACTTCTTACTTGCATCCTAATCCTGTGTGAGGCTGTGCTATGCTTGTGGCAGGCAAGATCCCTTTAGGAATAGCTGGCAAATTACTACACACACAGTTCCAAAAACTTTGTAGATAACATTTCTATTAATATTAATATTGCCACATTGTGAGACTACTTTACCCTAGAAAGAGTTATAAGGATAAGGTGACACAGAGATTGTTCAAGACATTTTTAAGCATACAGTATGCATATCAAATACTCCAAACATAAGAGAAATAGTTCAGCTCTAAGACTTTAAACACTATTTTCACCTAAACAAAACAGTATTTCAACACCAACAGGCAAACATACTGCATAACAATGTGAATGAGAATGTGGCGCACCCCAGAAATCAGCACTAGCAGTAAGTATTACAAGTTACAAACGCAAGCCTGGACCCGTCTGAAAACCATCAACACTGCAGCAAAAACTTACTGCAGTCAAGAGAAACTTCACTTTCTACGGCTCAATTCTGAAATCAGTCTTACATTTGGTGTTTCATCATCTTAAATCCGATTCCAGTGCAAAACTCCACACAATTTATGTAATTCTATGTCTCTCTGTCAAATGAGAAATACATTTTCTTGCTGTCTCAGACCATTTCTGCTACCTGTAGAATAATAATGAGCAGCCACCATCGTTAGTAACATCGGAATTTGGAAATTATTTATCAATTGTAATAACAATCAAGACCGCAAAATAGTTTCAGTCATCTAAATGGGTCAATGGGTTTGTGTAAACAGTGAATGCATCTGACATATGTAAATGACATACAGGGAGAAATGTATTCAATAAAACAAGTTTTATATGTGGCACATTTGTACAGAAATGGTCAATTTGAAAAAGTCCACCTGTACTCAGATCATTAAATGATGTGGTGCTGTAGAACAGATTTCCATAGTTTTTAGGTGTCACAGCATAAATCCAAAGTAGCCTGCGTTGATGGTGTAATACTGGGTAAAGTAAAAAAATGAAATTGTTGTTTATGCTCTGTGCCATCTAGATTTACTCTGGACTGGTTATGCAAATATTTATTCATGCAGTTCTGCTGTGTTCTCACATGTTACACTTATTTTCAAGATATTTAAATACACATTGCAGTTACATTTGAGCAGAAATTTCAAGGACATGTTATCATTTGTTCTCTGAATTTCACTGCATTTCACTTAGATCCGTCTGCAGCCATCTGCACCTGACCTCTTCAACGGGAGGGAGATGCCGGCCTGGCCGTCTTCAACTTGCCTGTCAGTTTTTCTTGCCTTTTACATGCATTCTGACAACGGACCTGATTGGTGCTGTAAGACGGCCTTTTCTTATAGTTCCCATTACGGACTGACTTGCTGTTCTGTGCAGAGTTTGCTGTCAACCTCAGGCTGTAGTTGCACCTTTCCACATTGTCAAAGGACTCATTTCACTTGCTACACCTCTTTCAAAGTTGCAGTTCATAAGTGTATTTTTGTCATATTTGCTATAATTACCACTATTTTCTGATAATATTACATAAACTAGGTCATTTTAGAACCAAATCAGCTTCTGGCACCAGCTGCACCTCAGAAGCCTGTTTACAAGTTTCCATCGCTGCCCTGCAGCTCCTCCAATCAGAGTCAGGGGGCGTGTTTACAGAATGTCAATCACTGCTTCAGGCCAAGGGCCACTCGGCTAACTTCTGGATTGAGGCTCATGTGGAATTAAAATCGTCTGCTAGACACTGGCTGCAACAATGAGTCAAATCTCCACCAGCCAAAAGAGCACCGACTGCTTCGTCCATTGTTTCATACAGTTTTTATACAGTCTGTGCAGCTTTAATTTGATCTAAAACTTATTTACCTCCATTTGTCACATTATGGATGTATTTTCAAGTGGGCCCTCATGTTTTAAAGTGGCGTGGATTTGATCTTAAATCTTTGTGCAGAAATCTTGCCTAAAAATTCAGATGCTCAAACACTGCGTACGTCTGCTTCCACACACGTTGACTGTAAACATCAAGACGATGCCACTCCATTCACAGAGGGAGTGTCCTTGCCATCATTGACATAAGTGCAGTTGTGCAACGAGGAGCAGCGTGTTCGTAGGGCTATGAAATAGAAGAATCATGAATGCAATCATCGCTGAAATTAAGAATAATTTGTCCGCTATCATGACAATGTGGGGAAAAAAAGAAAAGAGACTTGCTGCAGATCAGAGTGTTGTATCCATGGGAGGAGAGACCGGCCTCCATCATCAGAGAAATACTTTCTGGAATCCTGCAGCAGCTGCAGGCAACTCGTTATTAGACTCCAAAAGTATACACGAAGTAAAAACATTATTTAGTCACATCAATTTGTACCAACAAAACTTTCCGTGACATGTTAGATTTATATTAAAAGAGACTACATTGGGATGGGGTTCTTCCTTCTGCAAATTGCATTTTAATGTTTATCTGTTTAGCCACAGCCATGGGATATTTTAAAGATCTGGGTTTCATCCCGATTAGTTCTCTCATACGGCCGGCATAAACTGCTCAGGGATGACCTGAGAGATGTCCGATCTTTCAGCAGCTCCTGCTGAAAGGATCGTTGGAAGGATCCTCTTAGTAACCTAAATCAGCTGATGATCCAGTCTTCATTCTGGGCCCGTCGGTCAGCGTGATCCCTGAAGACGCGCTCCCCCCAAACTCTCCAAACGGTTGTGTGCGACTTCACACAGTCCTTTGAGGAAACGCATATTATTTTTTTAAATCCCTCTTTACTTTAGGAGATGTAAAGTTCCTTGAGTTCCCCAGAAAAGTAGGGAAGGGCGTGAGCATTTTATGCATTCAAATTTTCAAGCCAGTTGCTGGATTTTTGGGAAGTTTCTGACTGCAGCATTAATAAAATCCTGAGATAGACCAAGGTTGTAACAGCGGTGCAACACAACATTCCAACACTATGCCATAAAGGCCACATTTGTGGTCATCATTTCATTACAAATAAGTCAATATATATATATATATATATATATATATATATATATATATATATATATATATATATATATATATATATATATATATATATATATATATATATATATATATTTAATATTCACCAGTATACCAGCCTGAATTTGGAAATCCTACCAAATGTTTGTTTTTCTCCACCACCCTTGGACATGTCTCCCATCTTGACTTCGGCCCAGATCACAGATGTTGATGTTGCTGTTCATTATTCCAGCTACTTGGTTATGATGCTCCATGTATGCCGATCCTGCCTCAGTCTTACATTCTGTCGTTATATGCTGTAATGACTTGGGAGCGTCTTTGCACAGCCTACACCTCGGGTCTTGTCTGGTGGAGTAGATCCTGGCCTCTGTTTTGTTGCTCTTGTGCTCAAGGGTGTAGTTTTTTTTGTTTGTTTGTTTTCTACCTAGATGGTCACTGAATAATCTGCAAGTTGCCTTTAAATCAATTTAATCAGCATAAAAGCATGACAATTGTTTATTTTCTCATTATTATTATTATTATTATTGGAAAATTCAAAAAGCTCTCTTATTCCCAAAGGAGCTGAAGATGTCCTGAATAGCACAGGCTTCCCATCTCTAAACTAACCTACTGGAAAATTCACATCTGAATTTACTCTGCTGCACGTACATGCAAAACAATCTGTAGTTTGACATGTTCCTGTTAACATTTTTCATTCACTGCATCACTGTGTAAAAGGTATATTTATGCCGCACCCAGCATTTGACTCTCTTGTGCCTCACTATGTTAACTATGAAATTCCCTCAGGATTCATGTCACGAAAGCCATTCTGTCTGCTCTTTTGGCTGGTTGCAAAAACACATTGAAGTATGAGTTAAATGATAACTATGAGCATTTTTTGGTAGTTATGGCCAAAATTAAAAAAAATATTATTGGAATTTCAGCTCCCTTTACATGTACAACCCTCTTTCTCAAATATTCCAATGTAATCGGATAATTTACATAGCTTCCTTATGGATGGGTATTAATTATTCCTGTACTCATTTGTTTTTTTCTCTTTGCATTTGTAAGTTGCTGTGAACCCACAACATGGTCAAATTACAGCAGCCAGAGCCTCCCAAATAACATTTATATAATAACATTATATAAATGTAACGTGAATGTGTTTTTTTTACAGCTTATTTGAAAAAAATGTTAATATCCATACATTTCCTGACCTAAATGTACGTTCTCAAAAGCGAAGGCTGCTATTATTAAATCTGCATTTCAGGTTCATGAAAATAAGGCGTACTGTTTTGCAGTGGGACATGACAATTGCTGTCCAAATGGTTTAATCAAACTGTGCCCGTGGGCGCTTTCTAACAAGATTTTACTGTAGTAACACATTTTTGTGGCACCCTGGAACAGCAGAAACAAGTTGTGATTATAAAACTGAAATATTGTTTCATTTTAGGTTGATTAGGGTAATTTGCCATCAGGCTGAACTTTGAGTGCCTTTTGAATGTATATTTTAGGTTATAAGCCTAATTATTCATACAATAGATTGTTTAAAACAGGTATAATCTGCGCTACTGTATTATAGTGAGGTTGTTTTTTTTTTTTTCTTCAGGCCGAGCCTCAGAAAGTATGGAATTTGGCTGTCAAATAGGAAAAAAGAAGTAGCATTTAAACCACCCTTACGATAAGCACTGCAGCACGGAGCACTGTAGTAACAGAACTGCAGCAGTTTAATGACTGTTCATGTTTTTGCCTTAGAACATTTCACATCACACCTGCTCACAAATCATACCTTGAATTTTATGTAAAAACAGCCAGTTTCAACATTCAGCTGCGCTCCCAGAAAACTTTTTTTTTTTTTTTTTTTTTTTTTTTGGCCTCAGTGTATTATCTGGAAGGATGCTACCTGGTCAACAACAGGCTTTCAGAATTTTAAACAACATGCCGAGAGCGTTATTAATCACGAAAGGGCTGCCTGTCTTCTAGAAACTGCTGTGAAATTGAGCTTGCTCAGCAGAGCAAACACAGCCACCCAAATTGAGGACGAAGATATGTGGAACGTGCAGCTGCACAGTCGGGTACATCTCGTATGTGTTCAGTTGGATTAAAACTTATATTAAACTGTAGAAAAAAAGAAAAAAAAATGAAACGAGCACATTTTGTAAAGTAAATGTTCTAGTTTTACATCTTTCCCTCGGTGTTGCAGCACCCAGCATTTTTTTTTTCCCCCAGATAAAAAAATACCACATTTTACACATTTTAGCACAGAGCAGTGTTCTGTCTCAGGTAAAATCTGAAGAGAAATGGATTAACCCTTCTGTGCTTCTGTGGGGGAGTGTCTGAGAAGTTGTTTTGAAGCCCAAATCTGCCAGCTGCGTTTGTCACCATCTCAGCAGGCTGTCGCCTTCCTTTCATTCTGGTCCAATCCATCATTATTTCAGATGTCGCCACTAACATAAAGACTCGTGGCTCCTGTCAAGATGCAACCAGAGCTTCAGTCGAGGCCGACTGTTTTATTTTTTTGTTTTTTTTGGAATGCTCATGCTATGCTGAATTATGCCTTGTGGGAATGCTCACATGTCCAACTATCTGAAATGTTCACCGTTTACCCACGTTCATCTGGAACATAAGCTTCAGGTTTTAGAGAGTGCAGTCAAATCATTCTCATTTATAGCTTTAACCTTTTAACTAATAGACTGCCAGTCCTTTTATCATCGTGAATAAACACAAGAAAGAATATCATCCTGTACATGAGTCCCATTGATGACATCGTCATAAATCTGTGAGATGAGCATATAAATGACCATTTTAAATTAATTATAGAGCACTGAGAAGATATTTTACATTATATATTTAGCGCGACAGGTGACAAATGCAGACAGCTCTTGGCATGTCTTCTGTCCAACAGGTGAAATGAAAATGGTTTGATTTTGCAAATCAAAGCATCACTGCAGCTGGAGGGGGAGTAGACGACTGTTTCCCACACTGGTTTAAACTTAGCCAGTGTGGTGTTTAGTCCTCTACGTTAGTACTTCCCACGGCGAAGGCCCGGTCTGGGGAACATCTGACACCATGTAGAATGACGAGTGATAATTAATTATTAAAGAAGGAGCGTTTATCAGCAGCTGAACCAAGTAATGAACAGTAGTGAACAGGCGGGCAGACTCATCAACAGACTGCGCTGGGCTCCAACTGCCGTTTTTCCTGTAGATGTTGCCATAAAGCAGTGTAGTAAAGGATCGTAAACGGTAAACATCACTGTTTACTGTGCTTTTGTGCACCATTACATGACACACAGGACATTAGTTAAGTAATCAAGAGCATAATTTGGTGTTATTAGGTACTAACTGCCGAACAGTCAGTCAGCATTTTCACTGACAGCAGTTGGGTGTGTTTTTCCCCTCTGCTTTGAGGTTTATTTGTGAAATCTTGGCAGTTGACAACAGTTACTGGCAGCATTTTTCTCACTCTTGCTCTCTCTTCTCTCTTCCTTTACTATTCCCATCCCCGTGGCTGTTCTTGCTCACCTCTGCGTCTCACTTTACCATTCCTGATAGAGACCAGACTGATGCAGCTGCCTTCTCCACAGACATTGGCAAAGTATGTCTTCAGGCAAGATATCAGAGGGCTCCGTCATCCCTTTATGCCATTCAGTTTTCATGACTGCACATCTTTCAACTGTTAACTTCTGAATGCGTCCTCCTGTGTACTTTGGGAAACTTAAGGAAGACCTATTTACAGTAAACCCTAGTGTTTAATGCACTTACATGCAAGGTTGGGTTTGTATTTATTTATGTTTGAAACAATGAATACAAATGTGCAACTCCTTATAGAGTAAGAACTCTCAGGCTTGTTGGAGCGCTGACTTATTGAAGTTCTGGTGGTTGGGTCAATGTGTTGCATGACTCAGAGAAAATGCTTTCTCAGTTGGGATTTCCCACTTCCTTTTATTCATGATGTAGCTCTTTCTCCAGTTCTTCCAGTGTCCCAGTGAGCCAACCCTTCAGATGTCAGAGCCTGGTTTCCTGCTGCATGCCACTGCCTCTTGGGTTGCGCTTGTATTTTTTATCTAAAACTAATAATAATGAGACGGACCCACGGAGGCTCCTGGCAATTTTTCCTCCCATTTCCCTTTTTTCATAGCTCACTATGTTTCCTTTTTGTTCTGCTGCACATAAAATCCCTATTATAGAGCAGTCAGGGAGCACTGCCATCCCTGATTTTTCTCTAGGATAGTGATTTTTTTTTTTTTATTTATTTTTTTTTATTCCAGTTTAACTGCATGTCATATTTGCTACAAAGATGTTTCTGTTTAAGAGACCGTGAAACTTTAAGGGACAAAAAAGTTGCAAACTGCAGCAGTCTTGTTAAATAACATATGTTCATGTGCAGAGTTCAAAGTTCACTTGCATTTCTTTAGTCATCAGGCTCATTTGTTGTTGAACCAGCTCCAGGTTTGGGTTTTGAGCCAGACATAAAATTAAGCCTAAAACCATATGTTTTTATATAAAATATCTAATTAGTGTTAGGTTTCAGTTCGATATTGCAGTAAAGACTAACGTAGCAAGACAAAGAAGTTTATTGATAGTTCAGTAGCTAGTGAAGATCTGGAGGATGTGGATGTTGGAGATGGTGCTGATGGAACCGGAACCCTGAGAACACACGGACTGGTAACGGTAAGTGATCGAATATTTCCAAATATCAGAACGACAGACAGAAATCTGATAACTGATAAGAGAAATGAGCGCTTTTAACCAGAAATGATGATGAGATGAACCAGGCGCGTCTGATCCGTGGGAACAAACATACACAAGCTCTTCAGGAGTGGAGAACACCCAGTTCCTAACAGTTAAGGAGTAGCTCGGATAATCCTGACCCACTCCTTTTATGCTACTGTAGCTCACATCCCTGTGCAGTGCATTGTGGGAAGAAGCTGCCATATTGTGAAGCCACAGGCGGCAACAACAACGACAACAATGCTGCAACACGCTGTGCTTTTCATTCTGCTGGTCCTGCTAAATGTGGTTTAAGTGGCTTGTATATGCTTGAGAACAGTTTGAAAGAAGATGCAGTTTGCAGGGATGAGCTTCATCTGAATGCAAAAATACATTATTGAAAAGATTAACATTAATATATCCTTATGAAATCTTAAAGGAGGAAAGAGGCTACAGTACCAAAGCCTTACCTCGCCTTTTTCTGGTTATCTTGAACGTGTCCTGTATGTGGTGTCAGTGTCTTTGCAGCTGGACACGTCCACGATTACAACACTTTATAACTTATAACTCACAACATTTACAACTCTGAACTGTGGAAATGCTGCTGTTGGAGCAGGGCCAAGTCTGTTCTCTGTGCTTGTGTTGGTTTTCTTGGCACTCTTTATTTCACTCCTTCACTCTAAAAGCCTGCATATTAGGCTGATTGGTGGCTCTGAATTGACCCAAGGATTATGAGCGAGCATGTGTACCTGTCCATGGCGCTGTGATGTACTGGAGACCTGTCAAGGCTTTTTTAACTGAAGAGAGCCGGGACAGGTTCCAGCAGAGACGTTTAACCCTGAATAGGACGAAGCAGGTATAATGGGTGGGTTGATGTTTCCAATGTTCTGATGCATTGCTGTGCTCATACGAAATTACTTTGTATTGCTTCTTTGTGTGACATGTGCAAAATAAAGTGGCCTTGCTTTGCTTTTTTTAAGAACTGTGTTTATGATTAATTTGACTGAATTGGAAAATAATTTGTGTTGAAGTGGACAGTATGTTATTGGGCTTGTATTGAACTTGTTTACTTTGTTCTCTGTAAAGGGCCCTGAGATTACCTTTGTTGTTAATTGGCACTATACAAATAAACTAAACTACACTGAACTGAAATTGAATTTTCTGAGCTCCAGTAAACAATGAATTAGCGATTTTCTTTTTTTTTTTTTTTAAAGAAAAAGAAAAGAGAGGAATCTCTTCAGGTGTCAAGAAAAAAAAAAAAAAAAGCAGTTCTGATATGTTTGACACCAGGTCAGTTGATTTATCAGCTCCTCACAGAATGCACTAGGAATGGCACCAGCTTTTCATTATTATACAAACGGATTTTCAGCACATGTGGTGCCAGTGGGGAGGGGCGGCGGGGATTCTGAAGTCCACTTGATATTAACTGAATCACCCCATAGTGGCTATTACTTGCACCGCTACACTCCACAAACTGTTTTGACAAGAGGGGAGACTTGGTGTATCAAATGAGCCCCTGATGAACAGATGTGAAGGAGTTGAGAAGGAAAGTGAAGTGCCGTTGATACCCCGGTGGAGAGTTTGTCCATACTTTTTACGGTTTCCAAAATATTTTGGGTGTGAAAGGAGTGCATATATCTAAACGTAGAGCTAAATTGGCAAAGCTGTCTTCTAACTGTGAAGCAAACTCTCCTGTGTGATGTAGTTTGCAATGACAACAAAACTAATGGTTCTCTGCAATCTGTCTCAGTAGATTTGGAGCTGGCCAAAGAGATGAATCCACTTCCTCGGAGTGTGAAGTACTTCCTCACCTTATTACTCAGAGTCAATAAATGACATTCATTATGTAGTCGACATTACATGCTGATGATCTGAGGCTTTAATAAAACATGGAGCTTGATCCAGGTTAAATGTGACTGATCAAGAGAGTGAAAACAGTTAATCCATCTAATTCGCTTTTGACAGACATAATGAATAGTTTATGAAAACATCCTCCCTTATATGGTCACGTGCAGACCCCCTCTTGTAAATCAACAAGAAAACAACATATAACTGATTGTGAATATTACATATATATATAATATTCACACCGTTTTGTTTTTTTTTTTCTTTTTTTGGGGGGTGCGGTATTGGTTCTTGTCCTCTTCGATAATCCAATATCAACCAATATCCAGCTCTCAGATTTGTCTCTTCAATACTTTAAGAAGGTATGCAAAGGTAAACGTGAATTACTGAGCCTCCATGTTCATAAGGTGCCATGTTCCTGGGGATACAAAGACATATCACCTGCTGTGTTCAACAGTGGGTATGAGATCTTTTATACTATACTAGTATTTTGGCCCAATGTGGCGCTGGGTATTACAGCCAAACGGGGAGATCCCTTTGATCTCATTTGTTCATTGTGCATTGTTCCAGAAGAAGTTCAAGAAGCTACCAGTCCTTCTATCTTGTTTTTTTAAATGAAGGAGGGTTTTGCCTGATAACCTTCTAAACAAACTGTACTGGTTTCTCTAATTGTGCTGCTATGGACTTAAATATTCAACATGCTTAAATGGGTTTTTGTAAGTATTGCACCTTTTGTGGTAAACCTTCTGGGAAGTGCACTTTTGGGAAGATGGATAATGGCCTTGAATGGTGAATAACCTGTAGAACCCCTAATTGGAGCCGGACTTCCAGACTGATGTGCAGCAGTAACCGAGTCTCTTGGATGACTGCTTACGTATTTCCCTCTTGGTATTGGTCTATACCTGAATGGCTTAGAGCAGCATAAAAAAGTCTGACGAAAAGTCTACACATCCCTTGGTGATTAATTCATCAATGTCCAATGATCATGAGCACTTGACTGCAACATATCATCTTAAATCCTATACCAGCAGTCAAAAATGTACTTAGTATTGCCCATATTTCTTTTTTCCCCCTTTTTTTGATGGGTTATTTTTCCTTATACTACTATACTATACTAATACTTATTATATCAAATGATTTTATCTTTGTTTACACAAAATAATTACTTTTGCACAGGACTGTCATGATTATATTCTTGATGCGCTTATGTATTTTTTTTCTTTCCCCCATACATGTGGAGTAATCTACGATTGTATCTAGAAATGCACATCTTTATTTATTCTTTGCAGGTGCATGACAGAAGGCGCAGTTAGAGAGGGTGTTGGACAAAACGGATCACAGAGAGCACATTTTAGAGCACCTCGTCTGTCTTGATTGTGTCAGGAGGAAGGAAAAAGCTATCAGGCCGCAGCACAAATATGGAGCAGGGTCCACATGAACAATGGAGGAAGAAAGTCCAAAAGAATAGCGTAGACAGCCTGAACCCCAGATTTTACCTGCAATACAACTCGCTGCCGTATGGTTTGGTTTGTTCTAACTCGAGCCTTGCTTCTCTTTACTAGTCATCTCTGAAAAAATAACAGTATGAGCTAACAGATGCAATAGAAAAACCTTTTAAGGGTTGTTTTCTCCCTCTGCCTCTCGTGCACTTGCACACTAATGGATGTATTTTCCAGCCAAGAGCATACCTTCCCTAATGTCCTATACAGGATTAATAAACAATTTATGACTATCAGTCTTCAAAAAGACTGACAGGATTGTTTTTTTTACATAATGTCAGTGCTGAGATGTTTCTTTTTTCATTAGTGTGTCTGTTCATGTTATAATTTTGTGCATTTAGTTTTAGCTGTAAATGTCAATCAATATATGCAGATTAGGTGCTCATTAAGCAAAGTGAAACAAATGTCTCTAAATGATTGCACTATTGTTACAGTTATGTTCCATTAACAAGAATTTCATTTGTGTACATATGCATTTTGATCGTCAAAAGTAAATCAAGTAAGTGGTATTCCATTTAAAGATATATCATCAAATTGGTTACAAATGCTTTCTATTAGAGAGTAAATCCTCTAAATTTGTGAAATTGCTCCAGAGATTGATGCAAATAGACAATAAAGCACATTATGATTTAAAAGCTTGCAGGGCCCATTGATGTTTTAGAAGATTAATATCAGTGAAACAAGCATGTTACTGATACTCTTTAATTTTTCCTCAGACGTCGAGACAGCAGATTCAACAGGAAGGTGCTGGATAGAGAGCAGAGATTTAATCTCACCCGGCATTCGCTGAGCAGCTTTGACGCACAATTGCTCTGGCCCATTGCCAGGAAATCGCAAAGAATTGAGCAGAAATCAGAGAGTGATGAAACATTTGGTGGCGAGGATTGTTGTCTGTTAGTGCTTAGGTGCACGCCGCCAGTGAATACAATTGTCACGCTCCTGGAGGAGCATTTTGTGTTTGTGATTCCCTCTTTCCCTGGCCATCTGCTGGTCTATTCCCTTTCTCATCTATATGGATAACAAGACATGCATTAGAATAGCTAATACAACCGGTCTCATATGGCAAATGTGCACTAACAAGGTGGCGCAGATTGCAGGGAGATTCCTAGAGGCTTTGCTCTGCAGAGGGAAAGCGCCGTGCTTGGGAGTGTGGAGCAGCAGCATCATGAAATTATGGATTATTGAGCCTTATGTATTCTTGTGGGAGGTCATACATCCTCTGGCCTGAAGACACACCTCTTTGTTTGCAAATAGATCATGTTTGACCCGCTTTTCAAACTGTAAATTTTGCAACCTTAAAAGACTTGAACATAAAGTCTGCATGTTTCTTACTGTCAGAATCTGTAGGCAAAGAGACCAAACAACTGGATCAGGCTGGCAAAGTGCAGCTCCAGGGAGAAGGTTATTGGTCATGCAGCCCCAACAGGGAGACAGATGGATGGGGAAATAAAGAGATGGAGAGATGGTGCGGGAGTTTTCTCAGTGGTGCGTCCACCAGTAAAACAGAATGAGAGATCCGGCCTGGGTTGGCAGAAACTATCCATCCTTCAGGATGAGCTCTGTGCAAAGATGGAGACAGCACATGTCCTGAGGGAAAGAATCCTCTCTGTCTACATCCAGATGTTGAGACGTCCACGGATGACCGACGCCTGGAGGGAGTGTAGCGATAGTGGAAGTGCACACACACGCAGATTCTACATGTGCGCATGTGTTAGTCAAGGATTCTCGCTAAATATTTCAAAGAGCCAAGAGAGAAAACAAAGGGAAAATGGATATCAGAATCTAGAGCAGCAGTCCCAGAAGAGACTCCCAAGAACCCCCTTCTCCCATTTACAATAGAAATAAAATTGTTTGATCTTCTCTGCTCCTGCTTCTATGAACCTCAACCCGCCCAACTATTGTAGCACCGTGAAACTGTTGAGGCAAACAAATATGAGCAGGAAAATAAGCAGAATCAAAGTGTTTACTCATGCAACCTGCAAAGTATCTGATACCACCAGGGATACACAACTAATTTGTAACAGTTTTATGCACCTTCCCACTTTAATTAGTAGCTCTGAAGAACAGCCTCTCCCAACTCCAGCACCTAGTCATACACCTGACTTTTCCTAACTTTTTACATCATTGATTTATTGACAAGTGTTAACACTGCTTTTTTCTCCAAACAAATAAAGAAGTGGTTTTAATGTGGCCTAATTATACCCATAGATGTATATGGTGTAGGCTTAAACGGGACATATTGTGCAAAAAGTAAAAGAAAAGGTGCCACTCGGTGAATATTACAGGCCCAAACTACAACTATCCAGCCTCCGCTTGTTTATATCCACTCAACTTCTTATCAGGATGCATTTGTTGTACCTAATAAGAGCTACTAGATAAATGTCCACTTTTTGAATGCTATTGAAATCTCAACTCGTTTGTAGAAGAAAGCCAATTTCTTGAGCCAGTTAATGAGTTCCTTGTGGCAATTTTTTCTGGGACAAAATCTGAGTAACTATATAAAACAAAGAATAGATTAGTTTGTGATTAGAGCTGACATTAAAAAGGGACATGTGGTGACAACCCACTTGTCTGAAGTGACTACAAACTCAAAACCTCTGACACGGCACAACCCTGTTGTTTGGTTTGGGGAAATCGAAGCCTGAGAACTGCAACATCACAGACTGACATCTGAAGAGAATTATCTGTGCCCATCTTGGCATCACGCTGCATCTACTGTACCCCCAAAGTGAGCAGTGCAAACTGTAATGTTAATTCCTCATAAGGCACTATTGCTCATTTCATTATATCTTCATCATGTCTTCACAAAAAAAGGCACTGGAGTACCTACCCTGAAGCGGGGACCTGTCTGCTCTTTCAGGATCTCCTGCCCGGTCGAAGTTCTTGTTTCAAGGTGGCTCCTGGTAATGGAGATGCACCAACAGAGTCCAGCTAATAGAAAAAAGTGTGAAGACATAGTTTTAAAAAAGGTGTCCTTTTAGTGGTGTTTTGATAAAACCGTTTTCACAGATCTGTCATTAATGCTTCGGGATACCGTTTCAACTTGTGGCAAAAGGTCAGGCACTGTGACACCCTGGATAATGACCTGCTGTATTGTCTAGGCTGCTCCCTGAGTGGGTTAGGACAAGTAGGTTAGGACAAGACCCACTGTGTTACAAGTGGGTCACACAGCCTTCATACCCAATATTGTCATCAGTTTGTACACACACACACACACACAGAGAGAGAGAGAGAGAGCTGGGTGTTTCCTTTTTTTTATCCATAAACCAACCCATTCATTAGCACCGTTTTCCTTTTCTTTTCCATAAAACGGTTCTCTCTTCATCATTTTTCACTATTTCTTCTTCCGTTCTCCCATTTGTTGTTGTGTCATAACCCTGCCTGCTCTGTTCCTCCACTGGATCAAAAGGGATCCTCCCTTTTGGACTGCATACTGTGGAAATAGTCTTGTTAATTGCTCACAGCAGTTGGAGGTTATCAGCTGACTGGCAGTGAAGATCTGAACAATAAGCTGAACTAAAAAAAAAAAGAAAAAAAATAGAAAAAGAAAAGAAAAAAAGCCCCTGGCAAAAATAATTAATAGTAGAATAAAACCTCTGCTTTCCCACCAGAGGAAGAAGAGATTAAATGAGGTGGTTGCAGGTTTAGGGGTGACTCATAAATAGGAGCAAAGGCAGTGGGTTTGCTGGGCTCAATATAAAAGGTTGCCTTAAGCGTGCTTATAGCTGCCCTTTTCATGGAGATTCATGCATTTCCATAATGCCACTTTGTGATAGAGTCTCTGTCACACACACACAAGCACACACACACACACACACACACACACACACACACACAGACACACAGACTTGCACATCCTGACCATATAACCAACTCAAAGCTTGATCTGCAATGGACAGCACATGTATTGATTTTCTCCAATACCAGGGCTTTTTCAAATGACCTTGTTGTTGCAGAAAGAATTTCTGCAGAGGTGAGTTTTTCATATTTATTTAATTTATTTTGCTTTCCCAATAATTGTAAGCTGATTTTTTTTTTTTTTTTGGGGGGGGGGGGGGGTTGCATTCCTAACCAAATGTGACACCAACCGTGAACCCTCTGGATTGTTCATCGTTCATTATTTGGACTCCTCCCACTTTTGTTTGTGTGTTTATTTCAGTTAATTATCTCAAGGAATGTAAGAATAATGGCGACTGTGGCAAACATTTTGAATCAGCACTTTTAAGTTGGTTTTTTTTTTGTTTTTTTATTTATTTCAGAGATTAAAAAAAAACAGTGGATGAGAAAAGCACTCTCCCATCTTCTTATTTTTCAGATGGAATCCTCCTTTCATATTTGCACACTCTTCTATTAAATCACCTCTGTTCACCTTCCACATTATGGCCTCCAGGCACTCTAACTTGGGGTCTGAACTTATTATGCCTCCCCACTCTGAGTTTTGGAGCACACAGTCTGACAGTGGAGGAAGAATTAGCTCCTTTTACCTGCATCAGCTCAGGGAAGGGTTTTGCTGCAGACAGCTTGGTGAGAAAAGTGTAATGAGGAAGCACCGGAGGTGGCCTCGTGCACTACAGACAGGTTTCTCCTGCTCAACCAATCAAGACTGATGTTATTTTGGCCTCCTCCGCTGCAGGTGAACTCCACAGGAAAAGATTTATGTAAATTTTTTTTTTTTTTTCTTGGAGCTCCCAAGCTCCTTGTCCTCTGCCAAACTCGATCAACATTAATGCTCCATTGATCTCCCTAATTTTTTCCTGTCTCACTTTTAATAGCAACCATACAGCGTGTACAGTACATTTTGCCTATGAATATTGTGCTTACCTCACTAAACACCTAAATGATCTTTTATAAAGCACACGAGAAAAAAACCCCATGACAGTTCAGTTTATGACAAATGGCTTTATGTGCTCCAGTTGTTGTGACTTAGAGGGCAAAGAAAAAAGGATTCTGACAAAAAGAATTGAAAGATGATGACAAGGAGCGTTTTTTTCTTATCTTTGAAAGGAAAGAGGGCTCATTCCCTGTGGGACCTCGGCGGGGGAATGTCTCCGCAGCGCTGCTTTTTTTTTTTTTTTTTTTCTTTTGTCCACTCACTGCTTGTCGCAGCTCTGGTGATGCTACATACACTTCTGTTGTGTTTTTAGTCACTCCGGGATTTCAGCAGCATTTCAGCAGGAGCTGCCCAGGAATCAGCGGTGACTGATGGCTGTGTCTGTCTGAGAGGATGGAGGGGTCACCAGGGTTCTCAGCAGTGATGTAGACACCTCTCTCCTCAGCGCCTTTGACTTTTTTTTTTCTGTATTTCATCTCTTCACGAGGACTGGTCTTCGTAATCAGAGCCTGGAAAGTTCCAGCTTGGGAACTTGTATCCCCTTTCAGCGCACAGTTTGTCTACTGAAAGTTGTCTTTTTATTTGCAGACTATGCAGATACTTGGAGCCGCTGTGGCCAGTATGTGGCCTCAAAGCTACAAGGTCAGACTCGAGATTCATTCAGGCGTATTAACATAAGACGTGTGCAGTCTGGGTTGTGGCTTTCCTTTCTCGAAGAATAGTCAGAATTTCTCCTTTTTTTTTTTTTTTTTTTTTCTCTCAAATTTGGGCGTATACTAAGTCACAAGTTTTTTTTTTTTGTTTTTTTGTTGCAAGTTCATAAAGTTAGAAATAGTTGTTTTTTTTTTCTTGCAAATTTGTATGTTTCAAGGACGGAATTGCTCAAATTTCTCCTGGATATTTATAAGTTTATTAAGTCACAACTTCTGAGTTTTCTCTAGTAATTTTGCAAGTTTATTAAGTCAGAAATACTACATATATTATTTAATTATTTATTTATTTATTCTAAATTGTAATTTTGGGGGTTTTTAAAAGCAGAAGTCTTGCTTTTTCTCTCACAAATTGGAGACTTTATAAAGCCACAGTCTGACCTCCCTCTATGCTGTATCAGGGCTATTTAAGGGGGGTGGGGGTTGAGAGTGGTGGGGGTGGGTGAGGGGGGTGGGGGTTGTGTGTGTGTGTGTGTGTGTGTGTGTGTGTGTGTGTGTGTGTGTGTGTGTGAGAGTGGTGGGGGTGGATGGGGTGTGTGAGGTGGGTGGGGTTTGTGTGTGTGTGTGTGTGTGTGTGTGAGGGGGGGCACAGTCATGCTAACTTCAGCATAATTGACGTTGGTTGGCTAGGTTTATATTTCTTGCCCAACTTGAATTTCCATTCAAATTTGCATGTTTATAAAGTCAGAAATGCAAAGCAGTTTTTTTGTGCAAGTTAGTGAGCTTTTTAAAGTCATAAATTCTTAATTTTGTCTTTCAAATTTGACAGTGTATAAAGTTTCTGAGGTTTAACTCCACCCCACAGCTCACTACACTTTAAAAGTCTTTACAAGACTGATACACACCCTTCTGAGTTGTCAATTTCTTTGACCCGTTCGTCTCTGTAATTCCCTTTGCAGGAATTTGCCTTACTTCACATCAAACAAACTTTAGTTATCCCTTTAAGAGGCGATCACAATTTAATGGCTATGAGTTTAGGTACCACTTGCCAGATTCCTTAGTACCCTTTGTTGTTTCATCTCTAATTTTTTTCCTCTATGCTCTAATTCTGGACCTTGTGGCCTCATTATACAGAAACAGACGAGAAGCGCAGACATAAATAAAAATAATCTTATTTTTCACATTAGACTTCTGGGACAAACAGGCCCCAGTACTCCTTAGGCAGAAGCGAACCCCTCTGAGTGATGTCCCCAAACAGGCAGATCAAACGCCTCTCCTCTCAGCTTTCTTCCTATTACTCTATTTTGGTTGTCTTCTTTCATGTTGGGGAGCAGTAGCTTAAGTGGCTCAATTGGAGCTCTCTGATGGGCTCTCAATTGAAGCCTGTGAGAGCCTGGGAAATAAACTGGTTCACTCTGAGGCGGGGAATCCCATGTCGCCCTCTGCTGTTCAATCGGTGATCTGCACTGGTGAAGAATGCTGGGGAAGGGAGGAGGTTGTGTGGGGGTGCAAAGAAAATAAAGTGCACAAGGCTGGCTGGGAAGAGGTCAAGAAAAAAGAGGGGGTGGGGTGGGGTGGAGTGGAGTTGGGGTGGGATGAGTCATGCGGGTTTGCTGTGTTGGAGCATTTACATTTCATTTCAGTCGATGAGAGTTTTATACATCCTAAATGAACATTCCGTAAAAAGGAAGGGTGGAGAACAAAAGAAATGCGTGAAGCCACAGCTCCTCCATGTGGACACCTTGTGCACAACTATCATCTATCTATCTATCTAGCTGCCATCTATTAGCAAAGCCTACTCCAAGCACGTGTTTCATTTTGTTGTTTTGTTTTATCTGCATCTTTGTGTATTTCTGTGTAGCTGAATAAGGTATTTATTGGCAGCGTGGTGCTTTGATGTGTGTGAAGAGGCTGTGTGAATCAGATTGTCTGGACGGGTCAAAATAACATTTGACTGTCTCCTTCTCATTGTGACACCTTGATTCTTTCCTTTTTCAGTCTTTCTTTGTAAATGTGCTGCGTTTAGGATTGTTGTTCTCTTGGATGACACGTTTTAGACGCATCTTATACTTCTGACAGATGGATTCAGAAGCCTTATTACTGCAGAACAAGCCCAAATCATCAACCCTCCACCACCGTGGTTAACATCTGACACCAAGTATTTGTGCTGATATGAAATGATTTCGTTTTCTCCAAATGTGGCACTGGGATAAATAATCTCCAGAGCATTTGTAAACCTAAACCATCCTACCATGTTGTTTTTGTTTGAGCTTTCAAACAAAACATACTTGTGTATTTTTTAATTGTACTGTTCTGAACATAACTGAGTTCAGTCCTCAGACTGAATTGTAGCCGTCAAGTTTTTTTTAATATAGTTTTTTTACATTTTGTCTGATACTTGTTCTTCATGACCTTGGGAACATCAACTCCTAGGAACTGAGCAGTCTTTCTCGCTGTAGGATGATAAATTGAAAATTGTTTGGAAATTGCTCTATAACCCTTCCCAGACTGATGGGCAGCAACAATTGCTCGTCTAGGATAATTGCCGATGTCTTTGGTTTTGTGTTAACACGCACCTAAAAGCTTCAGACCAGCAAACATTTCTGCTTTCATAGAGATGGGCCACACTAGCAGGTCCTAACTGTATCAAGTAAATAAATAAATGAATGAATTAAATCATTAAATTATCAGCACCTGGCTGTGACTAACCCTTTTAGGAAGCAGTAAATGTGTTGCTATATTCAAACACTGCTTCTGAATTTCGATTTAGTTTTTGTTGCCAAAACTTGTTACCCATGGTGAACATGTTAAATGTTGATCTGAGGTTGTATTTACCAGAATTTAATTACCTTTTTTTTAATCATGTTCAGAACAATAAAAACTTTTTGACATTATTTTATCATAGTTGAAGCTCAATTTAGATCAAGTTTGGTGTTATTCCCTTGTCCAAGTCTGGATAGAGGATTTTCTTTGCGCCTCAGAAGCTGAATGAAAGTCTGTGTCTGCTCTTGTAACTGAAGGCTACTGAGAGCTTTCTTGTCATATAACAGGCCAGCGATGGTTATCACTGTGCAACAAGTGTCCTTTTATACTCCAGTGTCATTTACATAAACACCATCCTTGACATTTTATCATCTGGGCCCATTTTGAAGTCTCTAAAGGTTAAAAATGCCTGCAGCGAATAAGTGTTGAATATAAATCGGGAGCATATGAGACTTTCATAAGTCTATTACATATTAACAAAGAGTAGGGTTTCATCATATTGATTTTGGTTCATTCCAAAACATTAGTGCCCTACCATCAATCTGTAAAACACACAACCGATGTCTCAGGTAAAAAGTTGGGGGGGAAAAAACTATATAAAATTCCAGACATGTCACTAGGGAATTGTGGAAAAAGTACTGACTTATTACTAATTTCTGTTTTGTTGACATTATCTCTGCTTCTTCATTCTTTTGGGGCCTCACAGACCACTGCAGCTTTTGTGTGAGTAAAATAGTTGGGGGTGGGGGTGTAAAATCAAATACTTAATTTTTTTCTTCTGTGTGACCATAGCAACAGCACAGGTGGAAAAGTTGTCAGTTGATGAAGACTTTTACAAGCACACCTGTAATGAGATTGACAATGACGATGTGTAGTCATTTTGCATGTCCCATGGGCTCTGCCATGACAAATAAGGACTGATTTTTTTTTTTTTTTTTTTTTTTTTTTTTTTTTTTTTTTTTTATGTTATCAGGACAAATATATTCAGAGTTGACCTGCAACCGGAAGGTTGCTGGACTGGCATTGATCCCCAGCGCCATCCCACATTAACAAAACCACCCAAGGGCCAACCAGTGCTCTCGTGGAGCCGATCCCAAGCCCAGGTAAGTAGGAGGCTTGTGTCATGAAAGGCTTAAGTGAAATCAGTATGAAGACCGGAATGATCCACGGTGGTGAGCGATGAAAGAAGTTGGCATATTGGGAACAAATCTCCAAAGGGAATGTGAATTTGGTCAACACCACTTGCATGTACAACTCTAACAAAAATAAGTAACCCTGTTTTTCATGCAGTTACGTAAAAATCAGTCGTCCCCAACGAACTAAAGAACATTTTGCCAGAATTCTCATTGTTTTCATTGTTTATTCTGCTGCACCAAACAACCACCAAACAACAGATGCATCTTTGGTTTTACCTCACGGCAGCAAATTCCAAAAATGGCAAATGGCGAATTGGGCAAACTTACAGCGGTAAGTACATTTCTATGTGAAATGTAATTATTAGAGAAAACTGAGTTAAAAGGTACATCACCATGAAGTAAACATTTTATTACAAGCTTACTGTTGTGGCTAAAGTATTCTGTTCTTAAAAAGACTCATTCAGCTCTATCATCACAAATAAAAAGGATATAAATCTCTGTGATGTCTGTTATTGTTCTGGTCCTTGCGCCAGTGACAAACGTTCAGAAGCAGATGTCCGCAGACTTTGTGGTTTGACTTCTTTGTGTTGCCATCACAAACCCAGCCTGCGGGTGACGGACAGACGCCAAAGCCGATTATGGACGTGGACCTGGAGGCGGGGCGGCGACGCTGTGCTGCAATTCTATTGGTCACAGCCGTTTAAATGACGTGTTAATCGAGCAATTGGACGGGGAAACGATGTCTCGCTGTGTTTGACCTACAGTACCTGTCAGCAGCACTTTTCATTCCTTCTGTAATTGTAATGACTTTCTAGCTTGTTTTCCATTTCGTTGGAAAGAAAAATGACGGACGTGATAAGAAGATAAGTCAGTCTGGCCGGTTATGGACGAAGTTTGGCACAGTTTGTCCCGTGTTTTGTGCGCCAGCCGGACTCAGCGAATGACATTTGTTGGCACTAAGAGGATGGAGTTGCTGCTCCAGCGATGCCACAGGGAGGCAGTTTTAAACTCTGCCTTTCGGTCGATTCTGCTCTTTACATGTTTGGTGAGGTACTCTGTCAACTTTATAAACATTTGCACTGTCAAAAAAGAGAAGGAGAGAAGCGTTTGAGATTCTCCAGAATGAAGTCGACGTTGAATATTCTGTCTCCTTTTACAGTTGTGTGTTGTGTTGGACGCGCCGCCGCGCTGCGCCGCCGCGCTGCGCTCAGAAGTAGGACAGATTATAAATTGGTCAGTGCGTGCGAGACCAATACTCAATTATCTGTGAGAGACAGCCCCAAATAACAAGAGGATAAATACGGAATCCAGACCAGACATGGAAATCCTTTCAGGGCGACGCGCGTGATTAAATTGAGTTATAGCGTCCTCTTATTCAGACATAAAATAATAAAAATGTCACCCAAATGTTCACATAATTATAGATACAATTGTGAGGGAGTGTAATTACTGTTGCTGATCTATTGCCCTTGGTAAAAGTGGATTGAGATGGAGGAAAAAGGTCTCCGACACAGCTGCAGTTGCCTCTGGTTCCAGGCGTTTGTAGAAATCGGCGCTGGATCCATGTGGATCCTGCTGGGAAGGAAGTCCGCGACCAAAGTATGTCAGCCCTTTCTAGTTTGCTGGTTTTCTGCATGTATTTGCCTTGAAGTATGGTCTGGTCCTCAACTGAGTCACCATAATAGATGAAAACAATGTGCTTAAGGTGAAAACATAAGCAGTTATAGTTTACTGTAAAGAAATCCTGGTTGACAGTTTGGGTGGGGGAGTTCATGATGGGACATGTTTTTGTCAGGAGTGTTGGAGGGACTAAACTGTTTTGTTGATGTTGTGTTTCAAATATTAACAGATGAGATGTTATTTATGTGACATGGGCCTTTCTTTAAAGGTCTGGGCTGTGACTGGGCCACTCCAGAAGACGGGTTTTTTTCTTCTGTTGTATATTTACTTCTAATTGTACATTTACATTTACTCATTTGTCTGAAAGGAGACCTGTTGGTGGGCATGAAGTGCTAAATGGTTAAAGAGGAATTATAAGCGATAAAGCAAAACAGCGTTAAGGTGAATTGGTGAATTTCATTTAATAACAATTTTGAGAGGTAAAGCAATAACATTTTTTATTTGCGTGTAATCTAAAGATATTCATAGTTGACACATGATCAATCACACAAAAAAAATATCTTTCAAATCACACTAATACAGGAGCAGACAATTGTTTGTTGTTATATTATTTTATGCCAAAAACATAACCTGAATATCTAGAGAGGGCAAACTTTGGGCCAACAAGCAACAACTGATGTTGATCAGAGTAACTCTAAGAAGAAATAATGTCCAGTTGAGCATCCTCAGTTTTTCAGCAGGTTGGGGTTTATTTGTTTTTTTTTTTTAGTTCACATTTATGTCAACTCTAGAGGGGGTTAACATCTAAACACATCAGAGGAACTTATTTAAAGCTATCTTTTTTTTTCTTTTTTTTCCTGACATGGCTCTGCTGAAGGAGCTGGCAGCCACAGGAAACTTTGACATATATAAAAAAAGGCTTCAAAGTTACTTTAAAAAAAAACTAAAAAACAAGCAATAGATCACATGACAGAAGCTTCGTGGATTGTATTTACGGTCCATTGCAGCTGCATCGCTTTTTGTTTCTCCCAACAAAACGTTTGGTCGAGGGTCATAATTCCTGAAGAGTGCGTGTGCGTGTGTGTGTGTGTGTTAATCTCATGTTAAAAACAACAGTTGTCTTAAACACGATTTGCATTGTCGCATTTTTAATGCCCTAATTTTAACAGCCCTAATAAAAATACAAATACAATATCCAACTAGATGATGTGAGTTTTTTGGAATGTTGGTGTTTTAGGAGAACAAGTGAGTTTTGAGGAGGTGCATCCTTCTGTAGGTTCTTGAGGATGGAGAGCGTCGTTCCTACTCCTAGAGACTTGGGTAGCTCAGTCTACCAGCAGTGGACTGCTTGGATCGGGCTCATCTCGTGTTCCTCCAAAGAACACAGTGATCGATTAAGAGCGCAAGGCATTAAGATGGAGCTCAAGTACACAGTAATGGAGCCAGCAAATGCTCAATAAAAGGGCATTAGTGACTTGAACCGATAGCCAGTGGAGCTGAACAGCAGGGTGACGTGAGCCTTTTAGGGTTCATTAAAACACAAGATGCGCTGCAACATTCTGGATCATCTGCAAAGGTTTTATGACAAAGTCTGGTAGGCTAGGTTGGAGACCTTCTCGCTCTTAGACCCGTCATCCTGCTGCTTCAGCTGGCAGACAGCCACGCCAACATTATCCTGCAGAATAATTTGGGAATTTAGCTTCAGCTTGAAGACAGTAAGCGGTCCGCCCCCTCAGGCAGCAAAACAAGTCCAAATCATGATGCCCCCTCCACCACACTTCACCTTTGAGATGATGTGTTTGATGTTGGTAAGCTGTGGGCTTTTGCCTCGTACACGGTGCTCAGGATTCTTCCCTCACAATTCAATTCGTGCTACATCAGTCCCGAAAACATTTTGCTGCTGCTTTCCAAGGTGATGTTTATCAGTTCCAGTTGTGTCTTCGAGCATTAAGCTGTTAGATGTGGGTTCTTCTTTACCTCATTGAGGATTCTGTGCTGTGTTTGCAGTCATCTTTCCTGAATGTCCTCTTCTAAGTTATCAGCTTCAGTATTTAGTCTTTGTCTATTAATGTGACTAGGGTGAAGGTCGTCGCATATTACAGCACATCTGTGCAGAAACCCAATAAACTTCAAGAGGTTCACATACCTCTTCTTGCCACTCTAGATGCTGTTCATTTCTGTCATTTCAAGTATTTTTGTTCATCCTAACAACAAGAAACAGCGTCAGGGAAAACTAACCTGCTGCTGTATGTGCCATGAACATGCTCCTTAAGTCCTTCACTTATGTTGTCAGAATTTTGATGGTGTTCTCCCCAACACATCCATCCCCTCTAGTTTTTGATCCTGTTCGTGTCCCTCTACCCTGGGTTGTGGTCCATTGGAGTCCATCTTCATGCAGTCTTCACAGGCAGCTATGTCCCAGGCCACCACTCTCTCATTCTCATCAACAGCCCAAATGAGCAGGCAGCGAAGGACATTGGCAGGTACGGTACAGGAGTGAGTGGCCACTCGGTGTTTTGTTAGTTTCCAGAATCAGTTGGAGAGCTATTTAAAATGTAAATACAATCAAAATGAAGCAAATTACTCATTATTTAAGAACCTTACTTAATTGAAACTAGGTCTACAGAGTCTTAAAACACACAATTATTATTAATTTTAAATATATATGCACTCTTTTTAAAACACGTGGGTTGGGGGCAACAAAAGTGTTATAATACCAAAAGGACCTAATGAAAAAGGGTTAATATATTTGATTAGGATAATTTTTTAATAGGTCAGTGCCATTACCAGGTATAAAATGAATTTCCTATAGAAGCAGTAAAGATAAAGAGGGGTCCATTACTTTGGGAAAGACGGCGGACGCAAAAACTAAACCAAAAACTGCACTAAGATTCAGGATATAAAATACAAACATTTCACTTTAAAAATGTGTAGAATCTAAGAAAATCTCTGTATGCTTGAGCTGAACTGGAGGTTGTTTTTTTTTTAAGATTAATTATTCCTCTAACATGGGTTGTGATTAAAAGATTTTGCTCTGGCTGATGAGTCTAATCTCACAAATTTCAGTGAGATGAGAAAAGTCTGTCCATCCTTTTTCTACACCCGTTTTTAATCCTTTGCAGGGTCACGGGGGTCTGCCGGAGCCCATCCTGGCTCATTATAGGCGAGAGGCCAAATTTGTCAAAGTGATTTATGCAATTCGGTTAAATCCAACCACTCAGCATGAGTTTGACTCTTCTGTCTGTACAGAGAAGATAAAATAATGTCAAAGCAACAAATGGGAGTTGAGAGCCATGTTTGGACTCTCTTATCGTTTGTTGGCTTTTAGCTGCATGCTAATGAGCGCCATCTATTAGGCACTTGTCAAGGAAGTAGCCACAGAGTGGTTTCCAGGTATGTAAATCAGCTCCTTCAGAGTGCCTGGCTTCAGGAAGAGGCAGAGGTTGTAATGAATGATCATTTTCTGGATGGCCATCATAAAAAAATACCAAACAAACAAAATAATCTTTTTCCAGATGAGAACTGTATTTAAAGGCTCAGTTTGATGCTGTGATAGAAGAAAGTCTGTGACCTGGGTTCCATTTTTCTTTCTAGCCTTTTGTCTACATTTATTTCCACTCTACCGTTCTGTTTCCTTTATTCCCCTCAGATCTGTCATGGAAAGACGGCTGGCGGCCAGTATTAACATTCTCCCCAGGACCTCCACAATGTAAATTATACTTGACTCCTACACTGAAACACATCTCCGAC
The DNA here is from genome assembly GCA_014839995.1 of Xenentodon cancila. Lineage (NCBI taxonomy): Eukaryota > Metazoa > Chordata > Actinopteri > Beloniformes > Belonidae > Xenentodon > Xenentodon cancila. The sequence continues at coordinate 5,491,598 of CM026215.1, read as the reverse complement.
ACAATCACGAAGATGCAAGATGCAATCACAAAAACTGGTTTACTTAGCATATTCCTCACACGTGCCGCGGCATGAATACGAAAACCAAATAAACTCTTTTTCACTTCTTTATATGAAAAAGCACTGAATGGCCGACATGTGAAATCTTTTATCAGCTTTCCTTTGAGCTGCATTTAGCCTATGAAAGAGTCATTCTCTTATGCATGAGTTAGTTTCCTGTTGATGTCAAACTATAAACAAGGAAAAAGAATTCAAAGGACACCAATTTTTTTTTTTTTCAAATTATGCAGCATTGCACATGTTAACCAAACAGGTTTAGACTAAAATTACAACATATGGCTGATGTGACGCCAAGCGGTCGATGAGTTTCATACGGAATCAAGACTGAAGTTACCTTAAATTGCTTAGATGAAACAGTTTTGAACTGATGTCAAAGTACAATGTCAGTATTTTAAAAGGTACAGTAAGCAAATTCTGGATGACCTCATGTCTTGATATTTGAACAAAACATCAAACAAAATCCAGAGAGCAGCTCCTTCCTCCCCTTACCTCCAGTGCTCCCAGAGGAAATACCCTCGCAAAGCTTATTCGCACAGAATGAACAAATCTGTATTTTACAATAATTTGCAGACAATAATCCCTGCATGTGCCATCAAGGCCCTGGGTTTTGTTAAATACTATTTAACTTAAACTTTGAATGTTGAATTACAAGCACCCAATCCTACATTCTACAGCTGGACATCAGTGACAACATGTCACGTTTGAAAATGGCATAAAGGCTTATTGTGGTTAAGTTAGGTTGGTAACATCAAAGTGAATGGTACGAGTAAATGGAGCTTTGTAGCCTAAAGGATTTGTCAGACCAGGCTTTGACCCTGATGGGAGATAGAAGGTTTCTTATGTCGTCGTCCTCTGCTGGATCCCTGCTTGTGTCCGTGCAAGTCTCTACGTTAAACGTAGGTTTGACTCATTTCTTTATTGTAATCCAGCCAAAAATATCATTAGTGTATATACGATGGATACAGGTTTATATAGTATCGCTGACATGGTGGAGTTGCACTGGATTAATGTCAGACTTCCTTCATAATTATTACAAATTACACTTAAATACTCATCTCGGGAAAACGGGGCATTGGTTACCATGGTAACAAGAGTCCAAGCAGACCACATGTTGCCTCCGTTTCTGAAATGGGCTTCAGTTAATTGACTTTTTCAGGTTTAAATGACCTCGCAATTTGAAATGGAAAAACCCCAAGTTATTTAGAGTTTCTATCAAATTTTTTTTTTTTTTTTTTTTTTTTTTTTTTTTTTTTTTAGTTCTTTAGGTTTACTGAAAGTGCACTGATGCTAGTAGGACAGCTAGTGGACGGTGAGGAGATATGACAGGGTTCTGAGTTAGAAATCTTTTGTTTAACTTACCTTTTAAACACTATTAATAATATAAATATTGTTGCCTTTAAATTCTAGTGGCCAAGATGTGATTGTTGTAATTCATTTTACTTTACAGAAACAAACGGTTTGCGCATATGCACAGGTTCAGTTTTTTGTGTGTTGCTTTCTGGCTCTTTAGGTACTATTGGAAAGGTGAAATCCAGGATGCAAGTGAAATCATACTGGTGAGTTCTTTGTGGGATCAGTGTTTGGTGAAACGAGATCTGGTTGTTGAGATTTCAATTATCTTTGCAGCTGGTGAAAACAAAGACCTCCAGGATCCAGGAAGTCGTAGATTATGTGAGGTGAGAGCTTCCTCGTGCATTGTGTTATTTCACATATTTTTCTTAACAACACTGCATTCTTGAAAAAAAAAATTCCTTGGCATGTTTTCTTATTCCAATATACTACTGTTAAGAATTAGAATAAGAAACGACAGTAAAACAGGGTGTATTTAAGCAAGTTTTTAAATTATTTAAGTAACCTAAATTTAATAGTTGATGTCTGGTAGGATAATTCAGGTTTTTGTAGAACTAAGGAGGTTGGCGGATGCTCTTTGGTGTAAATATTTGCATACTACTTACAAACTAAAGTTTAATATTTATGTAAAAGTTAAGGTGACTTGGACTCAGAATGTAAAACACAGATCACAGTGGAAAGTTAAAAGGTCTCCCAAAGGCAGAACGGTTCCTTCTGTAGCTGGCGGTTCTGACAGGAAGCAAAGTTCCATGACAAGTTGGTGTTTAGGCTAAAAAAAAAAGAAGCATCTTGGGCTGAAGAGACTAAACTTTGTGGCTGAGAATTCATTATCAGAGAAAACATAAGCGTTAGGCAAAGAATTAGAAAGTCCGACATGAGTGGAGCACGAGTGATGAAGAGGTAACAACTGGCATCAGGACAGATGAGCAGATGGATGACAGCTGTGAGCAGGACCACCTCCAACACCAGGGAGTCTGCCTGAAACAACCATGCCCTCCACAAACACAAGCTCTACACCAGGACCAGGATAGATCCTAACAGTCTAATGTTGCCAGACAGAGGTGAATGCAGCCAGGAAGCTTTGTTGCAGTGTCACCATTATCCTTTTAAACAGGGTTGGAGACAGACTGTCAGCACAGAGGGGCCAGTGCATTCTTTATGTTCAAAGTATTCAGTTAGAAGTTAAAAACGGTTTTAAAAGCAATTTAAATGCTAAAACACGGGTTCCTTAGCCGTGTACCTCAGTGCAGTACTTGGGGAAAGAGGTTCAGTTTGGCAGTGCAACGTTACAAACCAGGCGAGACACTCGGTTTATCTATCGAACTGTGTTTCTACCCTCACCTAAAGTCAGAAACTGTGGGAAGTGACCAAAAGATTAAGAGCGTGGATACAAGTGGCGCAAGGATGAGTTTCCTCCAACAGAGTTAATCGCAGTCTTGAAGCTGCAGAGAATAAACGACTTGCTAACTATCATCCAATCACACCAAAACTCTTCCCAACCAGATCTTTTTTCTGTATTTTTGAGCATCATTTACAACTTTGTATTATTTGGTATAGTTATTACATTTGGTGTAGAAAGCCTCCTATTCTGGCACCAATAAAAGAACATAATTGTAATTGGTGCACATATAAGGTTCTCCATTGAACATCTGAACAGATTTTTGGATCATCACATGTTCTGTGACTCCCTTCAAGGTCTGTTCATCCCTACGCAAACCCAGAAGTCCTCAGTTTCCCAGTGGAGGACGGCAGTCTGGCATACATGAGTTGGATGGATGAAGCCATTCCGGATGACTGATCCTTCATTAAAATCAGAGCCAATCTCAGCACGGACTGCAGCCCAACAGGAAGACTGAGCCATGTGTGCACATGTTGGTTAAAGCCTCTCATCAAACGGTTGAGAAAGCGCTCTAGAGAGGAAAAGCTTCCTACATGGCTCATTTTATTGCTCAACCATTGTCACCGCAAATAATTTTCACAATGACATTTGATGACAGTGTACCACCTGTTTTTAAAAAAAATCTTATACTGGGACAGGTGAAGTAAATTAAAGTTTATATATATATAAGTGAAGTATATACAGTTATTTTCTTTTAAGAATTTTGAGAATTAATAAAGTTGAACTGAATCGAACTGAAGTTTCATGTAACCCAGCACAACATCGCTTAACTTTATGGTAGCCAGTTCAGGGCAATGAAATATATTTAATCAAATATTGTTGTAATTATTAATGTTTATTGGTGTCAATGATAATCTTGTAAAATAGAGTTTTATTGAATTTAAAATGTGACATCACAAGAAAACACTGCACGCCAAATTACTCACTAACTTATTTATAAAAACAAAGAGAGAATATTGCAGTTATTAATGTTTCAACTGAAAGAGTGTTTAACCCATAACTGATGCAGAGTAAATCTCACTGGGTCAGATTAAAAACTGCCTTGTGCATTATTAAAACCTGCATCTTCCAGAAAGAAATGTGGTCAAAAACAAAAATCTTTAATGATCTTGGACAGAGGTCACTTAAAGAACTGGTGGAAATGAAACTGAAGTAAATCAAAAGTACAGCTCACAGCATTGTTTATTAGTAAAAGCAAGAGGATCATCACATAAGCAGTGAGAAGACAGCCAAAGCGTGTCTGTTCTCTCTGAAATCCACTGCAGGAGGTTTTCAGTCTAAGCGACATAAACGATTTTTCCAGAAACGATGACATCTCTAAACAAAAAATAATTGGCAGGTTTGAAGTGTCAGCAAGTCACTAATTTAAAATTAGTTTTTTGGTTTTTTACACATTTTTTACACATACAACAATTTAGGACATGTTCTTAAACGGTTAATAACTATAATAGATCTGCCACTGATTAGAACAAATTACACTTATAATTTGATAAATAGAAGCTTTTTTAAACAGCATAAACAAACTGATTTATAAACAGACATGCAGAGATTTTTGAGAGGATCACAAGTCACAGACTTGTTTCTCAAATGTATAACATAAGCCTGTTAATATTCTTATAATATAATTTCCCAGAATAGCCTTTATATAATTAATTGTTATGCATATGGACCCTTTGTCAGGAAAATTAGGTATTTCATGTCACAAAAAAACAGGATAAGCCTCCGTGTGTAGGAAGCGTTTCTGGCATGAAGCCTCAACAAAGAAAGTGCAGACGTGGGTTAGTTTGGGGTTGTGACCGTGGAGCCAAAATAATCCTCCCTGTCGAGTCCTGAGATCAAACCAGCTGGTGGGCTGATGTGAATTTGTGCATGTGTGTGCGGCGACAGCCATTCCAGCTGTCTGTTTGCTGTGACGGTGATTGCGCCCGTCTTTGAGATGTTCTAAAAGCTGATGCCACTGGCTGTTTGCAATATTCAAACAGACCTGGAGCACTTTGGACAACTGTTGTGAAGGACATAAAATATCCAGCATCACGTGTGAATCTCTGATTGAATTTCTTCTCCAGGACCTCACTTCTTTTGGTTTTGTTAGATGAAATAGTGTGTAGGTTATCACACAATGTTCCAACTTCGCCATGCTGACTTTTCCTCTAACAACTGCCAACTCCACTGACTGGATACACCCTGCACTTCTGTCAGTTTGAATTACAACAAACAATTTGTCATCAGCATTTCGTGTCCTTTCCTGTTTTTGTGCAGTACTTTAGTACAATTATACCCATCCTTATCTGCGTCATTAAGTGCATCCACACCAATGCACCTACATATCAAAGTTGAGTATGCATGTGCAGAGGCACTTGTTTGCCGTGGAGAGTAACGATGGATGATTAATGAAAAATGAATTTAAAATGAAAACGAGTTCAAATAAAAAGTATCAGGTATTGCAGTTTGAGTAAATGCTCACTAGATGGTGCTATTACAACACAATATTCACTCCCCAGTAAGTAAACTATCACATGACATACCGAATTGATGAAAGCCTGTTGCATTTACAAATGTATGTACAGCCTTTATACCACAACTGTTTTGTGTCTTAAAAAACAATGATGTGTAATGTAAGAATAATATTTTATATATTTGTAGAAATGAGGACTAATCTGTTGTTAGAGTTGAAGAGTTGGACATCGCCAGCTCTCAGAGGTACCTGTTTAACACATAGATAAGCAAGTCTCAAAATCTGAAAGTGGCACAAAAGTAGTCTATTGTCCTTAAAACCTCAGAGGTCCGCCGTCCGAAAATCCCAGCCAACATTTGTATGTAGGCCATCTAAGAAACGTATGTGAAAGGGAAAAAAAATAACAAAACTGGGGCACCATATGGGATTGTCCACTTGTCCATAGTAGTAATTTGAAAATTGTACACTTGGGTTCTCTTTTGACATTGGCCCAAGTGGGACCCAGATAAGACAACTATTTTTGTGTTCTCAAGTGTTCTTTTCTGTCGGCTCCACAAGCTGCACTAGAAGCCCACGTGACAGCTTGTCAGTGGTGTCATTAGTTAGTATGAGTGGCGGCTGAGCATTGTGTTCCCATGACAACTGGCCTAAAGTGACGTGATGAAAAGTATAAAACCCAGACATGGCCATTATATTTGGGAGTTGAACATCATTTACAAACTATACCGTTTGTACAAGAAGCTAAGGTTTGTAAATGAAGCGTGACTCTTTTTTTTTTTTTCTTTTTTTTTTAATGTGCTCATTCAGAAAATTCAGAACGTACACTTATCGACCTAGCTGTCAATGCAAGACTTTTAAGACTTTTAAGCTGCGGACTCTGCTCGTGAATGGCGTAGCTTTCACATCCATTTAAGGTCAACATTGCATGAGGCTCTGTGTGGCCAACATCAAATTTGAACCAGCTTTTTTCTTTATCTGCTCGAAGCTTTCTTTAATTGTCCATACACACAGCAAATCTGACAGTGTAATTTGTCAGTGTTGGTTGTAACCAGTTTTATTTTAACTCTGTTTAGATTAAAAGTAACACTTTCAGAGTAAATGTCATCAAGTGTTGGTGTGACACACCTGCAGTGTTAAACTGACCCTGATTTCCAGTGAAAAAGCACTTGCCAATTTCTGCAGATGCCATTTTATGTTGTAGCTGCGATACGTTTTGCATCATTAAATATGAAAATATATAATTTAACTGGAATGGTGTGGGAATATTCCATGTAAAAATGCCAGCCATATCTTAGCCGGTATTGTCATCGGACTGTGATATCGATTTGTGAGTCTTTTGGTTGAACATACACCATACAGTGTTGGAGTTACTTGATTCAGTGTCAGATAATGAACTTTTTTAAAAGTGTAAAATAACACTCAAGAGTGGACACATACACACTTTTCTAGTGTTAAATTTAACACTCAGTGTTCTGTGATTTTGCTGTGCACATGTGCTTCCTGTAAAATCAAGAACAAAATCCTTAGAAGCAATGAATAAAAAAAACAACTAATTGCATCAGTCCTTCTGAGGCTGCATCCTCACATTCCCAGACCCTTTCTTTTTAAAACTTTTTCGGGGGTTTATGTGAAGTAATTGGTAATAAAGAAATTTTAACATGAAGCTATAAACTTACTGCTACTCAGACGAAGCCCCATAGATGAGAGCAACAGATTCCAGCACTTCGGCATTCGCACAATGTCCCCACCAATATTTGTTGGTGAAAACAATCCATCAAATTTGACTGTCATCCTCAGGAAAGGGATCTGATACATAACTGCTTCCTTCTAAACAGCAGTGAATTTCGCCATCTGAAACAACTCAAACCCAGACAGCTCTGTGAACATTTAAAATGTTGAACCTTTTGTCTCCAGTGACTTTGCTCTCTCTTCTTTAAAAGTTTTCCCTGTTCCCTTTCCCCCTTTCTTCCACACATGACAACTGAATACTAAAACATTACCAAAGCACTCCTAATCACTTCTGTAGGGGATGTTCTTTATGCTCTGCCAATAAATAGTTACATTTGTATCCCCAGCAGCTGATTGTCCACATTACAATGAACCACGGAGGCAGCCAGGTTGATGGTCATTAGACACAGACGTTTTGGGCTTTTCTGCAGCGTCAAGATGGCCAAGCCTGAAACAGACTGGGATCGTAATTAATGCTAAGTATTATGAGTCTCAATTGCTCCTGCTTATGGACACATAATTAGTTTTGACTTTTTAAACACTGTGGCTAAAACTCCAATACTCATTATCATATTATAAATAATAGTTCATGAAAACAGTAAAAAGCTGAACCACTAAGCACACAGAGGCATATGACTGGCTCTTTTCTTCCTGTATCTGATTAAATTCTCCACAGGAGGCAGAGTGAAGAAAAGGATCAAATGATTAATAAATAAATAACCTGTAAGACACAGATGCTCCCACTGAGCACCCTCAAAAACCCAAATGACATACAAGCACAGCCGTGAAGATATCCAAGTGCTCCGCATTTTTGATGCCACAGTTTTAAAGGGTAACTGACAGTTTTCTTAAGTATGTTTTCTATGTTTTTTTTTTTTCTCTGAAGAATTTTTTGTTTCGCTTCCCAGGTCCCCCGCACAGTTCAAGTGCAGTCTAGCACCGTCGTAAAAACAAGTCATCACTGAGGACTACCAAATGGATAGCGGTATGGTAACCGAACAGAGGACGGTAATGAAGCAACTAAATTCACTTCAAGCTGTGTGTCGTATGAATATGCATTCTCTGCACATGTTTTCTCATGCTGCAGTCAAAGTTAAAAAACATTCAAAACAACAAAATCTGAGCCTTGAAAAAAAAAAATGAAAGTGAAACTTACTTGGTGCGCCATAATCTATTTAGACAGGAACCAACACAGAAAATCCTAGTTTCTGTGTCAAATATCAAATATCATTGAACCTCTGTTCAATGATATTTTTTTGAGTATCATGTGGCATATTTGCAAGAGAACCATCAATCAATGAAATGGGAAAGAATCACATTCACCTTATTAACCATACTGGCACATCAAAACAAGAAACCACACAACAAGCTGGCTACTGATGAGACGTAATTTTCCGTTTCATCAAGAAGATCAGTTCAGTGTAGGTCTTGCACCCCATTTCTTCTTGTGGTTCTTGCCAACAAATGAAAGCCAGTCCAGATTTTTCCTTTTCTTGTCTCTTAAATGGTCATGCTTTCTTTTTCTCTTCATTGCATCATCTGAACTAGTCCTCTTTGGTTTCTTCAGCACCCCTGCCATAATGGACTTACTGAGAATAGTGCTTCTTCCAAAATAATAATGTGTCCAGCCAACATTTGTATGTGGGGCCCATTTGAGCTAATGAAACATTAGTGCAGGGGTTTTCCCCTGTACCGTGCTCATGCACAAACTCTTCTGCAGCAGCTCATTTGAACATGTGTTTTAATCCAAACTTATACCTAGTTAATGTAAAATGTAAACACATTTACAGAAAAGACGTTCAACTGTACAGGAGGCCTACTTGACTCTGAACTGTGTCCAGTGTGAACAGCCAAGTGAACCAGAGCTAAATCTAGTTCTGGACCAGAAATGGGCAAGAAGTGTGACTACATGCTTAGCATTGATACAAAAATAAAAACACATAACATTAGATGATGACCATAAATGCAACCCTGCTGGAAAGAAACAGATATTCAGTGGTAGAATAAATATGTTATTCATGGGATGAATTTCTCAGTCATGCACGATGTAGTAATGGTTTGGATTCAAACTGTTCCTCCCAGGGGAGGTATAACGTGTTTATATAAATCTCTTTGCAGAGACAGATGGCCTGCTTTTATATTAGCATTATTCATTAATTTAAAAAAGTATATTAAATTACATTCCATCACAGGAGAACATTTTTGAATCTTTAAATAGCTTAAGAATAAGTTTTTACATTGAGTAGCTCTCACATAACACAGATCCATTTGTCAATGTTATACATCGACATTTTTGCTTGCCAGAGAAGAAGAGCTTTTCAGGAATATTTCAAAACATCAGCTAAGTATAAAAATCTTGTGTGAAACAAAACAACTAGATTTATGAATTTTTCATTCACCTCCCTGTACTGTATGATAATAAATCTTTATTGTCAAACCATGACCTAACTATGATTAACCACTTTTTATTTATTAACCTGAGTTCAATTTCACTAGCCACACACATGATGACTGTCACTGTCAGCTGCAGAATCAAGAAATCAGTGTCTGACAACATGAAGTAGGCTACAAGATCTCTAAAAGCAGCACATCAACACAGTGAGAGCCTTTGGTGAACTTTCCTAGGAATGGGCGTCCTAGCAAAATTACTCCATGAGCCCAACAACAACTCATCCAGGAGGTCACAAAAGAACCCAAAACAACATCTAAAGCAGTGCAGGCCTTGTTTGTCTTATTTTAGATAAGCGTTAATGATTCAAGAATAAGAAAGAGATAACAAGAAAGGGCAGAAATGGCATCTGTGGCAGAGTTCCAAAGTGAAAACAGAGAAAATATTTCGTGGACTGATGGACCAGGAGTGGAACTTTTTGGACGATGTGCTTCCCGTCTCATCTGCAAAACAACAACATCATGTTAATAGTCAAACATGGTGGTAGTAGTGTGATGGTCTGGGGGCGCTTTGTGGCAACAGGACCTGGATGACTTGCCTTAATTGATGGAAAAATTAATTTGGCACCCTTCCACAAAAACCTGATTGCTTTTGTTGCTGTAAAGTTGTTCAGTTTAGGGGGCAATTACTTTTCACATGTGTCATAATGTGAGTATAACTTCAAATAACAACAAAGACAGGCCTTTTCTCTGCAGTGGGAAAGGAAACTAGTGGCATTTTGGTCTGCGTCAGAAGAAAGATGAATTCTGGCCAAAATGTTGTAACGGTGCTTTAAAACTTACAGGGTTTGCTCATCTTAAACTGAATTTAGGTAAATCGTCCCACTTGGTCGAACCAAGGGACCAAGACCCCCGAAAGGATGCAATCTTAATATAAAACTTTGGTTTTGTCCTCCTGGTGTGAAAACCTCCTGAACTGAAAGATTAGAACTTCATAACTTTGTTCACTAAATTAAGTTTAAACTTTTGATTCTTCAGGATTACCACCGAGATAAGTAATTTACAATTTTGTATAACTAATGCAGTTCTGTTTTTCACCTTCAATCACTTTAATGCATTAATGCATACATTTGTCTTAAATGGAAGTGCAAAAAAAAGGGTTTGGGGATGTCACTACCTTTCATCAGGACCATTGTATTTCAGCCTGAAACCAGGATTTGCTGCTTTCACACCCTCCATCATTCACTCACGCCATTGTTCCATGGACTTGTGAAATTTCTCCTCTAGGATTATCACTTTTCCCTCTAAAATTGCTATGAAACGTCAAAATTCCCCAAACAAAACTCTTGTGATTTATTGGGAACAAAATTTCCCTTTAACAGTTCCCCATAAGAGAGTAGAAAAAGAAACACAATAGCTGAGTGTAGAGGACTGGCTCCTGCTGTCGTGTGAAAGATTGTTTTTCTCAAAGTCAGGAATGCCAGAGATTGTACTCCACTGCACCCACCACTTCCTTTTGTAGTTGTCTGCACTATAGCCACTGATGGTGAGATCCACCTTTGCTGATTTTAATCAGCTTGTAACAAGAGGGGTTGTACTGATGATGTATAAAACAGCTATAATTTGCTGAAGAAAAAGGGAAACAGGATTGGTGTTAGAAACAGTGACAGACTTCCTTTTCAAGAGAGAGTAATCCCATTAACAACAGACTCATCATTTTTTTTAAGTGTAATCACATTCTACACCTTTTGTATGTATGGGTTTAAGAGTTGGCAGTGGTTTCCGTGGTAATGGTTTCCCCGCCTGTTTGCCCTTATGGACTCTGATGGGGATCCACGTGGTTTTTGGGTGATTTACAGATTTCATATGCATGAGATCTGTGCAGTGGGAGGTTTTTTGAAATGCACCTTATCAGGTAATGATATATAATGTCATTCATCTATGCATAAAATCAGGGGCTTCTCTCTTCTTTTTTCTTTTTGAGTGACAGCTGCTGGCTAGCGGAAAGCTAGCAGCACTTAGACAACTTTTTGGTAAAATTGACATCTGAGCTGTGGAAAAAAGAACAACAAGAACCAACAGAGCTCAGATCATACATGAGGACATTGCAGCAGCCTGGGATTCCATCTCCAGCTGCCATTGTTTTTAAAAGAAGGTGGGGCTTAGCTGCAGGTGGCAGGTGGATTAGTGGTTAACACTGTTGCCTCACAGCAAGAAGGTTCCTTGTTCAATTCCCAGGCAGGAGTCTTTCTGTGTGGAGTTTGCACGTTCTCTCCGGGTACTCCGGCTTCCTCCCACAATCCCAAAACATGCGTGGTAGGTTAATTGATAATTCTAAATTGCCTGTAGGTGTGTGAATGGTTGTTTGTCTTTGTATGTGGCTCTGTGATGGGCTGGCAACCTGCCCCTCGCCTGTAATGAGTTGAGATGGGCTCCGGCAGACCCCCGTTACCCTGCAAAGGAATATGGAATATGGATGGATGGTGGGGATTAGCAGAATTGATGCAGCTGGCTCACTTTGCTGTCTTAATCACCTGAACTGCTGCTCCACAGCTCCCCCTGCAGCTGAGCCCGAACCACACCCCTCCACACTGGGGCTGCGCGGAGTAAGTTCCGTGCAGAGCGACAAAAAATAAGCTTTCAAAACACATTTCAGAAAACCTATGGCTGATATCCTAGGAGTTTCGTCCAGTTCCTTTTGTACAGTTTTTAGGCCCTTTTTGTCCATTTCAGCCTAAACTTACTATTTACCCAAATACCCCACATGTAATCCAGAACGGACTTCTTCTATAAGACTTGAAAAAAAAGTCTGCACCTTGTCATGAAGCATCCATGGAAACATTAGTGCTTGAATGCTTGAATGTGCTTGGGTGTATATGATCACTTCTTTAAAAAAAGAGTGGTGGTGCAAGAAGTTCTGTTTTCCTATGAACATTAGCTGCACAACTTCACCCGCAATTCCAAAATGTTCTGTTGTGAACGTGCCGGCATAATGCCATTCAGGCTGCAAATTACAAAAGATTGGATCTGTTACACACACCCATCCCCATGTTCTGCATGTAAGCTTTCAATTGGCTTAGTGTTCAGCGTCGCAAGGTTGGTGAGAGGGGAGGGAAGAGTGATGGCTCACTGCCTGAGTGAATAAGCCTACACTAAAGGTGATTGCTTTCGTCCTCTCCTCAGCATCTCCTTTTTCTTTCCAGTCTCCACAACTCCCTCTCGTCGCTCCTCCCATCTCCCTACCTCTGTGTACATCTACAGTACATGTGCTTTGTGTAAGATGTACACATCCGCTCTCACAGCGAATGAGAACGAGAATGAGAGAAACCGAGAGTGAGATTGGAGACAATTTTCTCTCCAGTACCGTCCTCCAGGTTCTGCTGCTCACTCGCTTGCTGACTCTGGGCTGCTACAGAGACTCCATCATCACAACAAGCACTGAGGTGTGCTGGCTTTCTCACTCCCTATAGCTTGTGGACACGCTGGTGCAAACACTGAAGATGCAGCAGCAAGAAACCGTGTTTTTCCAGTCTGCCTCAGGTAAGTGTGTCATCCTCCCCTTTTCTGGCATCTCTATGCATCTTGTTTCCTTCATTATTTTAGTGTTAAATGATGGATTTACCCCCTTATCTCTCCATTCATCTGTCCATAATTCTGCTCTTTCTGCATATGCCTGTGAGTGCATAGTACTGCTACTATGACTGCCTCACTCCCAAAGCTCAGCTGTGAAAGTACGTTTGGACCAGAGTAGTTCAGCCCTCTGACCTAGATATAATGGGGCTTGTTAGTTTTTTCCTTTGCTGGAATCTGCTCATATTCCCTTCACGGTTGCTACTGATTATCATGATGCAAACTGTTGTTGTGCATCCCTGTAATAAAAGACTGTATGATTAAATTGTGGCTGATGTGAAAGTTCAAGTCAAATCGATTTTAAACTGTGAAAGACCCCCACCACCAAAAAAAAAAAAAAAGTGGTTTGAATCCAGACTGCATGCATATATGTGCATCTCTTTCTTTTTTTGCTTTTCTGTAACTCACCACCTTAAAGGTTCAAAGCAGAAAAATCAAAACTTTCAGATATTTCGTAATATCAGAACAAACAAAGAACCAACAATGGTCAGTGATCACATTTGCCTGTTTCAGCACTTGACTTTGGAGAGAAAAAACATATCAACATGCCTCAATCTTACTACATAATGATGTAATGTATGTGATGAGTTTATAGCCACTACAATAACCGACCGATTCATTGTTAGTCACACAACATTGATCTATACCAACTGGATGATAATAATCCTGCTAATTTAAGATAATTGAAAAAAAAAGAAAAAACTTAAGCAACCACTTCAGGTGACGTCGCTGCAGACTAGATCCCTAAATTGTTCATCCAGCACTAGTCTTAAGACTACAGCTACATTAAGAATTTAAAATTTAAAGACAACTGGGTCAAATTTAACGTTGGAGTTGCCTTTAATCGCACAGGATTACTTGCATTGAAGACTAACCATTGTCAGCCATGAGCTAATTGGGAATATGGAAGCGCAGTTCTGAGCAGCATGGAGGCTTAGTGGTCAGCACTGTTGCCTCACAGCAAGAAGGTTCCTGGTTCAATTCCCAGGTGGGGGGGGTGGGGTCTTTCTTTGTGGAGTTTACATGTTCTCCACGTGCTTACGTGGGTTCCTTCCGGGTACTCCGGCTTCCTCCCACAGTCCAAAAGCACATGTTACAGTACATGTTAGGTTGATTGATGTTTCTAAATTGCCTGTAGGTGTGAGTGTGAGCGTGCATGGTTGCTTGTCTTTGTATGTGATAAATCGGGTATAGAAAATGTATGGATCGAAGCACCACAGCAAAATATTACCGCAGTGATATGAAATTCCTTCTGTACAAATAATCAGCATCAGTCATAAAAGCTATACTGGAACAAATAATAATAACATGATGCACAATGGAGGACATATGAATATCTAAATAAACTGTAATTGGTAATGGTGGTGAATTGTCATCTCATTTAAAAAGACAAAAAAAAAGCTGAAAGGTGCATTTGGAGACATTTGAAATAAAAAAAAAAAATGACTGTGCATTCATCTATTAAATGGGACTGCATCATATTTAACAGATGAATGCAACTGCTCTGCATGTTTGTTTACATGGATATTTGTATTTTACTGGACAGACCCTACAAAAATAATGACAGAATTTAGACTTGAAAACGGGGAAACCAGCAGGTTTGTGTAGCTTCTCAGTGGAATACAAGAAATTAAAGTCACAAAAATCAATCAGCCTTTCCTGTTCATGGACATTATTTATTAGGGGGCTTTTTATGCTAATGGGCATGAAAATGACTACATATAGAGGAAACTGCCACCACTTTTTGCTGAATTTCTAAGAAAGGGACTACTGTGTCACATTTAGCAGATATCTGCTGATGAAGGTTGGAAGAGATCAGACGTTCTGCTCGTGACTCAAGCTGAACCAGGAAAGATTAAGCGGGTAATAGAGTCAAAGAAGAAGAAATGTTCATAAATATTCCACAAAGAGAGTTTTAATCAACTAGAATGGCACAATGCTAAAACAAAGTTATACAATCCAATAAAAAATTGAATGAAAAATAAATTAAGATGAGATTACATAAGATAAGTAATGCAGATAATGTAGAAAAACAAAAGAAACTGAAACCAACGTCAATGTTGAATATTTTTATTTGCATATTTTCATGACCAAGTGTAGAAACTGAATCAGATGAATATAATGGTGGGAAATCTGATACCCCAACTGAGTCTTCTTCTTCACAATCTGCTCCGAGCAACCGAAGAACCAAGACTTCAAGAGTCAGATTCAGGTGAGCTGGGAGGCCAAAATCCATAATATGTGGGAGACACACCGTAGGTACATGTACCGTTCTGTGATGGGAAGTCAATAGTCACCTCCACATTTTTATATCACTGTGAACAAAATCAGAAATATTCAGAATAAAGTGTTTAAATTTAAAAACCTTTATAAGTTTCCGTCCCAGTAGCTCCAGCTACTCAGTACATTTGGTCTTAAACAGAAATTCTTCAAACAAGATTTTTTTCAAGCATCTCCACAAAGCCTAGAGTATTGATTTAAAACAGTTTGGACGTTTTATGATTCAACAGTAAACTCCACATAGAGGCTCGGAAGCAGCCAGTAAAAAGTTTTATTGTTGAGAACCATTATTGATGAAGGGGGAGGGGGAGGTTTGATGTTCTCATCAGCAGATAAATTACAGGAGGAAAAGCACAACACAGCTGTAAGTACATGTAAATAAGGCGAAGCCACTTGTCATCTGAATTAAGCTGGAGCATCGGGTTGTTTTCTGATTGGAACACTGCTTATTTTTATACACAGCGTATTATTACACGTCATGGACCCACTTATCTTGGTACGCACATACGCAGGTCCAATGAATTTCTGATCTGTTGTTCGTTTACCCTGCTGCAGGTGGAAAGGGTGGGGGTGGCCTTTATGGCTCAAGCCCCAAACCGTAATGGCAACTTGATCACCCCCTCTCCTCCCCCCACCAGTTTCTTCAGTGAAACCAATCAAGGTTCTGTGGAAACACTTTAATCTACATGTCCATTAGGAAGGGCCCTTTGCCACTGTGCTCATGAATCCTCATGAGTTATGTATCCGGATGTATCGTGCTGGTAGGTAGGCTACTTTGGGAAAGCCAGTGACCTCCGTTAGTCTGTCAGTAAGGCATTGTTATCTCGTTGGTCCTTCTAGCTAAAGCAGAATATTAGAAAGCTTTTTAAGACACTATTAACATGGATTTTATGAGCTATTTTAAGACTGCACCACCCAGTGACTCGGTTTCAGCATCCACCAGTAAACCGCTGGATGTAGTTTCACAGCTATCTGAGCTTGGTAAAACTGGATTAGAGGAACTGCACAAACCAGGCGGGGTGTTCTGATGAGGACTTTTTATACCCATTTCCCCTTCGTACTGTGCAACCCCATGTTGCATATGGGCGGATCAAGCAGGCCTGGCAGACGTCTTGCACTCCTACCTTAGTTCAGTCTCCACAAATGAGCTTTTTTAGCTTTTCAGGCTTAGTTTTGGCCAACCCATAAAGGTAATTATTATTAGTTTACATTTTTTTCTGATCAAATCTGCCCAATCACTCTCATACATTTAAAAGAGTTTGCCACAGGTGAAATGGGGACTAGCAGATCTCTCGCTCAGCCTGCTATTTACTGTGATGCAGATATTTGCTCTTGTTCTTGTTACCTCTAAATTAAAAAGATGCCATTTCTCTGTTCTTGTGGAGTATGTATCAACCGTTCACCTCATTGCAGACACCTGTGGGTCTGGCAAGCTATCAGTGTAGGGCCAGAAGTCACAGCATGATTGACTGCGCATCCCAGAGGATCTTTGCTTGAAAGGGTTTTGAAATGGTCCGCAGCCAAGATGCGCCAGATGAGCTGCAGAGCTGCCAGCGGAAGTCCACAGTGAAACTTCCTGTCTCAAATGTCTGTTCAGTGGTGACATCAGAAATGACTGAATGCACAGTTAGCACATCTGCCTCCTGCTCACCTACGCTTTGTCCTCAGACCCTCCAGGCCAACACACACTTATCATAGCATTCGGTTAGTACAGTTTACTGCATGAAAAACATATTTTCTTTAAAATATTGACATGTGTTATACATGTTCTTTAAATTATTCACAGCTCAGAAGCTATTCTTAGAAGTAAAGATGGTGCCAATAGCTAAGTAGCAAAAGTGATGATAGTCATCAAAAGATCGCAAACCATAAATGTGTTGCTTTATATCATTTTGCCTGATATGGTTTAAAAAAATTAAACTGCAACTTTTTATACTTGCTTCACTATAAAATCCACTTTGATTGCTAAAAGAAACCCTAATATTGTAAGTTGTAAGAAGAATCTGTTGATCTGAAATATGGAAAAGGGAGATTTCTAACGACATGTGATTAGGAATAATTGAACTTTGTAAGACTGGCAAGGGATGTAAGGTAATCCCAAAGAGTTTAGTCAAAATGTCAATGAAAAGGTTTAGTTCTGTGACCACTTTTGTGGGCGTCAAAATCCTAAAACAGGTAAAGAATAACCAACAAGTAACAACAAGTTGAAGAATGCAAGAACTGACAAACATCTTTGTTTAAAAGTTCACTGCATGGAAGTTATTTACCAGATGCTATTAGGAAACTGCTTTTCTTCAAAGATCTGGGAATAATACTTAGCAATTTGTGTAATGCAAAAAGGGCACAGCTTCCCAACATCGAAACATCATCCCATATATGAAGTACGCGGGAGGACGAGACATGAGTTGAGCTTACTTTGCTGCCTTAGAGGATGGACCACCTGCCATCACGAAGGGGAAAATACATTTCCAAGATAAATATCATAGAATAAAATTAGAAAAAACAAAATCATAATTTAAAAAAACAACTTACTAGAACTTTAAAAATTACATGTTAGTGAGAAGTACTAGTGTGTCGATCTGCAGGATTATCTTTTAATTTGAAGATAAAACTAGATTCAGGTTGCTTTGAATTAATTCTTTTTTCCTCCCATTTACTGGATGTTATTTACCTGATTATAAAACCTGTGACATTCATGAACGATCATAAATGAGGGGAAAAATCGTGATCTATATACTTCTCAGTGTTTCATAGGCTTATAAACATCAACAAGATGGTTTGAGGGTACTGCAAAGGGTGGATAAAATTATACATTTTTAAATAGGTTGACTGAGATTTATTTTCAATGGCCAATAAATGGTAATTAATTGGACTATAAAATGCAGCAGTAGCAGATTAACCAGCTACCAGCCCACTCGACTTCGAAAAAAGCCTTTGACAGAGCATCAGTTTTTTCAGTCAAATTTATAAATAATTCCAAAAATAAACCACAGCCTTATTAAGCTTTTGTAGATTCCTTCATACATTGAATTAAATAATAATACTGTCAGTTAAACAACTTAAATTAATGTTACAGGAAATGTAGCAGGAAAATCCATAGACAATCGAATAAAAGTTTAAAATTGAATACATAATCATTAGAAAAAAAGGAATAAAGAATCTATTATATAAGAAAGTCACATTGGTTGCTTGGCAACAGCGGAAAGAAGGAAGGTATGGTCCTACAAACAGTTTTGACATTGTGTGAGAAATCCGTAAAAAATATCACGTCATTTGTTCATGACGCCTCAGCCAGAGGAAAGTTGAAAATTAAGTGTTTAATTTTACAACAAGATGCAGTAAGATTGCGTTTTGTGCAGAAATCTCGCTAATAAAAGCATAGCTTTTAAGGTAAACAAAACATGGGATGATGTGACAGCGATGCCCTCTGCACCAGCCGAACTAAAAATCAGATTAAAACAGGTAAGCTGTCTTGTATGCGTTAAGAGCTTGTGAAGTTTTTGTTAAGTAAATGTAGAAAAAGAGAAAGTACAGAGATGCCTGAATATGTTAATTAGCCACATGCTTGGTTTCATTTGGAGCTGTTTTAACTGGTTGAAAAACCTCAATGAGGTCATGTAATAACCAAATCCTGATCTACAGACATTTTTGACTTCATGTGTTAATTCAACATGCCAAATCTCATAAATCACAGTTTGATTGGGGGGGAAGAGGGGGTGTATGCTTCATATATACATGTAGATCTTACTCATATTAACTCTTATCTAGCAGCTGCATCCTACCTTAATGTGTATTAGACTTGAGTTGAGTTCAGCAAAAAATTCTTTCACAAAAAGACAACCAACATTTGTGTCTACAAACCCAACTCTACAAACCGTTGACTGCCATTAGTGGATTACAGTCATCAAATGTAGGCCAGTCACCAGTGCTCCTTTTTTGGCAGTATAATTTAAAACTGCTGCCTTATTTTTCTCCTTGTTTTTTAGTTTTATCGACTGTGGACACTCCGATATGACACTTTTGTACCAATAACTGTTTGGGAATGGAGTCGCAACTGCCTTCAATGGTTAGTGTTGTTGGACAAAGAACAGATGACTGGGTACAGGGGCCCCTCAGGGGGCCAGTCAGGTTTCAGCTGGGGACAATGGCCCATACGGACCCGCCCCTAGAACCCCAAATATGGCAGAGGTTTCCCAGCTACCAGCAGAGTCTCTTTAGTAGGCAGTTTTATTAATCCCAGCAAAATGGTCAAATCAGGTGGGTAAAGGCAAAAAGAGGAATTGAAATGAATTGAAAAAGGTACATGCAGCAAGCAGTGATTATGAGATAATTGTATAAGTTCTCATTTTTAACTATTTTCACTTGCCAGAATAAATAAATAAATCTATCAGCTTTGCAGTCATGTTTGAGTTGTTTCAAACTAACCTGTTGCAGGCTGTTTTGGCTGTCAGTAATTGACATTGACAGAACAGAGCATATATTTGACCCACTAACTCCAGCTCAGTCAGAAAGGTGTGAAAAGTTGAATTGTACTGTTGCTGAAATGCAGAACCAATGTGTCAGTCAACTGAGGTCGCTGCCAGCCCGCCCACCCAACCTCAACCTTGCTCTTTGTTCCACATTCAACTGTGGATATGAGCCGTGGGTGAAGGAACCAAATCAGAATTAGCTCTTTTATGAGTATACCAGTGCTGCCAGCTCAAAGTAAACATAACAGACAGCATTGTGCAACGCTGCAAAATATTCAAGGGGAAAGCAAAGATATCCACTAGTCTGCTATATTAGAATTAATTATATTGCATATCTCAGAAGAATCTCATCTGTGGCTTTTCCAGAGCTTCTGCTGGCATGCATCCTCGAACAGGGGTTCTCTGCATTTATCAGCTTGAATAATAATAAGATCCAGCAATAGGTTTAACAAGGTTTAAAGTTATGCTCATGAAAGTTTAAAATTTAAAAACTTTAATGCTGATTTCCTGTACTACAGCATCATTTTATATGATTGTTCGTGACGCAATTCCTATCCTTGGACAGTAACCGAGTAGGTGGAATCAGACGGCAAAACATTTGGCATTTGCACTTGTGCAGAAATCTGTAAACAGAGAAAATGGTGGCGAGTACAAGTGAAATGTATGACGCAAGCATTGCAGAAGGAGAAGCAGTAACCACGGAGCCACGTAAACGGCGTCTTAAAACCTTTCCACTCTGGAACCTGGTTTCAAAACTGATTGCTTACAAACCCCCAAAATGCCGGCTTTGTGTGGATGATACGCTGGTTTAATAAATACTTTTGCATTTAGGCCTGAGCTTGTCTTCGTGTGGATGGGGCGTTTGTTGAACATTTGGGTTGTTTGTGTTCCTAGAGCTCATACACATTGAGGGCAGGGTTCATAATTCTTTTCAAAACAAATTCTTGAGTCCCAGCGATTGAAATCAATTCCAGTCCAATGTGTGCAGTGAAAGCAGAAGTAGCCAAGTTCAAAGCTAGTAGTGTATCCAAGTTTAACACCTGGGAGCCCCCGTTGCAGGGGCAGATGTTGCTTAAGTACTTAAGGCTTAGATTAGACTGGGGTAAGGTTCTGAAGTTGTGTCCAGTGCATCCTCTACAAAATTCCATCCATCCGTCCGTCCATCCGTCCGTCCGTCCGTCCATCCATCTATCCGTCCGTCCATCCATCCGTCCATCCATCCATCCATAAAACGCCATCTAGTTTGGAAAAGAGACAGGGAAAGCCAGCTTTGACAAATGGAAAAGTAACCCCCCCCCCCCCTCATTAATGAATCACTTATGAATCTTACAAAACGAGGAATGTGTTACACAATGTGAATTGTTTTCCCCCGTCATCGTTGCTTTAAAAAAAATTATGTTTATACACTTAAGTCAAAACTAATTCCTCACAGAGCTCTTCCTAATAACTGACCACAGAAAACAAACCTGTCACACCGGTAACCAATGAATCAAAAACTGTATATGTTGAAAAAATAAAAAATCCTTGTTCCTGTAAAATAAATCCCTTTAGTCAGTTGCTCTTGGGTCCTCCCAACCTGGGATTTTATTGCAAATATTTGACAAATGTGAAGACAGGTTTTATTTGTATTTGTAGGTGTGTGTGTGTGTGTGTGTGTGTGTGTGTGCGTCCGTGTATATAGTGTATAGTGTGTTTGTTGGTAGATTTACACCATGGGAGTATAAAATTCACTCATCTGCTTCGTGCATGAGTTTTGAACTACAGCCCTCTTGTTTTATTAAAAGAAATGAATTTAGACGTAAAGATTAATCTTGCAAAGCTGCATCGGTCACAAGACTTCCTTCAGTGCTGTCTCTCATCTCTCTTGTTTATTTCCCTTCCTCATGATTTTAAAGCTGTTTGAGCTGATTCAGTGTTGCATAATTTAATCAACGTGGGGATTTAAAACTGTTTCCTTAAGAAGTTCACTTAAATATAAACCAGCGTGTGCTCACCTGCTCTCATCAGCACGACTTTAAGCTGATCAGATAGTTGCAGAATGGAGAAACGGCATCAGTGTGTCTGTGCATTAAGGTGCACTTTGCCTCTTGTGGCACAGGGACAAGTCTGTTTTGTTACTCAAGAAGTACCAGAGATTAAAATTAGATGGCTGAAAATAAGCATCACATGGCTCCTAGGAAGTCTGTCTTGTTAATACAGCAGTGACTAAGACAAAATTGAAGAGTTGGGGTTGTAAAACTCGTCAGACGTCATATTTTGCTCATAGTTTTAACATACATTTACTTCTCTTATGTAGACATTTTGTACAAGCTGCTTCTGCTGATTTCAGCTGCACTTAAACAGCACTTTCGCTACGATTTAGGCTGCTTTACATTCATGTTTGCTCACAACCTTTTTTCGTGCCATTATTTAACAAAAATGAAACAAAAAAGTAAGAATGCACATGGTCAAAACTACGATTCAATAGCCTGCAGATCCATCTTTAACAAGTTATTTCCTGAATGAGTTTATCGGTCTCTGTGATTGTGGCAGCCTGTCTGGCCAATGGCTTCAGATTTGTATTTAAATACTACCGAAATGTCTTTAATACGGACTTTAATACAGCTAATGATTAAATTATCAAGGGTTGATGTTTAGCAGAGCTTGGCTGCAATTTTATTTTCTAAATCCAGTGAAAGTGACAGTAAAGAGGTACTTTGTGTTGCCTCAATTTATTTATTTATCATTTCCTTTACTGCCTTAGATTTATTATCTCAATAATGGTATATTGAAAATAAAGTTTAACATACAGTATACTGGTCTTCTGAGGTTTTGTTTGCCAAGACACAAATAGTTACAAATACTGTTGAAATGTTGTAGTAAATGTTTTTTTTATTTAAATCCATGAGACAAAATCTACGTGCATTCACGGGTTTATTTTACAAAACTGGTGTCTAGTAAAACTCTTAAAATATGCTTTTTATTAAAATCCCCAAACTGCATTGTAATTGCGATTCATGAGTGAGATGTGATGGGTTTAATTTCTTCTGGGAAAATAGTATGTAGTGCTTTTCTCTGATATTTTTTTATTCGTTCAACATACACAAAATGACTGAAGTGGAAAGAAAAAAATAAAACAGAATCATGTAGTTAGTTGTTATCTTTCCCCTGGCAATAATTATAATGAAGAGGTTTTTTTTTATGTGGAACAGAAGAGTACTAGAGTACTCTTCTGTTCCACATAAAAAGGTCAAACAAATCCTAATTGTCCACTCTTTTCAGCTTACTTCATTGTTCATGTTCGTGTTTTTGTTTTTGTAGGATAGAATTATCAGTTATTAATCTTGATTTCATCCCATCAACCTGTGCAACAATAACAATGACTGTTGTTTTTGTTTTTTGTACTTGTGCTTCTTTTCTTTTCTCTCTTTAGACATGCGGCACCCACTGAGACACAGAGTTTCACGGGGACATTCGTATGAAGAGAAACCTACGTGGAACCTGAAGTACTCTGTGTTTGCCGACCATCAGAAGCTGCTTCTTGACGAAGAGAACATGGTGAGAACACTTTTTGTGGTGTCCTTCTCTGTTTAGTGTGACTTTCTTGTCAGTTCTTATTTTTTTCCCCCCATATATATATATATCGTTATTGGGTTATCGAGACAAAGTACACCTTCGATCAGTAAGGATACTTTTCATCAACTTTCTCCACCTTTTAGAACAACAGTTCACTCTTGTTCTTTTCTGTCTTTAATCTCTTCTGAAGTGCTTTAATCACTTTCTTGCTCTCACTGCCTTTCTGTAATTGTATTCATGGTTCATGAGCAGACGTTAGGAGTTTGACGTTATGAAAGAATCAGTATTAAAGTGACATGTAAGTTGTAACAGCTCGTTTATGATATTGCCACTGTAACAAAATGTTTGCCAATGTAATAAATGTGATTTTCCAAAAAACAAATCATGCTTCTAAAGGGCATTGAAAAAGAGAGCTATAGTGAAAACTACAGTGAATGAACAAAAGCTGCATATTAAAATCTTGTATTTCAGCAAATGTGTCACATTTCTCAAGGGCTGCAATGTGACAGCAATAAAACTGAAAGAAGTGACCAGACTCAAGTTTATACTTTTCTGATTATTCACCGTCAACTTCTCATACTCCTTCATTTATTCTTTGGACCCTTGGAGAATAGTGTACAGTCTGTGCAGCTCATCTCTTTTATCAGCATCCCTGTTCACACCTGGCACTAGAATATGTGCCTATGTGCATCTCGAGTGAACACTTGTGATTGGATATGTATTTCCAAATCTAAAAGCAAAGAAACATGCATGCTGTACCTCACACGGCTCTCACACAGGGCATGGGCAAAAACAACAAGATGCTTTTAAGCTTCTGTGAATAGTTAAAACTTGACCAATGAATCCACTTCAGCAAACTGTTCTAGTATTTATATTTAGTCAGGCACAATAAGCTTTGCTTCTAACTGCTGAAATGAAATGAGTAATTACATCCATTATTTAAGTAAAACGTAATGTAACAGAGTGAAGCCATATCTCGCCTGCCTCCTGAGTTCTGTATTTTTGTTCAGGTAACGCTTTGACAGAGAATTAAATGCGTGTCCTTCTTCAACACAGCAATCCTCTGTCTCCATCTTTCCCTTTCCTCTGCATCCTCTTCTCTCACACCAGCTAACTTCATGTGCTCTTCCACTACAACCATGAATAGACTTTCCTCCTGGCTGTTCCAACCTCATCATCCTCATATACATATCCCTCCTGCATGTCCAAACCAAATTATTGAGTGAGGTGCATTGGACTCAGCGACACTAGGTGGCGCTACAAGCCCTTTCACGTTGAAATTCTTCTGGTTAATTGGAACAATTAGTAAACAAATGCAGCAGATTTGAAGCAGACGTAGAAGGAGGACAACCACACGCAAAGATCTGGACGCCAACGATGCAGCAGCTCTGTGCATTTTGTACTTACTAAGTCTGATCGTGTTGCACGTAAGGTGCACACAACTGTGTTGTGGTCATGCCGTGACTGTTGTTATTCCCACTTCCTCAGTCTCGTCTTTTCTGGAAGGGGGAGACCCGGGTCAGTTCAGCTCGGCTAACTGTGGTTTGCGTATACATTCTGGAATATCTCGATTAAGAGCCGCATTATCTGGCTCCAATAGCTCGATTTCGAAAACTCCAGTTTGCTTCAACTACAGTCAGACTAAGGTGTATACATTGCTTTCAAAACTTTGACATCAGTCAAACTAAGGCAATAATTCGACTTTCTCTTAGTGCATGTAAACATACTGACTGGCAAACAAGAAGGGAATCAGAGCTGATCCGTGATGCAGTCCCACCTCCACCTTGAATTTCTCTGTCACACGGGCAGCACTATTTTTGGTATGAAACCATACTGCTGTTCACAAATTACAAAGTAAACATTTGGAAGTATGCAGGAGCATTAAGATTCCTACAATTCCATATTTTATTTGCTGCTCAAATTTGTATTGG
This sequence comes from Xenentodon cancila, assembly GCA_014839995.1. NCBI lineage: Eukaryota > Metazoa > Chordata > Actinopteri > Beloniformes > Belonidae > Xenentodon > Xenentodon cancila. The sequence continues at coordinate 5,466,353 of CM026215.1, read as the reverse complement.
GCCAATTCACTTCATAAGTCCTCTTAAAGTGCTTGACACAAAAACATAGCAAGTTCAGTGGAGGTCAATTAAATACCGTCCAATACTGTCCAGTCTGTTGTAACCGATTTATAATCCTATTCCTTTATAATTGTCTCTTAATTTAAACTGTAATGCTGGTTCAAAAGATTTAAGACTTTTGCACGGTACTCATCATGTGGATTCTCACTAGTTAGTTTTCTGTGCAGAATCTTCTCACATGTAAAAACAGCCCAGTACATGAAGTGTTCTAATGTTCTAAGTGTGCCTAATCTACAGAGATTGTTAAATTCCAGAGACTTACAAATTCATGTGTCATGCATTGTGAAGGCTCTTCGTGCTTAATCTGGAATTAGATGAAGTCTTAAGTGAGATGCGCACCAGATGTTACGGGTTGTATGATCCAAACATAATCTGAAATACTGAGAAAGAGATTATTTACTGGTTCTGTACTAAGAGACAAGATTATTAATGCTTATTAAGGAGTTTTCTCCAGTTATGTTATGTAGTATAAATACGTTGCTATCCAGAGTAAATGTTTCGTTTCCTGATAATAAGTGCCAATGATGTCACAGTAGAGAGTTTTTGTGCCATTATGTACCCTGTATACTATATCTTTCCACCACTCTAAAACTCTTTAATAAACAAAAATATATTGTAATAAGAAATGATAGGATGACATCTTAATCAACATTGTCTAACTTTTCTCCCATTTTTGATACACCATGTTGCATTAATAGTGACCTGATTTTGCTAAATTGTGATATAATGGATGCAGTAACAAATGCACAATCTGTAGTATGGAAAAACAACAGATGGTTTGCTACTTAGGGAATATTTTCTGTTGCACCTGACCTCTCTACCTTGCACATCCCAATATGCATTGCAACTGTACAGCGAAAGCCTCTCAGAGATATCTGAAGCCAGCTTCCGCTTGCTGTGTAGCATAGCTGTTTGTATGGTTGCATACTGCATACTAATACTAACCACTGAACCAGAATGCAGTGTATACTACAGACTTATACTAACCACTGAACCAGAATGCAGTGTATACTGCATACTAATACTAACCACTGAACCAGAATGCAGTGTATACTGCAGACTTATACTAACTACTGAACCAGAATGCAGTGTATACTGCAGACTTATACTAACTACTGAACCAGAATGCAGTGTATACTGCATACTAATACTAACCACTGAACCAGAATGCAGTGTATACTGCAGACTTATACTAACTACTGAACCAGAATGCAGTGTATACTGCATACTAATACTAACCACTGAACCAGAATGCAGTGTATACTGCAGACTTATACTAACCACTGAACCAGAATGCAGTGTATACTGCAGACTTATACTAACTACTGAACCAGAATGCAGTGTATACTGCATACTAATACTAACCACTGAACCAGAATGCAGTGTATACTGCAGACTTATACTAACTACTGAACCAGAATGCAGTGTATACTGCAGACTTATACTAACTACTGAACCAGAATGCAGTGTATACTGCATACTAATACTAACCACTGAACCAGAATGCAGTGTATACTGCAGACTTATACTAACTACTGAACCAGAATGCAGTGTATACTGCATACTAATACTAACCACTGAACCAGAATGCAGTGTATACTGCAGACTTATACTAACCACTGAACCAGAATGCAGTGTATACTGCAGACTTATACTAACCACTGAACCAGAATGCAGTGTATACTGCAGACTTATACTAACTACTGAACCAGAATGCAGTGTATACTGCAGACTTATACTAACTACTGAACCAGAATGCAGTGCATACTGCAGACTTATACTAACTACTGAACCAGAATGCAGTGCATACTGCAGACTTATACTAACCACTGAACCAGAATGCAGTGTATACTGCATACTAATACTAACCACTGAACCAGAATGCAGTGTATACTGCATACCAATACTAACCACTGAACCAGAATGCAGTGTATACTGCAGACTTATACTAACTACTGAACCAGAATGCAGTGTATACTGCATACTAATACTAACCACTGAACCAGAATGCAGTGTATACTGCAGACTTATAATAACCACTGAACCAGAATGCAGTGTATACTGCAGACTTATACTAACTACTGAACCAGAATGCAGTGCATACTGCATACCAATACTAACTACTGAACCAGAATGCAGTGTATACTGCATACTAATACTAACCACTGAACCAGAATGCAGTGTATACTGCATACCAATACTAACTACCGAACCAGAATGCAGTGTATACTGCATACTAATACTAACCACTGAACCAGAATGCAGTGTATACTGCAGACTAATAATAACCACTGAACCAGAATGCAGTGTATACTGCAGACTTATACTAACTACTGAACCAGAATGCAGTGCATACTGCATACCAATACTAACTACTGAACCAGAATGCAGTGTATACTGCATATTAATACTAACCACTGAACCAGAATGCAGTGTATACTGCAGACTTATACTAACCACTGAACCAGAATGCAGTGTATACTGCAGACTTATACTAACTACTGAACCAGAATGCAGTGCATACTGCAGACTTATACTAACCACTGAACCAGAATGCAGTGTATACTGCATACTAATACTAACCACTGAACCAGAATGCAGTGTATACTGCATACCAATACTAACCACTGAACCAGAATGCAGTGTATACTGCAGACTTATACTAACTACTGAACCAGAATGCAGTGTATACTGCATACTAATACTAACCACTGAACCAGAATGCAGTGTATACTGCAGACTTATAATAACCACTGAACCAGAATGCAGTGTATACTGCAGACTTATACTAACTACTGGACCAGAATGCAGTGTATACTGCATACTAATACTAACCACTGAACCAGAATGCAGTGTATACTGCAGACTTATAATAACCACTGAACCAGAATGCAGTGTATACTGCAGACTTATACTAACTACTGGACCAGAATGCAGTGCATACTGCATACCAATACTAACTACTGAACCAGAATGCAGTGTATACTGCATATTAATACTAACCACTGAACCAGAATGCAGTGTATACTGCAGACTTATACTAACCACTGAACCAGAATGCAGTGTATACTGCAGACTTATACTAACTACTGAACCAGAATGCAGTGCATACTGCATACTAATACTAACCACTGAACCAGAATGCTGCAGACTGTATTGTAAGTACAGTACATATCCAATGTCCAGTCTCACTGAAGCTGTTCATGATCTGATAAAGGGAACTCTGAGCCTCGCTGTTACCTTATGTATATGTCCAGTGATATGGTTTCAAATTCTGGATGGACCCTCCCTCCTTGTAGTTTAGGCTTTTGTAAAGATAATTTTACTCTGGAGCATCTGTTAATCCATATGAGAGATTTGAGTTAACCTTTCTCCAGAAATAAGCTGGAATAAACTGGCATAAAGTGGTATCTTCTTTTGAGCCACGTCAACCTATCTCAAGACTTTGGTGGTGTAAAAAAAGGATCATTCTTTTGATATTCTTAATTCAATCAAACTTTTCTGCCTCTCAGTTTTCCCCCAGTCAGACTTTTCATCCTCCCACTTCAGATATCTGTCAGTTGAGTTATTCAAGTGTGTCACATGAGCCACGATAGACTGGAAACATGATTTACAAATTAAGCATTGAAATGCATTTAAATACTAAATAAGGAAACCAAAAATATTTGAAAGATTGGACAGGAATGTTTCTTATTAAATCCAATGTAAAGTCAATGAAAAACAGATGATACAAATTCCTGGTCTGTGAAGCATCAAATGTTTTTTTTCCCTCCACTCTGTCAACATTTCAGAACATCAATGCACTGCGCACTGGATTATAATATTATTAAATAATTTCCTACAGTTATGAAGCTTCAGATACTCTAATCTCAGTTTAAAACCAGTGTTCTCGCAGGTTGGAGAATCTGCACTGTCATTTACATGACACTATGGATTTGTGCAATGAATGATGGTTCAAGTCACAGCTTGTGAAGTTTGGTCGTTGTAGCTCAAACTGGCATTGCGGAGATGTCAGAGAGGGTTCAGGGAGAGCTGACCTACAGTCCCATAAGGCAGGTGAGGAGGAGGCTCACAGCGAGGATCAGAGACGGATAATCAGACAGTCATGGGATCAGAGGAAGTGAGAAAAGATGGACGAGCTGCTGCAACAAGTTGAGAGGTGTGAGGATGTTCGATAAGCCATTATCACTCCAGGTGGACGACATCAGGCCCTCTTCTCACCAGAGCCAGTCTTCTTCCCTTTGTGTTTTTGATCTTTTAGAGCCAAACATTTTCATTGCAAGCGGGAGGCAGATATGGGCTGACACAAACGGATGTGCTGCTAATGTCTGCTCTGTTTTGTTCCGTGGCCACTCTGTTATCAGGGCTTCTACAGCGATTGTGTTGTGTAGGCTCAACACCGCTTTTAACACATGGGCAGAATAACCACAGCAGCACACATAAAGAATGACTGCATTATCACATATAGTTTCTATGAGTTCAACATTCCAGCCTTTCTTATTACTCTGACTTTTCATGCATTTATTCACAATTTTATCCATCTAATTTTTTTAATCTTTTTTTTTTTTTTTTTTTTTTACCCTTATCTCATACAGCAGATCTGTGTCCTGTTTTTGCAGGAGAGGCGCTCTGCGACAAGCAAAGTCCACCTTCTGCGGCGCACCATCAGCGTTCCTGTGGAAACACAATTTCCAGAGCTCCACAGCGAGCTGTCCACTGAGAGCCGTGAGTAGCCTGCGGCTATACCTCTGCAGTGATCACACACACACACACACACACACACACACACACACACACACACACACACACACACACACACACACACACACAAACCCAGATTTACTGGAAATAATCACAGTGAAATCACTGATATGTCACAAATCGAATATTCGAAACATGTTCAGCAGAGAACTTGTTCACATATAAGACCATCGAGGTTGAAATTATTTCTTATGTTCAAATCTGTGTAATTTCAACTAAGCTGAATTTAAATATTGTACAGTATGTAGTTTGTTCAATACAAATATTGTATGGTGAATCTATTCTTAAAGAAACTACTACCCAGATCAAAAAAAAAAAAAAAAAAAAAAATAAATATATATATATATATATATATATATATATATATATATATATATATATATATATATATATATATATATATATATATATTTATAACAACCTTCCATTCCTGACACGTCTGAGATTTATTCCACTACATTTCCACGCCGTGTCCACTAGATGGAGAGCTTGGTGCTTTGCACTGCTGGGCACATCTTAACCACTACAACAGACATTTAAAAAGTTTACTGAGTGTGCTCTTTAAGAGCCAGTGCAAATGCACATAAATAATTAAATGGCACGAAGGAAAAAATTTAAATTAGTGGAAACTTTGAGGGTGAGTTCAAATACCAATTAGAGAGAGACTCAGGACAGGACTGAATGTTTCTGTCATTATTAATGGGAGTAACAAAGTGCACTGAAAATGTCTGAAATTAACTCCCTGAGAAAAAGACTTCAGAGTCAAGCAGTGGCATTCGGTCCTCATCATCTGGTAGGTGACTATCTCATGGGTACACTGTAAAATAAATAAATAAATAAAAAAGTCTTCATACACAGCTTGTACAAAAAAAAACAAAAAAAAAAACTGAGTGAAACAGTGTATGAGACAAAAGCCTCTTTATAAAACACTTGATCACTGTCAAAATACTCACAATTATAACAACAAATATTCTCAACAACTAAATAGTAATACTGCTTCTAAATAAGCAGTATGACGAGTAAAAACTTCCCTTAGATGAATAGGAAAGTCCGGGTTGATCCCCTTAGTTGATGCTTCTGTAAAGACATCAAGGTTTTGACAGTAAAAGAAAAAGCACCATCACCAACCCTCTACAACCCCGACACTTAATGCATTTTTTTATAGTTGTGGCTTTTCCAGGGTTTTCAGCTCTCAGTTCAGCATATGCTGTCCTACTTTTCACTGTTTATGGCTTTAAGCTATAACACTTTAGATAGGATTAAAAAGATTGGTGTAACTGACCAAAGGCTGTTTCATGACGTTTTTGCATCCCTTGTAGTCCAAATGCTTTCCCTCATGTGTGTTTGCTCCGCATTCTTCCTCAGAATGCATAACTAATAATAACTACTAATTGTGTGCTTTTTTGACATTTTTTTTGGCATTATCTTACCACATTTCGTTTCTCAGTAAAGATGGACTCAAAGAACATCTGTTAAGTGCGGCATTTAAGTTTAATTATCAAATTTCTCTCAGCCTTAACAGTCCAGTAATAACTATAATCAGCTGCATGCAGGAACACAAGCAGCCAGTTAAAGACACCAGAGGCTTCTGACCATATGCAGTTTTATTTTTAGTATCTTAGCCTTTATTGGCTTTGCAGTGTTGAGCATGCTCAGTAGTGGCATGCAGTTTTAACTGTTGTTTTCATTTTTCAGGCTGTATAAATTGCTCTCTTAGGATATTCTGTTCTTAAAATGAAAAAGAAAATAAAAATTGACATACAAGAATATGCTTCCCAAAGACTACATCATCATGATGTACTATTTCATCAGGAAAATATTGTAAATTGTCAGTACACACATTGCATTTACCGACCCCCTGAATTAATGTCACATTTCCCAGGGCATTGATTCTGATCATTTACTGACTGAATAATTCTATTGCACCCATCATCGGCTGATCACATGGTTCATTTCCACATCTGTGCATTTGAGGCCCACAAGCACAGTTTTTACCCTCCTGATAACTACTCACTGCACTCACAACTGACTCATACATGACTGTTTTACATGTGGGATGTGCCTGAAGTGGCATGCTTTTTAGCCATTATGCTATGGTGTCACGTTAGGTGTTTCAGATCAGTGGGCATTTATTCTGAAAACAATGTGACGGTTGACCGCCGAAAAGTTAAAATAGAAGAAATCACCTTATCCATTGAAGCATGAAAAGTGTTGGTATTTGGCACAGTGGAGGCTTTAAGGGAGAAATTCATCGATCTATAAATTGTTCTGTAAATGGTGATCAGGTGAAACTATTTCTTTTTCTTTTTTTTTTAACTCACATCAGAAAAGGTTGAGATGAAAAATGCAAATAAAAAAATAAATAGTGATTATTACGTTGACTTTGCAGTTAATATAAACGTGCATATATATTTCCATTTTTGCATTTAAGGTCTGCGACACCTTCTAAAGTAAGCTGGGCCGATTCAGTTTTTACCACATTAACCCTTAGAACACTAAAGCTGCTTTTTTCCATTGCTACCATTCACATTAATACCATTATGAATAAAAAATAACAGAAAAGACTGTTTAAATATTGAGTTATGTGCTTTAAGTAAAAAAAACAAAAAAACAAAAGCTGCATAAAATGAATCATAACTTTGACTAGACAACATATAAAAAAAAAATCAAAAGCCATTTTGTGAAGCCAGAAGATGTTATCTATTAACATTTGACATTTGAATGATATTATTTGTGAATTGCACATTCATTTCCATGGAGATCTATCACCTTCCTGCTGACTTCGCTCAGGACGCTGCTCCTCTTGTGGTCAGATTTGGCTTCATTGAAGTTTTCTAGGTCTTCATGTCTCTGCTCAGCAACCGCAAAAACATCCACCAACTCGTGGTTTTTCTTCAAACGAATACACCATCCTTTTTGCTCTGAAATGTGCTCTATATCTCTCCTTGATTTTCTGAAAGCCATATTGATCATTTTTGAGGTCGTTGTCCATAATTCTATGGGGAGGCAATGTTTTGTTTTCTGGTGTATTTCCTATCCACAGTTTCTTTAAAAATGTACCTTTTGTAATAATGCCATTCCCTTTCACAACATTTGCAAAGCATTCTGGCACCGGAGAGACTAACAAGAAGCCTTTTAGTTGTCCATTTTTCACATTCATCCTGCACCCTGTGTCTTGAAGTGTGTAATTGTTGCCACATTTTCCCTTTTTTAAAATTCTCCACATATTCTCTGAGAGAGGTCAGGACTGCAGGCGGAGTAGTCGAGTACCAGCACCGTCCTGTTTCTTAGCCATGCCTTCGCAATGTGTGCAGAATGTGTTTTGCATTGTCTTGCTGAAAATGCATGAATGTCCCAGGAAAATATGCCAAATCTGATTGTACTCTTCTGCTTTAAAGTTGTCATCACAGAAGTGTAAAGACGCTTCATTAAGGGCACTGAGGCATCTCCTTACCACAACCAGATCCTGGCTTTTGCAGTTGCTGATAACAATGTAGGCTGTACATAATACATGTTTTCATCGTGTGATGGTCCATCTCAGGTGCACCCACACCCAGAGACATTAGTGATGCCTCCAGTCTTGTTAACAAGTGGCATTTGTAAACTTAACTCCATATTGCGGTGCTTGGAAAAGAAAGAAAAAAACAACCTCTTGCCTGCAGAGTTATATTAGCTATTGCTCTTGATGCAGTATCATCTGTAGGCCAGGAGATCAGTGCTGTCCATCTCAATCATACACTAAACTGGCAACACATTTGATTTATCGTTTAATGATATTATGCATTGTGGAAGAAAAAAACATCCAAATCCCTTCCAAGCTTTATTTTTTTTAACACTGAAAAGTTATTTTTTTCATGTATTTGTCATCCACGTGGGGAGCTTTCATTCCAGGCATTCGTGGAAACTGCTGTTGAAGCAAATCATTTCAATCACATGTTGACATCATTTTCTTCTCTCGTTTCCATACTAGAACTGACTTGTCTGCCTTGTACCAGATTTTTTGTTTGTTTGGAATATATTGCATGTATGAAATACAAGAGTTTGTGTAGTTTAAAAAAAAAAACTAAAACTAAAATATCCATTTTGCTCCAACTTCTCTGACTTGGGGTTGATGAATTTCATTGTAAATAATAAAGAACGACAAGCTGCAATCTAAGGATGCTGCTACACATCCACCCACGTGTAATATTTAGCCTCTGGTGCAATGTAAGAACATACATTGTTAAAGAAGTGTCCCTTTTGTGCTGAATATACACTCTTTATAATGCAAGAAAAATGTGTAAGTTTCAAACTGATCAAAGTGGAAACACTGTGCGACCACAACCCCCTCCGCCCAGATCTGCCTCTTTCCATGTGGAAAGTGCCCCGCTGTCTCCTCCCTCCCATCCTGCACTCTGTTCTCACTCCCTGCTCTCCGGAGAGGGGCTCAGTCAGATGTAAGTCAGCGGCAGAAGCCTGCGCTGAGTTGGCAGGCTGCAGGGGCCAGACCAGAGCCAGCAGCTCTGACTGGAGGGGCAGCAGAGGAGAGACGGGCAGAAGCAGATGACGTAAAAAAAAAAAAAAAAAAACAACAACAAAAAAAAAAACCAGTACATGACGCAGTGTTTGCAGTTCAGTTGTCGACGTATCTTTGCCTCAGTCAGGATATGGCTGTGCTGATCTGGGAGTTCATCGGGCTTTGAATTTAACATGGACCCAGACACCAGCGCTCATCAAGTGGCTCAGAATGGTAAGTGAGATCTGAAGCGGAGGGAAGGATGAGAAATTATGGAGGCGATACCATGGAAAAAGTTCATGGAGTAAGGTAGTGAGTAAGGAAGTCGTCATATGCTTATTTTGCTCTTAAACTATTGACTTCTTGTGCCTCTGTGGTCAGTCATGAAAGGGACTTCAGTCTGGGCTGTTGGGTAAGGGGGTAAGGGGTTAAGGGGTGACGACTGTTACATGGCAAAGTGATGAAATCACCCGGCTCTAAGAGCCTTTTCCTCATAACTCTTACAAACTTTTGGCTTCTGTAAGAGTTCAGAAAACGGTCCTTATAATGGATTATATCTGGTCTGTTTTGGGTTTGAGCCTTATGAAACAGGAAGCTCGCCTTTTTGTATTTGAAAAGAATAATTAGCATACACGAGGGCCGTGGGTGTGCGGCTTTCTACCCAAATGCAGCACTAACATTTGACGGTTATGTGAGTCTCTGTGTGTGTTTGCAGGCTTGTACGGTGCTCGCAGCATGTGGGTGTTTGTGTTAGAGACCCAAAGCAGCACGAAGGAATGAAAGTGGGATACAGCGGAGGGAGAGACAGAAAGAGAGAGAGAGAGTTATGTACACAGATAAATCAAGGGGGATCTAGACTTCTCTGATGGCCGGTGAGCGCTCACTCTTCCTTTTTCCTCCTAATTTTATGCTACCTCTTTTTCTTCTTTGCTGCAATATTCAAGCCTATATTAAATAGGTAAAAGGCAAAAAAGTATTAACTGGGCCAGAGAAGATGTTTTGTCTTCATGGCCAACGGGAAGGACTCTTGTGCGCTGCTGATGAAGATTGTGGTTTAGAGAATGAGTCAACAGAGAGCATATTTCCAAGAGGCCATAGTTTCTGTTTGCCAGCGTCAAAACTGCATCGCTGTATGTGCTGGGCTGTCTGCCACAGCAGAGGAGTCACATAGACAAGACAAAACGGGAACTGCAGAACAAAACTTCAGGCAGAACTTCAACCATTGTATCTGTCTCTTGAGATAAAAAACAGTCCAACGCAGCTAAGTCTGAACACAGAGCTTTTCCACACCTTCACACTAAAGTTTCCTGACTTAAATTGTCATGCACCGATGATTTTCAGCCTACTTTTGACCAGTCAGCCTTTTATTTCCCAGTGCCTGCAGTTACAGAACTCTTCTGAAGGTTTAATATAAATAGAAAACAGCGCACAGAAAGGGCAATAATCTGATATCGTCCGATTACATTCTTACCTCAGACTTGCAGGCCAGAGAGAGGGTTCACGCTTTCTCAGGCTTGCAGGTGTCAGTTTTCACTCTCTCTCTCACCACACACACACACACACACACACACATTATTGCTGATGTGTGTAGCAAATAAAAAAACAGATCCTTGCTTTGCTTTTCCATATGCACATTGTTGTCATATATTACCTATTACTTTTTGCATTTAAAGCAGATGTCAGTCTGCTATTTGCATTTAGCTGACTGTTAGAACACTGAAATGTCACTGCATATACCTGCTGCTCTATTTCCTGTTTCTATCTACAGAAAGCAGAGAACTGCTGATACTGGACGTCCTCTGTCACCTTATCTGACTAATCAGAAGCGGCGCTGCCACCAAGCACAGTCTAACATCTAACTGCTCACAGGAATAATTGTTTTCCCGCATAAAATTTAAACAATGTTATTCTGACAGGCAAAATTTAGTTTTTTTAATGTTTTTTGTCTCTTTTTTTTCATGTGAAGATGCAAATTCAATCTCAACATTGTGTGACTTCTTTTGCCATGTAATTAGTCATTTAAGCAAAATAAAAAAAAAATAAAAAAACAATCATGTGGGCAATACTAAGTATCCCAGTTAACAGCTTTTAGATCCACCCTTAGCAGCAATAACTGAACGTAGCTGTTTTCTTTATGACTTAATAAGTCTGCCACATGGTTTTAAAGGAATATGGTCCCATTTTTTTTAACTTGATTTCTTTCTTGTGGCTTCTAATGGCTCTTGTGACACCCTCCCACAGTGTTTCACTTGGGTTGAGGTCTTAACTTTGAAAAAGAGCATCTAAAACCTTGATTCTTTAATCCTTTCAGTCATTCACATGTAGTTTTTCTGCTGTGCCTCAGATTATTGTCCTGTTGCATGACCCATTTTTGATCAAGCTTTAGCTGTCACACAGATGGCCTCATTTTTAACGTCTAGAATAGGAGTGATATAGAGACGAGTTCATGGTCAAATCAGTGACTGCAAGGTGCCCAGATAATTTTTCCAGAAAAACAACCCCAGATCATCACTCCTGTTCTGACCTAACTTGGCCATCATTTTGACACATTTCTGCTAAAATGCTTTTTGGTTTTTGCAAAAAGTCAAACAACTCCGCTTTTGGTGGGCAGCACGGTGGCTTAGTGGTTAGCACTGTTGCCTCACAGCAAGAAGGTTCCCGGTTCAATTCCCGGCCCGGTGGGTCTTTCTGTGTGGAGTTTGCATGTTCTCCCCGTGCTTGCGTGGGTTCCCTCCGGGTACTCCGGCTTCCTCCCACAGTCCAAAAACATGCAGGGTAGGTTAATTGATCATTCTAAAATTCTCCCTAGGTGTGAATGTGAGTGTGATTGGTTGTTTGTATGTGGCCCTGGATGGACTGGCGACCTGTCCGGGGTGTACCCCTGCCTTTCGCCTGATATGCGTCGGGATAGGCTCCGACAGACCCCCGTGACCCGGAAACGGATTAAGCGGGTATAGATAATGGATGGATGGAACTCCGCATTTGTCCATTGTTCCAGAGGTCTTGTGGCTTGGTCAGATGCCATTGTGCCATCACGTTTCTTTTAGATAAGAGGCTTTTTACTTTGCAACACATCCAAGCAATCTGTACTTATTTGGTCTTCTTCAGCTTGGTCTTTCATGAACTTTGACATTTAACCAGTGAGGCCTGTGCAGCATCTGAGATGCAGCTCTTGGGTCTTTCTATTTCTTTGACCTTTTTTTCTGACCTATTGTGTTCTGACCTTGGGGTAAATGTGCATGTCCATGTCATCAAGGGGTGATAATTACACTCATGCACCTTATAAATAATAATGGAGCAGTGAAAAACGTTATACAGTGTCTGTTTGAGGGTTTGAGGTTTTTTTTGAAGGGGAGTTGACTTCAACTGCCAACATGAATAGGCGGAAAGTCATTATAAGCAATTATAACAACAATTTGTAGGAAAGGTTAGTTCAATTAGATGTTTACTCTTTTTTTTAGTCTCTTTTTTTACTTGTACGTGCATACCTTGTAAGTATAGATAATAAATTGCATTTCCGGTGGTTTGGTGTGGATAGAATTCTTTACAGAGATGAAATGCTAATGTAGATGCAGATCAGATTTGTTTTGAAACAGGATCATCGTAGATTAAATTTGAACTTTTTTGGATTAAGTCTAAGTTTATATGTAATACATCCATACAGTGTTAAACATTTTGTGTCAATTTCTAAAGATACCTCAAAAGACTTCTCTTGTGTGACATCAATGTAGAAATTCCACTTCTGACCACATGGGGGCATCTCTGCTGTGGTGACAGAAGAGCCACTAACGAAAATATGCCGTTGAGTGGGGGCAGTTCGGCACATCTTGTCAAACCGCTTTGTCCCAGTAGAGGTAGACTTCATTGTTTTTTGACTTAGGGGCTTACGTATAAAATGTATGCTGTTCTGTCCCATGTGGTCAGAGGTGGTATTGCTACACAGAGTGGTGTCAATATTAATGCCTTTACTATTGTACAGCCACCGTCAAGTTATTTGATCATCTACAGTTGTTGCAAGTTTGACAAACTCTACTTTAAGAACGGGAAGTCTCAGCCTTTTTCTTTAGCAAAAACGATGTTCAGTGAAGCCAAAACACGCCAACAAGGTCTTTTCTTCATCTCTTTTCATTGTCTGTTAAAAAACAGGGATGTTTATCTATGTTATTTGCCTATAATTCACTATATTTTCTAGTTGGTTTTCCATTTCCTTGAATATGCAACAAAAATGCTGACCACAGAAATGTGTTGGTCAACATAATGACTTCCATCGGCTTCTCTGTGATGGATTTAGCCTCGTCAGTGTCCCAGTGAAACATCTAATTGTGTTGAAAGGTTCCTGCTAAAGTAACCTGTTTTTTGCACCTCCAAAACCTGTGTGAAGTCACTATACTTTGAAATCTTTTCCAATACCCTATGGTCTTGTTTTCCTCACGTTCATATTTCCATCCCATAAAATGCTAGTATTGCAAAAGCTGCACATAGCTGTGGGTATCACACTTTTCCATTTTTCCGAAGCCATAGTAGTTGTGGTGGAGTTTCTGACATGCAAGTGATTCCATCTACTGTTCTATGTTACAGAAGCATGGGAGGAGGTTTCAGAGGGGACAGAAATAAAGGGCAGGCAAAAAAAAGTCCATATTCATGGCCTTCATTGACATGTAAATAGGTCTGCATGTTTTTGTCCTACATGAGAAAGGTTGCGTGCTCGAGTACCAGAGAAAAAAAACAAAGGGACATTTTTAGTGTGAGTGTGTGTTTTAACTCGTGTTAGATAGAACTTTTATTCAGCAGGGGGATTAAACCAGCTGAGATTCCTTTGAGCACTTTTATGAAAAACAAGGGGCTGTTCTCTTCTTCTCTTATATAAGTGAATTAGGGTTTCTCACTGTGCTTCTAAAATTCCCAGATATTATTCAGATGAAACTCTTGTTTTATCGCTGAGAGTGCTGCAAGGCTATGTCATCTAGAATGTTCCGCCTTTGATAAAAGATTTATTTTGGCTTGCTTTGTCATGTGCTTTGCCAGTCTTGAGCTGGGTGCTCCAGTGTGCACAAATGTAAGAACCCTGTGTCATGTTAGAAGGTGTGATCTAGTTTTGCACCAGGGCTCATGGTCATTCTATTGTTGTGAGCAAATAACCTTCCCCAAAGGAGGTTTTTTGCTTTCCCTAAAGAGTTTAGAGGCTGATTTTAATGTGATATTTAGTCTGTCTTGTGTCTGTCTTTAAACATTTTTGCTTACAGAATCAAGGACTGTGAGTTGTGCCTGTGTGGGTTTCTGTACACACATGTCTCCTCTTTGGGAGAAGCAGATTGAAAACCATTTGTTGGAGAGGCATTTTTCACAATGGGGGGGGGGGGTCATTGTGGCTCTTTCAACAGTTTTAAAGGATTATTTCAAAATGTCTGGCTGTGTTTAAGGTTTTGGGTTAAGACGGTGAGGAGAAACCAGAATCTGAGTCACTTTATCGTCATTGTAACACGCGCAATGAAATCGAGCGCAAAACCTCAAAAAGTGCAAGATCAGTAAAAGCTATTCAAATATTTGTAAAATGTGCTCATAAAAGTAGGACATAAAAATAATAAATTAAAATGTACAGTGAAATCCACATTTGGTTGGAAGAAAAGATATGCAATAATCTTATTGCACATTGATTTGAACATCATGTTTTGGCATTTACAGCTAATGCAGCGATAAAAGCTGTTTTTGAGTCTATTTGTCCTCATTTTAAAGGATCTGTATTGTGGGTCTGATGGTAACAGTTCAAACATTGAGTGACCTGAGTGGGATGTGTCCTTTATGATATTACAGGCTTTCTTGAGGCAGCGGGAACTGTTTAGGTCATCCTGCGTGGGGAGATGGCACTCAGTTATTTCCTCAGCATTCTTAATGACACGCTGAGGACTTCTCTTATGTGCAAAGGTTCAGCTAGAAAACCACACAGAGACAGGAAGTGAGGATGCTCTCTCTGGAGCAGTAGAAAGTCCCCGGCAGCGTCTGGGTGACCCTGAGACCCACAGTCTCTGCTGGTCCTTCTTTCTGTGGTGTTCAGATCAGGTCTTCCTCAAGAGGCAGAAATCTGTCATCCTCTCTACGCAGTCCCCACTGGCGATCATGGGTGGAATACCTGTTTTTACTTTCCTGAAATCAACAAATATTTCTATGTTTAGGAGCAGTTTGTTGTCTCTGCACCACACTGACATCTGCTTTATCTCGTCCCAGTCGGTGGATACCCCCCCCCTGAGATGCGCGCCACCACTGTGGTGTCAACTGCAAATTTAACAAAAGTGTTGCTGGAGTGGACAGCGGTGCAGTCATAGGTATAATAGGTATAGAGCAGGGGGCTCAGCCCCCAGCCCCAAGGGGAGCCAGTGCTGAGGGGTGAGCTGTGGAAATGTGTTATCCTTTGTGTGCATCCTGACAGGAAGTATTGGAAATGTAAATACTCTACAAAGAGGAGTTGGGCATAGCGCTCCTGCTGCTCCATGTGGATCAGTGGAGTGTGAAGAGCTGTGGCTATAGCATCCTCCGTAGCCCGATTTGTGCTATATGCAAACTGATGTGGGTCAAAGGTGGCGGGTAGGAATGTATTTAATCACAACATGGGTGAGAGCTAAAGGCCAGTAGTCAGGGCACAATGATCACAAACTCCAGACAGAGTGGAAGAGCAGACAGGGATAGGGACTGATGAAGAAGGTTGTGAAGATCCCAGCCAACTGGTCTGCACAGTTCTTTAGCAGGTGTCCCAAGATGCGGTCAGGCCCCACAGCTTTCCTCGGGTTCCTGGTTAATGTTTTTTAAGCAAATGACTACCTTACTGCCACAGCATGGAACTTGTTCCACTCAGGCTCAACATCTCCCGGCTCCCGCGGTACGTCGCTGAAGCTATGCTGGAGATGGGGAGTTGAAGTTCTTTCTGACAAGGGACTCCAACAGACAATTCACAGCAGACGCGCACGCAATGTTTGGGCTTACCAGGTCTGACTGGCATCCTCCCGCGCCATTAGTACCACTCACCAGGTGGTGATGAGCTGACAGCACTTCTCCTCTCTTCATCCAAGTGTTCAAGACATTCCCGGCGGGAGTCTTTATGTGTGGAGTTTGCATGTTCTCTCCGTGCTTGCGTGGGTTCCCTCCGGGTACTCCGGCTCCCTCCTACAGTCCAAAAACATGCGTGTTATTTGATACTTCTAAATTGTCTGTAGGTGTAAGTGCGAGCATGTGTGGTTGTTTGTGTTTGTATGCGGCCCTGTGATGGACTGGCGACCTGTCCAGGGTGGACCCCTGCCTCTCTCCTGTAATGAGTCGGTATAGGCTCCGGCAGACCCCCGTCACCCTGCAAAGGATAAAGCGGGTATAGAAAATGGATGGATGGATGGGTGTGATCTTTAGATTGAGTTTAGTTAGTTGATTGCATTCATACTTGCCACAGTGGCTGGCTGCCACTGATGGATTTTGGGTCCATTGTTATGTTTTTCTTTATGTTTCTGAATATAGATGGAAAAAAATCTTCTAACCACACATTTGCTGGCTGGTGGCCACACAAGAGGACCGACACATTTGCATTATTTAGAATAAAAGCAAATGATTGAAAAGAAACAGCTGGAAATACTGTTGAACAGAAAGAGGGACAGAGACAGACAGAAGACATTAACTTGTTTATGTTTCCAGTGTTTGGATGCTTTCATGACCAGCTTCAGAGAGGTCTGGAACATGTTTGGTTGACAGAACATATTTTATAAAATGTTTTACTGATCACTTCCATACATGTCACAAGGGCTGTAGTTTTGAAGTGTTCTGTTCTCAAGTATGATGGAAGTATGAATTCTGGTAGGAATCTGTAAGGAACTCAAGGCAGAAACAGATGTGGGTTCTGGTAAATTTTCAATCCCTTTGCAAATTAAGTCAAACCAGTGGTACTTTAAGAGCGGTTGCTTTGTTTAAAACACATTATTGCATTTGGAAAAACACTAAAGTAAATATAAATGGGTCTGAAGTCATTGCAGTTTTTTCACAAGTTACAGTTGGGTTATTTATATTAAGTGTTTTGAAGGAGACAAAATACAGAAACAAATACCACAAACATGTCTTTTTTACAGATGAGTGATCTGCTGAGTGAGATTTGTTTTTCCTTCTTTGTCTCCCACAATGTGTAATTAAGCCTTTCGAAGTTACAGGACCTCTATATAGCAATTGGAAAATAAATTCAACTTTCAGACAATCTTATAATGCCGACTGTCAAAGAAATTTAGCGCCACTACTGGGTCAAAACAGGTGGGGCCCTTATAAGTGTAACTTTTTAGCTCTACACCCCCCAAATTACACATTTAGCACTCTGGTGTATTGCTTTGATAAAATTCAGGTCAGATTTCCCTTTGAATTACATTTCAACTATACGTAAAATTTCCAACTTTCCTTTTATTGTCCCAGTGCAGACTTCCAGTTTTAAATGTTGTTTTAGTGTGCCAGCAATCAGGAAACCCTGGAGGACTGCAAGGCTGTGATCAGGCTGCCGCTTAGCCAAGGTCCATCGCGACCCTTCCAGGCTGACTCAGGCCCTGTGGGGCGTGTCTGTTTGTCCAAATAACAACATAAATCCTCAATAAAATAAGATTAACCATGCACTGTTGGGTCTTAAGTCACAGTTCAGAAGTCAAGATAGTGGTAAGTAGCTACGGTTATGACAGCTCGCTACTGACTCTGCTTGTTGCCAGTCGAAAGGCTGTGCCCCTAATAATGCATGCATTTGTGTTTTTATATATTTTTACATGATATGGTACATGAAAAATCCCCATTTTTCTCACTTTGTGAACAATTCTGTTTGGATTTATGCAACAGTGAAAGTTATAATATTGTATATGCAAATGCTCATTTTTATACATTTAAAAAATAAACATAAAAGAGCACAAGAGAGTGCAAACTAAAAGATCTGCAGGCGCAGAGTACACAAAACATGCAACGCAAGAAAGTTCATTAAAGACTTAAAACTAGTCTGGTGATGGCAGATATAAATATCTCTTTAAAAGCAGCGCTAAACTACAGACACGGAGAACAGACCTGTAGCCAGCAGCTACAGTGGCATCATGTGACTCCATGTGGCTCCATTTGTCAGAAAACCTCCCTGATTGGAGTCTGTCAGTCCACAGAGCTCCGCTGTAGAGGGAGGACGTGTGGAAAATATTTCACTCGCTGAAGTGTGTAAAAAGATTATACCAGACAAAAGATAGATATGCACAATTGTAGCGATCATGTTTCATAGAAGTTAAGAATGTTAACACTGTGTGGAATAGGATTGTTTTATTCATTTATGTATCCACAGCACGTTTTGGTGATATTGCGTGATGTGTTGCTAACATGAAGTAAATCTTTTGTAAATGTGCCACACTGAGTAGTGTGCTCAGGAATGAGATAAGGAAAACGAGATGGAAAATATTGACTGGGTGAGCTAAAAGGCATCTCCTGCATTTAGAGGGCGTGTGCATGCTGCTTGGGCCTTTTTCCTCTAATCAAATTCTAATGACTAGGATGCAAGAAACTCAAGACAAACAGGTTTTTGCTGATCTTTTGTTTATTCTTCCTTATTGTTTGTATGGCTTACTCAATTGCCATTCCTTCAAATCCACCAGTGTTTATTTCACTGCCAGTGCCGGTGGGAAAATGCAGCTATTTGAGCCTGAAATTAGAGCTTTGCAGAACCAGCAACAGAAAACTTCACACATAAACTCTGATATAAAGTATATTATTGTTTTAACTCCGTTGTTTCCATCATTACATTTGAGGAACGCCAAAGCTATGAGCTGTATGTCCCTCCATCTATCCATTTTCTGCTGATTATATGGGAGTTCTCAATATCCCAGCTCCATCATCAAAACCAGGGAGACACTACAGTATTCCCAAGCCAATTGAGACCCGTAATTTAGTCAATGAACATCTGCAGAACACATCCCTTAGAAGACGTCAGGCAGGTATCCAGTCCAATACTCAAAGCAGATACTCTACTTTGAGGCTCTCCACTCTGCCTCGAAGGGTTAACCCAACCATCTTTTGAGGAAAAATCGTTTTTAACAGCTTATATTCACGACCCAGTCATTCTTTTGGTCACTAACCACAGGTATTATCATACTGAAGGGCTGCAACATTGATCCACTGGTAAATTGAGATGTTTTCCTTTTAGTTCTGCTCTCTCTTCACTAAAATAGGCTGGTATTGCTATAGACACTGCCCCTTATCACCTATCAGTCTCCCACTCTGATCTATGCTAATCTGTGAACAAGACTTTGAAATACTTGAGGTCATCAACTTCCCAACCTGGAGTGAGGATCTTTTTCTGGCAGACTATGACCCGACTAACATTTCAAATCCATATCTGAAAAGATGTTTGTTCTGTCTAGAACATCATAAACAGACATCGCATGATTGCCCTTGCTTTTTGAGAATATGTAGGTGCGTAGCAGCTGATACCACAGACAGAGTAATTAAGGTTTGATAGCCTGATCGGACCCACATCTAGAAACAAGGTTGCTTCTTAAGTGGCCTTTGCACACAGTTAGTCAGTGCTGTGACCAATCAGAGCAACGGACAAGGTGACATATGTGATGGAAATGAATCATAGGGAGAGTGTGTTGTGTCGAAGAGTACATTTAACATTTGTCGTAGTGTGTTGGCAAAACGGGAAATCTACTTCACAGAACAGAATAATTTGAGTTCGGCTGATGCCAAAACCGATTCAAACGACCCAGAGACTCTCCCTACAAGGAAAGACTGATTTGATTGCCTCCCTATGACTTTTGGTTTTGTTTGTTTTTCTTATCTTACGGTAATGTTGTCTGGAAGCAAATGTGGGCAACTGCTTTCTTGATCCTAAAGTCTTTCTAGACTGCAGCCCCAGCATTTAGCGGTGTGCATGTCAGTCGTAATTGTAACAAGGACGTAATGTTTTAAAATGAATGTACGCTAGTGTGGACGTAGGTTGAGGACCATTGTCACAGATGGAGGTGCTAATTCTCATTCCAGCTGGTTCACACTTGACTGAAACGTCCTCCCCACTAACTGCTGGGGGTTCCGTTTGATGAAGCCAACAGGACCATATAATCGACCATGTGCTTCAGATCATTTATTATTGTGTCTGAAGTTACATCCTAGTCAAAATCCTGAATTGTGAGTATTCTTTTTTGTTTGTTTTTCTTTCTCCTGTGACATTCAGCAGGACTTTCAAAGGCAAGGCAAGTTTATTTATATAGCACAACTCCACAGCAAGGTGATTCAAAGTGCTTTACAGAGACATTAAAACATCCCATAAATAAAAAGCATGATTTTAACATGAGAAAGAAGAAAGAAAGAAGAAAGAAGAAAGAAAGAAGAGAAAGAAAAGAAGAAAAAAAAGAAAGAAAGAAAGAGAAAGAAAGAAAGAAGAAAGAAGAAAAGAAAGACAAGAAAGAAAGAAAGATAAGAAAGAAAGAAGCAGAAAGAAAAGAACTAAGAAAGAAAGAAAGAAGAAGAAGAAAGAAAGAAAGAAAGAAAGAAAGAAAGAAAGAAAGAGAAAGAAAACAGATCAAATCAGTGGTTAAATTGTAATCAAGTTTTGAAACTTAAGCTTAAAAGTAAAACGGTGCAGATTTGTGTCTTTATTCAAATGCAGCTGAGAACAGGTGAGTCTTCAACCTGGAATTAAATAAACTGGATGTTTCAGCTGATCTGAGACTTTCTGGGAGTTTGTTCCAGACATGTGGAGCAGAGAAGCTGAAGGAAGCTTCTCCATGTCTGGTTCTGACTCTGGGAACTGATATAAACTGGATCCAGATGACCTGAGGGGTCTGGAAGGTTCCTACTGGCTCAGGAGGTCACTGATGTACTTTGGTCCTAAACCATTCAGAGCTTTATAGACCAGCATCAGAACTTTAAAGTTCATCCAGCCGGTGTAAAGACCTCAGAGTTGGACTGATGTGGTCCACTTTGTTGGTCTTAGTGAGGACTCGAGCAGCAGAGTTCTGAATGAGCTGCAGATGATTTTTTTAGGTAGACCTGTGAAGATGCTGTTACAAAGGACTGTAAGTAAAAGGAAAGTCTTTACAGATGGGGCAGGAGCCTGTGAGGCACAAAATAGATTCTAACGTATAGAGTATGTTGTGACAGGTTCTATTTTAAAGTAAGCCACAGTGGTTTTTTGCAAATCTGGATAGGTCTTTTTCTATATTTTTTTAAACCCACAAATGAGTTTTTAATGCTTAGAAGCAACCACATTATTTAGGTGACTAAACCTAACCAACCAATGAGCAAATGTGAAGAAAAATGGAGTGATTTTAGACAAAATAAAGTGTAAAAAGTTTACGTTTAGATGATAAAGCCAAGGTCTCCTGTTTTTATGACATCCCCCATTTCATTACAGTTTCAGCCGAAGTTTGGGAACTGTATATTTATAAAACTTGACTTTGTCTAGAAAGTTGAATACACATAAGATGTGTTTAATGGGGACTGCTTTCCTTTTTCCTGGTGAAGTAATTCTTGACCACTAAGATATCTTTAGGTTTTAGATCACCATTGTAATGATCTGCCACACCTCTACAGTCTGTGTAAATCATTGTGTATTAATTCAGCTTCTGAGATCATGTTGCTATGACAACCCATGTTCTGAACGCTGCTTCAGGTGGGAAGAGACGGGTAAGAAACTCAGGGTTTCTTTATGGTGAACCTGCCAGCGAGGAGGATCGCTTCACGGTGTCGGTTACCATGGTAGCAGACTAACCTCACTTGCTGGAATGGAAAACCCAGATTTTCCCCCAGGTCAGGGTTACTCAGAGTTAACATAACCTGCTTTCTGGAACAGACCCCATCTCACTTACAGCCAGAGTCAACATTGGACCTTCACTTTCAACAAAATCCAAACATTTCCTGGATCCATAAATACAAAAAGAGCACCTTTAATAACTCAGAGCTGCAACTTTCCTACTTACCTCAGTTAGTGTGCTTTTTTAGCGGGTCGCAATCAGTTATTTCTCAAAACCTCCATTCATTCTCTTCGCCTATGGAGCTCTTGTTGTAGATTCATAGTAGAGTCCCCTGGAAAAGCTCATCCTTAAAGGAAAACACTGATCAGATCTGAATACAGTCAACAGATGCTGACGTAGAAGGGGTTGAAATGTGGAGTGAGCTACAGTATCAAACAATATTTGAATCAGTGAATAGTAAGAACCTCTGTGTTCTGCCTAATCTCCCACAGCGTGTCATTTATGACAACAGTTATCAGCAAGATTAAGCACACGAGGTTTAGACTTGTTGTTCATTACATGGTTGACAACAAAGAGGTCCAGAGGACATATGAAGAAAGAGGCATGACTGAACTGTAATAAAGATCCTGATGGAATTGGGGACTTGGGAGTTGCATGGTATGCATGTTAGACTGCTGATTCCCAGGATGCCCCTGCTAAAACTTTTTTAGTGAGTGAAATTCCCCTCGCAACCCTTTCACAAAAAGCACTCACCAGTGTGGTAGCAGACTGACCCCACGTGCCACACACAAGTGCCTTTCATCACTAAAATGGCAGATGTTGGTATTCCATGTCCATCCTCTCCTCTGGCTGAAATACACATTCCCCATTCTCTGCCCAAACTCATAAAGGAAATGAGACAAATCGTGAGCCAGACACTGCAATTTGAATCAATATAAGCTGACTGCTTTATGTGATTATTTTCTTCAGGCTCTTCTTTATGCATTAAGTTGAGTCCAGACATTACCAAAGCACTCACTGGAATGGAATAGTGGAACTTGTTCTTAAATCAGATCAGACTGTAGATACACATCCTGTTGTTTTTCTTGCTTTGACAAGAAAACATTGACTCACTTTGCCATCTGCTGTGTATATTCAGCCTTTTTATTATTCATTGTTGCTGTTGTTTCTTAACTCTAGCACAGAAATAACATCTGTGTTTCTTAGTGGTGGAAGATCCTTTTGAAAAGATCCTCCTTGTGCAGATTCACATCCAGCAAACCTTAAAAAAATAATGCACAGACTAAACAACTATGTAATTGTCACCTTTTTCTTTCCCCTAACCTTTTGCAAATTCTTGGTCACAAAAACACAAATTGACTGAGGAAAGCAAACAAAGTGACAATGGGTGAGGGATTAGAGAGGCAGAAAGGGAGCCAGAGTATGATAAAAGAAGAGGTGTGTCAGAGTTGTCTATAGGACCAGGCTGCAGGGCTTCATGTTTTGTCCCTGTGTAAATCTATAGTCTGCATACCAAAGTACTCACTCACTATGTCACATTTGGTTTCTGTCTTTCCCTCCCTTTTCAGTGGTTTTTAGGTGGTACCTGTTTATTGAAATCTTGGTATAATCACTGTTTTGCCAAGCCACCACATGTTGATCTTAAATTTCTAATTTGTTTGGCCTTATGTTTAAAGTTTAACTGACTGAATAGCTCTACTAGTTCAGTACTTGTTATGTATGTTTAGTTGGTAGGTATTCTGTTAAAGCACTATATTTTTTTACTCTTTTTGGAAGTTCTCTGTTGTTGCACTTCTTTATTTCACATTCGTGCATGAAAGCACTCTGCGGTTTACATTTCACCATCTTTTCATTAAATTAATTTGAGGACTTGACCATTTTCTAAAGATTTGGGTTGTGGCTTGTCATTCGGAGTGATGGTGGGTCCTGAAGCTGTACCCATTAAGAAAGACTGGTTTAGACCAGTGTGGAAACCAGCAGTCTCATACAACTTTTATGCCGGATTTTTTGGGATGCCTTTTCCATGTTTTCAGACTTATCTAAAGTGTTGCAATGAAGAACTCTTACCTTACCCCTGGGTCCCGCCAGCCGTTGTGATTCGCAGCCACTGGTCAATGAGAGTTGTCCCACCAGAAGTTCTGTGATGGGTTTTAGACGTTCTCCAGAAGCGACCACTTATTCTTCACTGCTACAGTACATACCAAGTGTATTCCCAGCTGTGGCCAAGGTGTGTCAGTTACAACACGGCATATTGAGTTTCCAGGAAATCATAGCCAAGAATGGGATAGAGAAACACGCAGATCTTAAACATAAAACATCACGAGCAGACTCCAACCTGCACGAAGCACTAGCAGCACAAACACTCCAGTGGGACCTGAAGTTGTCCAAACTTACCTCAGTGGTTCTTCTTCCAGTGGGACCTAGATGTTAGTCATCATTGTAAGTTCATAAAGATTTATATGAGCTGTTTTATTTCTATGCAAAATGAACACGGTGTATCCAAGTCGCGTGAGCTCCATGGTCCAAGATCTAATTTTGGAACTTGGGATTGCCTTGCTTGGCCAGAGCTTCGGCTCTGCTTCTGACTCAAACATCTACAAATGTTCCGTCTCATTCAAGAAAGCTCTATCCGTGATGTTTTTTTCTATATTGTTCTAAAGTAATTACAAAATGATTTAAGGTATTATGGGTGCAAAGCTACTGTAAAGTACCCTAAAAAAATTACAAAAATGACTAGAAAGGGCCATCTGATGTGCACTTTAAGGTTATTGTGCCAAAGTGTGTTTCAGTCTCACTTTATGGCTTTATTGTTCCAAGGCAAGTAACAGAATGGCCCCAGGAGCGTAAAAAGAAGGAAAGAAAGAAAGAAAGAAAGAAAGAAAGAAAGAAAGAAAGAAAGAAAGAAAGAAAGAAAGAAAGAAAGAAAGAAAGAAAGAAAGAAAGAAAGAAAACTTGCATCACTACAAAGACACAGACAAAATCAATCACAACAAGATGTTTAGCTGTAGTTTTATAATTGTGCTTGATTCCCAAGAAACCAAAAAAACCAAAAAAAAAAAAAACACATGAAAGTGATAGAGAGGCAGGTTTTTCCCTTTGTCAACGATGCCACAGACTGCCTGTGTACCGGGACAGTTAGTATCACATTGCCAAGTTGCCCTTCACTATTTTATTCAATTCCGGTGATTTAGCACTGTGTTGCTGTAAGATTGGCCAGCTAAATTAAAGAATTAAGTCTGTATTTTATCCTCAGCGGCCCGTTCGCACATGAGCTTCACAGCAAGATATTTTGTTTATGAGAAATGCTAGAAAGTACGTAAGAGTGCGGTCTGGGTATGTAGCGCAGAAGGGAGGACACGGAGAAGAATGAGCTGTGGGAATCTGTGTTTAGTTTACATTACACTGAGCGTGGTGCATGAAGCCTCATACTTAGCCATAATTATTACTGTTTCTGTTTTGACATCACTGCTACATGTATTTGGGTGCAGTTGCTGAAGTGACACGTGGAGAGCAGTACACACGCCAGCAGAAAATAGTATGAAGCAGGAACAGTCATCACACAGTCCTGTGAATTCTCTCACGGTTATTCTCCTCATATATAACGAGGGAGCGTGCAGCGCAAACCCAGCTATAACTCTGGGGCGAAAAAAGTGTTTTCACACGTAGACTGTAAGCAAAACATCTGTAAAATTTCAGAGTTAATTTTATAGCGTTCTTTTATTTTCACTCGTTGTTTGGCATCGCCACAAAAATATTCTTTTTAGGGTATCAAAATGGCTTTATTGGTAATAGGAAATATTTGTGGTTCAAAGTAAAATACACTTGCAGTCACTGTGATCTAAGGAGAATAGTTGTGGTCTCTGTTGGCTCAGACAGCTTTAATTTTACACATATGTGAGATGGAAACATTAATACAGCATGGAATATCTGTAATTATGTTACTGGTCAATTTCAAAAGAGCTTGGATACTGTTCAAAATCAAAATAAAAACAAAATACAATAATCTGCAAGTCTCCTAAACCCATATTTTGCTCACAATAGAACATAGAAACACACAATCACATGTTTAAACTGAGGAAAAGGAAAGATATTTTGAATTCAGTGTCTCAGAAACTTAGTGAGAGGGTGATTTTTACTCCTGTGTAGCACCACCTGCTTCGTATAACAGTCTGTATCCTTTTGGGAGTTGAGAAAACAAGATGATGGAGGTTTGAGAGAGGACTGTTTTCCCATTCTTATTTGATATAGGTTTAAAGTGTTCTTTGTTGTATTATGTGTTTTAATAATAATCATGTGGTTCAGCATTGTCTTGCTGAAAGATGCAAAGACTTACTTAAAAAAGCTCTAGACAAGAGCATTTGTGGCTCTAAAAGCTGAGTAGACATTTGAGCATCGATTGTTCCTATCCACATTTGCAAGCTGCTTTTATGAGAACCAGACTATTAAACTGAGTGTCATCTCGTCTTTAGTACAGAGGAGTCCATGTTTTTTTTAAAAAACTTTAAATCTTGATTTGTCTGATATCAGGACAGTTTTCCACTTTGCCGTACTCGATTTTGGGCATTTTGGACATTTAAACATTTTGTAATTATGTTCACATATAGCCGCTGCTATGATTGGTAGAGCTTTACCTTGTATTTGTGGTTGAGTATCCCATAATATAATCATACCTGGTTCTAACCCTGTCCTGTCTGACGATCACACACATCTAATACTGATTTCTGGCCTTGTCTTATAGATTTCTACAGATTCTGAAAATCCTTTTGATGATGTTATGTACTGTAGATGATGAGATTATCTCATTTTTTCCCAATTTTTCACCAAGGAACATTATTCTTGAACTGTTTTACAGGCAGTACCCTGCTCTTCTTTACTCCTGAGAGGGTGCTTCTTGAAGATCTTCGTTTATAGTAGTTGTAAGATGTTCCTTCAGGTGCTTCTTTTTAGTACCACTATACTTGACATTTGACTGACTTTTTGCTACCCATGACCCAACTTGTCTGAGACAGGCAGCCATCCAATTAAATCTAATATGTCAATATTTTTCATTATATAGTAAATTAACATTAATTGTTTTCTGTGTTTAAAAAAAAAAAAAAAAAATATATATATATATATATATATATATATATATATATATATATATATATATATATATATATATATATATATATATATATATATATATATATATATATATATATATATATATATATATATATATATCGTGGATGTAGCCTTCAAGGTCAAAATTAATGCAAAAAACCAACAAACTCTCCTGCACTGCCATGGCATATAACATAAGGTAGAATAATGGTGTGATGGTCCAGTCTTGAAAACACTGTCTGTAAGGGCGATGGATAGAACACCTAGTTAGTCTGAGGGATTTCTGTTTTTTATCCTGTAGAAGACTTCAACTGAGGTTGTTTTAAATGTTTTGTACAAAATTTACCTGACTACAGGTTATAAGTAATTAAGTCAGGGAAGATATGAGTTTGTTATAGTTGTCCCATTAAAGAGGAAACATATCCAGTCGTGTACACTTTTTGCAGAAATTCCAGCCTAGAGGCATTATGGGAAGATGACACAGTGTAGCACTGAGATCATCGTATGGTGTTAGTGTGACTAGACGTGGTGAGAAGGGCCAGAAGAAAAGCAGGAGTAGCCAGAGGTGGGGGAGTGATCTACTGTCACTTCTGTGGACAAATGCCTTGCTTGACAAATGTCTGACAAAAGCAGAAACCTGAGAGGACTGATCTTTGGTAAAGGAGGGAAGAGGGGCGTGAGAAAAGATAAGAAAACATCTCAACTAAAGCCTTTTCTACTTTTGGGATATTACCAATATAGATTTGGAATAGTTTTGTGTTATGACCAAAGACTCCGCTTTGCTTTGTTTTCGCTTCTGTCTAAGTTTATGATTATTTAAAGAACCTTGTAACCATTAGTTACCGCATGTTTTGTTCATTCAGGACACATATTTTGCAGGAAGAGCTAAATTCAAACAATAAATAGTTATTAAAGATCATAAAGAGCATCAGTATTCACATCCCCACTGCAGAAGTTTGCCAATCTGCCCACCAAAGTGCAGCTAATGCTTTAAAGCTGGAGTTTGGTAGTGAGGCCCGGCCTGGCCCAGCGGTTTTTCGGTCAGCCGCAGCGAGGCCCCTGATTGGTTGGCTGTGAGGTATAGGAATTCGGCTCTCTGAGCTTTAAACCCCTCCTCCCTGCAGCCCCAGTCGCCGATGCACAACGGCATTCCCCGTGCACGAGCACGCACACACACACCTCTCATTTGCTGTCTCTTATGAGAGGGTGCTGTAGAGCAGGGAGTTGCAGAGATTTGAAGAGACAGAGCAGGAAAAGTGAGAGAAAGCAGCACAAGACAAAGAAAGCACTCTCCTGGCCTGTCTGTGTGGCTGTGGGTGAGTTTTTTTTTTCTTCTCTTTCTCTCCCTCTGTGATTCTGAGAAGGGGGAGGATCTGAACCCTGTTAAGAGTCAATACCCCTGCAGGAGTCCACAAGAGCATACACACTCTCTCTCTCACACACACACACATCCTCACACACCCCACACTTATCCCGTCCACTGAAGCTGCTCCAGCCTGAATGAGAGTAAAACAGAAAAAAACACACACACACAGTGAGGAAGCAGGAGTGTGAGACAAGGGAGGAGAACACCGTGGAGTTACTACTTGTTGCTCTTGGATTTCTGGGTGGACTGAAATGATTTTCCTCCTTCTTTCCTGGCGGCAGTGGGATCTTGTCTGAGGTGAGCACAATCTCCACTTTCTGTTTTTCCTTCTTCCTCTCCTTTCACCAGCCAATAACTATGCGAGGAAAAGCCAGTAACAGTTGGAGTCACAGCGTTTGTAAGGATCCTGCTGTATAGAGTTCTAGTAGATTTGGCGGAGCGGGACTGAAGGGAAGGGGGAGGTTTGGAGGGAAGCTTTTCACGTGCCAGAGAGGGAAGATTACCACACTCATCTGTCAAAGAAAGTCACAAAGTACAGGTAGAAAGAAGTTCGCTCTAATGGCAGTGCCTCTCATGGTAAAGGGGAGAAGAAAGGGCTGTTGAAGAAATGTCTGACTCAAAGACACAAAGAGCTGTAACATGTGATTGTAAGTGGGACAACATAAGATAAAAAGGGGAAAAGTCAGTCTTGTTTCTGATAGATTCCTGTTATTGGGTGTTTTTGTGTGCATTTTAGAAGTTATTTGCAGAAAAGGCATGCTACAAAAATACAACTTTGATTCATGTGCGTGCGCGTGTGTGTGTGTTTTCAGGAGAAGTCGTCCCACTTAGGCTTTGTGGTAAAGGCATAAGGTGGTGTTTAAATGCCTCAGCAGTGTGTAGTCGTCGTTTATCAGCTCCTGCATGATTATAGTGCCCTTGTAGGTAGCTGCTCACTTTAGTGTGCAGCCTCATCATCATTCCACCTCCAACAAGTGTTTACATGCTGCAGTCTTAATACCAACACACAGAAGGCTGAATGTCAACACTTTAGAAAGTTGTTCTTTTGAAGCTGAATGTCAGTAAATCCAGCGGCATTAAACATTCATGTTCGTTCACCATCTTTTAAACTTTGTGTCTCAAACTTCTTTGCTGTGAAATTAAAATTGTGACAAAGAATATCCATATCAAAGCCCAGAATCTTTAGACGTTTAGGCTGTTCTTTTTTTTTTTAAGTGATAGTGGGTTGCTCTGTGTCCGGACATGGGACGGGCATTGTTGTCCTATTATTAGCACAAGCCGGGATGGCCAGCAGCTGTGGGGAAGGAAGTAGGCGCAGAACAGCCGGGGAAGAGGGATTATTGGGAACACTGAGCGGGAGTTCTGGACTGACTGCTGGAATGGCATTCCTAAGGCAGCAGAGTTATTGGAGGGGAGGATGAGTGAGCCACAGTGCTGAAGAAGGATCAGTGCATATCATAAAAGTGAAAGAATGACTCTGAGGTTGGAGGTCGGCAGTGGTCCGGACTAATACACCGTCCTCTAACTGCAGATTACAGCTGTACGACATCTGGGTGACACGGTTGTTGATTTATTAACAGGAATTTTGTAAAGGAGAAATTTCATGCCCTTTTTTCACAAGTCAAAACAATAAGTTGATATCTTCATGAAGCGTCTGCAGCATGCTTTGGTCAAAATACCACAGAGAACACTTGTTCCTTTTTCAACACTGAACCAACAAATATTCTGATACCAGTTTCTCTTCCAAGAGGGATGCCCTGTTTGAAATACCTCCAACAGCACAAGTTACACTCAATACCCCTTGAAGCATTTTATTATAATATAAGAGAGAATGTAGTACTTGTCCTATAAGAGCTCACAGCAACGCACGCCAAAATGGGAAAACCAAACCTCCGTTAAAAGGAGGGTCTCAGTCTGCTTCCAAGCCTACCAACCCATCTGTCCAACCAGGTCGTGACCTTTACCACAGTTCTGTTGTTTCTTTCGATCTGTCCAATGCTAAAAGGAAAGAGAACACCTAACAAACCAGGACTCTCTATTCATGAACCAAACTAAATGTATTATTTTCTGCTTTGAATTAGACCATAAGTAACCAGTTGTAAGAAAAAGCCAGTCTCAAATACTTACACTTCTTGTGTCTGGGGTTTTGTAAAGACCAGTTGGTACTGATACCCCCTTTTGGAACATGTGTTGAACTGACCCACGATGTTTAAAAAAAACTCAGGTAAAAACCCTGTGATGGGTAATACACCAGTGTACTGGTTACACCAGTAAAACATTTGAAAAAGTTCTCGTAGAGATTATAAGCTCATTTCCTTCTTAGGTGTGTTGCAGTATTTGTAATGAGAATTTGCTGTTAATACCAAGGGAAAGAGCAAGCCGAGGTGCATTGAATGCAGCATGATTTCATGTTGAATTTGGCTGAAGATTGCAGATGGGGAGGAATACGTCTATGCTGAGTGTGCTGAACTAGTTCCCTGCTCCCATACTAATGTCCAGCCATCTTATTTTAATCTTTGTTATCTGTAGAGTAGCTTTGCACTCTGACAAACACCAACAATTACGAGCTGAGATGCTTATGGAAACAGAAAGGATTGTGCCATGGGCAGAACTCCGTTTGCATGAGCACAGTTAGGTCTCTTTAAGGTTTTTGATTTATCAAAGTTTTGAAAGAAAAAAAAGAATGCTACCTAGAGATAATGACCTTTTAAGGAAATTCAATAATATCCTAAGTAACATAGAGCCAACAATATTGCAGATTTCTCTTAGTCAAGGGTCTATCAGACTTCATAAATATTTCTTGTCCATCCTCTAAGGCTCCGCTGTAGTATATTTAAAACATTTTTTTGAGTCTACAATGACATTTATTATGATAAATGTCATTGTAGATAAATTAGAAAATGCTGAGAAGCACAATACATCCCCTTTGAACTACTTTTTAAGAAGTTTTTGAGTTTGTAGTCTTTTTGGAGACTCAATTGAGTAATAAAGTAAGTAAATGACATTTTTGTCAAAGGGCAAGTTAAGGTTGCAAATTACATTATATTCTTTCAATGAAATTAAATTGCTGGTTGTTTTTGGCCACTTTCACAAACGCAGATGTTTTAGCAATGGACTGACATAACTAAATGTCCAACTGTGTTGACATGTTTCATGGTGTACCTCCTAGTAGTTGTTGTACTTTGAAAGGTTTTGTACAAATGTTCTCTTAGAACCTTGCAGAGGTGATGGAAAATTAATCTGTGTTATGATCCAAATCCGACAAAATGTGGTCACATAGCACATAACCGGATGGTTGTTCAATTTTATGCCGTTTTAATGAAAAACTGTAAAGCAATAGAAAAAAAAAGGTTGACACTTTAACTTCTTCCCTCAAAACAATTACAACGATGGGTTTATTTTATCCCCCATCTGAGATGGTCAGAGTTAAATCTATACTATCTTTCCAAAACTTTATTTCTATAAATGAATGCGCACCACCCAGCAGCTGTTCAGACTGTTTTCAGAGAGTACAGTGGATGGTACCACATCCATACCAACTGTTCTCATTCAAGGCCTGCAAAGCTCTGCAAAAACCATACATTTATACCACAGGAAGCAGAGATTTGCTCGTGTCGAACTCCACTCAGACCCAGACTTACACGAGAGACCTGTTTTGCAACAAAAGTACTGGTTGTAAACATTCTATAATGATGAGTATATTTTTTCAGTTTTTGTATGTTATTCATTAATATTTGACAGTGGCTTGCACAATATTGGTGGTTTGGTTATTGAACTTTTCTAGTGCAAACTAACTTCTCTGCAGTTGCCTTGAGCTGGAGGTTTCAGGTTTCTTTTGCCAACAGTTGGCAGTTCTGGACTTTAGGAAGCTCTGTCATTGTCCAAATTCTTCTGGACCTAACAATATTTTTCAAAACTGGAGTGAATGGCCCCCAAACATGCTTCACGTCAGAGAGATTTTTACGCAGGTTATACGCTGTTCTGTTCTTACCGTTAATTGAATTTTGTTATTTTTAGCCAAATTTGGAATACTAAACTTTATCCATCTGTGTGTTAGTCTTGGTTTGAGTGGCTCTAGGTCCTCACATCCCCATGGCCTTCTGCTTCAGTTTGGTTTTTGTTTTTTTTTAATTGATGTTTACACTTCTAATAATTTGTTGAATCACAGTAATTTGAAACTTCAAATAAAGTCCATCTTTGCACCTTGAAAGA
Source organism: Xenentodon cancila (assembly GCA_014839995.1). Classification (NCBI taxonomy): domain Eukaryota; kingdom Metazoa; phylum Chordata; class Actinopteri; order Beloniformes; family Belonidae; genus Xenentodon; species Xenentodon cancila. The sequence goes on along the minus strand of CM026215.1, from coordinate 5,433,628 downwards.
ATGTTTAAGAACCACAAATTAGACTACGTAGCTAAGGAGAGCCCTGTCCTTCACTAGCCTGAGCTTGTAGATGAAGCATCAGCTCCCTTGTGCCTCATCAACAGGAGACAACTTGTCTTCCACCTCATCTAGCCACTATTGAACACATTTGCCTTTGTATCTAATACAATCAAGCCAATACTTGATATCAACAATGACCAACCTGGTTCACCCTCTCTCTCTCTCTCTCTCTCTCTCTCTCTCTCTCTCTCTCTCTCTCTCTCTCTCTCTCTCTCTCTCTCTCTCTCTCTCTCTCTCTCTCTCTCTCTCTCTCTCTCTCTATCTGAGTCACAAAATGCGATCCACTTGAGCCAATTTTGAGAAGTATTATAAAGTAAGAAACATAAAGTTGGAGTTAGTGAGTTTATTTTTGTCACATTTTCTGAAATTACCTTTTTTTCTGATAATATAACATAAACTAGGTAATTTGAGAAACAAAATCGCTCTTTTGGCACCACCTGCACCTTGTAATGCAGTTTATAAGTTTCCACTGCTCCCTTTGCAGCTCCTCCAATCGTGTTTGCAAAATGTCAATCACAGAGTTGCACACATGCGCTAAACAGCCGCCCCACCTCCATCCCATGCTTCATGTAAACATTCAACACCACTGCTTGAGGAAAACCGATATAAACCAGTTGTAAGAGGTTTATTGAAATGGCAGACAAACAATACTGCAGGAAAAGATGCCGATTTCTTCTTTCGCAGTGGCTGCTTACACATGTAAGCACAGTAAGCAGAAGAAGACTGTTGCAGAGAAGCAAACCAAAATAAAACTGATACACTATGTAGAGTTACATCTAGGTACTGTTCAGTCATATAGATTTTTTTGTTTTACCTCGGTACTAACATTTCCATTACTCTTCTGGATATCTGAATAAAGGTAGTGCTGCAGGTGTCCGTGTTTCCATTGAACAGTGTTTTTTGTGTTTCAGTGATAAAGCCCTTCTGTAAAGTGTAATGATTTAGCAGTGTTACAGGACGACTGCATTGTATTAATGAGGTCAAAAACAGCTGAAAACTAGATTTTGATTATTTAAGCTTGACTGGCTATGTCACATTCAGCACTGCCAGAGACATGGAAATGCGCAAAAAGCATTTCTATTACACTCTTTCAATAAACTAGATTATCGAATTGGCTGAAAAACAGCCTCCTGGAAGTGTAAAAATGTATTTGCAATATTTTTTTTATTTGACTCCATCTTCAACATATGCTTCTTTCTATGGGACTGAAGTCCTCGATGCCCAGGTCTAAAGAGATGACACAACTCTACTTATGTTGGCTGACCATTAGAATCACTGCATTTTATGTGAATTTATGCACTGATATGAAAGCCCAAAAGACTAAAAATAAAATTAAACCAATCCTTATGTAGGAGCTGTATAATAAATATAATTAACAATACAGTTAATACATTTTCCTTCAATCAACAAAAGTCACCACTCTGGTGCTGCATTTCTTTACATCATCTCCTCAGGAACTGAATGGTTTCATCAACTGCAGCGTGCTTGTACATTTTACTTTCAGTAAAAGCTGATATATAAAATTCAAGCTGACATGATCTGTCATTGAGCCTTCTTGCTTACTCTTTGTAACAATTTAATCTCGAGCAGCCGAAGCAGTGGAAGCTGACTAAGTGTTCTTTGGCAGTGAAAGTGGAAAGAGTTCCTCGCAGATTGTGATTACTTTGTGACTGACTGCTGTGATAAACTGCTGCCACACTGGCTTAAGAGATAATAGAATCCCAGTATTACTCCCACAGCTCCATCTCTCTGTCTATGTCCTTCTAAATCTCTGCTTTGTATTCCAGTAAATTATGCCTGCAGTGATCTAAGATAAATGTGCCAGCCATGGCTCTCTCACAGTAGTTACCAAGGCAGAATTCTTAATATTTGACTTTTACTGATTTTTCTGGATGTCTTCTGTCACTTTAAGAATGATTCAAAATTACATCTTGGTGTTTCATTGCTAAAATTTGTTAAAAACAGATTTATCTGTCTGTTCAGTGGGGCGGAAAGTTATCGTGAAAGTATGTTGCAATGGGAGAAAAGAAATGGGAAAGACCAACTTCTTGTCTTGAACATACTTGTCTAGGTATCTTTGTTGATTGTGAAATCAAAGATCCCTATGAGCTGCATTTTATCAGCACACATATAAAGATAAAGGCAAAAGTTTAATTAGAACATGATATGTTACCATTTCTTTGCACTCAAATATGCTTAATAAACCCTTGATAAACCCTTTTTTTAACTAAGAAGCTTTAAAACAGATTTCTGTAGTGTGTTCATGTTCTATCCTTACAAATATCCCTCTGTGCTATGTAGATGTACAACAACATCTCCTCTTTTCTCCTACTAATCCTCACCGCTTCTCTTTTAAGAACAGCTATGTATAAATAATCACATGCAGTGTACCTGACTGGTTCCAGTTTTTATGTTTGTTTAGGGTTTGGAGGCGCTGAGGGGGTTTGTTTCATGTTTTGTGCTGTATTTGTCCATCTGTGTTCTGTATGTGATCACTGGCTTAGTATCTGTCTTAGTTTCACTCCTGTTTTAACACGTGAACATGGTTGTATACTTACTCAGCTTATTGCACAATAGGTCAATTATTTAAGTGTTTTCTGTTCTTTGCTGAATCTCTGCAAAGCAGTGCTTCACAAGCAAATTACTGCAAGTAGTGCATAGACATGTGGACTAAATATGGATTTCTTACCGAAAATTCCTAGGGTTTCAACTTCAACAAATTGTATTTCAACACAAATAAGCAAAGTTTGTGAGTAGGCTAATAATAACATTAAGATAAATGAAGTTATTTTAAAAGAATTACTGTTAGGAACATTTCAGTTCTCCCTAAAATGGGGCAGTTTGGAGCAAAAATTACATACATTTTATGCATTGCGTATGCTTTGTTATATCTCAAAATGTTTATATACTTGCAAAACATGATTTATTTTCTGGAAATTCAAAATAGGAATATTTCACAAAACTTTGTGCTTACAAGTTTTATTGCATTCCTAAAAGCCACATGCCATCGCAAATGCACATTACATGTGAGGCAAAAAAATAAAAAAAAAGGGATTTATATCCTCACAACTCATCAAAAGTCATGTAAGTCCAGTTTTCAGTCCGCTGCAGTTCCGTGACGTTGTGGACAGACTTCCCAGAAATCGCTCAGACATGGGCGGCACCGCCTATAAGGCGCTTCACAGCAGAAGGTGCTTTTCAGACGTCTTTTTTGAGTAAAACTAATGACCACTAGAGTGGCACTTTAGAACAGACCTTCATAGATTAATAACTTTCTAGACATTGACCAGCATTTATCTTATCACAAGGGAAGGAAAAATTAATTGGATAGACATCTGAACTAGTGACCTCATAGTAAAGTGAAACAATTCCAATCTGAAAATTGGAATTGACGATTGATCTCTTTCACCATGCAGGCATGGCAAAAGAAAACATCAGATACCAGTCATATCAGTGGAAATAAAAATCTGATATAGATCACTTTAGTCAGGTAGTGTGACTGTAACTTGTTTCCAGTTTGGCATCAGTAAATCTTTCAGTTATTCATAGTTTTATTTAAACTCTATTGATTGTCTTAAATTTGGTCAGTGCTATAGAAACAATGTGAAATGAAGCCAAAACATTTAATGTTAACTAATGAAAACATGCTGATGGCGTGAAGTTTAAAAGAATATTTAATTGTTACAATGGTACACTTCCACATTATAAAGAATTCAAAATCAGTAGACCACAAATAGTAAAATACTACTGCAAGTGTTTTATTTAAAAGTATATGTTTATGAGACGCAAACCTTTCACAAGCAGTTGATGTTTTCTGAGATTGGATGACTATTTGTGGATTTCCGTGTCTAACTTTGAGGGTTATAAAACACTGCGTTAATTTGCGACGCCCCGGACCACCCGCTGAGTCTTCGGTGACTACAGAGATACCAGAGCAAAGGTCAACGTTAGAAAAAGATGTTATGTAAATTTCACCTGTCATGACAGATGTTCTCGTTGTTTTTTTCTTCTTTTCCTTTTTTAATTTAGAACCATCTGGGAAGCCTTCCACAGAAACATGAAAAGGGCAGCCAAAAGAAAAGAGCACTTGGCAGGAGATTGGATGGAGTTACTCTAAATCACCTCTTGTTATGAGCATAATTCAGCCACTCATCGACTGAGCTGTAGAGTCTGCCTGTGAGCTGGAGCTTCCTTTGCTGACATTGTTGGTGATGATTTGTTAGGACTGTCTTTCATTTGTCTGGGTGCTTCTTTGAGTTGATGTGTTTGATTTATTCTCAGTTACTCCATCTTCAGTGTTACTGACTCCGACAGGAACAATGGCCACCGAATTGAATCTGAGTAGCAACAAATCTCTGGGGCTCATGTGGAAAACCTGCTGCAGTGTTGTAAAATGTCCTGGAGCACCCAGAAGGTCGTTCTTTTCTTTTTGTTGTTACATTTACTGATAACATCCTAAAAGGTGTGTTAGTGCTGTTATTGCCACCAGAAATGCTGCTTAAAACTAAGACTGGTGTCAAATAAGGTGTTCAGGGGTTTTGGTAAAAAATTAGAGGACAAAAACAAAACGCGGTTAGGACTGGTGTGCCCTCTAAATATGGGCAATATGTTGCATAAGGCCATAAAAAGTTTTTTCACCATGACATAGACTATAAAGTTGCTGAATCCACATTAAATATACGTTTTACTTTCTGAAAACTACAGGGCTGGGTTCTTAGAAAGTAGGGCTGCAGGGATCTGTTGTTGTCTTTTCTAAGTTTACCAGTGGCCGCTTAGGGTTCATTTGTACAGATCTGTGTACATTGAAATCCTTCATTTCACTCGTTTGCCTTGGTCCTTCTCAGTTTATCTTGCACTCGTCTGTAATGTGGTCACACTCGTTCCGGGGGAGTGAGAGAAACTGATGCTAGAAGGTGACTCACATGCTGAGACAAAACAGAAAACAGAAAACAGGAAAGAGGGGAAAATGAGCTCCACTCCCAAAGGTTCCCTCTTCTCTCTGGCGTACCTCACGTCCTGTCACACAACTCCCTATATTCTATTCACATGGCTAAATAAAGAAGACGTGTAAATAAAAATCGAACCCCGCACAAACACACACATTCCAATGACACCCACAACTAGATAATGTTACCACTTATTTTTCTTATTTCATGAGATGCAAATACGTAGAAAAACAAATGTAGTTTTAAAGGACAGAACTTGATTTTGACTGCAACTCTAAGCTGAGCTGCTCATCAGTGTCTGCAGAAACAGCTAGAGGAGACTGCACTGTCCCAGATAGATGCACTCCTCCTGTGCCCTGCCCTCAATGTCTCTGAATAGCTGCTCACAAACAGTAACGCTGAAAAGACAAAGGTGCGATCCCTTCATCAAGTAAACTGACGCTGTTGAACATGTCGCTTCTCCTTTTGGCCTCATGATGATTTCCATGTCGTTCTTCACAAGGACAGGGAGCATCGCCACACAATACATGCATTGTGATGGTCAGAGCTTGATTGTGTTGTTTTCTTCATGTTTGAAAAAGCATCGCCGTATTTCCTCACGTACTATTTTGTAAATGTTAACACAAATACGCACCTTTTCTCTCACAAGATTGACATTTATCTACATAATTAAAAGCCAAAAGAGAGAGAAAAAAAACTACAAGCATATAAAAATAAAGTGAGAACAACTGTTATGGTACCAGAAAAATATTAAGTCTCCTAACTCAGACAGTACTTCATTCAAGTACTGTCTTCATTTCAGGAAATATAGTTGACTTTGATATTCATTTTCTCTGATACGTTTTTCTGATGGTCTTGTAAGACTGCTATCCTCATACAAATGAGATTTCCTGGAATGAGTCTGCTGCCAGGCTCGTGATGCTGAGAGAAAAAAATCCGATTCAAATGTCAGTATCACCTGTTGGCACTCTTTAGAGAGGATGCTCTTCCCTCCCTCCCGGGAGGCTTAGTAGGCCGCCAACACTCGCTCATTTCTCGTGAAAGCACCCTCATACAGCTGTGGAGGTGTCACGGATGCACAGTTCAAGTTGTGCTGCAGGGTTTTTGGCTGCTATAAACAGTTATAAAGAGTGGTGAAGGGATACAATTAAGTTTTGCTTTGATTTCATTGAGTTCAATTTCCTTGGGAGCAGATAGAACTGTATGAAGGTGAACTCTGGTGTTGTGGGCTAATGCAGGACATTTGACTCATAACAAAATGAGGTGTTCCTTGAATACCCTTACTAAAGGTTCACAGTAGGGAGAATTGACCACTGTTTCCATCTGAACCACATACGTTCACAGTCATTTTCTTGTAGTTCTTGATAAGCCAAGCTTTATAAAGTTTTATCGCAATGGTTTTGAGATGAAAGCACATACAAAGTAAGTGAAATGGTTTTTGTCTGCTGCTGCACCGTAGAAGCAACTCTCTTTTCAATTTTACATTTGCTTCCAGCAGTCAGGAAAACGTTCTTGTTCTCGGTTGCTGCTTCTTTTTGTCGCCAAACAGTCTGGGATTGTGGACAGAGTTCAATTTGAACGTAATCTGTTCTGGAGGTTATAGAGCTGCTTTCAGACACTGAAGTGCAGAGTGTAACCTTTCAGAGCTTTGATGCCTTTAACATGCTTTTAACATGCTTTTAACATGCTTTTAACATGCTTCCACTTCTTTGTATGCATCAGTTCAGGCCACCAGGTTTACTTGAGACTTAGAGAAGCGTTTTATTGTTACACACACACATAGCAATATATATATATATATATATATATATATATATATATATATATATATACATTAATTAAATACTGTCTGGCTTTTAAAACTCACAAGTTTGCTTTGACTGAAGGACTTTTGTCCAGTGAAATGTGAAAAGTCTTCAGCAAACTCGAGCCATCTTGACTTAATTTCCTAAAAACTCAAATAACTAGTGTCCCAACAAGCTGCTATGATTTGACAAAAAGTGCCAGACCTTTTAATAGCACATTCATGTTATTGACTCATGTTTGTGTTAGAAGAAGGCGTGATTTCACACGCTTGTTTGCAGACGTGCTGTTTTTGTCTTTGACTTCACCGTACTTGTCACAGGTGTGTGGGTGCTTTTTCCACCACACCGCAAACATCCACAAAAGTGTATGGGCACAGTTTTCATTTTGTTATTTTTAACGCAAGATTTTAACAGTTACTAATCAACAAGGTTTTACTGTGTTTTTGGGTGAGAAAAAAAATCTGGTTGTTTCCAACTAACAAAGCAGTGGACACTGCCAAATGACTACTTTTATTCTTCTAAACTGAACATTTGGCAAAGTTGGTACATCCTCTTTTAAATCATATGGGGTTATTATAGAAGGATAATAAAAATCATCTGATCATCAAGGATTCCAGGTAAATACAACCTCAGGAAAACAACACAAATAAATGAAGACAAAAATGAAAAAGTAAACTCCAGTGGGCAATACTAAGTACCCCCCTGCTACAGTATCTTTAACATCAACTTTTAGCAGCAATAAAGTAGTAGTAGCTGTGTCTTATACGGCTTTAACATGGCTGTAGAGGAATTTTGGCCCATTTTTTCTTACAAAATTCCCTCACTTCCTTGTGTGTTTACTCAAAACCACAACTTTTTAAGTGGGATTAAAATAGACTTTGACTAAGCCTTTCCAAACTGTAGGATTTTCATTTTTCTCTGATTACTCTGATTTAGCTTTCATGCTTTGCTTCATGCCATTGTCTTGTTGCATGAACTAATTCTGACCAAACGTTTGGGCTGAACAGATGACCTCACATTTACCTCCAGAGTATACTTGTGTTCATGGTCCACTCACTGATTGCAAGGTACCCAGATCCTGTGGCAGCAAAATAACCCAAAATCATCCCTTCTCCGCCGCTGTGTTTGCCAGTGGGTGTTGCCAGATGTTTCAGCTGAGACGCTGTTTGGTTTTTGTGTAATATGGCACAAGGTATTAAGGCCAAACCATTCAGCTTTGGACTCATCTGTGCATAGGACATTATTTTAGTCGCCTTGCGGTTTGTTCAGATGTAATTTTGCAAATGTCTGTCATGATTTCATCTTCTTTGTAGGCTCTTGGGATTTTTTTGAGAATGAGATAGTCTGGTCTCGGTGTGAATTTAGTGGGATCAACATTCAAGACATTTCAAACTTCTCAGGTGTGGACATCCCACCAAGAGCAATCCCAAGAGCTGTAACCCTGTCCAGATTGACATGCAGCAAGAACGGCTTATATCTTTTTCTCTTGGCATTATGTGGCAGTGTGGCATGCCACATGGCAGAAAGTTGGGGGTACTTAGTGTTGCCCACTTTTTTTAATTTCCTCTAACTTTTTTGCATGTGACTGTAATAGAAGGTGTGGCAGTTTGTTTTTTTATTATCTATCGTGCATGGGTTGTATTTTGTAAAAACATGTTTTTGTTTAAAATCCTGACATTGTTGCAGATGTGAGATGAATGTAGGCGGCTGCATGCTGCACAATTTGCTTGGACATGGGAGATCAGTTAATACTCAGCAAAGTAGTCACTGGTTCATACACTTTTTAGAATAATTACTAGTTGGCCTTAGTTTTAGCAGCGTTGCTGCCAAATCCAGAGTCACCCCTGTGTGACCCTACTATGTGGGCCACATGGTCATTTAATAAATGATGCCTGTTGTTCACATGACAATGGAGTCTCTGTGACTGCATGGGAAGGAACAACCCTTACATGAGCTGTGACTGAATGCCATGAATTCCAACTTAAAGAACGTGATGTATTACACAGCGCAGATGCAACATGATCAGGTGTTTTGCCTGATTGCTTTGTCTCATATAAGCTTTGTGTAAGGAAAGCTTAGTGGAGTGTATACAGTAGGAGTAAATGGGAACTAGGGTGGGAAAAGTGACAGTAAATGATTTTAAAAAAAAGGGATTAGAAATGTGTACACAGTAGTTTTCTAAAAAGCACAATTACCTCTGCATGTTGTTGCAGGCCAGATGAAATGAGGTGGTGGACTAGATTTGGCCTCTGGACCTCAGGTTTGACACATCTGCACTAGGAGGGTTTATTATCCCTCCTAGTGCCCTTCTCCTGAAGCACCGTTTTGTAGTGTGTTACAGTCATTTTCAGAAACATTTCAGTGAACCAAAGTATCTAAATGAGCTGTTGCTACAAAAGTAATGGCTAATACAAAAGTTCTTGGCTACTAAACAAAACATATTACAGAAACAAAAATCTAAGTCGTCTTGACATGACCTACTGGGACTATAGAAGTCTTACCACACACAGCCAGCTGGGCTGACACCCCAGGGACCACAGAGGGTGCTCTGGGGGGATAGGTTATATCCCCCAGCTGACCTGGAAGCAGCTGAGGATGCCCCGGGAGGAGCTGGAGGAAGCTACTGAGCACAAGGTGTCTGCCTAAATGTTGCTGAAATGGACTGAGCCGTTCAGATGAAGGGTTGAGATTCCCTGCCCCTCATTCTCTGTTTTGTTCATTTTATGCACTGATTCTTTTTTGCACAGCAGCAGTAATTGCTCATGCACTGTCGGAACAGGCAGCAAAGAGGCAAAAAAATAGAAGAAAATCCAAATTTGAGGGCAGAAAGAGCCAAAACGCTGCCTTATAGTTCACAAAACATATCATTACAGACGCGAGTCTGTAGTGCATCAATTATCCTGCCGTTATTTCATTCCTCAGCTTTTTATTGCTGCTCTTTATGCCATCTTTCCACTTCGTACATGCAACACACATTCACTATTTAGATACATAGATGGGACATAACTACAAATCTCACGATGGGTCTTGAGTTCATCACCTACTCTACTATGAATTTGAAACAGAAAACTGAGAAAAGAAAAACTTATAAAGACAGAAGGCCCTTTAATGTTGAAAAAAGAAAAGTTTTGCCTATTGAAGACAATGCAGTATTATTATTTTGCTTTTGGACAGTGGCAACAACTGAGAATACTCTTACAATTTTTTTTTTTTTTTTGTTATGAGCTATGTGTGCTAATAGCCACCAACGAAAGTAAATACATTGAAAGTATTAACAGTTTTCAGTGGCCTGAAGGCAGAGTTTTTGGATGTCTGCCACAACTCGATAAAAGGCAATGAATTTATATCATTTATATTATTTATAGTTGAATGCAGAGACAATTACGTAATATCATTGAAAAAATTAGAACCATTTAAATAGTTTTGCTGTTGCTCATGATCAAAAGGGGCTCAAATGGGGCTCAGTTATATTTATCTAACCATTTTAAAACAGATTCAACAAAACCCTTTCCTTATAAAAGTTAATTCGAGCAATATTTTTATTATTTCCAAATACTTTATTTGTCCGTCTCTCTGTTCATTTAGTTGTAAACAGTGTGTGAGATTTGGTGTTTGCGCGTGGAGCGCTTTTAAAGGTCACAAACAAAATCTTGTTTAGGGCCACCAAAATCCTAGAGCCGGCCCTGATTTTAATTGTAATCCTGATATTGTCTTTTGGATATATACAGCACATATCTTTACTGTGTACATTTGTCATCCTTGGTGGTAGAATGAAGTTGATGAACACGTAATAAAACCACAGCACAGAGGTTTGGATCAGTGGTTGGTTGTGCAAAGTTCACAGCTGTCTAACACTTAATTATTCAAATTTGACTGATCTTTTCTAATGTTACACCTCAATGAACACTCTTCTGTAAAATTACTATTTCTGAAAAACATATTCTAAATAAAGAATAAGTGAGTTTGACATTTTAGGGAATACAGTAGTGTAAGAACAAAAAAGAAGTGGTGACTTTAAGAACTTGGTGTCATAAATAAGTTATCTGGTCCTAATTACATTAACATCATTCAAGTACATGTTATTATGGCCAAACTTCTATATATAGCTGAAAGCAGCAATGAAGTTGCCCAGCAGCTCAGTGAAGCCCAGTCGCCATGGTAACCTGAGCCAACTATGTAACAGAGAGGCAGTAATAATATTCCTGTATTTCTGCTTATTGCATATGCCCTGTGGTGAAATGAATCATTCCATATGCCAAAGTGAATGAATGAATAAGCTTTTAAAGAACAATCTCACTGCCTGATTTGTGGATTCAGTTATTTTTGTCAGATAAGTTATTTCATCCTGGGAATATGCAGCATTCAAAAGAGAGTCATGATGCTTAAATTCATGCGTTTTGATTTGGTTCTGGTGACTTTTCAGTTCAGCAAGCAGCCCAGTTATGGTACTGACACGATACTGGTTCCAGGGCTCAAAGACATTTGATACCTGTAACAAGAGAAGAAGACCGTTAAGTTTAAGTCAGTTTGTCAGCAATGAGTCAGACTTTCTCCCAGTGAGTCCTGGACTCATTCACAGATTTACAGACATTTAAAGAACGATGTTTCCTGTTTGCTTGAGTTGGCTCATCTCTGTGATTTTTGCAGACGATTTTGAACTGTTGACTTCAATGAAGTTTCACTCATCTTGCACTGTAATGGTGATTAATGGCTGAGGGCAACAAAAAAGGGATGAAAATGTTCACGCCTGTGAGACCATGACTCTGCCTGTAAAATACTTTCTTTCCCTCATGTCTCGTGGGTGTAGGAAATGAAGTAGAAGAGTTTCACAGGAGGAATGTCATCACTGATGCAGAATGTAAATTGTGGTGACAGGAAACCAAAGTCAAAAGGGGAAAGTGTGAATTTACTGGTCAATCTGCATTCCTGGCCTTGCATGTGGTCATCAGCTGTTTGTAGCATCCAGAAGACAAGATCATGGTTGCAGAAAAAGTTTTCTGTCTATTCTACAAAAACATGCTTTTAATCTAAACTGGCAGATTACATGGAATGTTTAGTACGTTTATGGCTTAACTTAAACCTATAGTCATCATGCATCAAAAAGTGGGACAAAGTCACTGATAGACCTGATGCAGATTCAACACATTCAGCTGGCTAAAATTACACATTGACAGGCTCTGACGGAGCTGGCAGTGTGTTATGCACTCATCAGACAAGACTTTATTCAATGCTCCAGATTCCTTGGCACATGATTGTTGGCTTAGTTTATAAGGGACCTTGAGCAGAAATTATAGTGTCTTGCAGACATGCATGCAGACATGCACAGCATACTAAGATGTGTAGCTGCTTGCTGTGCACTCTACAGTTTGATCAGATGGTGGCACCAGTCAGAAAAGAACTGAATATTAGGCAGCGGTGTAGATACACTGGAAGACACTTAGATATTTGTGGACATGCAAAGTGTAATACTCGCTTTATTCTTGTCTGTGATCAAGACTCAAATAGTAGGCAGACGATGGATGGATGGATGGATGGATGGATGGATGGATGGATGGATGGATGGATGGATGGTTTAGTAAGTTAGGATGTGCAGTTGACTTTACTTCTTATAAAGAAGACAAAAGCATGATTTGCAAAGAGAAAATGAAAGAGAAGGGACAGCGTTGATGCTTAAAACATGTGAATCTTGCCTCAGATTTAGTAAAATGCAGTGTTCTTGGTACATCAAATGTCAGCCTGTAAACCAGTTTATTGTGAAGACTTAGCATCATGAAGCCTGAATGAAAAAAATACTTTTTTGTGTCTCATTTTTCATCACACAGAGATCTTTCTTTTCTCAAGTGTACTTCCTTAGTGAGCTCTCTCATATCCCTGTCTTCTCCCCTCTCCTCCATATTGATGCTCTTTAGTCTTTTAATCAGGGCAAAGAAAGAGCTCTCCCCCTTGTCTCTTCTTCAACCCCCCCTCCGTCTTACGTATCTGTTTGTCTCTGGCCAACACGTTCACACAGACTCTTCTGTTCTCTTTCTGTCTCCAGTGTTGTTTAATGAGTTGCTGTTTGGGACAGGGCATTCTGCAATTTGGCCTTTACTCGGGGGCCAACCAAGAGGCACAGATAAGAGGTTGAAGAAACTCAGCACGGATAGATGGCACCAGATGCAACAGAAGGGCTAGTTAGCGTCTTTGTCTTCAAAGAGAAATGTTGTTTTGGCCAGCTTTAATGACTCGACATGTGGTGAAGGAGCTTTCCTTTAAAATGCACCTCACTCCAGATTAAGAGGCTTTAGAGGATCTGACTTTGAGATATGATGTTGATGGGAGTAGTTGTGCAGTTGGTAGATGATTTTCTGGAGCTGAGAGAAACCAAAAAGGAGGATTGTTCTTCTTTGTTTGTTCCACTTCGTGGTTGTGAATGTGTTATAGAGAGGACCATGTGACATAAGGATGTTATATCACAAGATCGCTTGTAGATGGCACGATGTGACAAAATTATGGTCATGCATTTACAGGAAAATAATGCAAAAAATAAATAAGACTAATTTGCATGTGTGACCGACCGTCCTCTGACAAACACCCGACTGGAGACAAGATTTGGTGAAGACGAAGTATACAATTTATTGAACAACCTTGACAAAAGTTTTTAAAAAAAAGAAATGTACTCCAAAAGTTGGACCTCAATCTGGCGCTGGGTGAGGATGGCTGCCTCCAAGGACCCCCCCTCACAGCTCTACCACATCTGTAGTTGGACCACCACCCGTATCTAAGGGACCCACGTCCAGTCCTCCCACCAGGAACACCTGCTCAGGGCCCCCTACACACAACCAAAAACACCCCACACAGTGACCAAAAGTAAAAGCACACAAAGCAAGGGGGGGTATACCTGAGCAGGACACCCAGTACTGGGCTGGGGCTGAGGTTGAGTCCCTCCTACCCTTGAGCGCCAAGTGGCTCAAAAGCTACAGAAATACAGGGGAGGAAAAAGGAGGGCAGCCACCTCAGCCAGGTCCAACACTCTCAAAGAAGAGTACCACTGGTTAAAAATGCATTAAAAGATGGTCAAGCTCCAACAAAGTAAAAATTCACTAAAAACACTACTAATAAAACAAGATAAAACCGTAAAAAAAACAGTACAACAAAACCCACGTAAAACAGGAAACAGCAAAACAAAAATAAAAACACAAAACAAAACAAGACAAAACAAGACAAAACAAGACAAAACAAGACAAAACAGCAGTGGCAACCCTCTCATGTCCCAGGCTCATGCCCAAGCCAGGAAACCAAAGTCAAATTGGGATTCTCCCAGCTGCTATTTATTAGCCTCATGAGCCAATCCCAACTCATGGGCCAGCTGTGGCCATCAAGGGTAGACTACCACATCCCATAAGGGACAATCTACCTCACACAGTCCTACCTGTCACATTCTACCCCCCCTTTCGTTATCCGTGACCCACGGATAGAACTAACAAATCCTTCCTACTCAACACCATGGCCGAAAAACTGCAGTCATACACCCCTCTAAGCCCGCTACCTGGGAGTTCATAGCCCCATTTGCCCGCTCCAGCACCGACTCCGGGAGATGATGCACGTTTCCATGTCGTCCTGCGGTGGTGCGCGTAGACCTCCTCGGACCTTCTACATCAGGCCCAGTTGGCCTCGCTGGGGCTTGGACCGGCGATGTAGGGTGGGCCCCGTGTTTCTGAGGTGCAGCATTGCCCAGACAGTCAATTTGAGCGGGGGTTTGTACCTGAGATGGTTCAGGTTGGCCTCCTATGGGTTCAAGCATGACCCATGCACCCTGGTCCTCACCACCACTAGATGGCCTTCTGGTTGCTTGGGGAACTTCCTGCATGTGAGGCAGCACCGAGGCTGGGTCCACATTGGCAGCCTTAATCATAGTTCGGTGCACTTGACGAGTCTTGCCCAGATCTTGAACAGGTGCAACTGAATACACAACTCCATCTGGTGCAGGGGCCCGTATTACTTTATATACCATAGGACTCCAGACATCCTGGATCTTTGTACGACCCCGCATGGAACAGTCTCTCAGGTATACCAACTGCCCCTCTGCCAATGGATCACAGAGAGTTCGTTGGTCATGTCGGTCTTTGCGTCTTAGAGCGGCTGCCTGCAGACGTTCTCTGGCACCATGGAAGGCCACTGCAAGGCGCCGCTGATGTTCTCGCACCCAGTCGGTTACTTGCCCCTGTTCTGGCTCTTCTACCCTGCCCAAAAGAAAATCGACAGGCAGTTGAGGTTCTTGACCAAACATCAAGTAATGTGGTGACTCACTTGTAGACTGATGAATAGTTGTGTTGTAGCAGAACACCAACTGTGGTAAGTATTCTGGCCAGTGGCTTTTCCTCTCCGCTGGCAACGAGCGCAACAGGTCATGCATTGTCCGATTGAACCGCTCACACTGGCCATTTCCCTGAGGGTGGTATGGCGTGGTCCGGGATTTCTGGACTCCATACAGGTGGCACAGCTGGCTGACCACAGCATTTTCAAAGCTTCGTCCCTGATCTGAGTGGAGACGAGCAGGAACCCCAAAACGGAAGAACCACTCCCGGACAAGGATGCTGGCCACAGTTGCTGCTTTCTGGTCCCTGGTAGGCACCGCCTGCGTGAACTTAGAAAACACATCTGTCATTATCAGGACCTGCTCTCTCCCATCAGTAGCTGGCTCCAGTAAGGTAAAGTCCACCGCCAGTATCTGGTTTGGGCGAGATGCCAACAAATGCCCCATAGGTGCACCAAGCTTGGGCTGACAGGTCTTGGCCAGGGTACATCGTATACAGTCTCTGCACCATTGTTTAATATCATTGTTCATTCCCGGCCAATAACACCTCTGCCTTACTAGCTCAGTTGTACGTTCGATACCCTGGTGGCCATGGTCATCATGTAGCTGCTGCAAGACTTCTCCTTTGAGGCAGACAGGCAGCAGCAGTTGTAGGACATCCTCCCCTCCATCTGGCCGGTGGATCCTACGAAAAACTAAGCCATCCTTACTTATAATCTTGTCCCACTGTCGTAACAGTACCCGAACTGGTCCTGACAGCTCGTCCCGGGCACTGGAACTTGGGGGCTTCTGTGCCTTCCAGAATGCAAGAAACGCACCAATAGTCGGGTCTCCTTCCTGCAACGCTCGGAGGTCCGTTACCGAATGGGAGGGAAAGGCCGAGATGGACACCTGCGTGACCTGCGGCTCTTGTCGGACAGCGCGATGTACGGCAACCGGAATGGCTACTCCTTCCAACGTTGGTCCAGTACTCATCCTTTCCATTACTTTGGGCGGCTGCCTGGACAGAGCATCTGCATTCTTGTTGGACCGCCCTGGTCGATATTTTATGTCATAGCTGAATGCAGACAGCTCTGCCACCCAACGATGCTCAGTTGCCCCCAACTTGGCTGTTTCCAAGTGACTCAAAGGGTTGTTATCAGTCCATACGGTGCAATGTTGGCCCCACAAATACTCCCGAAACTTTTCAGTCATAGCCCACTTCATTCCAAGAAACTCTAATTTCATGGAACTATAGTTTTTCTCAGCCAGGCTGAGGCTACGACTGGCATAGGCAATTGGCCTTACCTTGCCATCCTGCTCCTGGGACAAGACTGCTCCAAGGCCCGTATGGCTAGCATCCACCTCCAAAATAAACGGAAGGTTAAAATTGGCAAATGCCAGGGTAGGTGCACTCACCAGTCTCCTCCTAAGCTCATTAAAGGCTGCCTCACATGCAGTACTCCAGGCACTGTCCAGTGACGGTCTTTTCCCTTTTCTGCCTGCCAAGTCAGCAACCAGGCGATGTAAAGGTGCAGCCAGCTTCGAGAATCCCTCCACGAACCGCCTGTAGTAACTAGCAAACCCCAGGAATGACCGCAGCTCTGAAACAGTTGTGGGGTGTGGCCAATTGGCCACGACTGACACCTTGGATGGATCTGTTGACACTCCTTCGAGGGAGACCAGATGGCCAAGGTAACGAACCTCCTTCTTAAAAAGACAACACTTTTCTAACTTAACTTTTAACCCTTCTTTCTGAAGACGGCTCAGCACCCGGTCTAGACGATTTAAGTGGTCCTCCACACTTGAAGAAAACACGATAATGTCATCCAGGTATAGTAGGAGAGATTGACAATGCTCGGCCCCAAACATCCTCTCCATCAGCCGCTGAAAGGTACCTGGTGCGTTGCACAAGCCAAAAGGCATCCGGTTGAACTCAAACAGTCCAAATGGAGTACAAAATGCCGTCTTTGGGCGATCATTCTCTGTCACCGATACTTGATTGTATCCGCTAGCCAGATCGAGCGTGGAAAACCATCTGGCCCCAAAAAGTGCATCCAAAGATTCCTCGATACGGGGAAGAGGGAAGGCATCCCTCCTAGTCTTGCGGTTAAGCTGCCGGTAATCGACGCACATCCGGAGGGACCCATCCTTCTTTCTCACCAGCACGATCGGAGAGGCATAGGGGCTACTACTTTCCCGGATAACCTGGCTATCCAACAACTGTCTCAGATGGGCCTTAACTTCCTCATAATCAGAGGGGGGCAAGCGCCTATATCGCTGCCTAACCGGCTTATCATCGAGCAGTGGAATGTCATGCGAAATCAGGTTAGTACAACCAATATCACCTTCTGATGCAGAGAAAACTGTCTCGTGCCTTAACAGAAATGCCCTCACTTGTTCCTGTTCGGCCTCTGACAGCTCAGACAGGTCAAGATTTCGCAACTGCTGGCCAATACTATTCCCCTGATCACCATGGGCTTCAATGGAGGCAGTAAGCCCAGTCTCCTCTGGAACCTGGGAAATCTCTGCTGGAAGCCCCTGAACGGTAGCTGAGAATAGGCGACCTATAATACTGCGGGGGTACAGTTTAACCTGGGTAAGTGCCACGTTAACAACTGGAATAAAAGCTGTCCCATTCTCCACATTAACCAAACAAGGTGAAACCAGGAGACCATCTGGTAATGGGTTATCAGCGGGTTCCAGCAAAACAGCAGAGACCTTGGCAAGGTGTGACGTGCAAGTGGCTGCTACTAGTTTAACGGTGCCTCCCGGTATTAGGATGGGCCTGCGGCCTCTGACTTTAGCCAGCCCTGTTTCGGTTGGGTGACGCCGGGCTTGGTGACAATATTGTAAGGCTTGCTGCCATGGGGGTGAAGCATGCACTACTGGTGGGAGGTCAAACAAAGAAGGACCATGCTGACCAAAGAGCACATCATAGCACTGATTAATTATATTCATCCCCAAAACACCAGGCACTGCAGAAGAAGGCTGGCCTGGGGGATCTTTGACCACCAGCCACCCACGCTGAGGGATTACCTTACCCAGTACCTCAACTGTAAACTCTGCGTAGCCTGTATAGGGAATGTCTAAACCATTAGCTGCACGCAGGTGCAACCAATGACAGTGCTGAAGATCCTTCTTAAAATACTTTAAGAAGAAGCTCTCCACCATAGTAGACACCATCGAACCTGTATCTAGCAAACAAGTAACAATTACCCCTCCCACTCTAACAGCTACCTTAGGGCACTGTGCAACAAGGGGGGTCAGATTAGGGTCAACCAAGTTCTCACTCTCAGAGCCAGTAAGGTCCCCATCCAACATGTGGCTCTGCATGCTGGAGGGAACTAGTTTCCCGCAACCTGGGAATTAGAACCACTATCCACCTGCTGTGGGGATAGGGTAGGAGGGCTCTGAGCATGCACACGTTCATTATCACATTCCCTGGCGTAGTGACCCGATTGCTGGCATCTCCTACAAATGATGGCTGCACGGCCAGGCCGTGGTACTCTCTGTAATGTCGCCATAGCATCAGTCAGCTTACTAATCTGATCTTGTTGCTTTAAGACCATGGCACGCAACTCCACCAGCTCAGGGTCACTGACGCTGACTACAGGGGGAGAGGGGCTAGGCTTCATCTTCGACCCTTGGATAGCACAAATAGAAGGGAGTGGATAACTGCTATGTCGACCCTCCCTTGGCCTACCTTCACGCTCCCACTGAATCGCTACAGTCCGTGCCTCCCACATAGACATTTGAGGAGTTAGACGTGTCAGCCTTTTTAACTCTCTACGAAGGTCCGAATCCAACACATGTTCAATGAACTGGTCACGCAGTAACTTGTCTGATTGTGGCACAGACTCAGGAGAGATCTGCTTAATCTTATCCATGACAGAAAATAGGGCATGGGAATACTCTTGAAGGGATTCACCCTCCTGTTGTGTCCTAGAAAAAAATCGTTCCTGCAAAGCTACATAGGAACTTGAACACCCATATAGGTCCTTCAGGATATTTATAACCTTTTCTGGATCCTCTCTCTCAATTCGGGGCCTATATCGTATCTCTTCTTTAGCCTCACCGTCTAAATGGTCATAGATGAAATACGCCTTATCAAGAGCACCTAGGCGTCTAGCACGTACACAAGCCTCAACTTCCTCCACCCAGTCATCAATACCCACCCCCACTGTCCCCCGGAACACAGGACACTTTCGCTCCCTTGGGAGATACATCAATCTGTCCAACAGAGCCGGGGCCGCTGGGTCAACAGAGTCTCTGGGGTTAGCAGAACCGGCAGGAGCGTGCTGCTGCAGCAGGCGATCATTGGCCGCCTGAAGCTGTCGAACCTGGTCTCTTAACTGCTCCACTTCGTCGGCCATTGCTGCAATGAGACGTCTCGGAGCTGACGATATAGCACCCTCTTCAGGTCCTTTGGTGTGCCCACTGCTGTTTTGCTTTATATAAAAAAAAAATAAAAGCCAAATACAAGTCTCCAATTAAATAGAGGTGACCCTGCCAGCAACGCCACTTTGTGACCGACCGTCCTCTGACAAACACCCGACTGGAGACAAGATTTGGTGAAGACGAAGTATACAATTTATTGAACAACCTTGACAAAAGTTTTTAAAAAAAAGAAATGTACTCCAAAAGTTGGACCTCAATCTGGCGCTGGGTGAGGATGGCTGCCTCCAAGGACCCCCCCTCACAGCTCTACCACATCTGTAGTTGGACCACCACCCGTATCTAAGGGACCCACGTCCAGTCCTCCCACCAGGAACACCTGCTCAGGGCCCCCTACACACAACCAAAAACACCCCACACAGTGACCAAAAGTAAAAGCACACAAAGCAAGGGGGGGTATACCTGAGCAGGACACCCAGTACTGGGCTGGGGCTGAGGTTGAGTCCCTCCTACCCTTGAGCGCCAAGTGGCTCAAAAGCTACAGAAATACAGGGGAGGAAAAAGGAGGGCAGCCACCTCAGCCAGGTCCAACACTCTCAAAGAAGAGTACCACTGGTTAAAAATGCATTAAAAGATGGTCAAGCTCCAACAAAGTAAAAATTCACTAAAAACACTACTAATAAAACAAGATAAAACCGTAAAAAAAACAGTACAACAAAACCCACGTAAAACAGGAAACAGCAAAACAAAAATAAAAACACAAAACAAAACAAGACAAAACAAGACAAAACAAGACAAAACAAGACAAAACAAGACAAAACAGCAGTGGCAACCCTCTCATGTCCCAGGCTCATGCCCAAGCCAGGAAACCAAAGTCAAATTGGGATTCTCCCAGCTGCTATTTATTAGCCTCATGAGCCAATCCCAACTCATGGGCCAGCTGTGGCCATCAAGGGTAGACTACCACATCCCATAAGGGACAATCTACCTCACACAGTCCTACCTGTCACACATGGTCCATTTTGTTTTGGGCCAATTTGAGGGTGTTAATATTTCTGTATTAATGTATATTCTGTGTAATTGACACTACTAGTGACTGAATAAGTAAGTGATCACATGTAGCTTGCAGGACTGGTGGTGGTGTTGTATCAAGGAGCACTCAAGTTGTTCTTGTGGGAAGTAATAGCCTAAAACTTTACTAAGTCACTTAATGTTGGAGTAGCTTTTTTCTTAGAGTTTTAGTCTTTCGTTTAATGTGTTGTAACATGATCCAGTCATTTCTAGTTACATTCACAGTGATTTAGCTCCGTCTACTTGTTGCATGTCTCCTTCGAACAAAGCTCTGACGCAACCTGTTCCTGAGTGTAGATGTAAATCAGCTTGTCCTCCACCAGGGGTCAGTAGTGATACAGGTCTGATCTGCCTGCGGCCCTGAGGAGGATTAAGGGAAGATGGATCCATAGACGGATGGATGGATTGATGGATGCATATGCTTTACACATATTGTCTGTCACTCTCTCATGTAACAACTTGGGTACATTTTAAATAGTCTTTATTTAAATACTAGAATAAATAACTGGCAAACGAATTGCACAACAAAGTGTTCAGGTCCTATCTTCTGTTTTTCTTTTTTTTGTATTATAACCTGCATATCTTTGGGAAAGTATTTAGTATTTTAATGTATATCTGTACTATTTTCAGACAATTTTGGTCAGTTATTAATTTAAAAAAAACATTAATGTTTAATTAAATCTTTAAAAATAATTATTAATGGCGCAATTTCACTTGTCACAGAACTGAGCTTTATCCTTTGCAGAGACAAAAAGAAAAAGTTCTTTTTTTGAATAGTTTGTACCAATAGCATTATATATATATATATATATATATATATATATATATATATATATATATATATATATATATACACACACACACACACATACATAAATCGTCTTCCCACATAGTCTCACTGGAGCACCACCAGCAATCATCCATCTATTATCCATACCCATGTCTTCCTACTCAGGGTCGTGGGGGTCTACTGGAGAGTTCCCAGCTCGCTTTGGGTAAAAGACCATCGCAAGGCCACAAATAGTCAGCTTTCATTTATCCACTGCCTGTCCTCCATACTAATTTGCTCCATCACTTTTGGATGAATAAGCCATCTGTAATAGTTGTAGTTTTAAGCTATGACTCCAACTTTAGTTGTTGTGCTTTAATGGTTGGCTATATTTCAGGTGTAATAGTCAGCATAGCAGTCTCTTTCTGTATCAGGCCAGCAGAGTGAATTGCAATCAGGAATCAATACGTCTCTATTTTTGTGTTTTTCTTTGCACTGTAAAAGAAGTTGGTTTCAAAGCAGCAGTGTTTTAGAGTAAGAAAGGTTTTCTTGGCTTTACTTTTAACTCTTTAATTCCTGCAGTTATGAAACATGACATGAACCTACTCAGGTGCAAATATTCACGTGTAAAAGAAAAGAGTTTCAGAAGGTTTCTTATCAGAATTGCATCAAGAGGAATGCATCTGCATCATATGGACAATGCTATTTATGTGAACTATGTCCATGTTACTATGTAACAGATAAAAAGGTGTAATGGGACAGAACAAGCAGGTCTAACGTGTGCTTCTCTCTTTTCTTTCATGCCATCGGCCTCTTGGACCTTTCGCTTATATTATCAATGCAACAGGTAAGATATGTTTCACTTAGTTTTGATTTTCTGATATAGCGGTCAGTTTTCACATCGCCTAGGCCTCAGTCTGACTCCAAAACAACCGGCTGCAGACATTCCTTTATTCGTTTTCTTCTTTTTTATTACATTCTGTTAATTCAATCATTACAGCTGTTGTATCTGTGTCGGTCTGTAAAGAGAACCAGACAGGTTTTTTTACTCAAGTTTATCGGCAAACATCATTTCCACCATGTCTGGCTCCAGCTAAAAGATTCTGTTTAAAGAGCACTTATGGCTGCTGCTGATCATTATAGCTATTGATCTGTCTGGACTTTAGTTTCCAAGCTCCTACCCCTCTCCTAGTGCGGATTGTCATTCCACTTGCTGACTGTTTAGAAAGTGGTCAGTTATGCAGGTGAATTACATAAGGAAATTTACAAAAATGAGCACTTTTACTTTTGAACCCAATGACGTCATCAAATCTAGTTAATCAAGCAGAGCATTATGTTTGATATATAGAAAAAATAAGTCGAACAATAACCACAGTTTGTATTTTACAGCAAAAACAAGACAAACTAAAATGCGTTTAATCAAGTATTTTTCTTAGTTTGATCAAATTTCACCATTTGTGAATAGAATACAAGGATATTTCAATTGCAAAAGCCTATATTTTATTCATGATAAAACATATCAAACTGTTAAACTAAGGAAATGCATCATCTTAAGAAAATCAGGCAACTTTTGAATTTGATGGCAGCAGCAGCATGTCTCACAAGAGTCAAGACGAGGGGATGTTTATCACAGTGGAGCATCCGCTCTTCTTTTTAGCAGTGGATACACATCTGGTGACTCAGGAGACCAGCTGCTGGAGTTTTAAAAGAGGAACGTTGTCTTAATTCCTATCGGTTATAGGATTTGAGCTGCTAAACAGTCCTGGGTCTTCTTTGTTACAGTTTAACTTCCATAATACACTAAATAATTTAAACTGGTGCAGGATTAGGACTGCAGGCCGAACCGTCCACTACAGAGTCATGTTCTTGTAAAGGATGCGGGATTCGGTTTAGGCCAGAGGGACCCCATCTCCTCTGAATACAAGGCAGTAGTTCACTCTTTGTTTTGAGGTTGTAACAAACAAACCACCAGGTCGATTTCATGAAATGTGTTTTATGATTAGCCTTTTAAGTAACTAAAGAGCCTGGGCTGCAAACATTTTAAATATTTAAGACACCTTTGGACCTTTGCCCTCAGTGAGAAATAATAAGTGAGAAATAATAATTAAGTGTTGCTTTTGGCCTTTGTCACTATGCTGACCTTTTGCAATCACGACCAGAAGTTATGACATTTATAAACATTTTCGAAGACTTTTCCAAAACTTCTGCAGTGCAGCCTGGTATCATGAATGTCAATTTTGGGGCAAGTCCTGACTTGTGGAGCTCCATACCTGATGTATTGGTGCTTGGAGTTGATCAAAATGTGTGACTTTCAGGTTGTCCACAGGCTGTGACGACTGACTACAGATTCACAGATCACACATCTGGGGAGTTTTAGGCCCTAATCCACAGTTTCAACATCACAATTGCTGAGCCACTTTATCACTTCTGCCTTTTGATGGTGCTTCACTCACACTTGAAAATGCTTGTCGGGAAAAGGTTGCCGTTGAGGAGATTTATAATATCATAATTTATTCATGGTTGTACCTTCTTTTTTTTTGTAAGATTGTACACCTGGTATATAAACCCATGTTTCAGTGTTATGCAGGACTCATAGCAGTGGTCACGCTTTGTTGGAGGAAATACTGTAACTTTGCAAAAGTCTTTAACTGTACAAAAATGGGACCTTACCTGCTTCATTTACAGTTCAGCAGCCATGATAGCCGTATGACACAATGAATAAAAGAAAAAAACAGTTCCATTGCAATTTACTAATTTCTGACTAATGTGTTCAGCTCTGTATCTGAAACATTTAATAAGCAGGAGCCCAGTGTTCTTACCTGAGTATTTGATTTAAAATATATATATAATTAATGTCTGACATTAAAGAGCACTTTTATGACCAAAGAAGAACATATTTGTCTCGTCCTGCCCAAGTTTGGAGTTTGCATGCATGCATGCTAAAAAAACAGCCTGTAGTTCACTACCTTTTTCCTTTTATTGGTCCTTTCACTGCTCACTGGTGCCTTTGTCGTCAAATCAGAGGAGAGTCATTATCAGTACACAAACCCTTCATGACCCTGATTCTCTGGACCGAATGCCTGTAAACGCTTGGCCTGTCAAACAGGAATCCATTGTGGGTAGCTATTCCCACAGAGTCTATTATGCAAATAGTCAGGGAAGGGTTGAAAAACCAGGCTGCTATTCAAGAAAAAAAGGTAATCTGGCTTTGAGTGCTTCTTTTTTGTGTTTGTGAATAATCAGTCTATCAAATAAGTTTCGCTTTGAGGTTACATGTGTGTCTACATGCCATTTGCATCCGGGTCTACAAAAGTCTGTGTATATTACTGTTCAGTTCATGAAACTGAGAGTACATACAATTGCAACCGGAAGTTTACAAACAGTTTAGAGTATGACATTTATTTTCATTTCTTAATTTCTGCCAGTAAAGCTGAGGTAACTTTCAGGTCAATTTGGATTCCTAAATGTATTTTTTCAATTCATAAAATGTCCAAAGAAAGAAACAGAGGCACACATGTGGTAATATTTCTAAGATGCACCTTTAACCTCAAGGATCCCATTGAATGACATCATGGAAAAATAAAGTTAACCATGACATCAGAAAAAAGAAATGTGAACCTTTGCAGATTCCTAAAGGCCCCCTGTTCATTTGTTCATGCAATAATATGCAAATTTAAACAGTATGGGAGCACTCACCCCTCATACCACTTAGGAAGGAGGTGGCTTCTGCATCCTAGATGATGAACCTGTTTTGGTACAAAATATTCAAATGAACCCCAGAACAACAATGAAAGACTGCACACAGGCGTTGGTTCAAACTGAGAATAGAAAATCAGTATCCACTTCAAAACATGTTCAGTACCAAAAGCCTCACAGTGAGAGAAAACCACTGCTCCAAAACTACCATAAAAATGCCAGATTACAGTTTGCAGGGGCACATACAGAGACAATGGTTTTAATTTACTTTCTGATGAGCCTAAAATTGAATTATTTATTCATAAAGATTAGTGTTATGTTTTGTGGAAAAAGGGGGAAACTTACAGGTCTCAGAACAGGTTTACCTGTTCATTCTAGTAGTGAAGCATGGGGATAGCAGAATCATGTCTTGCAGCTGCATCTGGAAGTGGTGCATTTTACAAAATATCCTCCCGAAAGAAGGTTATGTGGATAATTTGAAGCAAAATCTGTAGATATCAGCTACAAAGTTAAAGTTTGAGTTTAAAGACAACAAAGTGAAGGTATTGAAGTGGCCATCAAAAGCCCTGACCTTTAGTCGGTAGAACAGTATCTCACTGTAAAGATATGTGCAAGCAAGAAGGCCTGGAAACTTGGCTCAATTCCACTATTAACCCACCAATGTATGTAAACTTCTGGTTGCAGCTTCATGTATCACTGTTTCCTCAGCCCCGAAGCAGCAAGTTGAAGCCAAAAGGTTTTATATTTCCTCATCTTCCAAGCTCAAGGCTCCAGCTAAACCATTTGTGATGTATACCTACTAATGGACCTACTAAATACTCTCTGTGGAGCAGGAGGCAAACAGTCTAGCTTAGGTTGGAGACACACAGAGACATGCACACATTGTTACAGTCTGTCATTCGCACTTTATGGGCTGAAGTAACGACAGATACAATGACAAAGTGTGGTGTAATGGTCCCCACAGCTCCCACTAGCAACAAACAGCATCACAGTGAACAACTGAGCAGTCACTGAAGGAAGGAAATGTAATGGAGCGCGTCAGCAAGAGATAGCAGGAGAGGGAAACTTTAATTATGTGCAATCAGAAAGTGAGTCCATCTTAAAAGTGAGAGAGACTGTGATTATGGAGTTTAAATTTTAACCCTTTTCATGGGCTGTTGCCTGTGATCGATGATTTGTTGTGCTTTTATTCATCTATATATGTTTCCATTTAGCAGCTTGATTGATTATGTCCGTCTTTTTATTATGTCAGTCTTTTTCAGCGGCATGACTGAAGGAAGTTCTGACAAACATTACAGCTGAAAGGATTAATGCCTGATTGACTGAATGCCAATTCAAGTCTGGAAAAAATGACTTAAAACAGTCATGATAGTAAACAGAAAAGAGTGGAGGCAAAATAAAACCTGCAGATATGCCAAATGTCTGAGCTGTATCCTGACATAATGTCTTGTTGGAGTTTTTGTGGCTCTGCCATGGAAAGCCCTGATGTGCATGCACATGTACATGTGTGTCATTGTTTTCAGTTGTGTGTGGACTATGCTCTGTCTACCTGAAACTCTCCTGAGCCCCCTGTGATTGGCCGTTTGACCGTCTTTACTGCATATTTACATCTGTTTCTGATAGGCCATCACAGCCAGTCATGCTTTTCTCGCCTATAGGGAAGCAAATTAAAGTGGAAGGTTGTAAAACCAGGAGTCGGATTACGACTGGATTGGGAGCCAGCAAATACAGGGGTAGTGACACTTTTTATAAGCCAGACTCCTGTTCTGCACTAGAAGATAAATTATCTGTTAGTCTATGCATGAACAGTGGAGCTGTTACGGTGGGAGTAAACAACGCTGTAACGTGACAGCTGTCCTGGTAACTCCATTCCGCCTGGTGTTTTGTCTGTGCATGTTTTGAAGGCATCCCAAAGTTTTCTCCTGTTGTTCTCAGCTACATAGCATGCCTTCCTCCTCTCCTTCCTCTGTTAAATACAGTCTCCCAGACTCACAGGAGGTGAGGACTATGGTTATGGATGTATACAGCTGCACCATAACACTTTTTTGCTGCTTTATAAAACTGAAGGATTAGCTTTCTGACCGTCTATAAAATTCCCTTGGTGCACTCTTACACCGGGAACAGGAACAGCTTTCCTGTCATTCAGGATACACACTCACACAGTATTCCGGACATCATGCTTCTGGGATCTCACTGTGGGAAACTTTGAGGGGGAGTGTTCAAAGCTGGAGAAACACTCTGAGTTTGTGGGACTGGACTCAGGGCATTTAACAGAAGTGGATGTTTGATGGTTTAATCCTCTCTTTTGGCTGTAGGAAATACTTTCACAGTGGAGTGGATTTCATCCACACACAACCCATGAGAACTTTGAGTACATGTCAATATCTGCAAGAGGACTCTTACATGAAGTTTGTGATATACCGAGTCTGACTCCATGAGAACTTTGCCTGCACTTTATTTGCACTGACACCACAACCAGAGGGCTTACTTCCAGTCGTATTTAACTGCTGGTGGGCTCAGAGTGGCACCATGGCCGGGGTCACCAGGAAGGGATCTGGGAGACCCTCTTACTACTACAGATTCCTGGGCAAATCCCGACTGCAGCGTCAGCGAAGCCGGTCCCGCAGCCGCACCAGGCCATCTGTCAACAGGGGTAATTTATACTACAACTGCTATAAAGAAGAAGAAGAAAAAAAAACTTGTGCTACAGCTTCAGGTTCAACAACAGTTTTGTATAGTTGCAAAAGCTGTTTAAAATCCTAACGCTGCACTAAACCACTGATAGTGATTTTGACTGTGTTTGTGTCCTTAATTCACTGGAGGAAGCTCATATTTGTAATGGAATGTGCAGATGTTATCTTTATTTTGTTAAAGCAACACAAAATAGCATTCAGAATAGGCAGTTCCCCATTTTTAAATGCCTACGTTGTTTTCTGTGCTGTTCACATGAGAACTATTCTTTTGCTGACTTTATTTTTAGAGCTGCGTGGCAACACTGCATTGTTGTGGATCTGTTTTCTTGTTTATATTTCTGTGCTCCCGCATACAGTGAAGTAACAGTTTGCCTTCGGTATTCACACAGTGATGCCGTTTTCACACTTGATCCCAGTTCGGTGAAGACCTGACGAGTCCCATACCTTCTTAGACACTATGCCTGCGAGTATGTTTTGCTTTTAGCAACTCTGAAAGGCTTTAGTTCAGTTAAGTTAATTTTCTGCACTGCACAACTACTTATTTTTCTGTTAGCTTATGTCCTCCAGCAATGCCTTAGTTCATTTTTCCACTTTTTGGCTTTTCAGAAGTGCTGCCAGTGTTTGAACTGCCAGATTATAGAGATAAGTCTGCCCCAAAGGCTTTACTTAACTTACTTGCCTTGAGAGAAAAGAACTATCACTGAGTCTTTGGCCGAGTGATTTCTTTTTTTTTTTTTTTTCAAAGAGAGCAGCTGTAAGATGCCAATAACTATATCTAGTAGAAGACAGTTGCATAGCCGTTGCTTCTCTGTGGATTTTATACATGTGTACAGCAGTCCAAGAAAACATTGCATGCATGCTTTCTCTAGTTCAGATTTCCTCTTGATTGTTCTCCTGTGAGTATCTGTAGTTAGTTTCTGTTGTCATAGTCAGACAAAGCGAGACATGGTCATAACAGAGAGAGAAAGAGAGCCAAACGTGTAGGTGACTGGTTTTGTATGTCTTCCCTCTGATGAAAGAGGAGCTTTGAAGTCTCCCCGCTCTATCATTCACTTGTCTAAAGAGTACACTCGTGCATATGGGCATTTGAGCTGGAGTACAAAGACGTGTACGCAAACACACTCAGCCTTGATCTTTGTGGCTCCGTGCAAAAACTTTTACGCACCGCCTGCATGTTAAAACAGTAGCACACAGAGACAAGAAAGGACAGGCTGTGTCCAGATGAAGGAAAGTTTTCTTAGCAGCTCTGAAGTTTCTAATAGCGCAATGAAATAAATCAAACTAGCCGTCCGTGTTCATTGTTAAGTAGTATCAGCAGATGTGTTTCCATTACCTTTGAAAATATGCCTCAGATGTATATCAATTTAACAAAAAATTCATATATTGTTAAAAGGTGCTCAACAAGAGGACTATTGTCTCACATGACTTGAGTCATTTTGAAGTTCTGGATCCACGTCTTCTCTGGGTAATTGTGCACAGTGACCTCCCAGAAATCCCTCAGATGTGAACAGCTCCATCAATAAGGGGCCTGACATGTGGAAGTTTGTTGCAGTGCAACAATTCATTAGTGCTTTGGGAAAAAATAATGTTGGCTAGAGTGTTTGCAGAAATAAATATTAACCTGCCAAAATTTCTCCACAAAAATTGTAATGGAAATGATTTAACATGGACTTTTCTTTTTCTCATTCATATTATTTGTTGTTGCTGTTGTTTCCAAAGTCACTTAGGAAAACAGCTGTGCGCCAGAGTTTGTTACGTGAAGTACTTTTGAAAAAAAAGGTTTTAAATCGCATTGGAGGGTTTATAACAAGAACTTTAGCGTATATTATGAGATGGAAAAAAAAAGACATTCCACAAAAGTTGGCTAAAAAAGCTGCAAACAGGAAACTACATTAGTAGGAAAAAAAATCAGCTTCTAGTCATGTATTTTGAATTTCTTTGAGCTCAGCAGGTATGTTTATGTGTCAGTGAAAATTGTTGAGGAGTCTTCATGAGGGTGTTTTGGAGATTGTCTGGATTCTCTGTTCTTCTTTTACATGTTTTCCTGGCCAGTATATCTGCTTTGTGCATGTTAGTGTGTGTGGCATCAAAAGCAGATTACAGATCCATACATTCAGAAGAGCAAAGCAGAAAGCTGCTTTGGAGTCGTGAGATTTTCTTCAGTTGCTGCGATGCTGTGAGAATGTTGTTCATCTGTCCCAGTGGGATCTCAGGGTCACATTAGCCTCTACAAAAGCCTTTTTTTTCTCTCTTTCTTTTTTTTGTTTTAATCCAACAGTTGGCATATATGGTGTTTAAGTAGCTGATGCTCAATTTACCAAGTTAAAAAGTAGGCATAAAAATTAGTTTAACTTAATCTCTTCTAGCAATTTTAAAACTTTTACTATTTTACTACTATTTTATCTGTTTTGCAGTCTTTATCCAGTCCACACAAAATAATGACATTCTTCAGTAGCTACCACACTGAAAAGGAAATAATCTGAATTAATCAGCCAATGCAAAGCCAGATATGGTCTGATTTTTGTGTCTACTAACTGTTGAACACCCGCCGATAGACAGAATGATAGATTGTGATGGCTAGTGAAAGTTTTGAAACTTGAAGCAGAATGACACATGCTTTAGTTAACATCTTCTGGATGTGCAAATAAGTTATTTCTTATTTAGCTATTTCATTCTGTAAATATATGTGTAATAATTTTTCTCACTGTGTTATAAAGGTCTTCTATTTCTACACTTTGTGTCATTTCACATGTTGACTCTTTTCACGTTCAGCCATTCTGCTGTTAATTAGCTCTTGTTGTTGCGATCGAAGTTCCTTTGCGTGATCCCGTTTCAGACAAGCTTTTATCGTCAGACAGACACTCTAACATTTACTATAGAGATGTTCTTGCCAGGTGTCCAGTCCTGTGGAAAACAAACCCAAGTCATTACTCCTCCCCCACAATACTTAAAAGCTGCGGTGACATGTTTATGCTGATAAGCTGTTTGGTTTTGGCCACCCGGTTTCACTTTGGTTTCATCTCTCCAAATTACACTCTTCCACAAATCTTGTCATTTATTCAGATGCCACTTTGTCAACCTCCACTGTGTTTGCCACGGCTAGACTTTCTCAAGCCAAACCCTTTTACCAAGGCATATTCAGTAATTATCTCAAAATGCTGTAATAATCTTTAACATGGAACTTGTTTAATAAGGCCTGAAGAGTCTGAGATAAATCTCTGGGTTATTTTTGCTATTCCTCTTACCATCAACCATCTGCCCTCAGGGTAAACTTGGTGGGACACACCATCCTGGCAAGATTGATGACAGTCTCCACTGCTTTACATTTGTGAATAATCATGTTCTTTAATATCTTTACCGGATTGATAGGCAGCCACAGTTGCATTGCTAATATCATTGTTGGTGTCTTTCCCTATTGGCCTTGTGTTAAAACACATGAATACTTCTGTTAAAACATCTGCTTTTATTGAGGTACATCTAATTAATATCTGCCTGGTACCTAACCTTTTTATTCCTTTGGAAACAGCAAGGATTGCTTAGTTTTTTTACACTCTGCTTCTTCATTTTAGTTTAGTTTTTGTAAAGTAAATCAGACACTCGATAATACTTCATGTGTTCTTCACTGATGATGTATTTACCTAATTGTAAGACCTGGTAAAGCTTGTGTACTACATAAAACATTTTAAATGAAAGTTGTACTCTGTTGTTCACAGAACCCTTGTATTAACATATTTATATTGCAATATGGAGTTCCATCACATTCTGAATATAAAATTAATTTAAATGAGTTTTGTGGTAAGAAAAGGGAAGTTTCTTCTGGTAATAAGTTTTACTTGCCTGAAGCACGATGATACAACACTGAGCTGTGTGCCATATGAGAATACCCCACAGCACGGTATAAAAACAGTTTTTGTTCACAGTTCAGCCGCGAACACATCCGCGTCTCTATCATGAGGAAGTTGCTGCAGCCCCTGTGATGAATGGACTGCCTCTGCCACAGATCAGATTGCATGAGCTCATGCGTTTTTGTTTTCATGGCATGTGCTTATATGCGCATTGTTATCTGTAAATGGAAAATCCTGCCTCAGCTGGGTACTCTCCCACATTGCTATAAATGCGTGTCTCCATCTCTGCCGTGGCTGGTGACATGGACATCCCTGTCCATCTCGCAGAGAGAACGGCAGCCAGGTAGGCAGAGCAGTGGCCTCATCTCAAAACCTTGAGATTAGATGAGAAAACCTGTCAAAACCTTGAGATTAGATGAGAAAACCTGTCAAAACCTTGAGCCCAAATCGCCCCCTGATTAGAATACTGTCAGAATATCAATAAAGAACTGATTTTTTACCCGTATTACTGTACATGGTATAATGGAAATGCTTTATTACACGTAGGCCTGCCATTGCTTACTGATGTATATATACTGCTCCCAACGGTAAATATAAGAAGTCAGTGTTTTACTTCTCTTGAAAAATAGTTTGACATTGTGTTGTTTTTTTTGTTTTTTTAATTCCATGTATGTCAGCTTTTTCTTGATCATCCTTAAATTTACTTTAAAACTGACAATCATGTCCGGGAAACTGTGTAACACCAGACGTATGTGTCACTGTCCTTCTGGGTTGCATTTGTTTCCTTTCTTTCAAGATATCATTGTTTTCTCTTAACCCCCATCCTGCCCCAATATCTATCTGTTTATACTTCTAGCAATTCAGTCTTAAAGGAATAAACTGACTCTTACATAAAACAACATTTATAAAAAATCATTATTTTCTTGCTAAGAATTAGATGAAGCTAGATCCAATGTTATTGTTATTTCTCACCCAATAATGGTTTTGTTGTTACTCCTTACCCAGAGAAGCACCGTGTCTTGGTGGTTTTCTCTGTTGTCCCACATCTAGTAGCTTCAAATCTCAGCAGGGTCAGTTCTGTGTGGAGTTTGGGTTTCCCCTGATTGTAGTTTCCTGCCACAGTCTAAAAACATGCATGTTTGGCTTACTGATGATTCTAAGTTGCCTGTAGGAGTGAGTGTGACGTTTGCGGTTGCTCATCTGTATGTGCCTTTGTGGTGGATCGCTGATTTGTCCAGGGTTTACCGCTGCCTTGTGCCCAAATTTAGAGCGCAGAAGACCCTTGTGGCAATGAATAGAAAGAGGTGGATATAGATGATAGATGGATGCATTACTTACTTTGACATAAATGTTATCATCATTCCTCACACAACTCAGAATATTCCTGTGAAGACAAGATTTTGTGTTGATTAAACAAAAGTGGCAGAGTGATGTGGAGTGATTCCTACAATATCCTATTATGCACAAAAATCTTCATTTAGCAAGACCAGAACATGTCATGCCTCCTTTAGGTACCAGAGCATGAATATTAGTAAGAAGTAACAGTTATTCCTCTGAATAGGTCAAATTATCTCCAATATTATGCTTACTTCGTTATAACATGGTGATATAAAATAATATTGTTAATATTTTTCTTTAAACTGAACTGAGTTATATATTATTAATTCCCAAAAAGGAAATTTTGTTGTTGCATTTTTTATTGTAACATGTAAAAACTGCAACAACATAAGAGACAATATATAAGGCTGTTGTGGTGGGTTATGCATGATCTCACCACTTGATCCTTGTTGTGACAGAGCTGAAACCCATCCATCCATCCATCCATCCATCCATCCATCCATCCATCCATCCAGCTGGAGTTTCTAGATTTTTCCTGTAGAAGAACAGTCCTGATACGGACACCTAGTACTCCCATTCTAATCTACTCTGTAGTCCAGTTGCACACCAATGATCTGTAGTCCTCCATCACCGACACGATTGTTTGAAATAACGTGCCTTTATATACATAATTGGTTGAGCGTGATAAAACATAACAACTTTAACAAAAATCACTGAGAATTTAAAGAATTGTAGAGCAAATCTGTTTAGGGAGAAATTTTCTCTGGTTCACTACATATATTACTACACTACTATATATATATATATATATATATATATATATATATATATATGTATATGTATATATATATATATATATATATATATATATATATATATATATAAAGCTATATATGTAAAGCTGAGAAACTAGATGGAGCAGAGGAAGTTTAATGACAATAGTTACAAGTCATTTAAAGTGAACAAAAGTCATGACCATAATATAAATTTGGTGTCACATGGGAATTATATTAAGTCCAAGAACACAAATTATCCTATGAATTCAAGTACACTTCATTTTTTCCTTTTTTTTTTTTTTTTTTTTTTTACACCGGAAAAAAAAATTCTCCGTTTAAAAAAAAAACAAACATGCATTGCATAATACAATTCCAAGTGCAGTATTATGGTTCCAGCTTGAACATCAACTATTAAAAAAAAAGGTCACAACTGCCCAAAACTGAAAATTTTCTCAACAGAATTGAAAGATCTACCACTATTATTTAACAATAAAAACAAAGACATGTGTCAGTGACGCATGCTCCCAACATTGTCTGTAATTATATCCTCAATGGGTCACTAACGAGAAGCACTTGTTATCAGTGCTGCTGCGTCGAGCTATGTTTTGTCAGATTGATTGCGGTGTGTTGGTCTGAGTTTCATCCCCGTGTGTGTTTGTGTGTGTCGATGGGAAGTGAGGACAGAATTCAGGATGATGCATGAAAAACATGGAGAAAACATCACAGATGATCACAGTCAATCACACTTACGCTTCAACAAAAGGAGAATGGAAACAGGTCTGCAGTTGTGATTTGTGTCCCTAAGTGTTTATCTACTATAAATGCAGAGCATTTGAGATGAGCGGTGCTACGTTGACACCTCGACGTCATTGTTGATGGAATCATCTTTCTTCCTTCTTCTGAATCCGATTAGTATTTGATGGTGTTTTGCATTTAGCTCCTCTTTGAGGTCAATCCTGATTCTCTGAGCAGTTTGACTTAATTTTCTGCATAAATATATATTTAGAGTGGTTAAAAGACTAGAAGGTATGCAGGATGAAACAGAAGAGTTAATGTGCACTCAAAGTATTTCCGCATTGTGTGTTAAAGAATAAAAAGTGAAAATGTGATTAATGACCCTTCTGTGTTGAAAAGAGAGGGTTATAACAGGGGGAAGGGGCAGTTAAATATAGCAATAAGATTGTGAAGCGAAAGCACCAGAACTCTCTTCTTCATCTCAATGTTTAACCTGGAATTAGTCTCTGAGCTCAGTCTAATCTCTGAAGTCTGTGTCTTTACCTCCTCTTTTTTTTTCTTCCAGCATAGAGACTCAGGGAGAAAGACCAGATGAAGTAGTGAGTCTGAGCACCCGAAAGAGTTCAATAACGGGCGACAGGTGCAAGATAATCCCCGCCTTAATCCATGGATATCAACTCAGATTACATGCCAGAGCAGTAGAAATATTTTGGACAAATAGATGTAGAACCAGAGAGGAGAATTGTTCTATGGATGTGACGTGGCCATAACGCAGCATAACTATCCATCAACATAAAGCAGAATGTAAATCCATATAAACGGAGGCACACACACACACACACACACACACACACACACACACACACACACACACACACGCACTGCCAGTGGAACACAATGATCACCCACAAAAAGGATCATCTCTTCTGTGTGACATGGAGATAAACACAAGTTGCACTATTTTGAAGTTCTTCAAACAAAGATGTGAGAATAGAATAATGCTTGATGTCATTCACTCTTATTCTGTCGTAAGTGACGTTCCTCCCTGATGTTATTGACTGGAAATGCTGTGTCACATGACTTGTGATGTTGCGCTGCTACATAGCAGAGCTTGCCTGGCAGTGGAAACGCAAGCTAGATGGTGGCGTACTTATTCCAAACTGAAACGGATCTTTCCCATTCAGTGGACCTGTGGCTCCAGAGAAGCGAGTTACAACCTGGAAAGGTCGCCGGTCCGCTGTCAAATGCAACTTTACAGCTCCATTACAGTCACTGAAATTTATGCACAAAAGTGCCTTATTATCACTCCCTTGCGTTATATCAGTGAGTCAGAAGGTACATTTTAACTAAAACAGGCCAAAAGGTCAATTTCTGCTTTTTCAGTTGACATTTAAGCTGGCCCGTCTGTGCAAACATGGGGCTCCTCATCGGTCCAACAACTCGCCGCAGTTATGGATTCAGAGCTTCACTAAATGAATATGAAAGAAAACGCTTGACAGAAAGTACTGCAGATAACGGTTGCATCACAGCTATTGTCTTTTTCCTCAAATTAAGACAGAATAGCTCATATGGTGGGTAGTACCATATCTTTATACTACTATATGATATTATCTTAATCTCCTAATACTAGTATTAATAAGACTGAAAATCCTTAAACCACTCCACCTACTCTTTCTAAAAACAATATTGCAAAACTGATAAGACTAACCAGAAGTTATACAATGTTCTTTTTTTTCCAGGAAAATATTTTAAAGGGCTGACATGTGGTTTACGGCAATGTTATCAATTGACACCAAGTCAGTCTAAGGTGTTTCCTTCATATCTGTGTCTGCTGGTGGATGTTGTTGAAGTTTGAGCGATCTCAGTCTGTAGCTGCTCTGTCGGGTCTCTCCACAAACACAAACTTCCTCCTTCTGTGCCCCACTTCTTCTCCTGCTCTTCCTCCAACCCTCTTCCTCTGCCTTCCCATAACAAACCGCAGACAAAGGCATGCAAGTGCCAAGCTAAACATGAAACAGAGCTCTTTTCTCTGGATATCACTTGAACAGGGTCAGACGTGGTCTTTAGGAGTAACTTCACATATCTGCACTTTCATGCGTCTTATCTGGTTTCCATGGTAAACAAAGTTAAAGTGAATCCATATTTTATCCTGAAATCTACGACTGATTTCTGTTTTGATCTAAATATCAGTAGCTTACTTTTGACATGAGTCAGGACTTTGTGTTTGTTGAAAGTTAAGTGACTGTTGACTGTGTATGCACTAGTGGTTTCTGTAGGCTCTTACGCTCCCTCGTGTCCACAGAATTGCTCCAAGGAGTGCGATCAGCACCTTTTTAATCATCCTATCATCTCTGCACAGAGTAAATACAATGTCCTGAAGGTCAAAAGTCCCCTGCTGTCTTCCCATTTCAATGTTAACACATTTTAGTCTCCATGCGCACACAGGAACGCTCTCTGCCTTCTTTCAACACATGTTTGTAGACTGACGATTTAAGCTGTGGCATGTGGAACAGTTTCTTCTTTCATGTTCCTCTACGGTGACCACCGTTACTTGGATCTGCATCTTCAGGGGAAATAAAAATTTAAGAAACTATGACTTTTGAACGCTTTAATTCACAATTTATATTCCTCAGATATTCATGGAGCTCTGTTAGCCAATCAACACAGATTCTAGCTGCTGTATATTCCAAGAAAAGGCGAGAAAAGAAATGATGCATTTGTGAGGGCAGTCAGATGAGAGGCAGGTTGGTCTGAGAAGTTTTTTTCACATTTCATTGGACCAAAGAGAATCTGTGTGTGTGTGTGTGTGTGTATGTGTGTGTGTGTGTGTGTGTGTGTGTGTGTGTGTGTGTGTGTGTGTGTGTGTGTGTGTGTGTGTGTGTTTCAAATCGTACCTGCTTTTACCTTCCTGTCAGAACAGAAGAACTGTCTACATTCTTCACGGTTGCTCTTTTGCACTCCTGAGGGTACAGAGTACCTAAATTGCAGACACATGCTGTTGTTGATAACAGAGTCCGTCCCTCGGAGTATTAGTACAACAGGTACGGGTTTTCTAAATAGCTGTAATACACGATCTACAACAGGTTATGTTGAATGACTTAGCTTTGAAGACTAGATAAATAAAATGAAATAAAATTGCTCACTTTGGAGTTCCACGTTATAGAAAGGTGTTTTGGTTGTTTTTTTTTTTTTTTTTTGCTCTGGTTTAGCCTTCCCACACTTGTAGCTTTTTATTGGACCTACACAGGAAGCTGTTCGACATTTAGAAGAAAAAAAAAAGTCTCCAAAACCTTGTGGTGTGTACCACCGAAAACATCGGTAGACGGAAAACATGGTGGAGTAATTAGCCATTGAAGGGTTTGATTTGCAGAAAGTTGATGGGGAATGAACTGCAGTGAATGGTTTTGTCAGAACACACACACTTACCAAACACTTAATCCACAGAAATATGCAAGTCAACCAGTAAGTTAGGACACATTTGGAGACTGGCGAGACGGTCGTGGAATTCATAACCAGACTTTCGTCAGGGAGACCTGAATATGAATCCAGTGTTAGAGCTCTTTTATTTATCGTGGTTTAAAGTAACACAACACAAGGAAAAGACCTTCCATGTTCCTTGAAATGTGTCGGTGTATTTGTGACAATGTATGCAAGGACTGGCAACACCCAATAAGAAATTTGAAAAAAGAACCCTTTGTTTATTTTTAAGAGGACAAAAACACCCTTGAAGTTTAGTTTGTTTCATCTGGTGTGAACAAAGTAATCACTATTTGCTGTTGACCAAAACCACTGTACTGAGATCCCCTAAAAGAAATTGGTTTGCTGATAAAGGATACAACAAAAACAGGACCACAGGCCTAGAATTACCCAATTTGGGGTAAAGCAATGCATGTAGACTTTAATTACTGTGAGATTACCATTGAGTCATGAGTCATTGAGTCACACGTCTGATGATTGACGCTGGAAACCTCCTGCATTGTTTTGGTATGCACTTTTAGCAGCTCCAGTGCATTAAAACACTCCTTTCCAGCCATACACGTCAATTCTTTTCAAGCTTAATTGTTTGTCAAGAACAGGCAGGTTTTCATTAGAGGGTCTTGGGGTAGTTTTACGGGGCCTCAAATGTGTCCTGTGTCTCCATGACCAGGAATTTTTCGTGAACTTCTGAGTCCCTGCCTTGTGTTACTTAAGTACTTAAGTGCTGCTCCAGGGTGGTGTTGACACGGTGATGATTGGATATGCTGTCGGCAGGAGGAATTGTTTAGCTGTCTCAATGTGATATTCAAGTCTGTGTTATCTCCTCTTGTTCATCACCACCAAAACACAACAACCATCTCAGCTCCTTTAATAATGATTTTGCCTTTTCTCGTCTGTTTATATTTTTATATTTATTATTCTTTTTTTTTCTTTTTTTTTTTACCAGTCACTTGGAGACACTGAAAGTACACTGCTACATTCCACAACGTGGGAACGTCTTACTGTTTTCACCTTTTTGACTCAGTTTTGACCTTTTTGTTTTCCAAAAGAATAAGAACACAAAAAAGCAAAAGATTCAAACTCTGTATCTTATTAACCTGTATACAGAGGCTATATTTGTTTTTGACTGAAGGAAACAGCCGCAAATGTCAACATTTCACGCAAGAAAAAGCAAAAGACAAAAACCAGCCACGTCGGTTCGACATAATGTTAAACAGGAGCAGCAGCAGTACGACAGAGAGCAGATGCTGAAAGTTTGTTTTTTTATCCGAGTCACTGTGATCTGAATGCAGATTGAAAACGCTTGCACAACATCTTACTTATGACAGCGTCTCAATTTCATCTTTCACAGAGACATTTCACACAGCCAAGAAGAAATAAAATAATAAAAAACAAGGAAAAAGACAAATGTGTCTAAGATGTTCATCATTATTGTCACCATGGAGTTCAAGCAGCGCTCTGGCACAACCACATAAAAAAGCTGTTTTGCCAAATGATTATTAACAGTTTTTTACTCTGTAAATAGATGATGCTGTTTATGCAATAATAGTGGCTAAATGGCTGAGCATGACTTTATGATGTAGAGTCATAGACAAAAGTTAGTTCCCACTTCTTTAAAGCTTTTTTTTCATAAATGAAAAATCATATGATCATAGTAAGTCATAGTGTTTGGGAATTACAACCTCAGAGGAACATCAACATTTGTCAGCGTGCCTTTATGTTTTTATGTATGATTCCTGCATGATTTTATCAGTCTCTCCCATAGTTATGGGAGAGACTTCTCCACAGTATTGCTAGACTTTAGGCGAGCCATTCGAAAACCTGCGTTCTTTTATTTTTCAATCGTTTTGAGTTAGATTTGCTGCTGTGCTTCGCGTCAGTGTCCTGTTTTAACTATTCTGGACATTGAACAGATGGCCTCATATTTGCCTCTAGAATATTCTGGCGTATGGAGGACTGTGACGTCCACTTAGTGTCTTGAGGTTTGCAAGTTCTATGGCTGCAAAAAGCAATCCCAAATCATCACCACACCACTGCCCTGCTTCACAGTAGGTATGAGTTGTTTCTGCTGAAATCTTATGTTTGGAGTTTTACAAAGTTGGTGTTAAACCATTAAAGCCAAGTTACTCCACTTTGGTCTCATTCATGTCATTTAGAAATTGTTCCAGGAGTTTGTTTTGATGTAGTTTTACAAACCTCAGTTTTGATGTTCTTTTTAGACATGACAATCTTTCTCCAGTCATAGTTCAGTCTTCTAATTATACTGTCATGGACTTTAATGTTCAGTGTTCTCTGAAGCATGTAGGGCCTGCAATGGAGCTCTGGGGGTCTTTTTGCATTTCTCTGATGATTGCAAAGTCTGCCCTATGATAAATTTGATATAATATCCTCTCCTGGAAACATTTTTTGTCCGCATTCATGTGCAACAACACTTGCTTCTCCAAGACCTTTTCTAGTCATTGTGTTAACGTACATCTGAATGCTTCAGACTATGAACCTTTCAAAATGTCCACTTTTTAAAAGGCCAACACACTGATGAACCATTCATCAAGGGCAGATGATTAGCAGCACATGGCTGAAATCTATGCCCTGACATCTGATGGAACCAGTATGGGAATATTTACATTTATACACACATTTCTTTTCTTCTTTTTTCTTTTTTGTGTTCATATTCATAGAATAGATAAATCAATTGTGGAAAAAGTAATGATTTTTGTTCATCTAAGGTTGCATTTGCCTAATAAGACCATGTACAATCAGTGTTTTAATTATTATTACATTTTTAAACATACAAAAAAACCAAAAACAAAACATCGGACTTAAAGTGCTACCTTTTGCATATGATTGTCTGGAGGTTTTTTAACTTAGAGTTCTTCTGACTCTTGTGCTGGTCAGATTTGAAGGCAAGGTTTCCTGGCACTGGTCTCTGGGTGGAGCAGGTCTTTATGGGACGTGCTTGGAAAAACGTGCAGCCTGACCTGCCGTGCATTACTGAATTTTAATGGATTAAGTTTTTTAATTTAAAAAGAAAATGAGCATCATACCAGTTCTTTCATCCATCCAAGAGATATAAGGAAGTTAGCTGAGAGTAAAGCAAAATGATTTGAGCATGTCCAGCCTCATCTGCTAGACTGTACTAACTACTTCCCATTTCCATCTTCATACTCGGTGAATAATGCAACTCACCCGAGAGGTGAATGCATTTAAAAAAAATAAAAAATAAAGTCAAAAAGTGTCTTTTGACATTCAGCTTTGTAAAGTTCTTCACTTCCAGGCTAAACTGTGACCATCGTTGCTGCCAGACACGAGACACACGTACAGTACATTCCTGCAGGTGATTGTAATCTTGCCTGGAGAAAGTTGGAATCGGGATATATTTGCTGCTGAATGATGATGAACAGTGATAACGAAGACATGACATGGAGGTTAAAGACAAACAATTACACAAGTAAAGACAATGGCAAACAATCTCAGAGAGCACTGAGAAAAAAGGATGATGGGTAAGTAAGAGCAAGGATTACAACCAACTAAAGGAAAAGAACAGGAAGGAAGGAAGGAGCAGAAGAAAAATGCTATAAATGATCTTAAGGCCTTCAGACTGGGAAGTTCAAAGACAACAGCTTTATTTTGGAAAAATCTGGCCCTTTGATTGTACAAACACATGAGTTTAGATGCTCCCAAATTTACATGTTCTCAGATCCACAAATATCTTAAAGTAACCGCTGTTACGCAGACGCCTCATAACAAACATATTAACAATCTAAGAACTCCGTTTGTTGTACAAAACAAATCTTTAACAGCTTTTTCTTAAGAGTGTGATGAAAGTTTATGTCTTAATTTAAGTTTTATTGAGTATGAGTGCCTGTTTACTGTTTACTGGGGGGCGGGGTTATAGTCAGGCAGATGCATGCGCGATAGCAACAAAACCTTTCCATGCGTTTGTGGAGAGACGTTGCAGGCAGATGGTCCAAACATGTGGAAGCATGTGCTGCACAACACAACAGTGACACCACAGCAAAGTGATCTGCGCTCATGTGCGTGTTTTGTGTAAGCTCCTTTGGGCGGTTGTAGCAGCCAGCTGTGCACAAGCGGAGAGATTTCCGCTGTGAAACTAAGCCCCAAAGGGCTGAATTGATTAAAGTTAAAAGAAGAAATTAACATCGCTGACTTCAATCAATCAGCGCTACCTCAATCAGCCTTACTCGTCCATGAATGTGTGTTATT
Source organism: Xenentodon cancila (assembly GCA_014839995.1). Classification (NCBI taxonomy): domain Eukaryota; kingdom Metazoa; phylum Chordata; class Actinopteri; order Beloniformes; family Belonidae; genus Xenentodon; species Xenentodon cancila. The sequence goes on along the minus strand of CM026215.1, from coordinate 5,391,520 downwards.
ATTATTATTTAAAGATTAAAACCACTGTTTTAATGGGAGCAGTAAAAACAGACAGGAAATGAGTCTTTGTAGATGTAGCCTGACTACAGGCTATGACGTTTTTTTTCATTTACCACCTTAAAGTGCTTGAAACACAAATCCTACACATCTGCTGTAATGAACCCGTGACGTTGATGTTGTTTCTTTTGACGGACGGAATCGACTCCCAGTTTGGACCACCCGTCAACGCCACCGGTATAGTGTGTCTGTGTGTCAAATAGTGATTTTAAATAAGCCCAACAAAGATTTTCTTTTGTTTTAAACTTACAATGCTAAGCAAATTTAGGATTAAATCCTGATTTTTTTTTTTCACTGGACAATGGATTTACAACCTCCATTAAAAGAAAAAAAATGTAAATAAAAATAAAAACAGAATTTCAAATTTCATAAGGCTTTTTTTTGCTCATAAAAAATATTGTTTAGTTCATTTTACAATTTCAATTAAAAAAGGTCGCTATTTTTTAATTTGACAGCAGCAAAAAGATTTCCGAATGACGAAACCGAACACTGGAAAAGTTAATCCCGCCTTAAGGAAAATCTTGCATGTAATTAGATTAATTAACAACAGGTCAGTGAGATGAATGCTGTTTGCCTATATTATACCATTCAGACCTGGCATTAAAATGCATCCGGAAGATCTGATCACAAGTGGCAAGTGCTATTGTAAGTTCTGAACAGATTCCAGGAGTGATTTGAAGGTGGCCTGGGACACTCATGTTTACATCCTCTTCATAGGCTGGACAACAAAGGTGTCTTAGGATGGATTTAGATGCCAGCCAAACAACTCATTTTATCAGCTTATTACAATAATTCATTTTGCGGGAGAATAACTAAAATAAAGCTGTCCATTTGATTTCTTCTTCATGTTTGTGACAGATCTTTCCTTGGTTTATATACACCTCAATTGGTATTGTACATATCCTTTGTTGGATACAGTTTATTTGTTTTTATATATATATTGCTATAAAATAAAATAAAAACACCACATTTGGCATTTGCAAGTTTTATTTCCTTATAACTGGATGGTCAGATCCAATCTCTCATTAACTACAGCACATAACATCATAGAAAGATACCCTCAGACAGAACTGTATGGGGAAAAAAGGCATGATCTGTAATGGAAATCACTGCGGGGGTTTAGGAAAACAGGTCAACAAAAATCAATAGCCCACAGTTCACCAGGACTTTCACAAACGCAGGCTGAAAGCTCTTTCATACAAAGAAGAAGACATGTGAACGTGATCCAGAAATGCCGTCATCTTTACTGGGCCGAAGCACCTTTGTTCTGAGGCAAAGTGGAAAAATATCCTGTGATCAGACAGATCAGACAGATCTAGATTTGACAGTTCTTGCATCCTTCACAGCAAGACAAAGTGAAACTGCCTACTGCATCCCTTGAAAAAAAATGAATGGTCTCCTAGAAGAAGAGTCTGGGTGGTGATCTGATCTGACTGCAGACTTTTCCCCATCTGAAAAACATTTGGTGAATCGTCACAAGAAAGAAAACTCAGGACTGTTAAAAAAAAAAAAAAAGAACGATATCAAGCAACCTAATTTCTGCAGTTTAAACAGTTCACATGGTTTCTGTGTTCTACTCTGCGTAAAATCTAGGTTTGCAAGATTTTGCAAATTATTGTTTTTGTTTATACTTTACACAGTATCCCAGCCTTTTTGTTTTTTGGGGGTTTTTTTTGTGAATTTGCATTGTAATTTAATAATGACAGTTTTCATCTTCCAAGTCTGAGTCTGTTGTGCTCATCCGATGTCGGTGGTTGCAGTCTGTGTTTGTGTTAGACGGGGGAGTGTGTGGGATGGGATGCGAGCCGGCGAGTTGGTACGCCGCGCAGCGGAAAGTGTCAGCCCTCCGCTCGCTCTTCAATTACAGCAAGAGTTAATGCAGCCGAGCAGCCTGTTAAACAGCAGACAGCTCATTTAGATCAGCTCAGGTTGACAAGCTGATGGAGAGGAAAGCGCCAACAAACATCACATCCAGCGGGTGGATGTTCTTGTTTGGCACCTGTTCATTATCCTTTAAATAAAGATGCAATAATAAACACTACATTTATACTAATTTATATATACAAAGATAATTTGAATTGCCTTCATATGCTGACACAATTTCCTGAACGGTCTGCAACATTCTTTGGTCAAAATCCGACAACTCTGTTTTTAACAATGTTCGTTTTCTATTATTTGTTTTTTGTTTTTTAAATCAGCTCTTTCTAAGGACCAGAAAATATAGCATTATGTGAGGTTGGTGTAGGTGTGGAAGCTGCATAATTCTACTTTGATTTGATAAATCAGTGTATTTTAGTACCCTGCAAACTTGAACATATATTAACTTCTTCTTTTTGGACCTAGGCAGCCACAAAACAGTAGCATTAAATTTTTCCAGAGTGCTAGATTTGGTAGTAACTCTAAAATGTAACTTAACGCGTTGCACCTCAAGCAAAGGATTTCTGTTGTCTTTTGTTTACCAAACTTAAAGATTTACCTCTTGATTTGATATATTTTAGTATCGCGTTCAGTGAGGACTGCATGACTGATCTGGAAATTTCTTCAGTCAACAAGAAAAACAAAGATGCATCATCTTTTTTCTTTTGTGAAGACAAAAAGGAAATCTCCATGCTGCTAAGCAGTGTTTCCTAATTCCGGTCCCTTGCATATGTTAGGACATTTTGGAGAACACTGTTGTAAGCAATTCAGTTTTAAGGCAAAGTCATGGTTGTGAGCTAGGGTCATGTGCTGGTGAAGGGTTGGAGTTGGACCAGAAGCCAGACAAATATGTGAGCACATGTTTGATCTGGCAGCAGGTGGGGGAGCTGACCCGCCAGCCATTTCCAGCTAATTTCCTTACATCCTCGCCCCGGCCAAGTCACTCACAGGCGTTTATTCAATACAGATCAGGTTCAAGACATAAACAATCCTAGTAGGAGCATCAAAAGCTGATCCCGCTCTGGAAATTTGAATTGTTTCAGTATTTAAAAGGCGATTAAAGAAGTCTGCATGGTACATTTTCACCTAACTCTGTAGTATTATTTACAATTCTTCATTTCCAGCAGCACTGTATCACTTTCTCTTTGCTCTGAGGTATTTTCATCTGTGCCTTTTTGATAAAGCCGGCTAAAAAATTGAAAATGAACCCGGAGGTTTGTCAGTTCTTATCAGCATCTTGGCATTTGCCTTGTGATGCCAAGCTACGTTGGCATAAGTCTGCAAGAAATGAATGCCTGTCGCTGTAATACCTCCTGAAGTCATGGAAAGACTATTAAATATATGAGCGCGTGTTTAAGGAGGATTTGGGTCTTCATTTAGTTTGATTTTCATTGTAGTTATAAACAGTTACACACTTGTACTGTAGGTCTTATTTCATTAGCTGTTCCAGACAGTTTTAGGCTTCATTTAAACGATCTGACATCACCAGAGTGACACCGTGACTGCACAGAGACCTCTAAATGTGCAGATTATATCATCATATCTGGCCCAGATGGAAACTTTTTCTGTTCAAGTTTGTTTTACTTTTCCATGTGCTGCATGTTGTGGATTTAAAAATAATGATTATTTCCTGAAACTTTATGCTGCAAAGTTCCTTTACCTTCACTTTCTGAAATGATTGTGTATTTCTGTGCTGATGAGCGAACTTTTGAAGGCTTTCTGTGGGGACTCGCCTGCTGAACATCAGAGACATTCCTCTTGAACATGTAAAGACCTGCTGCTTCTCCAAACGTGTGTCGCTCTTTAGATTCTCTCTCACATGTGGTATTGGTATAGGATCTGGCTTTATGATGTTTCCTGATTCCTCCTTAAATTAGATACAAATTTGAAAAAGAATGCGTGTTCCACAAATATTTGTTTTCTGTTTACGAACTGTGTTATAGAAACATGTGTTAAAAGCCTCTAAGGTATAAAAGAAAATCTCTATATATCTTCAAATTGTTTGACAAAATTTCAAATGCAGATACCTCAGACCTCAGATTGCAGAACATATACTCTCATTTTGATGTTGGTGCCAGTAAAATTTAGGTTGAGGTTTGAGCTGTACCCAGGTCACTGCCATATCAGACGTTTTCATCACTGCCTTTGGTTGAAATTTTACCTCAGTTTTTCTGTTTCTAATTTTATATTGTTTCCTTGATTTTTTTTTTCTTTTTTGCCATTTCCCTTTTCAGCCTCTTAGTCGGTTAATTAGTGCTAAAACTGTAATGTCATGGAAGGGGACTTCCACGCTGACAGTCAGTGCCACAGGATAAAATCTGTCAGATGCAAGTTGCAGCAATCTGTTGAAATTTCTTTGACATTTAAAACTGAACTGTTTTGGACCAGAATATCACACCGCTTTCATGTTAAATTCAGAATATGAAGCGAGAGTCAGCTTGCAGTTAGCGCAGGTTAGCTTTCGCTTAGCTTAGCATTAAAAGTAGAAGCAGAAGCTTCACTCTGTCCACAATTAAAAAAAACACTAGTCGAGTTCACTAATAACCGCATGATATTGCATAGATAGAGATATAATGAAGTGATACTTTTTAGAGGGGATCATTGTTCAGTTTTGGCATGCACAAATAAAGCTAGCTTTTTCCCACAAAAACTAATAAACATGGGTCAATTGTATCTTGTCGTATCTTAGCTGAGGTTAGATAGGAGTTATAAACCCTCTTTTGACACAACAAAGTCATGTGGACCCTTAAACTTCAGTGTACCATTGTTAACACTTTTGGTTCAACTAAATCATGGTTCCTGTTTCTACATTGAACCGACGAACCATAAGGGGGAAACCCGTGTTGCCATTTCGGCCGTAGCCTGACGTGAACCTCTCTAGAAATATAAAAGATGGTAGGTCGATCGCAGACCTCCAGAAATGTGACTGGTCTGCTTGATGGCACTGTATTTCTTATTCCTGCTACTGCTTCTTCGTTTTCAAGTTGGTCTATGCACAGTGCATTTCTCACTCACCAGGATCATTACACAGCACCAAAACATGCGTACCATTTTGTGCCATAAACCACTGATTTCTTGACTCTCCAGGGTTCATAGTGGCATCATAGCTAGATCTGGAAACTGACGTTACCTGCTAGTTTCCAGGTATGATGTCAAATGCGGATCAGCTGAGCCCATGTCTGCTGTCACACTTCATTCACGTTCAATTCAAAGTGCAGTTTTAGATTTAAATCAAAATGGCGCGGTGTGATTTGTACCATGTTAAAACACAGCAAAATTAGGAGCATGCTACCCAACAGTACACCTGGACCATTCTATTGTTTAACCATAAAATAAATATACAAAAGAGCAAATAATTTGGTCTACCAAAATGTTTGTGCCATATATGTCTATATGATTTAATTTTTTTTAAAACAAGTTCATCAGCTGGTCTTTGTCTGTGTGCAGAGTCTCCTCCAGAGAGGACAGGACGCAGACGGAGCGTTCCTGGGTCCTCTGACAAGACCACAGCCACCATGGAGCCGACGTCCACCGCTGCCACGCCTTTCAGAGTCACCGTGAGTACTGTGAGTGTGCTTTTTATGTCCCGTCTGTCTTCTCCACTTGCTTTTCTTCACACCTGAGCTGGTTGCTCTTTCTAGATCTATGTTTTTAGGATCCTGGCGTGGTGTCCAGATGGACTCATGCCAACCTGGAACTCATTTACTTAGAATGTACAACCGGAGCCTTTAATGTTCGACGTCTGCACAACACATGTCTTCACATGTCGGGTGTGTCCTCCATTGTTTTGTTTAGTCTTTGTTTTTCCATACATTTTGTTTTACAGATGAGTTTCAGTTAAACTAACACACAACCCAACGTGTCCACACACTACAACAAAGTTGTTCTCTCTACATGCAGTCTCTCTCCTGTCAAACACATACGCAGGGAGCTCAGCTGGCAGTCATCTCACTGTGTTGTGTTTTTTACCGTGTTTAATTCAGTCGATACACAGTCAATTTATGAACAAAATATTTCACCATGAGTCATCAGTTTAAATAACAATTAGCAATTAGCATGGAATATTTTTCTGTGAATGAATAACAAGTGGGGAGACGACAACCCAAAGGTGAAGTGTAAACACTCAAAGTCGGCCGAGCGGGCCCACAGGTACTTTGTCTCTCATAAACAACCATCCAGGTAAATGCTCAGCTTTTGGAGTGGCTTAGCTCTGGATTAAGACACAAAAAACACATATTACAAAACTCCCATGGGTTCAAATAATCAAAAGCAGAAATGTTCAGTCGTTATAAATTGTTAGTGAATGACTTGTTCTGTGTTTAAAATATTTGTAAATACAAATGTGAGAGAAGAAACTGATTATTTTGATATGAACACAAATTAAAGAGTGCTTATAAGAGGAAATGTAAAAAAAAAAAAAAGAATCCTAAGAACTCAAGGCTTTTAGATGACCAAAAGAGTCAGATGAAAAGGGCTGATTATTGATCAGCTGTCTCCTCCTAAGCAGTCTTATTTCTCTCTCTAAGGGAAAGATTGATGGGTGGAAGAGTACTGCGGTAAAGTCATCCTGTCGGAGTCACGTGACCACTTAACTTGCATCCCTGCGCTTAGTAATAAGATACAAATTACTTTTTAAATCAGAAAACAAACTTGATCAGAGGAAATTTAAATTTGTGTTGGACTTTTCGTTACACTGCCCCCATCTGGCATTTGGTGGTATCACATTAAAAGTTCCACCTGGACATTTAGAGCAACTTTTGTTTGAACTGTTAGTTTGATTTGAAGAAAACCAGCCAAGTGATTTAACTCAGGCAGGTACAAGAAGGTGGGGCATGCATACAGCAGGAAAAAAATGCAACAGATTCTATATGTAGGTGAACAATTACTGTATGGGTCAGGCTAAATCTGTCCAAACGTTTTTCACCCGTGTGTTTGCAGAGAGATGGTTCAATATCTGCAAGCACACATGAACACACTCTAAAATATTTGTCATTATTAGGCCTAATGCTGGAGTGCGTTCATTGCAGGGCTTTTAAAAACCTGATTCAGAAAAAGCAGATGATTAAAGATATGTTACAGTTTAACAGCTTTTTTTTGTTTTGTCTTTAACTCAATCAAACAAACATTCCCTGTCTAAGTGTGTCATGTTGCCGTCCCGCTGGTAACCCCGGCTGGCTTGATTGATTCGCAGTTGTGACTTAGATTGGATAAAAATCTCTCTCTTTCTTCACTCTCCCTCTCTCCCATCTCCTCTATGATAATAGCAGGAGGTCTAATTAAACAGGTAGGCCTCTTGTTTTCCTGTAGTTGTGCAACAGGAGGACCAGAGAGGTTGTTCTGTAAGCAGGGAACACCCTGCTGATTGCACAGGCGCTGATTCCATCAGCCCCCAATATGGGAACCTGAAATTGCCGAGCCAAGGGAATAGAATAACTTGTTGCAGGCATTTGCTTAATTTCATTACAAAAATAGTAATAGAAAAACAGAGCTGAAATATTAGGGCTGATTTAATAGACAAGCACTCAAAGTACACACACACACACACACTTGGCTTGCAAAGAGGTAACAAAGTTGCTCTGTAAACAATGTAATGGAGTCAATATTGATGGATTCTTTCCATGAGCATCAAATTCCCTTTAAATCAAGTACAACGAGCCAAAACAGAAGGCAGGCTGCTGAAAACCTGCCGTCATCCACATCGTGTGCATGTTGAATCAGATTATTCCAGTCCCTTTGCCGTCAAGCAGGGAAATGTGAAATAATCAAAGAGCTTCAGGTTTACGCCAACCGGCTTCACTGTAACTTTCACTGACTCTCATATCTTCTTTAAACAAGTTGGGACAATACAGGAAGAAAAAAATAACAGCCGTTCTATACTTCAACTTCTATTTTTGGTTTATTTTGTTGTTAATATACAATGTTTGCATATCAGGTCAGAAACAAAATTAAAATAAAGAGTGAGGAAGGGTGAGGAATTACTTTGGACTCGTTTGTCCAACTTAACAACATGGAGCCACATTAAGAAATTCACACATAAAAGTTTACTGTGTTACTGTAGCATACGGTCTTTTCACAGGATGCATTTTTACAGGTACTGAATTGGACTATTTATAGTGCAGACGTGTCCCAAAAAAAAAAAAAATTGAGGAAAGAAGTTTTGAAACATAGAAAATGATGCAACATGAATGTCATGTAACTTCACTGAACGGTTTCATTTGTAGAGACTTGTCCATACCGTGATCAGGAACTGTCCCTGCTTGGAGGATAGCTTCATGAATGCTCGCGCTCTAGGAAAACTCAAATCCTTCACAGCTCAGATTCTTCCAGACTACTTTATAAAACATCGCTCAAATGTCGTCAAACAGTTGAACTCTAAAAGGAAGGCTGTTCCAGCCAGTAGATTTTTACACAATAACACGTTTTGAGCGTAAACCATGTCCTGTTTTGATTGTCTTGGTGAACAATGATTAGTATTGTACGCTTTTGAAAACAAAGAGTGATCAGAATACACTCCACAGGGGGAAAAAAGAAGTTAATTCTACTCTGTTCGACCATCTTTTGTTTCAGTTCTCTCTGCAGCTATTTCCATGCTCTGCTGAGCCCTCATCTGCCGGTGACCTTGGCACTTGTTTGCCATACTTTTCTCTTCACTTTCCCTCTCATATAGTTTCATTCTATTCCTTTTTCTATCAACTCATGCTCTGCCACCTCCACATTTGTGCTCCAATTTTTCCATTTATCCTCCTCACGTAAGTCATCCCTCCCTGTCAGCCACTCGCTGTTATTTTCTCTCTTTTTTTTTTTGACTGGTCTATTTTATATTTATGTCCGCTCTCTGTATCTCTTTATTATTCCCAGTCATTTCATGCAACTTTCCTTGTTTACAACACTGTCTCCTTTTCTATCAAAAGTCTTGCCCGTCTTTCGGACACCTTGTCATGTTTCTGAAGGAGTTTATCAGCATGTGTCGTTAATGGAAAGCTTCTGCCCGAGCTGCTCTGCTAATCAAACCACCTGCCCACACACACACACACACACATACACGGATATGGAATAAATTGTGTATTCACATGGCTAGGAGAGTGTTTGATTTAGACAGCCTCCCTGTCAGGAGCTTCAGGTTTCTCGCTCGGCAGCGGCAGTGACTCAGCTCTGTTCATTCAGCTAAAAGCTCCTGACCTCAGTGCAGCGGTGGCATCAGTAGTAGCCCCTCTGCTGCCCACATCTCTCACTTACATATACTCATGCACACAATAACTACAGTTGAGGTTGTAAAAGTGATTGTTATAAATATTAAACAGAAGCACAGCTTCCTTTGCTGTTCTTTTTCTGGTTTTTGACATGGTTGGATGGCTTCCTTTAGTTTACTTTCAGACATTTGTGCAGTCTTTCCATTCTTTGTTCTCCCTGCTGTTGTGATTTGAATAATTTTGCAGCTTCATTCCTCTTCTTTGTTGTTTAGACTGACTGTCCTTGAGAAACAGATGAAGAGCATTTTGGATAACGCTCATAGATTTACAGTAAAGCTGATAACGTTCAGTGTTAAGGTCAGATTAATTCATAAATAGGGAAAAAATGAAATAAAACAATTACCTCCAGCTAATTAGCACCTCATTGCTTGGTTTCAAGAAGTAGCTGGAAAGTTGTATAAAAACCATCTGAAAATGGTAGAAATAAATTATTTATTTATTTTATTTAACTATGTAAGCATTCAGGAACTGAGATGACCAGTTGCTGTGGTTCTGATTGCGAAATAGTTTCTCGATTTCATTTAATGAACTCTTAAATTAAGCCCCTGAGTAACAGTTGACTTATGTAAAATACAAGCAACATGTATTTTGGAATCATCTGGCTGAAATAAGCAAGGCTTTCCCTGTAAAAGACGTTGCCTGGATGGTATCGTAGATGCTTCTGAAACAACTTTCACTTGCAGATGCAGCAGATGAAGCAGATGCAGCAGATCCACCCTACACATGTTTTTTTTCATTACTATTAGTCAAAGTCAAAGTCAAGTTTATTGTCAATTCTACCACATGTGAGATACATACAGAGAATCAAACCCTCGGTGCAACACAATAAATACATTTTAAACACAAAGTGCAAATTAAAAAGAAACAAGTTATAGCATGACGTGATTATTATTCCTATTAATTGTTAATAGTATCCAGTTAATTATTTTGATTTGTGTTTTTTTTTATGATTTATTATTATCATTGTTTTTCTTTAGCTCTTTGCACTAAGTCCAAATAAAATTAAATTTCAGTCTTAAACGTGAGATTTTATTTCTAAAGATTTTTGTGCAAAAGTGAAAAGAGAAACAGGACATGGCCGGAGAAGACAGAGGTGAGATGCAGCAAAGAGCCAGAGCCCAGGACTTGAACTTGATGCAGCTGCAGGGAGGACTTTCAGCTTCTGTTTGTTTGAACTGAAACCGTTTGTATCATGTTTGCAACCCGTTTTGTTTTGTTTTTTTATATACAGAGAGCCCCTTTGTATCGATTATTAAACTGTGTCATTTGGAAAAAAGTTTAAAAAAAAGTTTCTGGTGAAATAATTGTGAATTATCCTTTTTTAGACTTTATGACACTCCCCAAAAAGTTACACACAACATTTCTCTGAATTAACATATATAAAATATGTCATAATGTAATGTTTATTTGTAAAATGAATGCCTCGCTGCTTTTGCGCTGATTGTTTGCTTCTTGTTTGCTTCTTGTTCGCTTCTTTTTGCTTCTTGTTTGCTTCTTGTTTTTCCACCATCCTCCTCAAGCTGTCTCAGCAGTGTTTCCACTTCTTATTTTTAGCGGCTCTCGGTAGCGCCTTCATTTCCTTTGAACATTGCATTATGGAAAGAGAATGTGCCTGAACAGCACAATTAAAAACTGTAATGTTTTTACAGGGAATACTGACAGATTTAACAACAGTATCCCCTGTATTAACGCATTTTAAAGCCGCTGTTCATAATAATCACATGGTCTGGAATTCAAACAATTTATGTGTGCAGGTAATGGTGATAAAGAATCTCCTTATTAGCAGGAACTTAAGTATACTGACACAAGCAAGTCTTTTGTTCTCCGGCCAGGGGTCCTCCTGATGGCAGGTGTTGTTCATCAGGTTGCTCTGGCTGCTCTGTGATCGTTTGCCAAGCTGTGTGGAAGTCACTCTCTAATTATCCCTGGTACATTGTAGCTTGGGGAGACTATTCACGCTGTAGGTGGTAATTATCATACAAGTGTGTTAATGGGCTGAATGGGATGCAGGGAGGTCTTTTCTATGTGCAATTTGCCTCTTGCTACCTTCTGAAAAGTGTGAGAATGGCAGTAGGTTAAAAAACTACAGGTAATATCTGTTTCTCCTCAGTGTATTTGCTGAAACTTCATTTGACCTTGTGTATTATACAGCAGCTGCGTTTGATCGTAACAGGAGGCTACACCTGAACCTTTTTACCGGTTAAGCTCGTCATCCTGCATATGTTTATTAAATTCACTTCTTTCTTGAACATTATTCTTTATTCGAAGTCCCTTTTTTTGTTGCTCTCTTTAAAATCTAACAGAAAAGCGAATTAGATTTCTCTCAACAAACTTGAAACACCATGCCATTTCTGCACCAATAAACTCATTGGTTCATTATCTCTCACTTTTGATGCAAGCTAACAGTTGCCATGGAAACAAGGTGGCGCTTGGGGGAGCGTGATTGCAGATGTTATAAAAAGCAAACACGGTAACTCGGACAAAAAAGAACAACACAAGTGATAGGAACTGCGTTGACTGCAAACTTTGTGACAGATGATTGCATAATTTTGTGGTGCATGAATATTGTCCATCAGTTTGTTGTGTGCATGCTGCTGAGAATCTCCTCTCATCTTCTTTTAATCAAGGTCTAAGTTGTCTGGGTTGGAGGTTACTGGTAGTTTTATATCTCTTTATCTTCAGGTTGTCCAGTTTCACTCGGGCTTGGATGTGATCTGTCCTCATTTGTGACCTCATCCATGACATCGCCTCTTTTGATTTTAGCAGTTGAGCCTAAATGTGCAGTTGTTGGAAAGTTAGTACTTCCTCTTTTACTCCTGTGTTTGTGTGTAATAAACAAAATAAAAACCATCTGATCAGAGGGGGGTCTTAGTATTAGGAAAATACAGTCGCAGATGAAGAAAATATACTTTTTACCACAGTATAGGAGAATAGTAGTAGTAAGCCCCACAACAACAACAACAACAACAACAAAAACAATATATCTATATATATATATATAAATCTAGAGTTTCATTTTAGGCCCTACAGGCCTCACTGAGCATGATGAGAACTAGAAGAACATGCACAGTTGACAATAGAAAGACTATTCTGTCTAAGAAGAACATGGAAACACATCTGAGGCTGCAAAGCTGCATCCGAACAAACCTGAAAACCTCTGGAGCAATGTTTTAAGGACAGGTGAGACCAATGTGGAGTTGTTTGGCCTTTAATGTCTAGTGGCAATTTTGGTAACAACTAACTGCATTTCAGGAGAAACACCTCACAATCAAGCATGGTGGCACAGGAGTCATGATTTGGGGTTGTCTTACCGCTGGAGAACCTGGACACCTTGGTGTCATTGACATGTCCATAAAGTCCTCTGTATATCAATATCAAAGGTTTTCCAGAACCAAATATGAGGCCATCTGTCTGACCGCTAAAGCTTGATCCAAAGCACACTGGAAAAATCTACGTGAGAATAGATGAAGAAAAAAGAAGACAAGTGTTTGAAATGGCTTAGCAAAGTGCAGATCTCCCTCACAACTGAAGTGCTGTTGCAGAGCTGATATCACGTTGCAAAGGAAGTTATGCCAACATTTCAAAGATCCACTATGATCAGATGACTTTGATTTGTTTTTATGCAAAAATAAAGCAGTAAAAGAGGATGTACCGATGTTATAACTCCAGACTCTTCCTGCTGTTCAGGTCAGTTCAGTTAAATGATTGACATGTTGAGTCTTTTCTAATAAACTGGCACTGACATTGTTTTATTGACTGTCTTTGTCCATCAGGGCTTTCTAAGTCGACGGCTGAAGGGCTCCATCAAACGCACCAAGAGTCAACCCAAACTTGACCGCAACTCCAGCTTTAGACACATCCTTCCCGGCTTCAGGAGCGTCGACAATGACAGGTAGGCATGTGTTCGTCATGCTGATGCTGGAGCACGTTTGTCCACACGCCCAGATTGGTGTCTTCGTATATGTGTTTATATCCTTGTCAGTCTGGAGGGGACATTTGACTGCTTCTGTCTTCCAAGCCTCAGCATGTTTTCTAAGAAGCACATTTGTCTAAACAATTATCTTCCAGTATTTTTGGAACAGAGAGCTCCGTCCTGAAATAGAAACAGAAGGTTATGGTTGAATTGGTTAACAGATGTCAAAATATTACTTGAAAGATAGGTGCTCACTCTGAAGAAACAGTTTCTTGTCAAGGACGGAGGACATCAAAGCACAACTTTTAATAATAAGAGCTGTAACGAATAAACAAAGTGAGACAGCGACAATGTGCCACCGCGTTTTGGATTTGTCCTGTAGAGCAAGAGAAAACAAAACAGGCTTAAAATATCAAACCGCTTAGCAAGCCACAAAGCACCTCCAGCAGAGTGGTGGGAGGTCATAACGTGAAGCATCACCATTCAGTCAAGGATGTCAAGTGCAAGTACAGCGTCTCGGTCTGGAGCTAAATTAGTCGCACTCCCCGGAGGAAGTCATGAAGCTGTCATGAAAACACCTCACTAACACTTATCACTTTCAGTAATACTTATCACATTTGATTCTTCCTTTTTAATAGCTTAGAATATCTTGTTTTGCTTTTAAATACAGTTATAATAATTAGGCTAATTGTGGACATTCCTCCGTCTATAAAAACCTCTGTATGATTTCTATGAGCATGACCGACAAAGTAAAGAAATAAGGAAAATAAGATCTTTCCATAACCTTTCATTCTGGAAGGAGAGCCAAAGAAGTACATTCAGGGCATTTTTTAAGAAATAAAAGCTAAACAACAGGTGTAAATGAAGTTTCTGCATCCCCAGAATGCTAAAACACTGACCGTGCTCAAAGGAAACCCGCACCTTCGTCCAAACGACAGTGTTCAGTTCGTAGATGTATACACTTCCAGGTCATCTACACAATAAAAACAATGTAGATGACCTCATCATGACTCTCATGAGCTTTTAAAGGCTTTATTAATAAACCTGTCCAGCTGTGTTAATGCTGATATGTCTTCCACAGAGAAGTAAAAGCTTTCTGCTGCTCGATCTAGCTGACTGAGAGAGTTTGAGTTGTTATCAAAGTAAAACAACTCTGTTATGTCGCTTGATCAATATGATTTTGGGTCAAAACTATGTCATATGGCACCTTTTAACATGAAGAAAGTAAACTGCCTTTACATATGAAGGAGGTTTAGTTTGAGCACTTTGAGTAAGGCCTGTAGCCTTACAGTTTGGTGGTGCTTATATAGGCATCTGTTGCCAAGTTCTGTAGGACAAACGAAAGTTAGGAAAACTTTCAGTGCATTTCTGAGTCTAGTTTAAGTCCCAACAGTCAGTTCAACAAGATATGTGGCAGGGTAACGGAGGAGGATGGTTAGATGTAAGATCATGTGTTTTAAGCGTAACATCAATTCCACAGTGGGTCATCCATAAAACATGTTCACTTCGCACTTCAAAGCAAGCAAACTAAATGCACTTAAGATTATACTTTGGTGGTTCTCTGCTTGGCCGTGAGCACCTCGGTGCAAACGCTTATAACCAGCATATGTTATTCACCGCAGTCCCCAAGATGCATCGTACTGCTGCTCATGGGAGGGAGAGAAATGCTCTGGAGTCCAGCCACTTCCCATCATTGCTGTTTAATCCCTTGGTCCTTTTCAGAAGAAGGAAACTGGCCGTGTCTGTATCATTTTCGTAGAATTAGCCTTACTGCCAATCTGCTGCATCCTAGAAGAAATCACAGCTGCTAATCAGCTGTTGTGCCCGAAGCTGTGTAGTGAGCCTTCAAAGGCAGGTTTCATGCAAGCTTTGTGTAGAGGAGAAAAATTCACTGGCCAGGAAAAAATAAAAAAATAAAAAGTAATAAGTGAATTGGATTGTTTGGCTCCGGGGGTGTAGATATGTAAATAGGGAGTTGCTGCAGGTAAAACACAGATTTTTAAAGTAAAACTCAACTTAACTAGGTGAACTCATACACGTGAGAAGTTTCTGACAAATTTCTGGGAATAAGTGAAGTAGTTCCTTCATTTCCAGAAATATGCACAAAAATGCTCATATGAAAAAACTCATTGAGATACTAAGTATTAGTCATGGTTCGGCCCTTTCCCGCCAAGATGTCACGCATTCACCAGAGCCATCTCTTACCTAAACGTTTTTACTGCGATTATCTACTTTTTAAGTCTTCGTAGCTCCCTGAAATAGTCAAATGCTTCTGGCTGTGATAATAGCCACTTCATGCTAACTTCTACTAATTTCCTAATTTCCCCAGGTGTTAAGCTGCTCGGCAAATCGCAGCTGAACACCCCCCGCCTGCATCATGAGATCAATTAGGATCCCACTCCGGGCTACACGGTCCTGTAATCACACTTTCCACTCCAGATTTTTGATGGTCTTGTTTCTATGCGTGCAGGACTAACAGCCATCACTCCCAGTTACCTATCTTCTTCATCTTTGGGGGAAAAGCCAAGCTGCCCATCTGTGGGGTTTAATTAAAGAAGGTGCTGCTTTTGAGGAGATATTCTATGGCCTTCCATTTCAGAACCTGGAGCTGAGTTACCGCCTTGCTTCATACTTTTAATGAGGCATTAACATCACTGTCAAACTATCACAAGGGAACGCTGGCAATAGTTCAGTGTGGAACACGATGAGCTGTTCCTCTGCTTCGGTTGGACAAATGAGCTCGGCTCCTCTTGTCTTCCCGCTGTCTTTTCTTATTCCTTTTTCCATTTGTCCTTAATATCACCCACGTTTCTAATTTTGCTGCCTTTTATCATGTTAAGGCTAATCAATCTCCAGCATTCCTTAACCTGCTGCGTCTGTCTGTCTCTGTTGATAAGGTTACCAAAGATGATATCCTGTAGATGTGGAGGATTTATATGTTTCTCATCTGAAGCAGACAAACATCTGATAGGAATTTGGATTGTTTATTTGTATTTTTAATCTCCTTTCATTCAGAGAATCACAGAAAACTATCAAATAATTTGACTTCCAGTGCATTAATATGTAATGATGGCTCTCATTGCAAATGCTGCATTTTCATGTAGCAGAAGAAGAGACAAATGCCTGTATAGTGTTTGCAGTCACTGAGTTGACCATAAACTCCTCTGTATACCAGAGGATTTCAGAAACAAATGTGAGGCCATCTGTCAGCGCTTGGCAGAAACGGGGTCACGTACCAGGGACAGGAATCTGAGACACACCAGCATTAAATTGGTTTAAAAAAAGAGTCAAAGTCCAGACCGCAACAGAACTGAAATGCTATGGTGTGACCTTTAAGAGACATGACTATTTAAGTATTCACTTAATTACGTTGTGTCTTATAAAATCTGTTATACATTTTAAGAATGATGCCAAATTGGAGCGTGAGTGACTGTGAGAGGAGTCGGTGACACTCTGTCAGATAAGAGCAGCCTCCCTACAGGGCAGAAAACACCAAATAAGAGGACAGACTGAGAAACCCAGAAGGGATGTTGAGCTACAGGAGAGATATAGAGAAAAATATATAGTAAACTATATCGACTCCCTTGTGTGGAGATACGTAGGCTTGAATTAAATGAAAGAATACAAGCAGAGTGCACATTTCATACATATTACTAATATTGTTCTACTTTCACATGCTGGGAGGGTTTTGGGTTATGAGTAGATGTATGAGGTTAAGGTTTATGCTTACCGAAATGTTTTCTCATCATTTTTATCCTACGTTTTTGAGGGAAAGCAGCAACAGAACCTCATTTAAAAACAGAGATACATTTTGATTGTGGGTGTTTCAGTGAAAGCACAGTGAGACTGTTAGACCTGGCAGCCTGGGAGAGTCTCAGGAGGACGACCCGCTGAAGAGGAGCAGCTGGATTTTTACAATAAGATCCTTGTATCCGCGGCAACACGGCAATGTGTCAGCTCAAATTAAACATGGAAGAGGATGATTGTATGTGTCCTCAACATGCATCTTTATTACTCCTAACTTTTAAATAAGATCTGGCCATGTTTTTGTTTTGATTTTCGAGACATCCTCAGGTTTTTATAATCATGTCGCCGCCTATAAATAGTAACATAGTGCAAAAAGTATATACTTTCTCATATAATGCATAGTTTTTCAAGTAAAACTGATGGGAGCCAAGCTATGCTGAATGAATGAATGAATGAATGAATGAATGAATGAATGAATGAATGAATGAATGAATGAATGAATGAATGAATGAATGAATGAATGAATGAACGAACGAATATCTTTATTATCCCCAAGAGGCACTTTACTCACATCATAACATAAATTATTTTAATTTAATGTTCAATGTCCATTCATCCGTGACTAATAATGCTACCAAATTACACACAAAATAAGTACGCGCCAGCAAAAATAAGTGATTAAAGCAAATATGTACGATACTTTAGATCTTTGGCCTGTAGGAGGTTATCCAACAAGTCTGACTTACCTCTTGATGGTTTCAGTAAAACTTTTGC
Organism: Xenentodon cancila; assembly: GCA_014839995.1. Lineage (NCBI taxonomy): Eukaryota > Metazoa > Chordata > Actinopteri > Beloniformes > Belonidae > Xenentodon > Xenentodon cancila. The sequence goes on along the minus strand of CM026215.1, from coordinate 5,373,862 downwards.
GTGTTACACAACCGGGATCAATGAGTTATTTTAGATGTTGAAAATTCACTCGTCTACAACTCTTAATAGCTATTAGCCTTTAACTCCTCATCAAAACTCCACCCTGTTGTTTAAAGACGAGAGCCCTGTGACCGGCGTCTACTGCAGGTAAGACATTAGTCATAATTAATCCACAAATGTGTGGATCACCAAAATAAATCATAATAATAATAGTTTTGTAGTTCTGTGGTTTTACAGTTGTTATGACCATTAAGCGATTTATATATGTTGTGACAGAATAAGATTTAACAAGGTTAAGTGTTCAGGGTGTGTAAACCTTTTTAGCAACAGACAAAATGACTAAAGTCAAAACTTGGAGTTGGAAGTTGAAATGCAGAAGATTAGAGCCAAATCTGAGGAATCAGCTTTACTGTTCAGGCTTGTTTTAGTACACGTACTGAAATTCTCCCTGAAAAGAAGCACATGTCTTACAAACTATTTTTATACAGGTGTAGGGGAAAAAATGTATGATACTAGATTTATTTTGTTTTATGCACTGACCTGTTGCTGCTCTATGATCAGTTTGGTTTTCTGACCCTCGCTAGTGTAGCTGCTGCTGCTGTTGCCTCATCTGATCAGCATTGACCTTGTCTACAAGTGGAGATAAATATCAAACTTCTCGTGGTATGTGTGCGTTTGGATTTTCCAGAAACTGTAGAGTAGCTTAGCTGTCACTGTAAAATTACTGGAAGGAAAGCAGAGTTGACCACTTGGTGGTCTGTACTTGACAAATTAACATTTTCCTATGAAAGGTTCCCTTAATTAAGGGAACTCTGAGGGCAGCACTGCTCCATTTGCTTGTCTAGCATGTGAGACTGATGTTTTATTTCTGCTGTGCATAAGGATGCAGTCGATCCAATGCACATTCCTACAGACGGAGTCGTCGTTTTCCAACGTTGAGCAGCTGGTAACAGAAACATGCAGAAGACATGGAAATATTACAACAAAATCAGCCAAATATAAAATATGCCTTTAAGACTGTTATTACAAAAGTGTATAGTCATGTCCCGGAGCCTCCGTCCTTTTTCTCTCTGATGTTTTACTCCTGATTGCATCATACTTGTGACTATGACTTGTCTTTGCAACACGGGGTCCGTGATGGATTGTTTAACTTGTTAATTGCACAAACAGGATGTGACTGAGTTGGATCTTGACAGAAACTGACAGAGGAGCGCTCAAATGTACTTTATACATCTTTACACACACATGTACTGTACATATGCCTAAAGAGCTGCAGTGGCGTCCTGCATTCATCCTCCCAGCACTCGAATCATGTATGAGTTTATTGCTGTCACTTGTGTCGACTCTTCTCTTCTTGTCCTTTCTGGCTCCTTACTGAGTGACAGGAATTGTTGTCCTTGTAGGTTTTGTGGCCACAGCAAGGGGCTGAATGCAACCAACTAATTGTGATTATGTGTTTGTGATTCCGTGTCTGTAATTATATGAATGTGTGTGTGTTTGGGTAACAGCAGTTTCTCAGCATTGTGCCACCAATGACTCATGCCTTTTTGTGGAAGGAGTGCTTCGTTAAGAACAGCATTTTATGTCAATGCTCGCAAACTTGAGTTTTGCACATTATATTCAGTATATATATATATATATATATATATTATGATAAGTTCAAAATGCAGCTCCAGTCGGCTGTCTTTATAACCGAGGCGCGCTGTTGGAATTTGTGCAGATTCTGCTTTTCATTGTTTTGTTGAAATAAAAAAGACCTTCACTGAAAAAAGATTGTATCTTATTGCTTCAAAATCTTAATGATTTTGTTCAGCATATATGGTCTGTTCACTGGTGTGCAGGTTACTAACTGCAGATGCACTGATGCACCTCAAGAAAAGGTGCCGATTTCAGGCCACAGGACAACATTCTCCTTCACCTCAGGCTTTAAGGAGCTCAGAAAGAGAGATCAGATGTGGTCCTTGATCTTCTTTGCCTTTGCATGATATTGTTTTGACTTCCATTTGTGAATAGAGCGGAATGGTGATAAAGGGAAGGATACAATGATGAACTGAGTTAGGTACTTTAACAACTGTGACTGAGCTGATGCAGTGATTGATCCCTGCTTCAGTACTGTGTCTTTTTAATGCAGTATCCCTGAAAGCCTGAAGATCAGGTTTTCAGTCTATTTCCTTGAAAGGATTCTCTGGATCTTTTAAAGATTATTTTATATTTTGTGTTGGACTAAATAATTGGTCGGTCAGCATGTTGGTTATGTCAAGATTAGGTGTGGAGGACCCTAATGCAGGAGAATTTGTGACAGCAGTAATAAATAATGTCCATTTTATATCTACAAAAATAACAATGACAAGCACTACAGCAGAAGCGTTACAATGAGCATGGCAAACTGGTGACAAAATGACAATGGACTAGCAGGGGAAGAAGAACAATGTACTGTACAACTGGTACAATATGAACACAGTTGCTGACAAAACACGGGTGCAAACAATCAGAGACGTAACAAGAGGAAGATGGAGACAGGGATGGAAGGAGGAACTCTCTTAAAGAAAAACACAGGACAAAAGGAAAAAAAAACTAAAGAAGAAGACAAGAAGTTCAACAAAAACCAATAAATCCTGATAGTTTGGTTAGTTGACTTTTTTATTAATTCACTCTACTCTTTTCAAGTTGGTGCGCATTAACTTCTTATGTGTAGCCAATCCCTTACTTTTACTGAGTCCTATTTTTGCAAGGTTACTCTGACTTTTCTGCATCCTTTAGTGAAATATTCAGCGTACTTTGTTTTTTTAACTGGTTTTGTTTGTTTTTTGGTTGAGTTGGGTTTTAGGGTTGTGGTAACTTCTTATGAGTAGTCAGTGTCTTACCTGTAGTTGACATCAGTCAGTTTACTCTCACACTGAAGAAGCAGAGAGAAAATATGGCAGGTGAGTCAAGATAACTGATGCTTGGACCATAGCCACCAAGAAAGTACATTTTTACCATCCAGTATAACAAAAACTTAATTTCAATTTCATTTTTTGTACTTCAAGACAAGATTATTTTGACAATTTTTGCACTGGATCGCTTTGGCATCAGGTGGTTATTTACTTTTTCACTACATGTTCCTTACTGATCCAGTCCCTGTAACATTATTTTTTGCATCAAACAGTGTTTTACGCCAACTGATGCAAAAGTGATGTAAAGTGCCCAAAAAAGCATTCCCTCAAATTGCTATGAAAATTTTGAGGTCTGAAGTGTATGAAATGGCAAAATTCAATCTCAGCTAAATCCCACAGTGTCATAACGTTTAGTGGTTGTGTGATTGCTCCTTCTTCGTTCAGCTCGCTAGAACTTTCAAGAAAGAAAGCAAGAAAAAATGATGGGAAGAAAAAACACTGAGAAGGGAAAACATCCATCCATAAATTCAATAAAGTGATGACATTTAGAGTTATTAAATTCTGTAAACACTCCCCAGGTGGTCCAAGTGTAATATCCTTTTTCTATCTTTGCTTGCTTTTTCTTCCATTTACCCCTTTACGTCTCTCTCACTCGCTCACTGACATTCACTTTTTGTTTTCTCAGCATCCAGATTCAATCAACCTTTCTTATATTTATGTATTTTTAAACATGCCTCTTTTCTTTTTGACTCTCCTCATTCATTTTTGTTTGTTTGCTCAGGCTGGCTGTCATTTGTCACTTTCCTCATCTCTTTTTTGCTGCTTTTGTGTTAATAGTTATGTTCAGAGCTGCAGCTCACTGGTGGATTTCTGCCACATTAAATCCAGTCCAGAACTCACAAAGTCATCCCTCAATCGTCTTCTCTCTGACCTTTGAATTCACTTAATGCTGCAGCGTCAGGAGTGTCCGCTCACCTCTCCTCTTCCCTCCTCTGTGCACATTTGTCATTGTTTGCATGTTTCCAGTCCTGTTATTTTTCCAAACTTTTTGTAGAAAACTTACCAACTCCTCATCCTCATACTCTATCCTCCTTTTTTGTATAATGAGATCACACACGAACATATTGTCAGTACTTTCTGACATCATCTTATTTGTTTTTTCAATCCGCTCAAATGTTGATTTATTGTTCACTGATGATGACTTCTAGCACCCTCTCCACACATGCACATACGTAGTAAAGACAGAGGACTGGAAACTGTCCAGAGAAAGTCATGTTTTGAGTAGTGACAGCAATCAGATGTTGAGATTCTTTGCCAATCTTGAGGGAACAACCAACAGCATTGCCTTAATTATGTTCATTGCAGCAGCATAATTAGACATCTTTCTCCTTCTCTCTGAGGCAGCCTTCCTATCTCGCCATCTCATTTACAATGCATCAGCATGATTTTGCATTGATGAAACAGAGCTCTCAGGGTGATAATGTGTTTCATAGAGCAGGTTTCAACTACCACTGTGATTATTAAGTTTTATCCCATACAGACCAGAATGAATTAAGTCATCAAGTGCATTTCAAACTCTAATTCCACTAATTTGGTGATGATTACAATGTCATTATCTCTCTGTGTTTGAGATTATATGGAGATTTACGTTATTTTAGAGTCATGGAGTGTTGTTTAGGTTCTTCAACAGAGGTGGGTGCTTTCAACATGGTTGATTTGTTGGGCTCTCTTAAAAAGAATACCACACATTATTCCACAAAAAGAGTCTGTAGTTTGTGTTTTTTCAATGTTTGTTTGGGTTCAAACAGATCAAGTAGGTTTGGGCTTGAATAACAAGTACAGAAAAGGCACAATAAGAGGAAATGGGAAAAAATCAGGCAAAGGAAAAAGTTTATATAGATATATACATCACTGGACACTGATGGCGAGTCAGATTATATAGCTAGGGATTACTGATCCTGACTATGTTTGCCTTCAATGTATATGTTTTCAGTATATAAAGCATTTCCCTGATTATTTTCTGGCTCATCTTGTTTATACCTCTTATTCATTTGCTTATGTCTTTCCCTGATCTCAACCCCCCCAGAAACATAGCTTCTCTCATTCTACCTCTTGGTAGTCATGTGAATGAGCGACCTCCAACAACACAAGCCCTTCTGTCCATTAATCAGTTTGAAGAAGATTGATGACAAAAGCAGCGCTTTACCTTGGTGTCCAGAGACAAAGACAAAGCTCAAGTTTCTACGATAAAGAAAAATGACCCCACAATATTGCTCCTCACCCATCGGTCTCCACCGCTGCAGCGTGACATTGCTCTGCCAACCTCTATTAGGGGACGACTTGTTGTTGATTGTGCTTGCTCACAGTCATATTTACTCTAATTGAATTAAGACATCGTTAAAGTTGTTAATGCAATATGTGCTTTTTCTGCTTTTGAAAGATCTATGTCTCATTTTTTGGTAATGAATTCTACACTAATGAAAATATAGTCGTGAATTTTTTACTGCATTTCTATCTACTCGGGATCTCAAAATACGCTTTCTTATTTTTTTAATTGCAAAAAAAACATGTGAGATTGAGCCAAACTAAAATTAGTCCTGCTTCAGTTTCAGTGTATTCCCAGGGAGTTTTTAATGAACATTATGGATTTCTAACACAGTTATCCTCTGGAGCAGGCATAGTGGTGTCGACACCTGCACAGCTGGTGGGGTTTCATGGCTCTGTGGATGTTTAAACCCTGGCTGGGCTTCTGTGAGTTGCAGTCGGCATGGCCGAGGGTCTCCACTCGTTCGTTCCCTCCTCGGGTAATGAACTGTAATGGATAAGGCCTTGAATGAGGCATGAATACAGAGGGGCCCATCAAAGCAGCCCCCTGCACATCTTTTAAAAAGACTCATCAGTAGGCAGGCAAACAATCATTCAGTTTCAACTTTCCCTCTTTTGTTTTCTTTTCTTTTTTTAAACTAAACTTGGGTTGGAACTGGGAAGCATTATTGAGGCATTAATACCTATGGCTACATTTAACAAATAGATGACTTTGATAAAACAAAGCAGGAACAGGGGGAAATGTAATCATGTATTTTGAAACACTGTGCATGGAAGTGATTTTTTTTAAGGCTGTTTGTAAAATAACCTGAGGGTTTAAGAATGCAGCCAAATATTAAAGAAACATCAGGAACTTAATTCTTAGAGAAAAATTCTATACACTGAAAGCATCTCGATACCTGTACAACAGTCCATGTGGTCCTTGGAGACTCGTGAGGAGTCAGTAGATTGCCATGGTGATAAATCATAATGGTTCTTCACCACTTTCACGTCAGTAAAATATTTTGAAATCTTATCATCACCACTGAGCAGCGATTGTCTTTGATACAATAAATTACAGAGCAGGAGAGCGTATGTTCCTCACTACGAGTGACTCCTGGTCATGCAGAAGAAATGCAATTGCTTTCTCCAAACTGGGTTAAGTGGTTAGGTGGATATTCGGTTTTCTTCAGCTTTCATAAACTCCCAGTAAACTTCATAAACTACTAGTTGTCTCAGTGATGCTTCAGTTCCTTTTATGTTAAGGAGGATGATAGCATGGCAGGGACCACAATATAAAGAGAGTAACAAGTTGGCAAATAAAGTCCCTCCCCATCACATTTCCTCCCAGAAAATAGTTTTTTCTTTTTTTTAACTATATTTTCCATCTGGTGCACATCTGTTGTACACTCCATGGCTGGTCATGCACACCCCTCCTGTGTGGTCATGCATCTATTGACCTCCTTTGTTCAGTGTCACATGTGTGAACCGAATTTATTTGGTAGCACGCATCTGTGGGCCACGTCCACTCAGTCATGCATGCGTAGACCTTCCTTGTCATTGTCATGAACTCATCCATCCCATCCCACCCCCATCCTGGCCAAAAGCAAAGCTTTGAATATCTTTTGTTATCTTCTGCTAAAGCTCCAGAGCTCATAAAATGATATTCAGGAAAGCTCTGTTTGGCCATGTTTAACATTTATCAGCTGCTCTCATGTCAGATATGCTTTTCTTCTTTTTGGTTTGGCTATGTTGACATCTGAGCTACATATAAGTCCACAAAAGGCAGCTCGGCACTGCAAGTAGCAGGTAAAAATAATGCAAGTTCTATACATGGGCTACTTGTGCAGTTGCTATGTAAAAGGATGAATCAGAGTCTAGATGGGAGCTAATTAAAGCCTCAATTTAGCTGTATAAGATCTAGACACAGGTGGCCCAGACAACCTTTGACTGGGTCCTGAGTGACCAAAGCTGAATCAGTCGTGTGTGTTCAGACTTTACCAGGGCCCTTTTGATGGCCCTGAACAAGATTGTGTTTGTGGTCTCGAATAAACCCAGAATCAGTGCTTAGAACTGGATAAACAGACACATGTAATAGAGATACCCAACTGAATCATCAACAAATCTATTCATTTATTTAGAAATTAATAATAAAAATGTATTAAAAATATCTTTCATAAGAAAATGGTTATGTGGAATATGTTTATATGTTAATTACGTTTAACTGAACCCCAGTTGGGCCCTTTTGAGCAACTGTAGAAGCTTTTAAAGCACACTGGCCTAATTTGCCTTTGGAGTTGTTATTTTTGTCACACAAACCTCTTTGACCGTATCAGCTGTTATGTTTACATAATACTTTTTTTTTTTAAATCCAAGTAACCGTTATTATTTCTATTTTTATGTATTCATAATGAATTTAAAGTATGTTTAGCAACATATTGTGACAGAGCTCTCAGTCGTTTTTAGCTTGTGTTATCAATCTATCACCATATCTTCTCTAGACTTTGCTTTCTCAAGGTCAGACTGCAAAGTGACTTTAATGAACGTGCGTGCACGTGGGTCCATGTTAAAGCTCATATTTAAGCATGCTATCCGATAAGGGGCAGAAGCAAGAACAAACTCACCGAACAACGTTGTCACATGTAGTTCAAGTATGAAATGGTAAACACATTTGTTATTACGTCATAAATGTCTGCACATCTGCAGATCTGAGAGTGAAGCACTGTCACTGTAAGGCCTGTTTGTTATTCTCCTCTCTTTGGTGCAGACCCAAACTGGTGTAGCTTGAACAGAACTGAATTTCATGAATAACACAGGAGAGAGATTGGCATATGTGGCGTAACAGCAGCTCAGCTCTGCTGGTGCAGTCTGACCTAGTTAGAAACAAAAATATAAGTACCAGGATGCCAAGCTGCAAGTTAACATCTCTGCATGCTATGGAAGGGCTAACTTTGAAGTCATCTACAAGAGAACACAGCTTTCTTTCCAAGTTGATTAGACTTACCTTTACATTCTGGACCACTGCAGCACACTTTTATCCATTTTCACTGTATTTAGAATTGGAAATTTTGTGACATACCAAACTAATATTGCACTAGATAGATCATAAAAACGCTTTTAAAAAAGGTCATGTTCTCTGAGTGCTGTCATTGTTTGCTGGAATGCGTCTGGGTCAGACAGTCTTTCAGTACACATCTAAAAAGTGATGTAGAGGTGGCACACTCAGCCTGCACGCCTGTCGTTTTTATAAAGAAACAGGTCATTTTTCAAACGTTCCATTCAGAGAGCTCTGACCCCGCATTGTGCTCACAAATCTGTTGCACAGTATTAAAGTGCAAAGGTGATATTACCGTGAATTGAAAATATTTCTTTGAAACCATTATGGTACCCAATGAGTCCATGAGTGTTTCAGTTCAGTTTCAATGCAGAAAAGCAACAAATACTTAACACCGAGCTGTTTTAATTCCTGTTTTACTTTAGCTTTAACTATAAGATTGGATAGATCTTTTTATGAACCATTTTTTATTATATTTGAAATGATCTTTGTACTCTGAGAGCAATCAAATGCTCTTGCATCAAAATAACAATAATAAAAATAATTGTGAGTGACCTTATCATTCGGTTATTTCCTACCCAGCTTTTGTCATTTTTAATTTTTACCCCTGAGAGAAAATATCATAGAAAAGACAGATTTATTCAAATTTGCACATATGTTATGCTTATTGCATGTTAAATCAAATGACAATTTCACAAATTAATGTAAGGACAGTTGAAGGATAACTCCCCCTCGATAAAGTCTTGATAGGATGCAGGTGATTGAATTTTAGTCTCAGCTGCAGGAGCTAAAAATTAGTAAAAGTTATAATGTATAATTGCAGCTAATTCAGCTGATAAAAGGATGGGTATCAGTGATCTTTTTTTTCTTTTTGTCATTCGTGGGTAAGAATAGGTAGCCTTCGGCTTGCCTAAATGGATTAAGTGAACCTGAAAGAAGATGCCTTCATAGATAGGACAACAATGGGTAGAAGGTATTAGGCATTTTTAAGAAGAGGTAATGATCATACAAGACTTCACCTAATAGAATCCTCACTAAGCATGCTAAAGGAAACAGAAAGCTGTCCCACTGTTATTGCAGTCGCAGTTATTCACAGTTATATAAGAACCATCATGCAGCTCAAATCATCCAGGAGACGTAATTATCACCTTTCACCCAAAGTCCGGAAGGAGTGGGCGTGCATTGTTTGTCAGTTGCAACTCAGACTTTCTGCACACTGCAGAAGGACAAGAAATGTCTCTATTTAAGGATGCATTGTACTTGTGAAATACTTTTTGCCGCGGTCTGTGCACACATCAAACCAGCTTTATGACACAGCAGCTGTACTGGACTGATCTGATGTTCCCTTTACTGTGGGTTTAAGTAGTTAATCAATAATCCACAGAATGCCATGCTAAAATGAAATTTGAATTAGTTTTTGCTCCTTTTTAGTTATTGCTTGTTTAGCTTTTCCAATCAAGGAGATATTAGTATATGTAGATTTAGGAGATTTTTTTTTTAAACGGATTGTATGCATACTTTTTGACAGTTATATATTCCTCTAAATCATCCTGGACATAATTGTCAATGTAATGGTTTAGTCTGAATTATCTTTTCTGTTTCTGGAGCAGAATGATTGTACAAAGGGCATCTAAAAATAATAAAATACTTACAAGAACTAAAATGTAAATGTAGTACAGTTATTATTTGATGCACTTAGGTTCTTTTCAGTACAAGCACAAAGTGACAGTGGAGAGTAACAACTTGAACTGAACTTGATAAAGTTCAATTCAAGGTTTTGCCTTAAAGCTCTTGTTTTAATCTAAAGTAGTTTAAAGTTTTAGTTTACAGAAGATCTGCATATCTTCAATGAAGTTGAGGTGAGGACCTAAGGTAGGATGTTCCAAAACATTGATGTTAGTCTGCTTTGGTACAGCCAGCGTTGAATATGAGTTTTTTTCTTCTTCTTTACTTAATTCATTTTATTAAATCTACCAGTTACCAGCTACCGGTTGCAAAATAGTTCCACAGTATTATCCTACCACTACTATTAAATAGAGGTCCTAATAAATTTGTTTCTCTTATAAAAGAACATTGAACTCTTCTCCACAAGGATTTTTCTTTTTTCATGCCATCAGATGCAAACTCAAATACAACTTCCTTGTTTAGACTCTCAGTCAATGCTGAGGTCAAACCTGCGGTATTAAAGAAAAAAGCTGCATTTCTAGCGTACATTTTTCTTCACAAGTGTTGTAATTGTTCATTAAAACAGGAAGGACTTTATTCTCACTTAAGCTGAAAAAAGTGCATTCGAAATACACTAAATGCTTGAATTCCACACCTGTGCTTAGTGAATATGAACATATATCACAACATATTTTATTACTGTTTATTTATTTAAGTGTGAAAAACCAATGCCAAGGAGGAAAGAAATCAGCAATGATCTTAGAGAAGCAATTGTTTCTGGTAATCTATCAGGGAAAGTTCATGAAGTTTTTTTGTTTTTTTTATCATCAGTTGTGACTGTGTGGACAAATAAAAGGTGTACCATGTAACACAGTGGACATCCCAGTTAGTTTAACCAAAGGCTCTAAAGCCCTTTGAAATGTTTATTTTGTGTAAGCTCTTAAAGCACAATCAGAAAAAGGCTAAACAAATATTACCGGTTTGGGAGTTTTGTCAGAAAAAGCATATTTTCTCTATAACTATAACAGCTCAGTAAAGTTTGTAAAGTTGCATTTGAAAAAACTACAAACTGGAACGATGTCCTTGGACAGACAAAGCACCAGTACGGTGGTGGAGGGATGATGGCTTGCTTTGCAGCCACAAGATCTGAATATCTTTCAGTCACTGTGTCAACTACGACGTCCTCTGTATACTGAAATATGTCGAATGTTAGTTCTTCTAATTCTAATTAGGTAAAACATGGCAAACCTACTATAAATGGCAAAAAAAAATGTCTGCAAAACTGTTAGCAGAAGATTCGGAAAAAGAATGGGACAAAATGTCTCCACAGAGATGTGTAAGACCAATCTTATACAGAGGAAAATTACTTTTCTACAATCTACTGTATCATGGATGTAGTTTGTATTTCCTTCTTCATCTGAGGATGTATTTATCTCATTTTAAAGACATGGTAAGGGCTGCTGTTTTTCTGTTTCTGAATGGCATGTCCATAATTAAGCTTCACAGCTTTTCTTCACAATTATTAATCTAAAACTGTTACAGCCTGAGCTTTTTATCTGTTTCCTAAGGAAACAGGTGTCCAGGTATTGGGCACTTGTTATGATTAGGTCATTTTAAACCAACAATGTGACTGTGACCTGTGCTATTGTTGTAAAAGGGTGTGAACCTGCTGCTCGTTGCTCATACTCTCCTCCAGAAACCTTTTCTGCGGTCAGTGAGCTCGTGCATGCAGTGGTATGTCCACATATGTGTGTGTGTATGTCATGTGTCTGGGAGAATAAGAGTTGAGGGTGATGTCATGTTGGATGACATCACCGCAGACGTGCGGGGAGTACAGATTAGTAGCCATTGCCCCATCAGCCTGCTCTCCACCGCTGCCCTGCCTTATCGGTGTGCCCTGCCCAGCCCTCCATCCACCAGTGCCAGGCCTGCCAGTGTGTAAGCTCCACAAATAGCATCAAATTCGCTGGTAGCTCCTCTGCCAGTTTACCAGTCCAGGCTCAAATTGAGCATGTCAAAGCCCTCCCGCCCACGTCCCAGCTTCACTACTATCAGCCTTTTGGCTGGCCCCGGCGGCCGAGCCACTTTGCCAAGGCTGAGCTTGAGCTTGTAAAGTTTATAAAGTTATTTCAGAGCCCCAGTTTGACTCCCGGTCTCACAGCTGATCTGAGCACACTCTGAGCCGCTTGGCCACGCGTAAAACTCCCTCCGCCCCCCGATGACAGTGGCGACAACAGCAGCGGGAGTAGCTAACAGGGAAATAGACACACCTAACATCAGAGTTGACAGGACAAAGAACACACACACACACACACACACACACACACACACACACACACACTCCCCCTGGATCCACACAGGGGGTAGGGCAAAGCTAAGCTGCACTACACACGTGATCCCTCCTCCCTGTCCAAGCCGAAAGAGACGAGAGGAGCAGTCAGTCACTGACAGGAGAAAGGAAGGGAAGGGAAAGGAAAGGAAAGAGCTTTAGCAGGAGTTACTTTGAGGGGGGAGGGACAGCAGAGCGGTGGAGAATCATCCATCCTAAAACAAGCACTGGAGCACCTTTTGAATTCATTCATGTGGAGTGAAGAAAGAAATAAATAGAGGAGAAAAAGGGTGTGTGTCCCATTTCAGAGACAACACAGGAAGTAGGGCATGCTCTGCACCGGGTGAGGAGGGGAGGGTGGGAGAAAGAAAGGAGGAGAGGGAGAGCATTGTGGCGCCTTTTCTCCACCCCTTGCCTTAAAGCAGCAGCGGGAGGAAAGAGAGACGTAGTCAGGGAGAGAAGGAGGAAGAGAACCACGAGTAAGGAAGACGGGAGGCAAGCAGCGGTCTGCATCAGCAGCGGGGGGACAAATGGAGCTTTGAAATCGCCTTTGCCCTCATCCATCTCTGTCTTTCTCACCCACCCCCCACTCCACCTCCTGGTCTCTTCTTCTGACTCAGCCCTGGTTGCTCTCTCTCTGATTGTTCTGGGAGATTCTGACAATGCCGGGTGAGTGTTATCCTGCTTTTCACATGTCATGTCTTGCCATCTTTTGTGTGTTGGATTGCTTGGGTTTGTGCAGCAGGAGATTATGTTTTTTTTTTTTTGTTTTTTTTTTTTAATGCAAGTGTGTGGCCAGGAAGAGGAACGTGGACTCTGGCTGCATATTTGTAGATGCCTCATTGAGACTGTTTACACTCCTCTGGCTCTGTGCGCCGTTCGTACTCCAGCTGTGCTGTTCTCTTCCTTCTTTGCTTTTTCTCCCAGTGACAATGCGAGGGAGGTCTTCTCCTGAACACACAAACACTCCACCACATCCTGCGCACATCCAAATTGCTTCATCATTATTATGTAATTGGTTTTGAAACCCCGGTGAGTTTGCAGACATGCATACATGTGTGAGATTGTAGATAACACTGGGGATGATCCTCCAATTTTCTGTTTTGTTTCCGAGTGTTGTACATAAATGTAGCAACAAGACACAAAGCTGGTCTGTGTGACGAAAAGCAGCCAGCTAACACAAATCAGATGACTGGGCCACACTGTGAGGTCAGACGCTGGTTTTGGCCAGCATTTCCAGTCCAAGTAGACGTTGGGAGGCTATTAGCAGTTCAGAGAGAGCTCCACTGTAGGAACATTGTGATGTCCTCACAACAGAAGGTGGCTTGTAATCACTTCATCCAAACCTCTGGGAATTACTGTCTGTACATTTAATGCAATTTTGCAGAGTGATGTTGAGTCAGTCGTTGCAAATCATCCACGATTATCACATCACCATGACAGATTCATTCCCATTTCATGGATGAACAGTTCAGTTGTATCTCTTGATCGCGATTTAATTTATTTCACAGCCATCCATGGTGTAGTTAATGCATGTACACAGACTTTTCAGACGCCACAGACGTCTCTCAGGCACAAATTATCTTGTACATGCCAATTACAAGTGTGAAATCCGTCCAAAGCCACACATTAAGTATGATTAGGAAAATAAGAGATGCACTGTTAAAAATAAATATTTTTTAAACTAATGCACTATATATATATATATATATATATATATATATATATATATATATATATATATATATATATATATATATATATATATACACACACACGCACTGGAATACAAGGATGTACAAGAGTATGGCTTGTTTTTGAGTGAATCTCTGTCTTTGACTGTTGGCCACTATGGATAAATGTTGATATTATTTAACCCTCAAGGCAACAGGATTCCTGCTAAATCAAGTGGGAAAGCCCTCCTCTTCCTCAGTTAATGCAAGCCCACCAACCAGCCAACAGTTTGTCATCACATGGGTGCATAATTGGGGCTACTGATAAGTGCCCAACCCAACACAAACTTCCCTTCCAGATTAAGGAGAAAGAGTTTCTCCTCTGCTGGAGAGCTTTATTAAAGTATTTATGCTCCACAGGGATGGTTTTATGGGAAAAAGCTAATTTCTGTGTTGAAAGTGCATAAACAGATGCTTGATAGCTGATCAACTGTGTTTTCATATGATCAGAAATAAGAGCATTTGGGTCACTCTGCGTCTGATTGTGTACAGTAACGCTGGGATATTTCCACACAGCCAGGGGCTCTGTATCTGTTCACATGCACGAGCAAATGTTTCTGCGCATACTTGTGTATAATCACGTATTCTAACCTTGGGTCTGTATTTGGTTGGAGGCTGGACGTATTTCGACTGGACTGGTTTCATAATTTATATAGACAGGATTTGACTGATGATGCTATCTGTTTTACAACACATATTCAGCATTTCAGGTTGAAATGGGGTTTATTTGTTTTTATAAAGCTCTTCTTGGAAGTATTCCATCCTTGCAAGAAACCTTTAAAAAAATCACACAATAACAATACCAGAAATTATTGTCTTGGCTTGATTCTGTTTGTGAAGTTTGAGCTTAAATTTAAATATGGTGCACCTTACACGTTGACTTGTCAACGATGACTTCTGCCATGCTCTTCATGAGCTTCGCCATAATACTGCAAAGAAATGACATCTGTTTATGACAGCTCACACGGATGACTCGTGACTTAGTGCGGGAACTGTAGAAGACATGGACCGAAGATGGTCATCGTACCTGGACAAGCCCTCGGTGGCTTTACCAGTGTAACTGAAAGTCAGACATCTGCCATGTAACCTCCGTTTCCTTCGTTGCTGTTCACGTGTTCTTGTTTTTTTTGTAACTAAACTTCATGCAGCCTATACTGGCCTGTAGTTTTTTTTTCACGACATATCAGTGGTTAAAAATTCCGCAGTACTGGATTTTCACAATTATTACATTGATTAGCTCTGTGTATGATGATGTTTAAAAAACTATTAAGCACCGTCTCTTTCCTCATATATCATTTGAACTGTCACCATTGGCAGTCTTTGATAGCCTTGTTTATAGGTTTTTGTTGCATTTGTAATTATATTGTTTGTATTTGTCTATGTCTTGTAACTATTGTTGCTCTTAGCTTCTGTCTGGATCTGTTTTCACCATTTTCTCTGCTCCGACTGCGTGCAAATACTATGTTCCGTTGTGGATCATCTCTCTGATGTCCATTGATTTACCGGGGGGGCTGATGAAGTGGAGCAGGGCATTTGATCAGGCACGCAGACAACGGGAGACTGAAGCGAACAAAAGAGGGAGGGGTGGGCCACGCAACGCTGAACAGGGACCGCTTGACCGGTGGGGAGGGGTCCAACGGGTTGGGACCACTCCTGGTCTTGATGATAGGGAGGGGGGATGCAAACAGCCAGAGTTTTACACTTCAGCAATATTTAATTATGACCTTACAAACATTGATTTCTTTGCAAGCACAGCTGTTTGCACACGTGCATCCAGATGACGCATTTTAAATTCCTTGTTTGAGGTAACAAATTATTCAAGTTTGCAGGATTTAACCATCAGACGCAACACGAGGAAAGCATTTAAGGTTGCCTGAGTTGTAGTGATTAATCTGAAAAGGATTTGGAGCATGAAAAGGGAGGCGGAATGTCAGGCCTTGCATGAGATGTCTCGTCTCCAATTGAATGCATTCAACAGTATAATGCTTCGAAATTCATAACGCATCATCAGCAAACTGGTGGTGAGAACGTCGGCTTCGGCCCGGCTAACCAACGTCAGTGAAAGATGGCTGAAGTGGGCTGCACGAGGGCATTTAACAGCATCATTCTGGATCCCCTACATCCTGCCTGCAAGAGGATGAAAGAGGAACATATGGTCGTGGTGGAGCAGCATAGTACAATGTCAATAATTGAATCACTCATTTGCTCCCTCTCGCCCTGAAGGCCGCAGTGCAGAGTCAATAGGCACAACAGGAGAGAGGAGCGTCTGAGTTCCCGTTCTTCTGTTCTTCTGCTCTTCTGCTCTGATAGTCTTTATGTATCTCCTCATGAGCTTCTTCAAGCCAAACCCGGCGATGGTGATGTTGCTGCCTCGTCTCTGCTCCACCTGTGTTACCGTCTTTATACATCAAGCTGCTCTCCAGACAGGAGAAAACAGATAAAATGGTTCTAGATTGATTATGATGTGGGTTAAAACAGTTAAGCCACAAAGTTTGCATTTAGATTCTAGCATTACAGTGACAGGTGGTTTACACGCTTTTTCTAAACACATTTGGGGTAAGGAGTAGCTAGTGCGATCTCTCGTTGACTGTTGTTTACTTAGGAATAGAGAGCAGATGATACAGATAAATCCTCAAATGGGTAAGTTTGTTTTTAAACACCAACTTAGACGATAATGTGGGGCTTTTTCTGTGTTCTGTGTTCATCAAATGCAGCAATTATTTATCCTCCTACAAAGTGGTGCTTGTGTGGCTAAATGATATAAAATAAAATAAAAAACCCTCCAACCTGAAGGATTTAATCGGTTACTTATCCTTGATGTGAAATTCAACTCATAAGTGCCTCTGAAGAGACAGACAGATGGAGTCTTAGGACAAAGAAGCTGGAGACCTGAGTTCATGATCACTGAAGAGACATATGCCGATGTCTTTATTTTGTTCTTGAACAAATTTAATTTTCATTTGCTGTTTGGTCAGGCTGAAGTGACAAAGGTGAAGTTGGGGGTTAAACTTATGCCATTGACAGTTTGATTTAACAAAAGAGATGACATTTTTGGATGAACTTAACATTCATCTGTATTTTGTAAGACCTGCTTTCACAAAGAAGCCCTGGTTCTTTATGTACAATCTTAGTTAAAGCATTTTTTTTTCTTTTTTACTCCACCCTAATAAGGACATTTGTTGTTGCTGAAAAAATGATGTCAGGAGGCTGGATTGTTGCCGTGTAAACCTGCATATTACAGTATATCACAGAAGCATAATACCTTCCAAACCCTCTGTGATGCCACCTAGAGCTTTTCTGAATCCAGTTTTTTGGTGCTCTGGTAAATGCCATATTAGGAGGAGTTGCCTCCACCCAAATCTGGTAAATCCAAAAAAAGAAAGAAAAAAAAAAACACCAAATGGGCCCATTTGCCCATCGACCGAGACCACCCAGCTCTCTGCCACTCAGACTTGTGGACTCTTGCCTGGAATGTACTGTAGCTACTGATTATGTTCCTCTTGCTCGCTTTCCTTCCCCTGCACATGCAGGTGGTGCTCTTCTTCTCAGGTCTGTGGTTAGCAGGGGAATAACAAGTGGAAGGCAAGTCCTCTCAGACAGACGGTCAGCGTGAAGATCCCCACCTGCTCACTCGTGACCCTGACCAGTTGCCGTCTGCTGCTGCAGACTTGGGCCAGGACTTCACACATACCCACCAACATATATTGAATAATGAAGATACTTCAGTAGTTTCAGTAGATACAATAGTCTTTATCTGGCCGGCGTTATATCTGGGAGTAGTCACAGTCCAAACAACCCCATAAGGTATGATATTATCACCGCCCAGACCAAAGGAATGAGGAAATCCCCCTCGGTGTTTAGTCTCCAAGCTTTGCCTTGGCTTTGTAGTTAACCTTTACCCAGGCATTCTCCACAACAGCATGGCACACAAATCTATTTACTCTAGATTACAGAAGGCAACTTGAATCTGTCGCATCGGTGGGAACAACAACTTTAAACCTCTTCTAGTTTCACCCTCCACATGATGCCTAAACCGTTTGGGACTTGGACTACCGTCCACTTATAATGGGCTGCTAAGACCTTTCAGCTGTACAGTTTACAATGAGCTCCATTGTTGCGGCAGTCAGTTAATGCCAGCTCCCGCTCAGCTCCACTTGAAACCTTTTTACATAATTTCTCTTGAATGATTGAGTTATAATATTCTTCTGTCATTCACAAAGCATTTAACTCATTTAAACTAATAAGAGGCAATGTGGATCGTTTTCACTGGAATTATTTCCTTCAAAAGAGTGCCATTTCCGGGGATCTGTACTTTTTGGAGTTGAAAGACGAGTTTGAGTCCAAGTTTCTCTTGACAACGATGACATCAGTCCTTCCTCACGACCATTACGACATATATAGCAGTGTATCTCAATCCAAACTCGGCTTGGCTGGCCTCATTTTCTTCTCCTGTGTCACTGTCTTTCTTTCTTTTTTTTTCTTGCTTTCTTCCTTTTGCATTTTTCTCGTTTTCCTGGAGTCCCTCTTTCCTGCCAAGGAACATGCATTTTCCCACAGAGCATAGTGCTGAAGGCTAAGCCATTGTTTCCTGCTACAGGGTAAAAAAAAAAAACTCGAACGGGGGGGGGGGGGGGGGGGGGGGGGGGGGGTTGACTTCCTGGCTGCCGATTCAGGGTCCATGTCTGTATGAAAAAGGAAAGAAGACACAGGTTTAATATTGATTTTTAAAAAAGACAACTATACTAGAGATTTACCCTTCCTTTAAAGATGAATTCTCATAAAAAGCTTTAACTCTTTACCCTTTTCACATATTTTCAATGGAAGTTTCTATTTTATCTCCTATCACTGTCACCTTGCACCTGATTTTGCAGCACCACAGTTTAAATTTATAATAAAAATAGAAGAAGTAATATTGCACTGATGCTAAGGAATATTTCAACAAAACAACAAGCAAATACAAAACAGCTGCTCTGTTTGAGTATTATAGGAGCTTGATCATCTTATAGCTTTTTTTTTTGTTTTTTTAAACGTCCTGTCATCTGTAGATTTTATCTAGAAGCACCACCAAATCATTACAGCAGCAGTGCGAGTACATGACTTCATCTTGGTGCAATGTTACCATGATCTTTCCACTCTGGAGCACGGGCAGGCTTTTCCTAAATAACAGTGCTGTCTTTTTAAATGGGATGTGGAGAGGGGTGTGTTAGCAGGAACAGACATCCTTAGGGAGCGGTGTGGTGTAACTAGGAGGGCAGAGGCTGTGGCCACGTTCCCAGAGACTCAAAAATAGTCAGGAAAGCGCTGAGACCAGCCGTGAGGAATGCAAATCAAAGTGAAGTCGTGTGATTTGAGGCTCGGAAAGGTTACGCTGGACAATGTTTCACATATTCGGTAGATCGTAAGTGTCACTTCATTTTCATACTTGATTCTTGGGTGTGCTTGTTGCTGTGGATAGTTGCAGCGCAGCTGCACACTGCGCTTTCCACCCTGTGTGGACCCAGGACTGCATCTAACTAGCTTTTTCTAAATAATTATCATATTGTATTCAAGGTTGGATTATATGTTTAAAGTAAATAGTTTAAAAAAATAGGAAAAAAAAAAAGCAATAATACATATATACATTCATTTAAGAGTTGGAGAAGGTCCTGAATGAAAACAGAGTCAAGTTTAGACTTGAAGATGAAAACTATTCAGTGCCAGAGGCAAAGCTTGGCTTTACAGTGCAAATAGATCTAGGTATTGACAGTGAACTGGACAGTTTAGAGCCAATTATTTACTAAAACTACATCATATGTCTAACTCTTGTATTGATAAATATGCAGCCATGATAGTGACTGGAAAACGTCAGCTATATATTCTCTCCATTTGAGTTTTGCTTTGTTGCATGGGAAGCAGGACTAAGCTTTTTCCCTCCCTCTGAACTCGAGTGCTCGCCTGCTTCTTTGTCCACTGCCACAAGGGTGTTTGAATATTCAGGTCAATAAGTCAAAAATGCACTTCCTAATCTCTTTCACTCCTGCACATGTTTTCATCCAAACTGTTGCAGGGGAATTTAAATTAGGCTTTCACGTTTAGGTTTTTTCTCAATGTGTGCCAAAAGGTTAAAATTTAGGTGTTTTTGCTGTGAAGGCACACAACCATGGTGTCATGTAAACCTTTACATGTAGGCTTGATGGCACATGAGCACAGATGCACACAGTCTCCATGACCTTGGCGTGCTTCGAGGTTTCTCAACCACATGCTCCAGGCTGAATCAAACCCACTCGTATGTGACTTAATAGTCTTATTATTGTTGCTCTGGGCGGTGGTTTTTGCTGAAAGCGCACAGCTGAAAGGATTTGATCACAAATCAATAATGGGTAAAAAGGAATGACAAGGACAAGGAGTAAAGAAACGTGTGAGAGTGTGTATAAGTTCTGGGACAGAGGTAGACAATGCAAAAGTACTGGATATGGTTTTGCACTTCACTCATTCTTTCAGGTTATGATGTTGTTGAACACCCTGCAGCCCCTCGGGGCTTCTGTGAGGGTGGTGAATGGCACAAAGACAGAGTAAGTCAGTTAACTGGACAGTCACGGGCCCAATCAGGCCCGCATCGTCACTATCCTGTCTTACTTGAACTTGTTTCTCTGTGCCTTGATTCTCAAACACTCGCCTGTATCTTCCCTCGGCCGGGCTATCTGGGTGTGAAACTTATGACTGCTGAGCAAAAACGTTTTACTCAACTCATCTGAATTTCAGAGTGTGAAGATCTGTCTTTATTACATGTTTCATTCATTTATCACATTTTCTGTTTCAAAACCAAAACAGAAAAACTAAAATGTGTTTTATTGTTTTTTTTATTCATTTATTTATCTGCTTGTGAACTAAATGAGAAAAACAAATTAGAAACAACAATCTGAAGAATATAGATCTGCTTGTTTATCTATTTCAAATTCAAAAAAATAAAAAAGAGAACCAGAATATGGTTTAAAAATCAATTTTTACCCCTGATAAATTTCCCTGCAAGTCCATTAAAATTCATTAAAAAATAAATAAATAAATACTGTATAGAATGTTTTCTGCCTGCTTAGTTAAAAGAAAAATATTGATACTGTATCAAGATGAATGAGGGGTGGAGTAAGTGTTATTGTACCTATATTTGCTTGCCAGGTATGTCATTCCAGTACAATAAATCATTAATCCGGCTTACGTAAGATTATAAAAAGTTGTTTATAAAAGATAAAGCTTAAAGAGGACACTGATACCTTGTTTAATCACTCAGTTAAGTTCTTACATGCATGTAGGCGTGTGTGTGAGAGTTTTATGGCGTGGGATACACCGCGTGTGTGAATATGTGTCCCGCTCGGCTATTGGGCAAAAATAAATAGCTTGTGCTTTCATTGATCATGATCAGTCATCATGATGTTTTTATTTCCATTTCATCAGTGTTGTTTAAATCAATGCTCTGATACACTGGCCATCCCTACTGTACTGTTGATGCTGCAGAATAAGCTCCTGAATGAATCCGGGGAAGAAAAACAATCTGAGTGAGATGGCAAGTTTGAACTTCTGTGTCCAGTCGTCCTATTTGCTGCCAGTGTATTATTTGTCTCCTGCAGTGAGTGTCCCAGCAGATGTTCCAGTGAAGCCCACTTTAAACAAGCTCTGCAGATGTGTGTATGTGTGAAACCAGACATCCTGGCTCAGCGGCTGCGTTAGTTCTCCCGACAGTTGTTCTCCAACCACCTGATCTCAGTTACCAGCCAGCCTTTCCCACAATGCAGCATGTCTGCCAGAAGTCTGACTCAGGCGTCCCTGTGGACTCCTGAAAAGGAGCCTGGAGGATCTGATCAGGAGAAATACTTTCCTGTGTGTGTGTCTCTTCCGTGGGGGAGGGGTCTGATTTTATTTTCTTACACACTAAACTCCACACTTTAAATTCCCCGGTTCATGTTATTTTGTGATTTTCAACAATTGTAAAGAGGTATTTTGATCAATCTTAAATGTGACTGCAGGTGTCAAAGAAAGTAATGGTTTTCATGGTGCCTGGAACGCTTCCTTCTGAACAGTTTTTTCAGTCATTCGCTCTATGTGACATCATCGGGGGTGGAATTTCCTTGTAAGGTCATATTCCCAAGGCAGTGCACCTACACAAGAGCAAGAACCTCTGCTGTTATTTAAGAAGTGTACCACGGTTCTGCAAAGACCGAGTGTTTTCTGTCTCCTTGGATCTGTTAGTACTTCTTACTAAGCATTTCGTTTTTGTTTCCAAGATTGTTTACAAAGAAATGTGGTTTTAGTTGTGAGGGAAAGTTTGTCAAACATGGCGCAGTGGATTACGTTTGCTTTTCCAGACAAATTCAGTGTGGCAAATGTATTTGTTTGTTTGTTTGTTTTCAAAACTTCCTGGAAGACCACCTTAGAAACAAAGCAGTACACTATTGCATTTTCAGATTGTGTTGAGCTGATAGTCAGCGATGTGCCAATACTATAGTTGAGTCTCAACTGCGAGTGACAAATAAACACTGTGTGTTGTGTGGCAACTGTGTGTGCGTTTTTGTGAAAACATCACTACCAAGAAAAAAGTGCAGTTCACCTAAATGACTTTTTGGGAAAAACAGTGATGCATTTCTATTAATAAATGTTAACAACAAAGTAATTGGCTACGTTAACATGAGCTCTTCTGTTTCTTGGTTTCAGGCATTTTTTGAGTATTTGTCAGCATTTGACCACAATTCCCACCTCTACACCTGATCACAAAGACATATACAGGAAAAACGTATCTATAAATAGTGAGTCACTAAACAAGGGCAAAATTTTGTGAAATACACTAAAGCAGGTAATGGGCATAGTACTCACTAGAATAGATGTCTAACTGTAATGTTTTAATTGTGGTTCATCATGCTGTTCACTGACTCTGATTTCAGCTCAAAGATATTTAGCTCTTTTACTGGGAATTAACATAAAAAAATAGGCTTTGATGATGTTTTGATATGCGGAAAACATAAGTGTGATGTCTCTGCCCAAGCCAAGCCTCCAGGAATTTGACCAATCAAAAAATATTAAATCTGTTCATTTTCAGGAAGACTTTCTCTTTAGGATCCTGGGTCTTTGTCATTCAGAAATAATTAGTCTTTTTGAGGTATTCTGGGTGCAAAGAGACATTAGATGAGTGAAAAGGAGCGTCATATGGCCACTTTGAAAGCTTCCTTCCTCCATGTATATGAAAGATAATTTTTGTGTATAGCTGCTCCTTCTGTACCTTCAGCTACTGTGTTCCTTTCTCTGTAGATCTAAAAGGCTCTTATTTTCATATCTTTAGTGTTTGAAGCCTGCTTCTTTGTCACAGCGATGCCTCACTTTTCCTTCATTCCAGTGTAATTTCTCTCTCGTGTCCTTTAAATTAGATTACTAACAGTAAAAAAGACTAAAGAAACACAGGTGTCGCAAAGTACTAATGTGCCAGACATGCACCGACATGTCTGCTGCCCATCTGATTAATCTATCATTTTTGTGTTTTCCTGTTTTACTGTTATTGCTACTGCTGTCATTGCTATACAACGTAATCAGCCAAGACCTGTATTACTCGCTGATGGAAGGACAGAGGGAAGGCTTTCGATTAAGAGCTTCAGCCTTTCAGCTTCAGCAAATTTCCCTCCGAGTTCAAAGCAGAGGCTGTGGAAGGTGGGCTGTCACTTTTGCCAGTACATCTTTACAGCCTGTGTCTCAGCTGCTGTCTTCATCTCAAGAGATCTCTGTGCATTCGGCAGTGAATGAGGTTTTCTCTGGCTTTGTGTTGACTGGATCTTCTGGATGACCCAAGTGGTCTCCAAAGCCTATAACCACATGACAGCATAGCTCACACATCTACCGTTCTGCACCAGCAGCATCTGACAAGACCCCCTCCCCAACTCTTTCCCTTGACTCCCTTTTTCCTATTATTCTTTCTGACTCCTGCTATGGACCTGGTTTTGTTGCCCGTTTTCTCCTGCTGCCCATCACCCAACTGCTCAAACAACAGTCAACAGATGGAAGGTTTATGCACAAAAAAAAAAAAAAAAAACCATTTACCAAAGCAAAAATGCCAATATATTGCTGGAAACAATGTGAAACAGACTCCAGTCCCATAAAAAAAAAAAGAAGTGGCAGACTGTGCTCAGATTTTAACTTCCTCTCTGAGTCGAACTTGTCTAATTACTTTTGCTGAGAACACTGAGATAGACTAACCACCGCCAAAGCTTTGGGAATAATGGACACTTCATTGTGTGAGCTTTGATGCATAAATAATGGCTCATTTGTCTGCTTGCCTGTTTTCAGCAGTGCAATTGTTTCATCTCTAAGCTTGAACAATAGCTTTGACTGTGTGTGTGTGTGTGTGTGTGTGTGTGTGTGTGTGTGTGTGTGTGTGTGTGTGTGTGTGTGTGTGTGTGTGTGTGTGTGTGTGTGTGTGTGTGTGTGTGTGTATTCAGCGCATGTTTTTAATGGTAAATAAGATGTTTTTCTCCTTGTTGTTGGGGTTGGCAACCAGGCGCTGGTAGAACCCTGCTGGGCAGCTGAAGCTTTTTGATTTGACTGTAATTTTAAGTGTAATTTATGGCTGGAACACGTGTGCTCAAATCATCACACCAGATATAGTAGGTCTATCAATTACCACATGGAGACAATAATCATCCATCCATCCATCCTTGGATGATTGAACGGAAACATCAACAAAACACGAAGAGCGAGCTCCTCGAGAAAAAACAGGTGTCGTCAATTCAAACATATCTGTCAGGCAACTTCCTCCACTTGAAAGTGTGAGTTGTTGTTTTCTCCCACAGCTGGTACTAAAGTGTAACGTTTTTTGACTTCGACATTCATCTGAAGCCACTCGCATTAAGTTCACGTAGCCTCTGGGTGAAACAACAGTTTGATTTCATCTAGAACTGTGAATTTTTGGGTTTGTCATTGTTTTTGCCTCTGACTTGTTGGCATGCGTGTCTCTGTTTAGTGGTGAGCATTGTTATCAAGTAATTGCTCTGTCAGTCTACAAATGGAAAGCATATTGATTGTTGTAAATGCTAGAAGCAGCAAAGCAAAGTGCTCTGTAAACACAGGGTGGGACAGTATTTACCGGAAAATCTGGGCGCACGATGATTCAACATCAGACCTATTACTTCCAGCTTTAATATACTCCAGAGGAGCGCTGTAACAAGTTATTGTAGAACATTAAATGTTGAGCATTTTGGTCATTTTGCTTATTGTTTAGTGCAGTAACTTAAAGAGGCAACACAAACAGCCTATTATTTACTCTGGTAACTATTAAAACCAGTTCACATTCACTGTAATGTGCTAATATATTGGTTTGCAAAGTGAAATAGCAGCCTTCTAGGATGTACATTGTGAATTCGCTGTTGTTTGAACTTGCACTATATTAATTCTTCTCTCCTGAAATATCAATACAACACTCTTTTGTGTAGCACTCAGCCAGCCAGCAAATCCCTCCATTAGAAGTGTAAGTGCACCGATGCCTGCATATGCCTAATGTTTCAGACTATATCACATGCAGACAGGCTTTTTTAGCAGGATGCAGAAGCAAAGGGTGCAGCTCAGACTCCCAATCCATTACTGTTTCACGCTCTCCCCTGCACTCACTGCTAACTGGTTTTATATTGAACCTCAGAAGAGCACAGTCCGTCTACTTCTCACGCTGTGCTGATAGGATCAGCCCCGATGTGGTGAATTTCTAAATAGTGTCTGTACATGTCGATCTCCAGCCAATGAGGACCAGCTCAGCAGAACTGCCACCGTACTTATAAAAACAAATATTTCTTCACTCTGTGCTGGTGTTGTCACAATGATTTTTATCAGTTAAAACATAGACATTTAACAAGCTACAGCAATAAAACTGTGGTTTGTTTGTCGAGCTTTTTTGTTTGTTTTTAACACACGCAAAGGCAGGAATTTTTTCTCTTACGTTTTATAACGATTTATAAGATTTATAACTCTATTCTTGTGTAAAAAGATTGATAAAATACATCTTTGTCCATAAATTTAAATTCTGCTGAAAACTAATTGTAAAAAATAAGAAGTCTACAGGAACAAAAGCTCTAAATGGTAAAAAGCTGCTACTTTGTAATTTTAAAAAAGGTTGCAGTTTTAATTACCTCATGTATGCTGATGGATGAGTTCTCATCACACAGTTTATTATATCTCTAAATACTGGGCACATTTTCTAGTGTCAGAAATTACCATCACCAGTGGTGATTAAGTAGGACATGATTTGTGACTGTTATTAATCTACAGATTTATAAATGCCTGATTTTTAGCAACATCCAAAAGTACTGTGAACATTTAGTTTGCAGCTGTCACACGGGTGAGACAAACCTAAAACAGAAAGCTAAAGATAATGAGTTAATATTGTGTTGGAGTGTTGGCGGTTTGAAGGTCTGCAGCATTCAGGGGGTTAACACAATGCCAACGAGGTAAGACATCAGCAATGATATTTGAGAACCAATTGTTGCTGACAATAAGTCTGGCAATGATTTTAAGATAATTTTAAGAATGTAGAATATTTTTTTAAATATGACTTGCAAACCATTTTCAATCTACATTTAATTGAAAACACAACAAAATTAAGATATCAGATGTTATAGATGTTATAGATGTTATAGATGTTGTAGATATCAGACTGATAAAGGTAATAGTTTTTTCAATATTAAGTTTCCATACATAAGATCCAACAACTCCTGTTACTCAGACTAGAATATTTTCTTTGTGCTTGAACCTCTGGATAGTAAAGTCGAGTCAGTGAGCAGGAACCAGGGGTAGTTTCTGAACATTTCAGCAGCTTGTGTAACACCCACACGGCCTCTGAAATATTTAGACAGACTGAATGAAGCCCAAAAGAAAGAGAGACTGACTGGTGGCCAAGAGAGGAGAAGGAAGATAAACAAAATGGTGATTGAAGCGCAAAGTCAAGTGGAAAGATGAGCACCGGGCAGTCAGACAGACTCCACATGGCTGTGACTGCTCTGTGCGACTTCAGGTAAACACTGCGCGAGAGAAGCACAGTCGTCAGGACAGGAAGAGAGGACCGAAGGATTCTCAAGGACAAAAATGGCTGTCTGAGAATGAATGATTGGGGAGGCAAACAGCAGAGAAATCAGGGGAAGAGGACAACATTTGCAGCTCGGACAAATGACGGAGCTTGTAACGAACAGGATTCATATGTCAGACACTCTTATTGCCATCACGGCAAAGTAAGATATGAATAATAGGTTGTAAATTACACGTTGCAGTACAATTTAATACAATGTCATGCAAATGATAGGCAGCATTATTCATCTCCTCACACTCACACGGCCTCCCAACATTTTCCCTGACACTAATGTTCTTATGATATGCTGAAAAGAAAATCCAAAAGTGAGAGTGAAATATATTCCCTTCAGAAGGTGTTTTCCTTTCTGGAGCCTTTCCTTTTAAAATCAAGCCACATGTTCAGCATCATCATCTCTAAATATTAGAAATGTGGCTTCTGCTTGCACGTTGAAACGTCTGACAGCGTTTCTAGCACTGACAGATTGTTTCCCTGCAGCCAAATTTCCTTTTGAAATGCAGACTCATCCTCATGCAGGCTTTGGAATGATGGTTTAGACACAGATCTCCCATCCTTTCCTGTTCCCCAATCGCACATCCCATTCCTTTCCACTCATTCTACTTGCTCTCTTTTCTGCCCAGTACCCAGTCAGCCAATCACAAAGCAGAGATAGGTGCAAAGACACTTCCTTTGCAGCTGTGCTGTGGAATTGCCAGCATCTCTTAAATCTGTATGTTTATAATCAGATCGAAGCTTCTTCTTTTTTTTTTTCCCTGTGTTTTGTGGCATTTGCTTCTGTGCACGTTGGTGTTTCTGTGTGTGAGAGAGATTAGTAGACGAAAAGAGAGTCCAGGTCGTTCTCCACTTCACATTGGACAGAGGATTTGACGACAAAGCTGGCGCACTGCACAAAGGGCTTCATATGGTCGCTAATCTGTCATTACATCTGCTGCAATTATTTTTTTCTTTTTTTTTTTCCTGGAATGCTCTTCCACCAGTCCACAGAAAAGATGCTCAGTTACACACACACAGGCTCGCACACATACGTCGGATTAGTGTGTAATCCGTCCACAGAGGGCACTGTTAAAAGATTGTTCTCAGTCACTACACGAGGAATTGACCCTTTGTCGTCATTTTCCTGCCAGTGGTGAATTATGTACCGCGCTCAATGCTGATTACAGCCCCAGCTAGAATATTAACCATTTTGATCCTCTTGTCATCGTGAGGATGACTGGAACATGGGCAAGGTCAACGGTTAATGGGAACATCTGATCACTGTGAGCGGCTGTTTGACATAAATGTAAATGCTGTGACGTTACAAGTTAAAGTTAAATGCTAAAAGATCAAAACCTTTTGCCAAACAATGACTCACTTCTTTCTTTATGACAGTCACTTAACGACTCCCGGAAAGAAAAAAAGAAGAACGACATCAAACACTGCAGTTTAGAGCTCATCGCTTTGTCTCCTAATCTTCTCTGGCTAAAAAAGAAAAACACCAAAGAGTTGAGCGCCTCTGGCTACCTTCGTCAGAGGGTTGAACACTTTCCAAGGTTCTTATTTTAGAGCAGAATGGATGTGCAAAAATATGAGTGCCTCTATATTTATTATTTGGAGATTATTGTTATCCTGTCGTGGGGCATAAAGAAAAAAGGGAAAAGAACACCATGGAAAGGTAATAATATGACCACATTTAACTGAAGTTATGGACCTCAAATAGCTTTTTACTCTTATTTATTTACTTATCGCAGTTAATAGACACCATATGGCACAAATGAGAAGATTTAAGAAAGAAAATTCTGATTTTAAGAAACTTCTTGTGACTGATGCTCATGCACCAGGAGTGTTTGTTGGGTGACAGCAGCGTGTTTCCATGGAGATGTCTCCTCAGTTTGTAATGTAATTAAATGGTAGAAGCAAGACGTACCTCAGTTGAATCTCAACAAATTCCAGAAGCAAACATCACGCATCTGTGAAAAGATGAAGACGTCGTGAGAAAGGCATCGGGATAATGTGACACAAGAGACTCTGTAAGAAGTGTTTCCAGGCTGTGGTACTTGCCAAAGAACGTGTTTCTAAAATTTCAATCACTCAAGGTCCTCAGACTTGAGCTTCATCCGCACTTTCTTTTTCTTGTTTCAAACGTTGTAAAGACTGACACGAAATTGTAATGTAATTGCTTTAATTGTAATGTAGGACAGGCAAAAAATAAGCATTTGCTTCAGTTTATTACTTCCTAGGTTCTGTATTTCAGCTATTTATTATGGGGTTTTTTTTCTTTGTTTTGTTTTTGTTCTTTACTGTTCTTGTTTTTCCATCCATCCATCCAATTGTCATGTAATTGAGACAAACCTTTCTTCAGGAATAATGAAGGTTAAAATTTGTAACTTGAAATGTGGAAAATCAAAAACTGTGGTATTGCATTAAAAAAAATCTCAAGTCCTCCTTTTAATGCAAAAAACACCTTTTGGAAGATGTAGGAGACTTTTAGATGCTGGTTCA
This sequence comes from Xenentodon cancila, assembly GCA_014839995.1. NCBI lineage: Eukaryota > Metazoa > Chordata > Actinopteri > Beloniformes > Belonidae > Xenentodon > Xenentodon cancila. The sequence goes on along the minus strand of CM026215.1, from coordinate 5,344,341 downwards.
CTTTTGTTCAGTGCAGCCACAACAACATCAGTATGACTTAATAGAACAGTTAAGGGAACATTTAAACATGCAGAGGTGGATTGATCACACTTTGACCTCGTCTGGCATCTACATTTCATCACACCACTTGTAAAAAGAAAAAGGTTAAAAAAGAAAAAAGCTTCTACATCAAGATAACATTTTCAAATGTCACTTAAAATCCACAATAGAACACCTCAAGAGCAACTAAAGGTTTAGTCTTGGCCTTTAAAGTCTCCATAGACCGAAACATCACTGAAATCTGCGGCCAGATCTCAAAAGTGTGCAGCTAGCGTGCAAATGGCCCAAAAACCTTGCAGATTTAAATTTCTTTCACAGAATGATTGAGTGAAAACTCTCCAAGCAAGAAATAAAAAGCTCTACAAAAAGTGTTTTCATGATGTAATATTTGTCACAGGGTTTTTTTTTTTGTTTTTTTTTTTAATCTAAACCACCCAAGGTGCGCAGACTTTAGCTGTCAGCTCTTTTCTCTTTTCATATTTCAAAACTTTAAAAGATGAAAGTGAAAGCATGAGATGAGAGCAATGCTAGTTGGATCGCTGGATCGTGCACAATAAACGAGGCTTCATATAACAGCTGGCAAGTGGTTTTATTTTTCTTCACCATCACCACATTGAGGAAATTGTCTCAGTCTGTCCATTAATGGTAATCAATGACATGGGCCGCTTCCTGTTTGCAGTGAAGCCACTGCGGCAGCTGGCTGCACAGCTTGACTCAGACTTTCAAACGTTTGCATTCATTCATTCATTGATGTTTAAAGCTGTAAATGAGAAGTCACAAAGCATCAATTAGCAGCTGAGCTTAGAAGTGAGTAGATGAACATGTGTTGATGTACAGTAGCAGCTTCCAGGCAAGTGGAGTGCCGTCTCTTCGTCATCCTCTCGCCCTTCGCCTTCACACCCACCGTGAAAGCTTGCTGGTGTGAGCGGTACATATGCTCCCTCTCCTTCACTTCCTTTGCACGGTGACTCAGTTCTCTCTTCCTTTCCTCTCTTAGATCTCATTTGATGCCAAGACTGAAGGAGTCTCGCTCCCATGAATCACTGCTCAGCCCCAGCAGCGCTGTGGAAGCCCTTGACTTAAGCATGGAGGACGAGGTCATCATCAAGCCTGTTCACAGCAGCATCCTCGGGCAGGACTACTGCTTTGAGGTGAGGAGGAAACATTTGCCCTCACATTGACATGCATCTGGTGTTGCTTTGCTTGTGAAGTACAATGGGTTCGCTCAGACAACCAGAGCTCAGTCAGTTCAAGTCCTGCATACGCAGCACTGCAGGTCAAAGGCTTGCAAGTGAATAATTTTATAATATTTGAATTTCCAATTCAAATATTCTTTGGATGGCTTATTGTGGATTAAACCATAATGTTACTTCTGTATGACAGATCTTTTTCTCAAAATGTTTGGTTGATACAACAAAACCACTTAGGTAGGATTGGGGGGAAAAAAAGAAAAAAGAAAATCTATAGTTGTGTAAAAATGCCCACCATACCTGTTCACTGAACAGGGCCGATCCTAGGATTTTGGTGGCCCTAATCAAGAGTTCGTTTTGTGGCTTTAAGTGCAAACACCAAACAAGCTGTTACTTGATGTGGAAATACAAAAGATTGAGCTAACTTTTTTAAAAAAAGGGTTTTGTGGAATATGTTTGTTTTAATTGAGCTGAACCCAACTTGGGACCCTTTTGACCCCCCCCCCCAACACACTGAAATGCAAATTAAACATATCTAAGAAAAAAAAATCCAATCAATAGATTATGCTCTGTAAAAGTTTCACCAACTTGTTGAACAATACTGGCCAGTTATTAATGAAAGGCATTAACATTATGCAGCAAATATGTCTTTTGGTTTCCATGTATTCTGGATGATCTGGACAAAGAACAGTGTAATGGTTAAGGATTTGTCTATAATGACTAACCTGCAAAGATTTATCACCAACTTTAAGTTAATTGCCTTGGTTTCACTGTCTGCCTCATTCCCCTTGTTGACTTGCCGGTCTCATCAGTGTTGTTTACCGTCACAGCAGGCAACAGTGAAGCTTCAAAAATCCGCTGTATTCTAGCTGTTAATGAGCCACGTTTGACATCCAGCAGAAAAAAGGGTAGCATTAACACTGGCTTTATATCAATCCCAAACACATTTATCAAAACCACTTTAGAGATTGATAATATGGAAGCGTTGTGATTACAGCTCTTTCGGCTGCTACTGTTTTAAGTTGTTTGGTGTGCAGTGTGGGTGCCCAGAGGATGTTAAAGATTAAAACTTTCAGTAGTTTTAATTAGTTTGTTTCTGGTTTCTGGGTCAAGTAAAGTTATGACTCAGTGTTTCTAAGTTGCAACAACAAACCCCTTTTCTGACTGCCTTCTCATCTGTAGAGACTCAAGATTAAAATTTGTTTTCATCATCTGCTCAATTGGTCAATCCTTTGAATTAAAGTGATCAAACGGGTTCAGATAACTACAAGCCAAATCTTTTTTAGGTTGAGGTCACCTAAGACAAATGGGCCGCAAATTTGGACCTAGATTGTATATGCTAGATTGGATCGAAAATCACTGATTTGATTGAGCAGTTAATAGTAAAAATGTGCTGTTATTTTGTTTGTTTTTTCAGGTAGATATATTATATATCATTATGAAAGAGTTTATTCATTTCTCAGTTCCTTAATAGGTGCTGATGTCCAGTTACAGTTAAGGTTTAACCCTTATGTGTTTTCACCTTTTAAGTCTGGAGTGGTAAACTTGTCACATTAATATTGTCCGTGAACTGTAGACTATTGTAACATTAACCAACTTTTTAAAACTTTGAAAGCCACTTTTATGTCCTTCAAACCTTTTTTGTTGGGGATGACGTAAACGTTCTTGTGATGTGGTGCCTCTAAGTGATCAGAAATTGTGTTGCTAAGTAGTGTGACTTTGACATAAGGAGACATATGTCTCACCCATGTTATGTACCCTCATTTAGACCTCTGCTGCCTCTAACTTAAAAACCAACAGAAAAATACATATTAGTGGTGCATTTTTTGATCGCCAGGATCGTTACACAATGAGAAAACGCACGTCATTTGTAGCCTTTAGTGATGCTAATTATAACCTGGTAACTGCATTCATTGTTTTTGCTTTTAACGCTTGGCCTTTTTGTGAAATCACAATATTATGTGTCATATTTTAGAAGTTTATTGAGAGCACATAGACGCCTCTTCCTGTCTTGTCAATCGTTATAATTAAAAGTGCCCATTAAAGTTGAACCACAGCGAATTTAAGGCTCAGCTGACGATGGAGGGGTATTTTCAGTTACTTTATTAAAAACTGACCTAAATGCATCTGTGAGGGAGGAAGACACAGGACCTGAAGTTACAGTCAGTGGTAGATAAGAAGCAGAAGAATAACCGCCATTCTCTGAGAGGACCAGGAGGATGAGCCCTTGAACCTCACAGAAACAACTTGAGAAATTCTAGAAAAAAAACTCAATTTCAGAAGGATTTTTTTGTCGACAATTATGGGTTAATATATACCACCAACATTTCTCTGTTATTCAGAAAAGTTGGCAGTTATTAATTCCTAATAATTAACAATTTTGCCTGGTTAGGAAAAATAACCTTAAAGTATTGTTAGTATATGTTTAATTTTTAGGATGTGTGCTGGTTCATGATTGTGTTGTTTATAACTAATATTCAAACAAAAAAAAAACTTTACTTAACTGTATCATGTGAATAAATGCACCTCAACCACCTTAACCAAAAAAGGTTTGAGATATGAAAACTTAGTTATTACTTTATATTCCACTGTGAACTGTTAGATCAGAAATCACCACTGCTCTTTATTATTCTGCTTATTGCATCGTTCTTAATGTTTAAAGATGCAATTAAATGCACAGGAGTTGTTTCTCGCATTTACACATTTGCTGTCAAGACAAAAGCCAGGAAGGCTGCCCCCTCCAGCGAAAAGCTCAGTCCCGTCCTATTGGTCGATTCCTGTGGCCTGATCAGGCTCCGCCCCCCTCTTTTATTGGCTTTGTTTCATCGGAAGCAGAATGTGTTTAAGCTTAAAAAGTGTATCATCTTGTCCTAGGACATTGCAAACTCAAAAATATCAATAAGACTAAGGGCAAAGCCACATTTATCATTTTGTTGGGACAGATACGAGTGTAAAGGTGACTGGATTTCCAAAGAGATAATATAAAACACTTACATTTTCAGTTTAATTTCATACGGTTCCTTGTTCTGTTTATTAGAAGTTATTTCTCAACGCTGAGTTATTTTCAGTTTCCTCATATCCACATGTGCATGTTTTAATCTGTCATTCGCTTATTTTGCTGTCACAAACAAGGTGATATTTCTGAACTAAGTTGAGTGACAATTTTTTTTTTCTGTAATTTTTATTCTTGAGGTTTAATCATTGAAACATTTATTTTTCTTATCTCTGTTCCGCTGCGGTAGGTCACTACCTCCACAGGAAGCAAATGTTTTTCCTGCCGTTCAGCAGCCGAGAGAGACAAATGGATGGAGAATTTGAGGAGAGCCGTGCAGCCAAACAAGGTATGTATGAAAGCACGTCAGCTGGGCCGGGACAGCATGAAGCAACCACAACAAATAAGTTCAAGTGTCCCAATTCCAAACCACAGCTTGCAACACTGACAACAGCCCCGTTACACAGTGTTGACTCTGGTTGTCTTTCCAACAACACGCTGACATGTTTCCATCAAGGTTTGCACATCTTGCACAGTAAACCTCAGGATTTGAGGAGGCACAGGTTCCAGACTTTTCTGCATCAATACCAGGTGTAATCACGATAAACAGCTTTGGCACAAGTTCCAGTGGCAAACGTGTCAAGCCTAGAAAATTGTCCAAATCACATCTTCACTCCAGCATTCTTATTTAGACAGTTGCTGGCAGATTAGACGTTGGTTTTTTTTTTGCAAGGATGTGTTTCTACTTGTCTGACTTTGCTTTTTATTTTTAGCAATTGCATGATTTTTAGAGATAATGCACAGTGTAGTCTGGCAGTAAGGAAATTACTGCAGCTCTGCTTATTATATTATAATAAACAGATTTTACAGATTGACACATAAGCAACCAGTATCACAACCGTCACAATGGCACTACTGCAATACTGGAAATACTACTACAATTACTTAGAGTTTGCTATTGACCTACGTACCTCCCACGGAGGTCTCCATCAAGTAGGACTCCTGATGAAGAGGTCTCTTGAATGACAACACGGTCGTTTGTAGCAGAGCCCATGTAGAGAAATGCATTTTCTTTTTTATTTGTCTCTTGTCGTGTCCAGATTGATATTAAACCAATTTTTGTCACCTCCTGGGTTCTGAACTGGACAGAACACAGTCTTGGTCTGTAGCTTGCTGGTTCCTGTCACACCTGTACCAAAAGAGCAAAATAAAGTATAGTTTCTTTGCTCCACTTTAGTTAAAACTACCTCTGTTGGCATGCCTGACACAGTTTTCTACCTCTCTCTCTCTCTCTCTCTCTCTCTCTCTCCCCCTGTTTTAACATCCATGGTCTCCACAGGTACACATGCAGACTGAAGAAAACTTTACAAATCTTTATATACTGGTGCCAATACTAGTGCCAATTAAAGACTGAAAAGTTAGATGCGCACTACTAAATATACAATCTTTAAGTCTCTGTTAGAAAACGATCTAATTACTGAGACCCGGAGTGATATTTTCTGTTTATCAGAAACGTTGGCTACAAGAGGAAGAGTATGTTAGTTTTAATGAATCTACACCGCCTGGTTACTTTAATTATCATATTCCCTGAAGCCCGGGTCGAGGCGGAGGAGTAGCGGTGATCTATAAATCCAGTCTTCAAATAAAATCTAAACCTAAATGCGATTATAGTACGTTCGAAAGCCTCACGCTCAGCCTAAAACTCTCGAGCTGGAAATCAATGAAGCCAGTTTTGTTAGTGGTAGTTTACCGGCCTCCTGCTGGTGCTTATCCAGAGTTTCTGTTTGAATTTTCAGATTTCCAATCTGGTTTATTGATAAGTACAGACAAAGTCATCATTGTAGGTGACTTTAACATTCATACAGATGTTGACAGCATTGTGACAATGTTAGCTTTTAATTCTCTCCTAGAATCGATGGACATTTCACAAAAAGTCTCTTTCCCTGATTTTGTGTTTCTCCTCTCTGTTTTTCATTCTCTCTTTCTAATCTCCTTTTTCCTGCTTTACCCAGCTGGTCTTCAGCAGGAGGGTCCCCCCTTATGAACCAGGTCCTGATTCAGGTTTCTTCCCTCTTAAAGGGTAGTTTTTACCTGCCGTTGTTTAAGTAATAATTGCTCGGGGGTCATGTTCTGGCTCTCTGGAAAGCACCTAGAGACAACTTATGTTGTAATAGACGCTATATAAATGAAATTGAATTGAATTGGTCACTGGTTGTACGAGCAGCAGGAGCTGATCTGTATACGATACTTATGAATGTACACGCGTTCTTACGATCAAATACGAGTTTTACGCAGCGTTGTGAATTATTTCTGAACGTTTTTGACTCTGTTCAGTTGTTTTTACAAATCCTAATGTGGCAAAACACAAGTTTTCAGTTTTTTAGCAGTATGGGAATACCAGGTGTAAGATAACGACATTTTTACATTTTAAAATTTAAACGTATTAATGTGCCCTCAGGCGAGACATCACTGTGAGGTGGATAAACACTCATCTATTTGATTACTGATTATCTAGCAACCAAAGAACAAGCAAAGATATCAAAGAAAAGATAGAAACGCATAGCCTTTACTGAAACAGGACAGCTCAAAAGAGAAAGCAGTATTAAAAAATAACACTCATCCTGTTTAACTTTGTAGTTACAGATCATTTTGAGCTGCAATGACCTTACCTTTATGTTTGTTTTTAAAATGGAAAAAAAAAGATAATAATGTGTAATAAAAACTAGAAAAACACATTTGTAGGTTGTAGTGCTTCACTCTGGATAATTATGTATGAATGAATTAGAGGTGAATTATTATTGTGGGCCACTGTATGTTAGTAAATGTGTTCGCTTGGAAATTTGGATGTAGATGCTTATCGTGGAGGCCAATGTGATGCTTCAGCACAAAAAACAATCTGCAGAATTTGGAAAAACACCAGTGCCTCCGAGTCACCACAGATCACATGTGACAGCACGACTGAAAATGCGGAGCAGGGCAACAAAACTATCAACAATAAAAGCATTGTTTGGCAGAGGGGAACGTTTCAGAGGAGGTCACATACAGTACAGTTCAGGAGTCAGATGGATTCTTCTGGACAAAGAACGGTGTGTTTGGTGAAACACTGGTTTTATCCTGTTCAGACGGGTCAAGTGGTTGAGTGGTGCTTTACGGTCGGCATGCACAGGCTGAATGTCTGCATGAGTCACACAAGTCAAAGTTTTCGGGGATCTTTCAGAGGGATAATTGAGGACACGAATTGATTGCATGTCATTTTCAGGGAGTAGAAAGTTGCAGATGACTGACCTGGAAAAGTGGCACAAGAACAATCATTTGAAATCTTGAGTTGTTTTTTTTTCTTTCTTTTGTGAAATGGATGCATAGCTGGACAAAGGACCACAAAGAAGACTGGCGACTTTTTTTGATAAATGCGTAAAGAAAAAAAAGACATGATTTTAGTGATTGGTCTAAAAATCTACGTGCTGTGATCTGCATCTCTGCTGGAAAACTCAACTACCTTTGTTTAAAGGTCTGTGAAATATTTGGATCAGCTTTTCACACAGTAGAAGAGAAGTATTGATCTTTTTCCATGTTGAGAATTATAACCCCGGTGAAGTCCTGCAGTTAAAAAAAAAAAAAAAAATCCAATCATGTCCCTTCTGAATCACTTGGCTTCAATGGAAACACGATGAGATCAAGGAAATATTTATCCATTAATTTTTCAGAGCTGCTTTTTTATTCCTGTTTAGGGTTGCACAGTGCTGGAGCTTATCCCAGATTAGATTGGATATTTAGTAAGTTCACCTTCCAGAAATTGGCAGCCCAACACAATCAAAGAAAGGTGTGAAAAAGACTTCATAAAGAGGAAAGAGAAACTGCCTGCACCTACGCTGAGATATATGATGCAGGCATTTGTTGCATCTTGAATGCTTTACAGTAACAAAATAGAAGGCAGGGTTAGTCATTTTACCTGATTTCTAGCTCAGAGCACTTTTTGTCCCATTCAGTAAACATCTCCTCAGCATCCAGCCACTGCCAAAAACACAAAAAACAAAGCAAAACAAAAACCAACAGGTCCTTTATGTACAGGTCTTGATATACTTTGTCTCATGCTGATGCATATAAGGTGGGGGAGGGGGAGAGAGGCTTGGATGGGCTCATGATGGGATGTGTTTTATCAGGAAGCTCTAGAGGGAGGAGCTAACTGTGCGGATGATGAGGTGTCCTCACCCAGAACTCTGCTACCCTGCCTTTAAATTAAAAAGTACTTTAAATGTTGATGCCGTGAGGCGTTTTGGGATGGCATTAAATTCCCCTTTTCTTTTGTTTAAGTAATTTAGCCTTCTCCTCTTATGGCTTCATCTAACCACGATGGTCTTCACAGATTAGATTGCATATCATCAAATGCATTAAGCTTTAGCCCCACTTTGTCCATAAACCCTTTGAAAGGGCCACAGAGTCTTTGGAAATGGCAAAACATGCTGATTAAGGTTTGATGTAAGAATGAATAAAAAGATAAAAAAGAGCAGAGACATTAGGCATAGGCCAACCTTTTTTCAGCAGTTTTTTATCCAAGGACTTTCTAAAGCCCAGCTACCTGTACTGCATATATTCAAAGACATCTTGCGTGTTTGAGAGGCTCAGCTATTTCTTTTTAATAATGTCATTATTACTCGCGCTCTTCATTTTCTGAGGTAGTTTTTAAGGCAGTCTTAATAATGGCTCCGAATATGTTTCACTCTCAGCAAAGCCAATTTATGACATAAGAGTATATGAGACGTGGGAGTGAAATTCATCAGCTCTTTAGAGATTGGAGTGCACTAAAGAATTAATTCTTTTTTTCAAGTTTGAAATTGTTGGCATTGATTGCAGCAAGGGAAGAAACATTTCATATACTATTGTGTGCCATTTCTTTTTGAATGTGTTGCAGGCCTGAAGTGCAAAATTGGATCTATATCATCAAATGAAATAAAGTTGAAGAAAAAACAAAATATCTTGGGTTCATACTGCCTGGAGAATTAAAGTAATTTAAGAATCCATCCCTCCATTAACCACCACTTACAGTGTACGAGTTGGAGTTGCAGGGCCAGCAGCCTCAGCAGGGATTCCCAGACCTCCTTCTCCCCATCCACATCCTCTTGTCCTCTCTTGGTAAAACTGAGGTGTTTCCAGGTCAGCCAGGAGACATAATCTATCCAATGTGTCCTGGGTCCTCCTCACAGTTGGACATGCCCAAAACACCTTGTCATGGAGGTGTCCAGACGGCCCAAACCACCGCAACTGGCTCCTCTGGATGAGGAGGAGCAGCGACTCTACTCTGATTCCCTCCTGGATGACAGTCACACTGCATTCTTATTTATTTCTATTTTCCACATCATCAACTTGCTCTATGACAGCTGGGATAGGTTTTAGCTCATCCCCCGTGACTCTGAATAGGATGAAGTCCACAGATGTACTGCGCCAATCATTTAGAACTTTGTACTGGTGTGTATTTTTATTTTTTGTGTCTTGATTATGTTTAAGATCCAACCAACCTGTTGTCCTCTCTGTGTCCAGGACAACAGTCGTCGGGTGGAAAACCTGCTGAGGCTCTGGATCATCGAAGCCAAGGACCTGCCAGCCAAAAAGAAATACTTCTGCGAGCTTTGCCTTGATGAGTCACTGTACGCCCGGACAACCTGCAAGCTCAAGACTGACAATGTGTTTTGGGGCGAGCACTTCGAGTTCAGTAACCTGCCTGCTGTCAGGAGCATCACAGTGCACCTTTACAAAGACACAGACAAGAAGAAAAAGAAAGACAAGAATAACTACATCGGACTCGTCAACATCCCTGTCCCAACTGTCACCGGACGACAGTTCATGGAGAAATGGTATCCCGTCAGTACTCCCACCCCCCCCAAGGGCAAGACATCGGGGCCCATGATTCGGATCAAGGCGCGCTATCAGAGTATGAACATCCTTCCCATGGAGATGTACAAGGAGTTTGCAGAGTACACCACCAATAACTACATGTTGCTGTGCTCGGTGCTGGAGCCGGGGATCAGCGTCAAGAACAAGGAGGAGATGGCGTGCGCGCTGGTGCACATTCTGCAGAGCACCGGCAAGGCCAAGGTTAGTGGGAACACTTTAATTTTTTTTACATTTTTCCTGCATTTGTAATCTCCACAGAAAAGTTGGGTATAAAAAAAAGTTTAATGTTGCTTCAAGGTACTGACTGCACATCATGAACTACTGACTTCTTGTAGGTGTAATTCAGAGCAGACAAAGACCAGACACACAGGTGATTTCTGCTGCACCAGCCTGCATTACAGATTTAACTCAAGCTAATCCCTGACATGCAACTCCTGCAGTGCTTCACGGCATAGCGATGCAGGATCTAGCTCGATATATCCACCGCTGTCTGCAGCCCTGCAAGCAAAGGCACATTAGTCTTCCTTTCTTTTTTAAGAAGTCAGTATAATAGTTAACTTTGACGGCAAAGATTTGTCATTGCTTACTTGTAAACAAAAGAGATTCAGTGAAAAACTTTTTGATATTGCCTTTTTTGTCTCCTAATCAGTTAAAACAACATTCAAATAAGTCATATTTTATCTCAGATTTATTTTAACATGTCACAAGCTGTTTGATTAAAAATATGTCAAATTAAAAAAAAAAATTAGTTTTTTTCTCACGTGAAAATTTTAAAGCCACTCTATGCAGCAATACCATGTCTGGCCACATGGGGGCGCACAGCCCTGCTGAGCAGACAAAAGTCATTAATGAGTAAATTAATGAGGGAATCAGGTCAACAGGTCTTGGAGTACCCATTTGTCAAAGAGGTGCTCTTTGTTTTGAAACATAAAGTTCCTCGTGATATCCTGGTCCCATATTATCAGAAGGGGTGTTACTACATAGAGTGGCTTTAATAATAAAGATGGATGTAACTTACGAAGTAGAAAACCTGCCTCATGATAACAGCTTTCGTTTGAATGTTACATCAGGCTGCTTTCATCTGTGCGTCTCTCAACTTTGCCTCGTCAGTTTCCAGCAACAGTTTTTGCCTCAGTTTAGTTTTTCTTGACAGTATCTCATCAGCTCAGCTTTGAACATTCATTTGACTTTATCACAGCTCGGCAGAATGATGAATGACTCGTGCTTAAGAAGAGATGTCTATCCACACTGCTGCAAGTCTACTGGTTTAGGCTTGCTACTTATAGCTGCTGATTGATGGGGGGAGGGGGGGGTCTTGAACTGTTCCCTGGGGAGAAAGTTATATGTTTAATTACTTTCAATTAATCCCCATCCTGCAAGTTAAGCTCTAAAACTTTACTTCCTTTTCACCTCCTGGACTTCTTTCACTTATGGATTTCTGCTTTCATTTGCTGGCACCAGAGTTGGTTATCTAATGTTGCTCAAATCATATCTTGAGAAAATATGTGTTTGAGCAAATCAAGCTTTTGAAGTGATGTCAATGTATGCCTTTAAGGAAAAAAGATTCAAACAGAGCCTGTGGACTGAAGTAAACATTAAAGCCGCCGTCAAGTTTTTGTTTGTTAACGTCTGCATGTTACTTTTCTAAAACTTTTCTCATTTACAACATTTTGAAAGGGTCTGAATACTCTTCATGTGCTTCCAAACAACACACTGCACCACCAACAAAGCAAATACTCACAAATATTTGAGGGCTAATAAGACTGTCCTCTTCTGCTGCTGCAGAGATGCTTTTGATAATCAGAAAGATAATCAGGAACCAAGCAGTCCATTTGAGGAGCGATAAACTAAAAAATAAGAGGCCTGAGTTGTTGTTTTTTTTGTTTTTTTATTGTTACACTGCAAACATTTGACAGTCATTGGTTGTTTTTTCCCCCCTGTAATATCACTAGAGTCCTCCAATCCTGCAGCCTCCAGCTGAAGTCAATTCCGTGACTCAGTGTCTAATTCTGTCAGCACCAGTCAGTGGAGCTCTGCAGTTCAGATGAAAGAGGCCGCGGCAGCGGCATTAGACAGTCACAGAAGAGCACAGTTCAGCCTCCGGGACACCCAGCGGTGGGGGGGGGGCTCCTCAAACTTCTGCAGTCACATAGGCTGTGTTTAATCTCTTGTTCCCAGAAGAAAAAGTGTCCAGCTCCACCTAAGCGCCAACAGGAGCAACGTACAGATTGTAACTGTCATTTGAATGCAACACTACAAACTTCTCATCCTTCTTTTTGTATGTTTTTTTTTTTAATAAGCCATCACAGAGCAGCTATTCATCAGCTCCGCTGTTCGCTTATATGGTTTTGTCCTTGTCTTTTTCTTGCTTCTTTGTGTCCTTCACGCCAAAACTCATATGCAGAGCTGTCATTATTGATGCTCTATTGATGTCTGGGCGCAGTGGCGGGCGGAGGTGCACTTTCTACAGACTTTATATGCACACCGACCAACCATGTGCAGCCACGAGATATTGATAGGCCATTACAGGTCATTTATTCAGTTTTCTGCATAAGTAAGACAGTTTCCATGCAGCATACTGCAGAGTTTAGTCAAATATGCACTCTGAAGATGTAAGCAGAAGGATTTTAATCTACTTCTGTTTTAGTTGGGCTGAAAGCCCAAGTTGCGACAGTTCAGTTGATTTTCTGTACTATAAGGTCCTGACTTCTCCTACCTGCTATCCCATGAGACATGCTGTCATCCACACACCTCGGCAGTACTATTAAAAGTCCCCGAAGCCCGACCAGTGTGCTGCAGCTGCCTGGAGAAGTTCCCCCTTTCGTGATCTAAAAACAACCACTCCTGGTGTGAATTCTCTACTGTTATTGATCTGGTCTTTTCGATGCCTTTCAGGGCCTTCAGGAAGATTGTGTTCTAATTTTGATGGCGCTCAACTGCACCGCCTGTGGGAAGTTTATTCTTATGATCACAGGCCGGAGGAGCATGGTGCTTCAGTTATTAGGCCATTTCACTGCTCCTCACGGTGAACTAACAGTCTAATCTGTCTTCACAGGGAGAAACACGCGATCCTGTCCTTGCTGTAGCACATTCTCCATGAAAAACTGGAATTTCTCCTAAAAACAAGCATTTTATTAATATATTCAACACTGTCATCAGCAGCAGAGACAAACAGGCTCTTCAGGTCATATGAGCATAATATGAACTGACAAATACTTTTACTTCTATGACACTAATGGCTGCTGTAGTTTGACGCTCTGTTGGATTTTCTTTTTTTTTTTTTGGAATTGAATGAATCAGTTGTCCCGAGAGGACGGCAAGTATTCATAACATGACACCAGCTCGTCAGTGCCACTTTAATAATGCGAGGTGGTTATTATTTTTGAATGAAGTGTTTTCATATTGTATCGTGGTCTCTGGTGAGCGGAGCCATTTCTGTCTTTGGTCAATTTAAGGCACTTCTGTTAAGATAGCCTAGAGGGATGACGTAGAAGTCCAGTTTTGAGAAGAACCAGTTGTTGTAGGTATCTAAAAAGGAGATTATGGCTCATGCATTATGCAGGTGTTTCTCAACTTAAGATATCTGAAACATGAAACCTCATGCGGATGGCAAAAACGATGCTGTTTATTCCAGGAGTCAAGATGCTGAGGATGACTGTCCAGCTTTTCCTTTTTTTTTTTCTTCTTGTTTTTTGTCATGTGGATATCAGTGATACTTATTCAGTCTGGTTAATAAATAATAAAACAGCTTGTAATAACAATATGCTATAGTATATGGGCACAGAAAGGCAAACAAAACATACAAATTAACTATAACATCAATCATAAAGTCAGCAAAATGGAGACAGTGACCAGTTTAAATAAATAACTCCTTCTGCTTCAATCTTTGGCAACATGCTGCTTCATCATAGTTAAAGTTAAGTTAAATCTGTCTCAGTGTGAAGTGCATGAAATTTCCTCTAAAGCTGATACGTGTTGAAGGATGCTGTCTGTTTGGCATTATTGATCCAGAAGGAAATCACAACTACTAATTGATAGATTTCAGATATTTGCCATCCACAGAGGGTGAATCCTGAGATTAGTTGTTTTGGTTTTTTTTTAGATTGACATTTGTGGTTTATACTTATACATGTATTGGAAATGAAAGAAACAAAAATATATCTACCATCTCTACTAATGCATTAAATTAATTAAATGTTTAATTAGCAAGGTTTTCATGTTCTGCACTGATGAATTTGGTTAATATGATGAATGTGCGTAAACTATACCATTAACTCCACTGCTATAAAGAATCAGTTCTAACAGGACCAAAATGTTTTTGGTTTTTTTGGCGGGGGGTGGGGGGATCTGGCTGCAATCCAGCTGTGGTTTGTTCCTTCTAACAAATGAACATCCACATATTCATGAATTTGGATCCAGACCCATCTAAAAGGGCAGACATGTATATTTTGATGTTTGACTCTTCAGCTGAAAAACTGTGGCGTAATGCAACCCTTTAACTTTGTTAGGAGCTGCCTTATTCTGAAAATATGGCATCCAGGGAGGCGTTCGCGTTACTCAGTAGAGCGACGTCACCGACCCGGATAAGAATTCTTCTGCTCCACCTGATATCACTTGCTGCATGTGTTGTTTTTCCGACGTGGGTGGCTGTAGCACTTATTCAGAGTTTTAAGACCACTTTCAAAAGGTGCAGGGCTGGGGTTTTTTAACTCAGAGGGTCCCCCAGAATAAATGGAAACTACTATTTTTACATGAAAATACTCCTTAGTGTTGCTTTAAACAAGCTGTTATGAATAGAAGGGTAAAGACATGGTTTGACAACAATGTTTTTGTACTTTATTTCTGCAGTATTTGTCCCAGACATTTCTATCATACCGCAGAAAGTTGTTAAAAAAAAACGTGAGCATTCTTTCCTTGTCATTAATATTTAACAGACCACCCACTAGCTTTAAGCATTTCTTGAACTCTTACAACTTCACAGAGCCAGAAAAACGTCTGCAGAGCATCGTCCCAGTTTTACAATAGCATATGATCACAGCAAAGTGGGCAAAATCTGTGTTTCAGTGGTCAACAATTGTAAACAATTTATAAAAATACCACAGACACAGGAAATACATGCCCAGCACGTCTGGATACATGCCGTTTTAACGCTGATGACACTTGCCGGAGGGCCCCTCCAGTCAAACCTCTTTCATAATGATCGTGTGCACCAGCTCAGTAAGGTGGGTTTCAGGCTTCTCCCATTTTTAAGGGCAATGACAAAACCTTGGCGCTTTCGTGATGAGCCACGTTCATTTCCATAAAGCTCCCAGTCCTCTCCTTCAACCCAACGTGTCCCTCACAGGAAGCGCTGCAGGCTATAATGCTGTAATACTAGCCTCCAGTCTCCAGGGAGAGTCCAGGGGAGGCACGAAGTGCTGGAAAGACGAGGAGAGTGAAGGGCGGAGTGGCTGGCGAGGTTTCGCTTTCCTACCTCCCAAATCCCTCATTGGTTTTTGCCGGAGGCCAGAAGCGTAGGATCATCCATCAGTTGAAATGTTAATATGGCTGGAGTTTCATTTCGCCCTGCATTAAAATCTGCTCCATCTGCGTGACTGTAGAAAAATGTTCATCATTTTCTATTCCTACATGTTTATTTGTTGCTTTGTGGTCTGCCTAAACCTTTAGGCATTAACAGGTAATGCTTTATGAGTTTTGTAATGAATTTCAGTCGCTCCAAGGACTTTGAGTTGAAAAAGATCTACAAACTTAAGGCATATATACAAAAAAGAGAAATCTTTATTTATGCTCTGCTGGATGCGTTTGCAACGTTTCCAGCAGGAAAGAGCTTCTGTGAATAAGATTCAACATTTTGTTTCAGTTCACACAAGATCAAAATGATTAAGCTATTATGTCGCGTTGATCATTTTTCATTTCAGACATAAAAATGCATTGCTTTCACACGCTAAAGTGGGGTAAATTGATCAGTCGGAAAAAGATGTCTGCACTTTCTTCAGGTGCAGGCACTGCTCCCAGTCTAAAATTATCCTTTTAAGGCCTTGTACTGCTCGCTGTTGGTGTTTCTCTGCTTTATATTACCATAGAAACACAAACGTCTGAGCGAGCACAAGGTATAAACACAGCCAGTCTTTTTTGCACTTTTTCTTTCTTTCCTTGCAGTGGCTCGCTGTCCTAGCGTTGCAACGTTGAGCACTGGAAAGCTTGCCATTGAAAACATCACAGCTTCTTGTTCTGTGTGTCATTTTCAGAGACTCTTGCAGTGAGAGCAGGAATCATAATCTTGCTGATTAGGTTGTCTCTTCAGATTTCAAGGGGCCTCTGTGTGTAAAATTCAGTTTCCTAACTTGCACTTGCACAATTTTTCAGTGAAACATCACAGAATAGAGTTGTATTTTTGAAAGTAGCCCATCTATATAGAACTTCTTTTTTTTTTTAACAGGACTCTCTTTCCTGCTATTTATGAGATTTGATTAGTCTCCCACTTGTGCTAACCCTCCACCCAGCCTTATATTCACGTCAACCCCCTCTCCTTTCCCCATGCTCTGTGTGTTAGGTTTTTTGAGCCATGGTTTAGTTGATGAGATGTGGCAGCTCTATAGAGAATGTTCTACTTCTCCTTATTAGCACTGAAACAGAGGGGAGGGAGGGGGCCGGGCTGCAGGATTGAGTCTATCTGAGAAAAAGGCTGAAGGATGACAGGGGGAACAGAGAGCCACTCTCGGCTCTGCTGAGGGACATAATTGCTTTGGCTGTTATGAAACCAAAGATTTTGCATGATGAAGTCTACACCAACTAATCATACATACTGTTTTTTTTTTGTTTTTTTTTACAATAATGACAAGAACATGGCCTTAAGCAAAGATCCTCCAATACCTGAGAGCGTTTGACACGTGGAGGTCTGGGAGTGTTTCTATGCACCAGAGTTTGATCAGTCAGATTCATTTTTCGGGATGTTGGTCTCTGTCAGAGATCTCCTTTATCACTATTACTAAATGTTTTTCTCACTTTTTATTTATCAAAGTACTATTTTTTTCTAATTTTATCCCCGATTTTAATGTGAATACCAGCAGGTTCAAACTGAGAGCATGAAAATTCATTACAGAAGCGTAACTGGACTTTGTCTATGTAACCCTAAAATACTAAAAGTTGTGTCCAAATATTTCCAGACCATTTTTTAAATATTTTACGCTTATATGAAAGTCCCTCTCTTATTTGATAGTTGCCTGAAAGAGAAACAATATTAAACATGATGTGGCTTTGGCTTTAGACTGCATATAATCTGTTATAATATCTCCATCTTTAATATTCACGAAAGCTGTCACAAATATCTTTCTTGGAACTGTATGAAATGCATAATAAAGAATAAATAAAAACACCAACTAAAGCAAGCTCCTTCAGAAATGAATGGCTCATCAAACGTCTATTTTTGTAGCCTGTCTCCAAAAGATTATAGGAGGTTGTTGGATTTTTTTTTTCTTGGAGTACGAGCAGAAATTACTGCTATTAATTTGTCCCTCTGAGTTTCCTTCTCCTTGTCCGTCTTGCTTCTTCTCCTCTCCAGCCGACCGTCCTTTCTAATCACTTCATTGGCCACTTAAGGAGCACAAAGCTGCACGGGTGAAGAGAGGAGGAGGGGAGAGAAGCACCACGGAGTGGAGGATGGAGAAAGATGAAAAATTCAGCTGGCTTAATATTGCAGTTATATGTGTTCCTCTCTGTATGTCATTTTGAATACCTAGTCATTCTTATATTAAAGATAAAATGGCTTGTTGTGCTATTAACTGCAGTAAGAGACCTCTGAGACCCATTTTGTGTTGGCCCAGTAAGGTTTTAGGGTGCACCCTGAAGCACCTAACTTCTCTCCGGGCTGCAGCTGCCGGTCAGGGCTAACCAGGGGACACCTCAACTACTTCTACTTCCTGAAGTAGCTAAGTTATACATTCCCTTGGATCATTTCAGGACCTTTCCAGGTCGCTAACCAAACCACTAGCCAGTGACATCAGAAAGAAGTGCGGCCAGACCAGCGGCGCTCTGCCGGGACCTGCACGTGCTCGTTTTTTAGCTATGGCAGCGCTGGTTTGGGATGTTTCAGCAGAGATATTTGTAATGAAGATAACTGGAAAGACTTGATCAGGATTAATGAAAAGCAAGATGGAATCACAGATTAGCAGAAGCTAAGCCAGCCATCCTAAAACACCTTGTCTGGAGTAACTGAACTCAGGTGGGCGTGTTCCAGCGGGCTTCCAGGCCTGCTCATCCTGACCGTTTCACCATTTCTGGACTTGGGCGGCATCAGTTCTTGTCATGTGTCTGGTCATGGCAAGATGAAAAAAAAAATGCTTTAAAAGAAGTCTTCTGTGAGTGACATCATGGGGGTGGGTTTGTCCAGTTCTTTTTATACAGAACATCAGTGACAATGAGTCTGTGTAAATACCATCTTAGACAGTAAAATATTCCCTTTAACTCTCAAAGTTGAAGCTCTTTCAGATGCAAATGAGCCACGGGTTAAAGTGCAGATAGATTTTCTGTCCAGTCTTTGACCTGCCCACGCCAGGAGAATATACACAGTCAAAGGATTTATGAATTTGTAAATTATTGGGCTCAGAGTTCTCTGTAAGATTAGTTGTTTTGTTTTTTTTCAAACTGACCAGATCACCATGGTAACCCATTCAGCACACACAACTTTCCCAAATAAAGTTTTCATTCAAAGATTCCTTTTTTTATCCTAATGTTTTTCTGACATGGATTTTAGGGTTTTATCCGCACCTGTTGAGCTTGTGTGTTGCTGTGCTGTTGCAGTGGAGCGAACTGAGCGCATCTGGTTGCCACAGGAACTCTTGCATTCATTTGCTGTTGGAGAAAACACATAAATATTTTACGGTTGGTCCTGCTTTGCTGCTGTCCATTTTACACTTGCTGGGATTTCAGCTTTTGAACACAGATATGAAAAAAGAGAGAGAGAGCGTGTGGGCTTTTAGCAATTTTCACAGAAATGTAGTCAGTAAAATAAACTCCACTTTGATGGTCTGTTTCTCATTGAGGAAAATTGCCTGGCCTATATATGCACTTAAAAGAACCACGTTTAAATGTAAGTTTAAAGGATGCACAGCTTTGACATTTGAAATAAACAGTAGCCACTCCAAGTGCAAAGTAATGAAATAAAATGAAATTTGTTGTATCTGAGAAATGTTTTCTTCTGCCAACGTCCTTCTCTCATCTTACAATGACAATGTACATTTTTGCCTTGATAATTCTTTGTATTTTAGATCAATTTGTTGAGATCAATTAGTTCCTTCCATATATATAAACTCAAAGAAGACTGTTAACATTTTCACAGAAATAAACAAACAAACTTAAAATCTTTGACTTATGTGTTCCCTTACAAAGAAGAAAAAAATAACTAAGTGTCAAGGCCAACATGATTAGCCCTCTGATGATCAGTAATCAATTGTGTGGCATTTGTAACTTGAAGCTGATAACAATCTTTTACGGTAGTTCTTAATATGAGTTGGCAAATGACTCATGAGAGATCTTAGCCCTTTCTTCCATGACAAATTGTTCCAGCTCATTTGACTCGTGCTGTTTCTGAGAGTTAACCTTGAGTTCTCTCACTGAGATCTGGGCTCTGAGAGGGTCTCTCCAGGACCTTGAGTTTGGTGTCTTTCAAAAAGTTTTGGATAATTTATTTGTGTGTTTTGGGTCTTATTACATTGTTGGAAGACCCAGGGGTTACCTACAGAAACACAGGCAGGAGACTGGTGAAAATTATTCCTCATCAGATCAAACTAGTCCTCTTTTTCATGGTCTTTTGCACCCAAAGAAGTTCTCTTGCATGAAATCTCGCAAAATAAACCACATCAACAGAATTTGTCTCGTATTACTTTGGAATGATGTTCTGGAAACGGGGAAAGCTTGAAAATGGGAGTGTAGTTTTCTCCCTTCAGATGAGCGTCAACTGTCATTCGTCTGAGTTTCAGGCTGATTTCTTTACCTCTTGGCACTATTTTATCACTTCCTAAAATGATTTTAAGTTTCTTGGTCAGGTGTTGAAGTGGCATGAGTCCTTTTAAGTGTAGTATAAGTATAGATTGCTCAGGTGATGTTTCAATAAAAAAATCCCTCGTAAATTTGACCCTCTCAGTAGCCACTACGTTTTGTGTAAAGAAAACCTTTTTCATTTCTGATAATTTAAAAATGAACCAAATAGAGACCTTAACATTCAGGAATCTTTTACTATGTTAATTTTTATAAATATTTAATCATAGGACAGTATTTTAAGCAGACGTAACTCGCCTTCAGTGTTGCAGAGTTATCACACGCACATTTATTCAGCCAATGTTTTGATTTTTTCTCTCCATGCATGCTTGTGTGTATTTAAACAAGCAAATATCTGTGTGTTTGTGGAACTGTTACATGTTTGCATACCGCCAATGTGTAACCAAAAGCCTCCTTCGCTTTGCATCAGCAGATGATTGGCTCCCTGTGGTGCAGCTTTGATTAGGTGGATAAGAGGCCTCTGCAGCAGCTGTAGAGGGTGTTGTTGAGATTGTTGCGGTTTCCACCTCCTTCTCTGTTCTTTTAAGGGCATCGCTCTGTCTCCTCTTCCTCTCCTTGTCTATTTCACTCCCTACATTTGTCACTTGTCACTTTTCGCAGTCCCTGCTACACTGACTCCCAAGTTTAACAAGCTGCCAGGGGACTTACATGAGAGTGCACCAAGAAGTTTGTTGAAGGGATCTAAAGAAGGGATGACTCATCCCCAGATGGCTCCATTTCCATCTTTCCAGCTCAGACTTTTTCTTTTTCTTCCAACTTCATCCTTTTGGAGATGATATGAAATAAGACCGACATTTTTCGTAGAAGTGTAAATAAGAGCATTCAGTCTAAATAATGCCCACTGACATCTAAAAAGAAAGATGAGGCATATTTCTAACTTTACATCCACATAAAAGCAAATCTAGATCTCGCTTTGATCTCTGAATGGAAGTTATGAAAGTGTGTTGCCATTATGAAAAGACATGACCCACCATTGCCTGTTCTTATTTACCATATTATTTTATCCACACATGTAGGCTCTGTTTACAGCTGTTATTATCAAAGGTTTTTATTGATCAGATCACAAACAGACAGCTCTATGTACATGTGACAGTTCTCCATCAAAGCAGCAGGCTTTTGCCTGGATTCTTTCTTGTTTGTCCTGTGAATGAGGAACAAAATACTCAACTCAAACAGGGTGTATCATTTACAAAAAAAAACCCTGCACCTCTTTTAAGAGTAATAAATCCTTTATGAGTCCTGCCATAGGTGAATTCACAAATCTTGTATTCATTTCTGCTGCAACAGTCAATAAAACAACATTGAGCCCAGCACGAAACCACTTTTTGTGTCACTTATTTCTTTCTCTAAGTACGTGTATGAGCGATGAATATTTGTGGTTCTCAAAACTGGCGTTTTAGATCCTGACTGCTTCAATAGACTTTACTTTACTCTAATGTAAGCCAATTGATGCAGATCTGCTGTGTCATGCTTTTGACTTATCATGATTTATGTATGTTTTACTTCACCTGTGAGGTCTTTGGCATATTGGCTTCTTTTAAACAGCTAAAGTGCACTAAAGTATTACAACAGACAATGTTTAAGGCCTCCAGAGAGCAAAAGCGCTGTGTGCTTTTAGCCAAACGCATATCAGATATCGTATTGTGTTCTCATTTGGACATTCTGCAATAACGATTATACCATTGTGAGCAAAAAAATGAACAAAAAAACAAAAGAAGGAAGTTTACAGATGCCAAAATTGCTAAATTGGAAGGTATCCACAATTGTGAATAAAATTCCAGGTCCAATTCCTAGTGATCATAGATTTAGACTTACAAGGAACTAAAAGCAAAATGTGGTGGAAAATCCCCATTTATGTCAGTCGGATTAAATTGATCAATAAAATTGTCTTCAGTTTCTCTTGAAGGAATGTGAATTTTGTGAAAATGATAACCAAGGAGGAACCTGCTTTCTCTTGGAAAATCAAACAGTAATTAACTAACTAACTTCCGTCATTCCTGATGTTCAGTGCTTTGAGCCAAACAAACTGGAAAGAAATAAATGTTCATGTCGTGTTTGAATGTGTGTTTAGTGATACTTGTTGAACACTTCTAGAAATAAAGCAATGTTTTACTCCATGAGTGAGTTTCTTGGGCTTCATACATCCATACTATCTTTGAACATCTCTTGGGTTCACGTATTTTTATTTTCACACACTGCTGCTTTGCCCTGATTTTAATTAGTTGTTTGCATTTTACAAACCCACACTGACTTACAAAACCAGTGCAAGTCACTATCAATATGGTATTTTAGTAATATACCATCTACAATCAGGCGCTCACTTGTGACAGAACAGCAGGAATAAGTAGTAACACATAATGCTCCTAAAGGTAAAAATAGTGGCTCAGTTGTGCATATCAAAGGGAAGAATATCACAGGGTCACTGATGAAAGGTGGAGTCTGAAATGACTATAAAAAGAATTTAGTCGTGTCAGATATTATAAGCTTGACATATTAGGCTGATGAAAATAAACCAGATGAAAACATCTCAAAGCCACTGGCGCATCTCGTGAGTCTTTTTAACGGTCATCTGCATTGATTCCCGTTTTACATCCTCTCACCTTCATGCACCATTCAGTACTTTGTATAATTAGAAATAAAACATCTCCATCAGCGAATTTAACTCATGTGTGGATAATCACGCTGAATCGTTTTGGGGGCAGCACTTATTAACCCTGCGCCCGTCCTGTTTTTATCGTCTCCGCAGGATTTCCTCACAGATTTGATGATGTCGGAGGTGGACCGCTGCGGGGAGAATGAGCACCTCATCTTCAGAGAAAACACGCTGGCCACCAAGGCCATAGAGGAATACCTCAAACTTGTGGGACAGAAGTACCTGCAGGACGCCCTCGGTGAGTCCTGCAGTGATCAATAGCAGTACCGGGGAACAGGCTGTAGCTTAGTTGTGATAACACCGGTTTAAATAATCTCTATATTTGGTTTTAATCATACTTGAAAAATTTCCATTTAAAGTGCTTTTTGGGCCATTCAGACTGTCAAAAGAAAATCTAAATACAATCTGGATATGCTAAAAGTCAGATTTGGACCGGCTATCTAAACGTATCTAAAGTCATTTAGTGAAACATTCAGGTTTGCAGGGTTTTGTGACATCACAGCCCAAGATCAGGGCCGACTTAATCAGTTTCACCATATATATCTTCACCTACATTTGCTCTGCCTCTGAAGTTGTTAACACAAAGCTGCAACAGTGATTTCAAAAGAACCAAACCGCGTAGACGATGGGACCCCCAGAAACCAGCTGCTGCAAACAAAGCTGTTGAGACATGCTTGAGAGCAGGGCTGTTTTACTTAATGTCCCTGCTATTTTGACCAAATAATGTTTCATATGCTTCATTAAAATCTCAGTAAATTGTGTCAATTTTCAAAATGAAGAAAAGAAAGCACAGTATCACTACTTCAGAAATATATACTCATTCATAATATTCAAAAGGAAGTTGATAAATACAATGCGACAGGAATTGTACGCAATCCAAAAATCCTTGGTCATTTCACTTTGTTGAAGATAATTTAATGTTAAGCACAATGTTAACCCAAGGTTGAACTGATTTTGTGTGTTGGTCTGCGGCTCTGACAGTAAGCACTTTACATGCGCTGTCTGGTTTCCTTCCTGCCTAATTTAGAAATGTACGCAGCAGCAG
Source organism: Xenentodon cancila (assembly GCA_014839995.1). Classification (NCBI taxonomy): domain Eukaryota; kingdom Metazoa; phylum Chordata; class Actinopteri; order Beloniformes; family Belonidae; genus Xenentodon; species Xenentodon cancila. The sequence goes on along the minus strand of CM026215.1, from coordinate 5,320,477 downwards.
TTTAATCTACAAATGGCACACATCCTTTCTGGCCCCTGTCACTTCTTTCTTACTCTGCTGCCAATATCAATGTTCGATGTGTGCTTTTGTTTTTCACTGCTTCCATGTCGCTGCTTTTGCAGCTGGGAATTCTCCCTGCGTCCCTCCCCATGTGCCTGATTCAAAGAGAAATCGTAAATGATGCATAACTGGATTGCTTCTTTTGTTTCATGTCTGGGTGAACAGGTTTGCAGTAGTGCACAATAGCCAAGCTTCTCGTTAGACCACCAAAGACAGTAAACATTTATGTAACCTTTTCGGGAATTCTGATCAGAGTGGAATTACAATCTCAGTCCACTGCCAAACCAAAACTGGGCTCCGTTTATGGGCCGCTGAGTCACTGGAGGCGAAGCATTTTTAGCTCCTTTCCCAGCAGCATTTGAAGGAACATCCCTGGTATTTGTCCTGAAGATAAACAACAATTTAAAATATTCGTTATGTTTAAATATATATTTTCCCTTTTTATTTTCAGGCGAGTTCATCAAAGCTCTGTATGAGTCTGATGAGAACTGTGAGGTGGATCCATCCAAGTGTTCATCTGGTGACCTGCCAGAGCATCAGAGTAACCTCAAGATGTGCTGTGAACTTGCCTTCTGCAAAATCATCAACTCATACTGGTGAATACAAAAGCTTGTTGTTACTTTCTTCTGCGTATCAGGGTGTTAACACACTGCCACTGTGTAGATCGGCCCAAATGAACTCTGACCGTGAGTGCAGTTCAATTGGGTCAATGTGAACAGACGTTTCTGAAGAGATGGTCTCAGCGAATTTGACCCAACTACGAGATGGCTCCGCATGTTGGAGCTAAAAAGGTCGGTTGTCATGGAAACGTGACGCTCCAGTTGTATTGACCACTGACAGTTGTCACATACCTTGTGTGAGACACATTTGTTGAACTCCACCAGTACGGTAGTCCGAAGTCTCTTTGGCAGGTTTTTGCCGATAGTATTACCAGGAGTGCCAGGCAACGCTTCCTAATACTAACGAATATTTCTACAAATGAAAGTATGACTGGTATTTACATTTTCTTTAAGTGTTTTTTAAAGCAAGCGGTCTTATATTCAACAAAAAAAATAACTGTCAATGGGGTAAGAACATTTTCTCATTAAACCAGGAAAATAGTCTATTCACTAGAAAAAAGTACGACTATTTTTCTGGAAATAAGCCTACTTTACGGTCCTAGAAATTAGTTTTAGCAGCCTAAAGATAAGTGGGAATTATTTTCGTCACTAAAAAAAAAAAAAAAACCTTGAAAGAAGTTAAATATTGCAGTTTTTCATGGCTCATTTTAGTCTCTTTGCTGCTTCATTTTCTGATTCTCAACAGTGTTTTTCCACGAGAGCTGAAAGAAGTTTTCGCGTCGTGGCGGCAGGAATGCAGCAACCGAGGTCGACCGGACATCAGCGAGCGGTTGATCAGCGCCTCCTTGTTCCTGCGGTTCCTCTGTCCGGCCATCATGTCGCCCTCGCTTTTCAACTTGATGCAGGAGTATCCGGACGACCGCACAGCTCGAACGCTCACGCTCATTGCTAAAGTCACACAAAACCTGGCCAACTTCACCAAGTGAGTTTATGTCTGTGGATAAAGAGCTGGTCTGTTTATTTTTTTTAACCAAACAGCAGAGTAAACTGTTCATATTTCTGTCTCCATTTGCCATCAGATTTGGTAACAAGGAGGAGTACATGTCCTTCATGAACCAGTTTCTGGAGCACGAGTGGACCAATATGCAGCGTTTCCTTCTGGAAATCTCAAACCCCGAGACAATCTCCAACACGGCAGGCTTCGAGGGCTACATCGACCTCGGCAGGGAGCTCTCGACCCTGCACTCGCTCCTCTCTGAGGTGGTCTCCCAGATGGACCAGGTACTGAGGAATACACCTCATTAAGTGTCGTGCGTTTTCTTCTTCACCCTCACTCGGAACTGTTAACCTTCTTCCAACACGGCATTATGTTGGATTAACAGTTCAACTTCACTAGTAAATGTGAGACTACACACACACACGTGGATTTTAATCAGAACTAATAATCTGGTACTTTTGAATAACATTCTGTTTCAAGGATCTTATAGGTAACAAATCAGCTTGAACGAATAATTGAACATACCTCCCACACTTGATCCATATACATGAATCTGTATCCACACAGATTCATGCATATCCTGAAATGATTACTGCAGATTTTTATCAGTGAGGTTGAGATCCAGCCAGGGTTTTCAGTGCATTATCATGAGCGTTGGGATTTGAGTCAAACTTGCATGATGAGGATGTTTATCCCACATCAATCAATAATTCATTATTTCATTACATAAGAACTGCACAAAGGGAGAGCACTGCGAAGCTTTAGAAACTGGTCGAGGCGTATAAATGGACTTACAAAGACGTTTGCGTTTGCTCTGGGAGCAGATGGAGCTGGTGGTAGCAGATCATCCTGCTCTTTCAAACTATATCTTTCAATAATTCAGAAATCACAGTCTGGTTGATACTGCAGTCTGTCAAACTGGCCCTTACTAGTGTATTATTCATTATGCCTTCTAAATATCATAGTTGATTACATAGTGCAGGAGTAAAAATATGGTCTGCAAAATGTGCAAGACAAAACTTAATCTGAATCTAATTAATTCCTCAGCCAGAATATCCATTTGGCTCATGTTTAATTGTGTCTTTGTCTTCCCAGAGTGCTGCATCAAAGCTGGGTCCTTTGCCCAGAATCCTGCGGGAGGTGAATACGGCTCTTTCTAACCCGTCCAGTGTCCAGATGACACCTGGACAGTCCTCAGAGCACGTGAACTCGCCTCCCGCCGAGGCAGGCTGCAGCATTTCCACGAGTCTGCAGAAGATGGTCATAGACAACGACCTCTCAGGGTAAGTAAGCAGAATGCATTTGTTTATACTGGATTTTTTTTCTTTCTTTCTTTCTTTCTTTCTTTCTTTCTTTCTTTCTTTCTTTCTTTCTTTCTTTCTTTCTTTCTTTCTTTCTTTCTTTCTTTCTTTCTTTCTTTCTTTCTTTCTTTCTTTCCGCAGAGCCAGAGTGCATATTTTGTAATGAGGTACTAGTAACTGTAAGTAAGTATATGAAGTGGTGGTGGAGCTAAAACAAGGCCAGCCAGAGCCGATGAAGTTTGCTGATGTTCAGCTACAGTACATGTTAAACAATCTAAACACTACTTTCATGATGCATTGTGGGATATGTGTGCAAAATAGAGGGTGTGACAATATAGTGCCATACATAGTGGACAAAATATTCTTCGAAATGGCAAATGCTGGTCAGAAGATAACGAGTTGGTCACAGCTGAATGAGCAACTGTTGGCGGACAGGTTTACACTTATTTAGCACTGATGAAAACATTATGTTTGCATAGCAAAAATTAGTTTATATTTAAAATTCAAAGAGTTCTTGGACGGGCCAGTGTGCCACCAAGGCCAAAGCTTTCAGACCCGCACCAAAGCTGAGTGTGCTCACCGTCTGTCCCTGATACATCTCTTCAGAAAGTTTCATGGAAATCAGCCGAGAGGGTTTCGAAAATCTCACTGGCTTACAAGCAGCACTAAAAATAAAATCCATCCAGATTCTCCACATTGGCACAAGCATTCCAGTCTTTATTTATTGAGCAGGATATCAAACGATCCTTCACTGACTCAAGAAACAAGACGTGGGTTGTTCGCTTTGAGGAGTCTCTCACAGTTGTCCAAATGCTGAAATATATCCTCTGAAAAAGTTGTCCGACTTTAGAAATGTTGAATACCTGGAGTTTATTCGACCTGTTTTTTTAACGGTTAGTATTTTATGGCGTCTCCAACCTGCTGTGGGTAGTCCTACGATGCTTACGTCTTCACAGCCGAACCCCGGCAGTGAGCTCTGGGTCTGCTGGACGAAAAGGGTCTGGAACTGATTTAGAAATAAGTTACTTGCGGATGATAGATGTGCTGCATGAAACCTTGTTTTTTCAGGAAAGACTAGATTGACATAAATAAGATCTTTAACACACTTTATATGTCAGGCAAACTGAACCTGAAGTTTACATCTCTGACAGATTTTCTTCTTGTTCTTCTTTTTTTAATTAAAAGGCAGAGCTATATTAAAAACATGAAATATGTAACAACGTACAGATCCTTATGAGAAGCTGGGTCAGATTTAAAAATCTTGATCAAGTTGAATTGGTCCGAGCGCAGCTTTATGAATCTGGATTTATACGTCCGTGTCCCCTTTGTGTTTTCGTGCATCTTTGCTGAAGAGACGATTCTGCCGTCCTTCATTGTCAGCTTTTGCAGGTGTTGTTGTTCTCGCACTCTGAGCCCGGTGTTAATGTTTGGCATGACACAGCAGTGAAGGCGTCACCTCTTCTTGTTTACATCAGCTTTTTTTTGAAACCTTGCTTATCTTTGAGGGGATGAATGCACACTGTGAGCATTATCATGCTCTGCCCCCCCCGGTGGGACAACGGCAAGGAGACCCTTAAAAAGATTAACGTGAAAGCACAGGGACTAACAAAGGAAGAGTTCAGGAACAGCAACTGCCTGTAAATACACATCATCAAATAACAATCATGCAGATGAAGAGACAACAGGAGAAACGGGCAGAGAGCCAGACAGCTGGTATCACTATGCTCATCAGGCTCCAGGTTCAAAAGAAGTAATTAAGTGCCGGCTGGTTATAACCTGATGTCAGAATCTTCCGTCTTTATTTTATCACAGTAAGCTTTTGCTCACATATCGACGTCTGAGTGTACGAGTGGCGAATCCACATCAGCGGGCCACAAATTCAAAATGAGTTTACAGCTCTTTAACGTAACATTTGGAGAAAAAAATGACAGGGACAAGGAAAAGAAGGCGAAGACGAGCGTGATGTGAATGATACAGATCACCAGAAGATAAGTCGCATTGGACACACGTGACCGTTCTTCTGGCAAAAAGTGTCCGCCTGGATGGAAGATATACATACACTTATTGTCAAATTTTAAAGAGCTGATTTTACTCTTTTTCAGTGTATTTTCTCTGTGTGTTATGTAGCTTCTTGTGCATGTAGAATAGGATTTGTATTGTTTCATTATCATCAAATAGAGTTATTCTTTCCCACAGACGTCGCTGCTCTTTAGCTGAACTATCTGGACCTGATGACATTACCGTTAAACATACACTATATGGCCAAAAGTATTCGCTCATGTGAACTTAAGTGACCTCCAAATCCTAATCCATAGGGTTTAATATGACGTCGGTCCACCTTTGCAGCTGTAACAGCTTCAACTCTTCTGAGAAGGCTGTCCACAAGGTTTAGGAGTGTGTTTATAGGGATTTTTGACCATTCTTCCAGAAGTGCATTTGTGAGGTCTCGCGCTGATGTTGGACCAGAAGGTCTGGCTCTCGGTCTCCGCTCTAATTCATCCCAAAGGTGTTCTATCGGGTTGAAGTTTGGAGGTCTGCAGTGATCGACTCTGCAGAAAGTTGGCGACCTCTTCGCACTATGCGCCTCAGCATGCGCTGACCCCGCTCCGTCAGTTTACGTGGCCTACCACTCTGTGACTGAGTTGCTGTGGTTCCCAAACACTTCCATGTTCTTATAATACAGCTGACAGTTGACTGTGGAATATTTAGGAGCGCGGAAATTTCACAAATGGATTTGTTGCACAGGTGGCATCCTATCACAGTTCTACCATTCTTTCACGAGCAGTTGTAAAAACTGTCTGCATGCCGAGGTGTTTGATTTTATACATCTGTGGCCATGACAGTGATTGGAACACCTGATTCCCATTATTTGGATGGGTGAGTGAGTACTGTTGGCAATACAGTGTACGTCCCTAATGCCTGTTTGAGTGGGTTGTTAAATTTTAACTGTAAATAAGCTTAAAACAGGACTCTGTAAACATTTACTGCAGTAGTTCAACTGAGATTGGATCAGTTCAGATCATATTTTGGTGGTTGTTATAGTTGATTTGTTCTTGTTTTTTTGTTGGTTTGCCTCTTTCAGATTGGTTGATTTCACCAGGTTACCCTCACCCACCCCAGAAAATAAAGACATCTTCTTTGTGACAAAGAGCTCAGGTATCCAGCCTTCACCCGCTCGTAGTTCGAGCTACTCTGAGACAAACGAGCCTGACCTGGGGATGGCTAACGGAAGCAAGAGTCTGTCCATGGTGGACCTCCAGGATCCTCGCGCTTTGGACGGTGGCACAGGTCCCAGCAGCTCAGATGCTCTGGGTGAAGGCCAAGCTTCCGGCGGAGGATGGGCAGCCAGAGTCCCACAGGGCAACATCCCAGGTGGTCCCACTCTAAGGAGGCCGGGCCAGACCCCCACCACCTCCAACACCGAAGGCACTCCAGGCCGACCCGCCCAGCTGTTAGCCCCACTGTCCTTCCAGAACCCAGTTTACCAGATGGCAGCCTGCCTGCCGGTGTCCCCTCGGGGAATGAACGACTCGGGCTCAGAGTGCCACAGTTCCGTCAGCTCTCACAGCAACAATGACGACGGGCTGACCGGAGGGAAGCACGCCTACGCGAACCACGCCGGAGGAGGTGGAGGCGGCGGGAGCAGCGGCGATGAGTACACCAGACGTTCTGGTGACTTCAACCGCCGACAGCTGTCCCTCACAGAGACCCAGCACCAGCCCAGCGTTCCCAGACAGAACAGCGCCGGTCCTCAACGGCGGATAGACCAGCCTCCCCCCCAGAGCATCACACGAGGCCGCACGCCGCCCAGTCTGCTCAGCAGCGGACCCTACCCTCGACCCTCATCGGGCAGCATGATGACATCATCACCGGACTGGCCGGCCAGCTGTGCCCGACTCCGACAGTCCTCTTCTTCCAAAGGCGACAGTCCGGAGACCAAGCAGAGAGCTCAGCACAAACAGGTACATGTGGCAAAGCATGGGAGCCAGAAGACTGGCAGCCTTGAAAACATAAGAAGATAATGTTTCAAGATCATTCAGTATGGTCAGCTAGAGTTGTCTCAGCATACAATTACATGAAATTAAGTTAATACTAAAAGTTGCTATTACAGAACGACCGCTAATGCAGCACCTGTCGAAGCCTGTGTGGGCGTACTTGCAGACACAGCACATTGTACCCTAATGAACTACAGTCACAGTGTGTGTAATATTAGTCATTTGCGTGCAGCCAGCTTGTCACAGCCACCCTGTTTTACAGGTGATGTTTAGTGAGTTGAGAATGTTGGTGGCTGAGGTACAATTAGCATTTTATTCTTTAAATATATTCAGTTAACAGGAAATGGTCTTCATGGATACAAGCAGATGTGGTGCAGTGATGGCTTTGTGATGCTGCTGCTGCATGAGTCTCAGTGTGACTGCCCGCAGCGACAAAATCCCGTTTAAAGATGTTTTCAGTGCAGGTGGAGGTGTTTATCGCTGGCAGGTCAAAGCTGGAGCCTGTGATGTAATAACACTGGGTTACCATTGATTGCTGAATAGGAGAACATCTGCATATTTAGAGTAAAGTCAGCTTTTCTTCTTTTTTTTCTTTTGTTTTCCAAAGGATGTACAATGATTGGTGCTAGATTGGATCAGCTGGAGGGACGTTTATAAAACATTGTGATTTGATAAGGCATCTCGCCGTAGCTGACAAGTATATGACATCAGCTACAGGATGGTGGTCACTACTTAAAAAGTACTGGCTCAAGCTGAAGTACTTGTACTTTATTTGGCCCTGGGATGGAGTCGAGAGTTTGCTTTTTTTAAACATGGAGAATAGAAATTGAATTTTAAATATCATGGAATAAACATTTTGGTCTTGCCCACAACTGACAAATTCACCTTCTGCAGACGGCTGACAGAGAAACAAGCAGTCACAGCAAAGTAAGATCCTATTACACAGAACCGCCTCGAGCCTGACGGGCTCACTGATAACATCAGACCAACAACTTTCATTTGAATTGGGCCGTATTTAATTGGACTTCGACTGAGCTTGTTTACGTTCTCTGTTAAGTGCCCTGAGATGGCTTGTGTAATAATTTGGGACCTGTATAAATGAACCAAATTGACCTTAATTTAATCTTTACAAGGGCACTGCACACACATTTCTGCTTCCCAGTCGGAGCAGTCAACTTTAAATCCACAGTGTTTATTGTCCGTCTAGAGGTGATGCTCCTGGAGCAGTGCTCTTTAACTGTCAGTTTGTGAGTTTAACGCCTTAACTGTTTGACAGATTGACACAGAAAAGGATCTTTACACTGCAGTCACTTTAGAGGAAGGTAACCCAAAGCTGTGGCACTGATTTCAAAAGAGGCACACCCCACATAAGAGGGGGTGGAGTTAAGTCAATGGGCTGACTCCACCCCCTGATATTGGACACTGTAAAGAGCTGTTGAGATATGGCTGAATAAGGAGCTTTTCTGTTGTATTCCTTTGATATTTTTGTCAAAACATGTGATAGACAAATTATTTGAAAACTGTGTCAACCATTTACAACATGATCAGAATATTTCTCTTTTAGAAAGTGTCACCTTTCCAATAAATAACTGGTAGATATTGTTAAACCAACACACTAGTCTCTGTCTCAAGGTCGATTTGACTTCATCTGTTAAATCTCAAGTATTTCGGTAAACGTGCGAGTAAAATCCATGCTCGAGTGAGCCTGCTGGATAACAGGAGTGCGTATCCATTTCACCCGCTGCTTTCAGTCCAGATGAGTCAGTGCATTCAGTCTTATTTCTGTCGTTGTTCCTGCAGCCTCCCTCCTTCCCCTCCCATCACTTGCACTCAGTTCGTGTGTATGTGTGTGTGTGTGTGTGTGTGTGCGTGTGTGTGTGTGTGTTGTGATTTTACTAGGCCCCCTCCCCAGTGAACCCCAGTGCGCTGGACCGCACAGCAGCCTGGCTATTGAATATGAATGTGCAGTATTTAGACCATGAGGGGATGGAGCCCGAGTCATTGAGAAACAGAGAGGATCTAACTCAGGTGGAGAAGGTAACCATGAAAACCTCTGACCTTTACCAACCCCTCCTTTCACAAACCACTTCAACTTCAACTTCCGCCCTGATAACTCCACTGCTCTCTCCTTCTTCTCTCCACCACTCATTAGATACCTCATAGAGCCTACCTCCCTCCTGAATACTCTTCTTCTACACTTTACTATCTGCTGTCTTATTCAACCCAGTTGTGCATGTGACTCTGTAAACAATTCATCTTCATAAAATTGGCTTTATAGCAATAGTCAGGCTGTTTATCTGCCAATACTGGGAGAAAAAAAAAACGAAGACAACTATTGCTGGCAAACAATTGTAAGGCTAAATAAAGTCTGCAGGCATCAGACCTCAATATCATCTCTGAGATGGGAACAACTTCATTAACCTGCTGATTATTTCCTTGATTAATGAGTCAATTGTTTGGCCTGTAGCAAGCTGCAAAGCAAAGATAGATGTAAAAGTATGTCTCATTTCCATTCAGTGGTCTGTCCAAAACCAAAATATATTCCATTTACTGTCATTTATGACAACAAATGAAGTCCAATTAGCTTATTTGAAGAGCTTGTCTTTGAACTTTCTTGTCTCAAAAGTGACAATTTGTCAGTTGTCGTCACATTAAACAGTTCTTCAGGCAGGTTTCAGGGACTTAACAAACCGTAAAGCTAACAAGAATGGCTCTCATAGCATTGTGAAACGCTCCTATCTCAAACAAAGTGAAGGAAAACCTTTATGAAATTATATGTGTGGCGAGGCTCAAAATTAGCCCTTTTTATTCTTTTTTTTTTAAATAAAGTCTCCCTTCACCTTGAAAACCCTCTCTTAGAGCTTCCCCCCCTCTCTCACCGTCTTTGAAATAAACTAAAAAGCCCAGACTGAGTGTGTGGGTATGTGTGCGTGTATCCACATGCCGTACATCCACGCAGACATGCTGCAGGATTGTGTGCACTTGCATTTGTGTGCAAGAGAGAGAATCACAGACGGATGCTTTTTGCGGCTTCCTCTGCTCCCCAACCTCTGCAGCCTCCCTTCCCCCGTCCTCCGTCCTCCGTCCCCGTCAGCTCTGCTTCCATGCTTTGGTTGGCTGCCACATGCTCCCCCTGTTCTTGGTTTTTTCTTTTTTTTTTTCCCCCATATCCATAATGAGTACAAACTGTCATGCTTACATATCTCATGCTTTATGGAAGCCAGCAACCCAGGCAGCGAGAGCAGCCGGAGGAGGGAACAACTTGCGTCTTAATAAAGAAGTTGCGGTCACCTTAAAATAGCAGTATTGGATCGGAAAACAACAAATCTTCAGCAACAGACACCACGCCCAAGCTCCAGCCACCGGCCTTCACAGCTTTACTATATAGTCATTTACCCCGAATCTCTAAGACTTCTATAACAAAACCAGATGGGCTTCGTCTTGTTAGTCATGTGCAGAAGTTCATACCTGCTCCTTTTTTTTTTTTTGTGAAACCCATAAAATGTGTTTGATCCTAATAGGTATTAGTATAAGCCAATTCCTACCTCAGATTAACTACATACGACTTTATTCACTATTCACTAACAACAACAAAAAAACAGTCATGATGGTAATACTAAGTACCCCTTCAATGCTTTTTTTAGGACAGAAGTGGGTAAGTTGCAGCCAGGCGCTGCTGATAATTATCCCTTAATGAACTGATTGTTCATCTGGAACATTCAGGTGTGTGCAGAGTGCTCAGCCAAATAAAAGAGCGGAATAAAGAGCTGCATCTCAGACCATTCAGGTTTTACTGAGCATGTTAAATGTTAAACGCCCATCGCTGCACACTTAGAAGAAACTGGGAAAGTACAGATGCCAGGAGAAAGCTTCTCCTTCTTCTTCTTCATCCTGAACCTCAAGTCCTCTGGAACAATGTCCAAAAAATAAATGAGACCACAGTAGCGTTGTTTTTCATGTTCGGAGAGAAACAAGCACATTTCAGGAGGAACGCCCCATACCCACTGTCAAGCACGGCGGTGGAAATGTGATGGTTCGGACTTGTTGGTGAAGACATCTGTCCAACACCGAAGGCTGTCAAATTAAGTCATGGAAGAGGACAATGATCCAAAGGACACCAACAAATCAACAGCAGAAAAAAAGACAAGAAGAAAGGCCAGACCTCAATCCAAATGAGAAGCTCAGACGGGGCCTCAACAGATATGTTTGTAAGCCTCAGTGAACACAAAAGTCCTAGATAAAATCATGCAGGAAACAACTTCATCAAGTTAATGCTGCTATTAGTGGAGCTTCTAGCTTGGCTACTTTTCTTCTTGGCTTCATTTTGTTAAATAAATTAACTTTTGCATGTGACTGTACGTGATAATAATTGATTTTCCTCCAGCACATTTGCAAATGTAATTCTACTTTAGCTGCAAGTGCATTTTTAACCTAAACTGTCGCTGTAAAAGCTGTTTTTCGAACGCAGCATCTCTCTCACTCGGATGGAAATGCAACCAACCTGGACGGTTGTCAGATGGAGCCCCGGAGCAACAGGTGCAGAGACGCATCTGTCCAAATCGCCACTGTTTCCAGTCGCTCTTTTATTCTGCCCTGTTATCAGTATTCATATGTGCTAATTTTATTCTTTAATCTGTTCAATTTTGAATATAGATCCGCAACGGATAGTTATAGTCGATGTGATGCTCTAGTGCCAAACAAGATAAACGTCTATAGTTTTAGATTGGCAGAGAGAATGCAGGCAAGAAAGAAGAGCATGAAGATGTCATTTACCTAAAAAAAAACCTAACTTAAATGCAGCCAAAAAGGAGCGAGAAAAAAATCCTAATGAGGGCAACACTAAGCATCCCCTTACTGCTTTTACAGGATTTATGAAGGCAAATTTTATTTTGTTTGTTTGTTTATTTTTGATGAAAACATGGCAAAATAAAGTTTACCAGTGCTGCTAAGAGTCGAGAATAAAGGTGAAGCGTTCCCCCGGCGGAGGATCTCTCTGGTCTTCCAGTCAAAGCAACTTCTCCCTAATCAAGAGATTTCTCTTTTTGCTCTTGTCAGTGACGGTAATAAAGACGGGGAGCCGGCTTATATTGCGATGATGATGACGATGACAACGAGGATGACAGCTGTGATAAAAGTCTCCTCAAGTCTCCGTTTCTTTGCTCAGTACCAGCAGGAGATCACGGTGCTGCAGGAGAAGCTTCGGGCATCAGTGCAGAAGTTGGAGGAGTACGAGGCCCGTCTGAAAGGTCAGGACGAGCAGGCCCAGAAGGTGCTAATGGAGTACCAGGCTCGACTGGAGGAGTCGGAGGAGCGCCTGCGCAGGCAGCAGGATGACAAAGACCTCCAGATGAAGAGCATCATCAGCAGGTAGGGCGTAGAAGAAGAAACATAGATGCATTGTTGTGTGTTTGTTCTGCAACTCTCGCAACAAATAATGTTGTCATTTCCAGGTTGATGTCGGTGGAAGAGGAACTAAAGAAGGATCACTCTGACATGCAGGCAGTGGTGGACTCCAAGCAGAAGATTATCGACGCGCAGGTCGGTTTGCTTTCTACAATATGCTGACTGACAGGAAAGTTCCCCGTGCCAGATGCAGCTGCGTGTTTCATGTTTATGTCCTGACTCTTGGGATTTCTATATGATGAAACAAAAGGTCTCTGGGATGTTAACACTGCCTAACAAGCACTCCCTGGTGCAAGGTGGCAGATGACGCACAGATCATTCGAGTCATTTCTAATCCCTCAGGCAGCGCACCAAACGAGAGGAAAAAAGCTCAGCCTTAAGCCTCGGAAGACCATTTCCACTTCAACAAAACATAAAAAAGACAAGAACGCAACCCACCACAGAAAACTGGCACCAACAACCAGTTTCAACGTGACACAAACCAAAACAAAGACTCCACAGATTTCAACAGTGAAAAGATAAAACTCTGCAACAAACAATCACTGAGTCACAAATGTTGAAGAAGAGCAACAACTAAAAAAACAACTTCATCCTCTCAAACGCAGCTCTGAATTTGGTCTTACCTTTAGTGTTTTGCTTTCATAAGTCATATTACGCTGCAAAACTCTGCACGGTTTATGTAATCCCAGGTTTATGTGTCAAATCAAAAGTATTTTTCTGCTGTTGGAACATTCCTGATGCCTGCAGAACCGTACATGAGGTGACAAACCGAGTGGGCATCACAGTAGACGTACAATTTTTTTATCGCTCTGACTGCATTATGCCTGAGTTGATGTTGAGTTGTGAACTGCCGAATGATTTTGTTGGATGTGAAGATTCCATTGAGGTGTCGATCATTAACATCCAACAAGTAGGTCCTGAAAAATGATCTCTCACAAACACCTGCAGCTATGCAACTGATCCACAGGGGGGCGCACACCCCACAAACTGAAAATGTCAACTGATGTTGTCACTAGATGACTCCATTGAGATTTGGACTGTAAAAGTTGAATATTTTCTCCGACTGAGACGATTTCTTTATGCTGGGTTCTATTTCATTTACTTTACCCTGTTAAAAACTTTGTATGCTTCACTATACACTCCTGCTGCAATCTCATATGTGCCGTCTTTCTTTTGACACCAAATTAATTCAAATATGCCCCGTAACTGCTGACATACACTCCATTTAAATAAGATATGTCTTTTTTGCAAACATAGGCCTCGTTAGAAAGAGATTAATTCATAACTGCTTCAACTCTGAAACCTAGAAAGCCGAGCAGAAATTCCTAACTACTTTCAGAATACAGAGTAGTTTCAAGTCAAAAAAATGTTTAAAAAGCATCTGAAAACAAGATAATAAAATGTTGCTTGAGAAGAAAGGGTGATCATAGAAAATGATTATGAACAAGTTAATGATTGTGTGAATATGTTTCTGCAAAGCATTTGTCACAATCTTCTCTGGATGCCGTTTCACTGATGCTCCGTGTGCATGGAAACTGAAAATGAAGTGCAAATATGCATCTAGTCAGAGTGTTTCTGCAACACCATGTGGGGGGTTCAAAATTATATTTATACAAATTCAAACACAAACACAGGTAATTAATCTTCTTCACGCTGACAGTAATGAGAGTTTCTATCTGCAAACAAACACCATTCAGCGATGCAATAAGTTGTATATGCCAGTAAACAAGCAGAGAAAAGGAAAATAAAAAGGGCTCATGAAGGCAGAGAAAGAGCGCTCTCAAGCTCAGCCTGCAGAGAGAAGCGTCTCAGCAAACAGATTTTTAAATGCTGTTTACGCCTGTGCGGTCTTCACATAAAAAAATGGTTTTTAACTCTTTTTATTTTTTTACTTTTTAATTTCAATACATAAATTCAGATCAAATGTTAGTGAAGTCAATAAAAATAAGCATCGCTAATTTCTATGTCACTTAATTCCCATAATTTTTTTTTAATGTGCCATTATTTATTTATTAAAAATGATGGCCAAAATAAAAAATAAAAATCACATGGGCAATCCTAAGTACCACCTTGCTGCTTCTATACAATTAAAGAGGGTCAGTTGCAGCCAGGTGCTGATTAACTGATCATCAGCAGGTGTGCAGACTTCTGTAAAACAGGGATGTGATTCCAAATCTGGGAATACTGACCGTTATTGTTGCTTAAAGTTAGCTAAATCTTTTTGAATCAACCTTACAGCTGTACATGAGAGGTTTTGAAAGGCACTGTTGACTGATTTATTTTGCGTAAAAATGCTGATTTTTGTGTATCCCACATAAATAAACTTGAATCCAGGATTGTTTCTTTTTCCTTTTCTAATGATGTGTGTTTGCAGGAGAAGCGCATAGCATCGCTGGATGCTGCCAACGCCCGTCTCATGAGTGCCCTGGCCCAGCTGAAGGAGCGCTACAGCATGCAGACTCGCAACGGCATCTCCCCCACCAACCCAACCAAACTGCAGATCACCGAGAACGGAGAGTTCAGAAACAGCAGCAACTGTTAGACAGGACTGATGACCTGCCCCGAGCGAGTCTTGAGTGCCTGAGTGTGTACAGTTACTCAGTGAGAGGACGTCACCCTGCATGCGTTGATGCATACCTGTTTGAAAGCTGCGAAGATGTGTGTGTGTGTTTTAGGATCAGACAATACTTTTGGAAGACATTTCCTCATTTTGGAGACGGTGTAGGAGTGAGGGCAACCAGATGACGTGCAACCTCATTGTTACTGACAGATCACCAGACGGCCTTCTTTACGAGGGTGACGGCCAGAGGAGGCGGGGCAGAGCTTGTATATAAAAAATCAAAGCTGTCCATCAGGCAGACGCTTTTCCAGTGGATGAATGCAGCTGCCGGGGCAGTTCAAGCCCCTCCCCCCCAATTGCCTGGGACGAACCACTACTTAACCATAAACTGCGGTAACCGCCGCACCGTCGCCATAGCAACCCTCCTCTCCTTCTTTATCCCTCTTCCTCTTGACAACCAAGCTGGAACCATCTGACATATGACAGTACGCATTGTGGATTTTCGCTTTAGTTAGCTCAAGAAGATTACTTTATCACGCTTTATTTTCAAGTCATTGTTGAAAAAGAACCAAATATGAGCTAAAGAATATTTTCAGTCCAAAATACTTTTCCCTTTCAACTTGTGGGTGTGTTCCTAAGCGTCCCCACGACCCCGCTCCCCCTCCTCCTTCCCCTTGTAGTGCACTTTGTGAAAAGCTATTGTTGGTACATAAAACGCCTTAACAAAGGAACACACCTCAACTTTACTCCCCAGACCCCCCATTTCTGCAAAAAAAATAAAAAAAGGCACAACTTATACTGTGGATTTGTATAGAATAGAAAAGTAATTTGCAAATGCATAAATGTACTATAAACAACAAAGTAAATTAATTATATGTGATACTATATTAATGAAATTTAATATAGATGTATGCAGTTTTTTTCTTCTATAGAGTATACACACATATACCTATATTTGATAAACGCAAATATAAATGCAGCCCTTTATTTAGGAGTGAGATTTAGTTTTATTTTTCTTCTCTTATGATGAAAGACTGTAATGTGTAGCTTCCTTTTGAGCCCTGGAGAGGTCGACCGAGCAGTGATCAGCACTTACATTCATCCTTCACAATCTATGATATTCAGCCCTTTATGTGTGTATTTCAATGGAAAAGTTACTGCTACGTTTGCTGAAGTCAAGCGGTCAGTTCTCGGTGTGCTCTCCACTGCTCTTCAAATCAAAGATCACGAGTAACTGTACACGTGTGGTCTTCAGAGCTTTATTGAAATGTGTCCAAACAGACTCAGGCTGCATGTCCACTATACCACGAGCGACTTCGCTTTGCAGACGCATCGCGTCGCCTGTTTTGTGAAGGCGTTTACGTCAAAGTTTCACATTACAGCCGCATTTTGGTTTATTTGAACTCTGCTAACTAGATAACTCAAGCAAACGGAAGAACCTCCGCCTCCCTCCTCCGAGCCTTTTTTTTAATGTGAAGTTTTTGCGCGCTGCGTTGGTTCAGACGTGATTGTTAGAGCGACTGCAGTGACGTCAGCTTTGACGGGGTAACGCCCCCATGTCTGATACTTTCATTGGCTTAAATCTGGGCCAAACTCAACTCTTCGACTCGCTGCCTTCCTGATATGCTTTTGCTTACCACGCGTCCTCACTTTTCATAGAAAATGAACAGGATACGAGCGACGTAAACGCTTTGTCACGTATAGTGGACACCGGCCATCACACGATACACTGGACTGGTGAGCCATGGTTGAAATGGTCTGCCATGGTTTCATTTTCCCCCTCACTGCTTTATTTGTCCATGGCTCCAAACTGTGATTACATTGATCCATGTCACATCATCTCTGTCTCCTCTGTCTGCTTTTTTATTTTCTCACTCATCCCTGTTTCGTCTGAATGTAAAGATGCGCACTCACAGTTGGTCTTAATATTGAATTTGGTCCTTCTAATGTCCTCCTGTCTTCCCACTACCATCACAGCATCTTTTTTTTTTTAAATTGTGTATATATATTGTTTGTTTGTTTTTTTTTGTATTTTTCTTACCTGTAACAGAATAGCTCCATGACGTGTGACGCCCTGCATGCCTTATCATTGCCCGAGAGCCAGCGGTAGCATCAATATCACAGTTTTTTGTTGTTGTTTTTTTTTGGTTGCCAGTGGGACCGCAGTGATAATGAATGGTATAAATGATAACTGAGTGCATCAAGAGGTGGAACCGCCTGGGAAAGTGTAAATATAATGCTCGCACTATTTTTACCTAATATTAACAGAGCTTTTTGTAAATGTATCTTGTGCTCAGACTCTGCTGTATCATTATGAATATTGTAAATATAAAATAGCCCAGTCAATCATCTGTCCTCATTGGGTGGAATTATACATTTCATTTAACCTTTTAGTGTTCTTTTTGTTAAAGCTATTGTTTTGTATTTACAGTGTTTTATCACTAGCCAAAAAAATAAACAAATTAAATTAAATATAGAAAAAAAAAACAGATTAAATAGGATCTTTGACTGTGGGATTTAAGCCCACCTGGTCACAGGCCACGCTGACGTCAGTCTTTATAACAAC